>OX235262.1:1200000-1870406 GCA_944472135.2 Trichobilharzia regenti | reverse complement strand
GCTGATATCAACAACTACCGCCCCATCAACATCACGTCTGTAGTTTCACGTGTAATGGAAAAGATAGTTAAGACTCAAATCATTCAGTACTTGCTGTCAAATGACCTACTATCCCCATCCCAATACGGTTTCTTAAGTAGAAGGTCGTGCATTACTTGCCACTTAGATTATTTTGACTACATTACACAAAGCATTGATAATGGGCGTTCGGTAACAACATTGTTTCTTGACGTTAGCAAGGCCTTCGATAAAGTCCCACATATCAGACTCCTAACAAAACTCCAATCCTACGGAATAACCGGAAATCTTCACAAATGGATAAGTTCTTTTCTCACAGAAAGAGAGCAATTAGTCAAAATCAACCACCAGTTGTCTTCCTCAAAGCCGATAACCAGTGGTGTAATACAAGGTAGTGTTCTTGGCCCTATTCTATTCCTCTTATTTATAAATGACATAGTCTCTGTAATCAAGTATGGCAAGCCATACCTTTTTGCAGATGATCTCAAGATAGTATATGATTATGGGTACGGTGATATGAGCGTCGAAAGCAAGATCCAACAAGACTTAAATGATCTAGGCGATTGGAGCGAAAAGTGGCAACTGACTTTCAACCCAGACAAGTGCGGTATAACCCACCTTGGACGCTGGAAACCGATAATGTGCCTATATATGTACGGTAAGCTCCTCTCAAAACTGAACACAGTCACAGATCTCGGGATAACATACTCAGATTTATCCTTTTCCGATCATGCAAACAAGGTTGTATCTGACTGTAAACGACTTACTGGCTTTGAACTGCGTTACTTCTACACCCAAGAAGCAGTATTAGCTATATATAGGACATGTATCCGTCCCAAACTTGAATATTGTGCTCTCCTATTTAGTAACCTCAGGTCTGTAGACAGAAAAAAATCGAAAGTGTCCAGAGATTCCTCACGAAACGCATAATAGGGTTCGACCAACAAGTGGAATATGTTGACAGGTGTGTACGTCTGAAATTAGAGCCTCTGTGGTTAAGGAGAGTGAAGTGCAACCTATTTCTACTCTTCAAAGTCATTAGGAAACATTGCTACAGTAACTCATCCATAACGTGGGAAAATATTAAATCATATCAGCTGCGAAACCACCACTACCTTGTCAAGGTGGCTACCCACAGAAAATCCATTAGGGCAAACCTTTTCACCATAAAATATTGCACTCTTTGGAACCAACTACCACCTGAAATAAGATTTTGGGAAAACCCTGATGGGTTCAAACGGAGCCTAGAAAGACACTTTAACATGTCCACCCTAGCTCGTCCAAAAGACCACAACTGTTGGTAGAACGGAAATTGAAGGCCAGTCCAGTCTTCAGTATAGTCACATACGTATATCTCGACTCTAATACTCACGCAGCGAACGTTAACTAATTTACTGATTTCTATTCTGCATAATTTTCACTAAGTTGTGTTGGTAAAAGTAACACTGGAAATAATTGTAATAGCATCCACACCTTTTAACGTTTTACATATGTATATACTAATATAATAATACTTATTAATCATGCATGTTCAATTCTTAAATTAGATGGTTACTAAAATACTTAAAATATTAATGCATCACATGTTCTCTTGCTTTACCACGCTTGTTTCCCTTATAACACTCAATTATTGAGCCTAGTGTAATATTTGATATACGAACTATATTATTGATTATACTCTTATCATATATGGTTTGATTTACTCTACGGCTCCCTGTAGACTAACCACCATTCTTCAGTATACACACACTGCAGTATTGTTAAAAAATGCCAAAATTTTGTTGGTTCTGTGTTAATATCCTTTTATAATATGTCTAGACACGTTACTTTGCAATGTCAGATGTTTACTATGTATAAGAGTGTCATGAAAATTTAGTACACTAAGTCCTGCCAACCGACCTTACCTTCAGTCCATACTACCTACATTGAACCTTAACTATAGTGTTCTGCTAAAT
Organism: Trichobilharzia regenti; assembly: GCA_944472135.2. NCBI lineage: Eukaryota > Metazoa > Platyhelminthes > Trematoda > Strigeidida > Schistosomatidae > Trichobilharzia > Trichobilharzia regenti. The sequence goes on along the minus strand of OX235262.1, from coordinate 1,868,433 downwards.
CTTGCCCCACCATTCACAACACCTATTCGTTTCACTCTTTAAGGTTTGAACTTCTTATAAAGTAATCTGTTCATCAGGATGCATGCACACATATATAATATGTTCGTAAAGATGTACGTGGAGACCTATTGGAAGCACTCATTAAGAAAGCTAGGGAGATGGAATATGGGGTACGAACATGTCTGGTACCAAGCAATATATTTGCAGTAGCCATAATAATCATAGACTCAGAGCCTAACATCGAAAAAGGAGGGAGGCAAGTGCTAGCTGATCAGTAGATATGGTGGTGGTCACTAAGGTGAATCGCCCCATTCTGCAGGAACAGCAATACGCAAAATGAAGGCTCGAGATATTTCTGATTTTTATGAGGGCTTAGATCTCTACCTTGAAAAAGATAATAATGAACGCCTTGACAGATCATGCTTCTGCCTTTAAATATATACCATTCGCCCAGCCTATTGTTGAGATGCGACCACGTGGGATCTGCACAGATTTATGGGGCATCTTATAAATTAACTTGCTGCCCATTTTCAGATCTTTAAATACCACTTCACAATGTCTTATCTCATTCATTTTCTAATAACGTTTTTACTTGATCCTCATTATATTCCATTAAACCTTACATTTTATAGCTCTATATGAATTTGATTCGACGTATTCTATTCCTATTCTCTGAAGGGTACGGTTGTGCACCAAATGCACAAAAGGGCATAAAATATAAAAAAACCGGCATAAGGAAAAATGTAATAAAGCCAAAAGTGGACATCATGATAGTGCAAACTGTACAGGAAGCATTATACATTGCAAATGAACGTTGTCAGCCTAGGGAGTTTCCTTTATTAATGCATTTATTAGTGATACTTGCACTTACCCATTTCATTACACTTTATTGATTCATCTTAGCACTTTTACTTCTCTAAAACAGCTTCCAATCCTTTGTAAACGTTGTACTTACCTCAATATTGCTTGGTTATCGTATGCCGACAACCACGGGATGAAAACGAAACGAAGTCGATTTTCCCGCTCAACCTGGAGGACAACTGTACAATTCAATAACTATACGGCCTGGTTCAGACAATGAGAGTATTTATATATATATATCAAATATTTAACTGTTGAAACATTATTAACTTGTAGACAATCTACGATTTGATATTATATCATACTTGATCGTGCCTGTAAAAATGGCATGCATTTTCACGTACATTTATGCTTATATGAAAATATAAAATTATTGGGGGTGGAACACTAATTTACTGTGAACAATCCATGTGTGCAACCCAGTTTAGTAACCCAATTCTGTCACAACTCAATGACTCGATCTGGGTCGAAATAAAAGTTGTCAGAAGTAAACCTATACTTGTGGGTTGTGTGTACCGGCCCCCTTCATCCAGCAGGGAATATGATAATATGCTTAGCAATATCTTTAATGTTACAGCCAATCTTCCTTTCAGTTATAAAATTATCGGAGGCGATTTCAACTTGCCAGAAGTATCATGGTCTTCACTCCGAGGACCCCAAAGGTACGATAATCTCATAAATTCCATCGTCACAGGAGGGTGGACACAACACATAAATTCACCCACTAGATCCGCAAATATCCTAGACCTTATTTTCACGAACAACATAACGCCATCTACCGTACATGTTGGACATGAATTTCCAGGTAGTGACCATAGAATAGTAGTTTGTTCTTTTGACATCTTTCCTGAAACAAAACGCAGAGATGAAGCTGGCCAGATACCTATGAGATTGTACACACATGCTGACTGGGACTTGTATCAGCACCTAATTAGATGTTCTAATTGGGACTCGTACTTTTCGAACCAGTCCTTAGATGCAATTCTTAACAACTTCTATCAGAATATTAACTCAATTCACGACGTCATTGCACCCGAGAAGATTCTTAACTTCAGATTCCCCCAAAGTGATTATATTCCGACATCGTTTAGAAGAAGTCTACGTAAGCACTCAATAAAATACTACAGATATCATGACTTATCGTCATTAATTGCCATAACGTCCCTTCTCAGTAGAATTGAAGAGTTGAGAAATATAGGCCTCAGAAACAAAGAAATGCAGGCCATTCATGCACCGCATAACTCAGGAGAAATAGCCAAACTTTTTAAAAGTAGGTTGATGAACTCCAAAACACCCTATCCGAAAATAATATACTTAGACGGCATTGCTTACGAAAATAATGAGGCGATATGTGAACTGTTTAGCAAGCACTTCGCCAGATTATACACCTTAGAGAACGATGAAGTCGTGGATTTCCCACGTAAAACAGACGAATGTTTAAGTGACATAATTTTCACCACACATGAGATCGATAAAGCTGTCGCAAATCTTAAGCTTAGTAACACTACTGGCCCAGACGGTATATCTTCCGTTCTGCTGAAAAAAGGTGGTAATGACATGAGTTTACTCTTACTCAAGTTATACTCAATTTCATTAAGCGATGGGACATACCCTAACTGCTGGAAGAAGTCTTATATTGTACCTATCCATAAATACGGGCCTATAGCTGATATCAACAACTACCGCCCCATCAACATCACGTCTGTAGTTTCACGTGTAATGGAAAAGATAGTTAAGACTCAAATCATTCAGTACTTGCTGTCAAATGACCTACTATCCCCATCCCAATACGGTTTCTTAAGTAGAAGGTCGTGCATTACTTGCCACTTAGATTATTTTGACTACATCACACAAAGCATTGATAATGGGCGTTCGGTAACAACATTGTTTCTTGACGTTAGCAAGGCCTTCGATAAAGTCCCACATATCAGACTCCTAACAAAACTCCAATCCTACGGAATAACCGGAAATCTTCACAAATGGATAAGTTCTTTTCTCACAGAAAGAGAGCAATTAGTCAAAATCAACCACCAGTTGTCTTCCTCAAAGCCGATAACCAGTGGTGTAATACAAGGTAGTGTTCTTGGCCCTATTCTATTCCTCTTATTTATAAATGACATAGTCTCTGTAATCAAGTATGGCAAGCCATACCTTTTTGCAGATGATCTCAAGATAGTATATGATTATGGGTACGGTGATATGAGCGTCGAAAGCAAGATCCAACAAGACTTAAATGATCTAGGCGATTGGAGCGAAAAGTGGCAACTGACTTTCAACCCAGACAAGTGCGGTATAACCCACCTTGGACGCTGGAAACCGATAATGTGCCTATATATGTACGGTAAGCTCCTCTCAAAACTGAACACAGTCACAGACCTCGGGATAACATACTCAGATTTATCCTTTTCCGATCATGCAAATAAGGTTGTATCTGACTGTAAACGACTTACTGGCTTTGTACTGCGTAACTTCTACACCCAAGAAGCAAGATTAGCTATATATAGGACATGTATCCGTCCCAAACTTGAATATTGTGCTCTCCTATTTAGTAACCTCAGGACTGTAGACAGAAAAAAAATCGAAAGTGTCCAGAGATTCCTCACGAAACGCATAATAGGGTTCGACCAACAAGTGGAATATGTTGACAGGTGTGTACGTCTGAAATTAGAGCCTCTGTGGTTAAGGAGAGTGAAGTGCAACCTATTTCTACTCTTCAAAGTCATTAGGAAACACTGCTACAGTAACTCATCCATAACGTGGGAAAATATTAAATCATATCAGCTGCGAAACCACGACTACCTTGTCAAGGTGGCTACCCACAGAAAATCCATTAGGGCAAACTTTTTCACCATAAAATATTGCACTCTTTGGAACCAACTACCACCTGAAATAAGATGTTGTGAAAACCCTGATGGGTTCAAACGGAGCCTAGAAAGACACTTTAACATGTCCACCCTAGCTCGTCTAAAAGACCACAACTGTTGGTAGAACGGAAATTGAAGGCCAGTCCAGTCTTCAGTATAGTCACATACGTATATCTCGACTCTAATACTCACGCAGCGAACGTTAACTAATTTACTGATTTCTATTCTCTATAATTTTCACTAAGTTGTGTTGGTAAAAGTAACACTGGAAATAATTGTAATAGCATCCACACCTTTTAACGTTTTACATATGTATATACTAATATAATAATACTTATTAATCATGCATGTTCAATTCTTAAATTAGATGGATATTAAAATACTTAAAATATTTATGCATCAAATGTTCTCTTGCTTTACCACGCTTGTTTCCCTTATAACACTCAATTATTGAACCTAGTGTAATATTTGATATACGAACTATATTATTGATTATACTCTTATCATATATGGTTTGATTTACTCTACGGCTCCCTGTAGACTAACCACCATTCTTCAGTATACACACACTGCAGTATTGTTAAAAAATGCCAAAATTTCGTTGGTTCTGTGTTAATATCTTTTTATAATATGTCTAGACACGTTACTTTGCAATGTCAGATGTTTACTATATATAAGACTGTCATGAAAATTTAGTACACTAAGTCCTGCCAACCGACCTTACCTTCAGTCCATACTACCTAAATTGAACCTTAACTATAGTATTCTGCTAAATCTTGCTCCACTATTCACAACACCTATTCGTTTCACTCTTTAAGGTTTTAACTTCTTATAAAGTAATCTGTTCATCAGGATGCATGCACACATATATAATATGTTCGTAAAGATGTACGTGGAGACCTATTGGAAGCACTCATTAAGAAAGCTAGGGAGATGGAATATGGGGTACGAACATGTCTGGTACCAAGCAATATATTTGCGGTAGCCATAATAATCATAGTCTCAGAGCCTAACATCAAAAAAGGAGGGAGGCTGGTGCTAGCTGATCAGTAGATATGGTGGTGGTCACTAAGGTGAATCGCCCCATTCTGCAGGAACAGCAATACGCAAATTAAAGGCTCGAGATATTTCTGATTTTTATGAGGGCTTAGATCTTTATCTTGAAAAAGATAATAGTGAACGCCTTGACAGATCATGCTTCTACCTTTAAATATATACCATTCGCTCAGCCTATTGTTGAGATGCGACCACGTGGGATCTGCACAGATTTATGGGGCATCTTATAAATTAACTTGCTATCCATTGTCAGATCTTTAAATACCACTTCACAATATCTTGTCTCACTTATTTTCTAATAACGTCTTTACTTGATCCTCATTATATTCCATTAAACCTAACATTTTATAGCTCTTTATGAATTTGATTCGACTTATTCTATTCCTATTCTCTGAAGGGTACGGTTGTGCACCAAATGCACAAAAGGGCATAAAATATAAAAAAACCGGCATAAGGAAAAATGTAATAAAGCCAAAAGTGGACATCATGATAGTGCAAACTGTACAGGAAGCATTATACATTGCAAATGAACGTTGTCAGCCTAGGGAGTTTCCTTTATTAATGCATTTATTAGTGATACTTGCACTTACCCATTTCATTACACTTTATTGATTCATCTTAGCACTTTTACTTCTCTAAAACAGCTTCCAATCCCTTGTAAACGTTGTACTTACCTCAATATTGGTTGGTTATCGTATGCCGACAACCACGGGATGAAAACGAAACATTAATATCTTGTAGACAATCTACGATTTGATATTATATCATACTTGATCGTGCCTGTAAAAATGGCATGCATTTTCACGTACATTTATGCTTATATGAAAATATAAAATTATTGGGGGTGGAACACTAATTTACTGTGAACAATCCATGTGTGCAACCCGGTTTAGTAACCCAATTCTGTCACAACTCAATGACTCGATCTGGGTCGAAATAAAAGTTGTCAGAAGTAAACCTATACTTGTGGGTTGTGTGTACCGGCCCCCTTCCTCCAGCAGGGAATATGATAATATGCTTAGCAATATCTTTAATGTTACAGCCAATCTTCCTTTCAGTTATAAAATTATCGGAGGCGATTTCAACTTGCCAGAAGTATCATGGTCTTCACTCCGAGGACCCCAAAGGTACGATAATCTCATAAATTCCATCGTCACAGGAGGGTGGACACAACACATAAATTCACCCACTAGATCCGCAAATATCCTAGACCTTATTTTCGCGAACAACATAACGCCATCTACCGTACATGTTGGACATGAATTTCCAGGTAGTGACCATAGAATAGTAGTTTGTTCTTTTGACATCTTTCCTGAAACAAAACGCAGAGATGAAGCTGGCCAGATACCTATGAGATTGTACACACATGCTGACTGGGAATTGTATCAGCACCTAATTAGATGTTCTAATTGGGACTCGTACTTTTTGAACCAGTCCTTAGATGCAATTCTTAACAACTTCTATCAGAATATTAACTCAATTCACGACGTCATTGCACCCGAGAAGATTCTTAACTTCAGATTCCCCCAAAGTGATTATATTCCGACATCGTTTAGAAGAAGTCTACGTAAGCACTCAATAAAATACTACAGATATCATAACTTATCGTCATTAATTGCCATAACGTCCCTTCTCAGTAGAATTGAAGAGTTGAGAAATATAGGCCTCAGAAACAAAGAAATGCAAGCCATTCATGCACCGCATAACTCAGGAGAAATAGCCAAACTTTTTAAAAGTAGGTTGATGAACTCCAAAACACCCTATCCGAAAATAATATACTTAGACGGCATTGCTTACGAAAATAATGAGGCGATATGTGAACTGTTTAGCAAGCACTTCGCCAGATTATACACCTTAGAGAACGATGAAGTCGTGGATTTCCCACGTAAAACAGACGAATGTTTAAGTGACATAATTTTCACCACACATGAGATCGATAAAGCTGTCGCAAATCTTAAGCTTAGTAACACTACTGGCCCAGACGGTATATCTTCCGTTCTGCTGAAAATAGGTGGTAATGACATGAGTTTACTCTTACTCAAGTTGGACTAAATTTCATTAAGCGATGGGACATACCCTAACTGCTGGAAGAAGTCTTATATTGTACCTATCCATAAATACGGGCCTATAGCTGATATCAACAACTACCGCCCCATCAACATCACGTCTGTAGTTTCACGTGCAATGGAAAAGATAGTTAAGACTAAAATCATTCAGTAATTGCTGTCAAATGACCTACAATCCCCATCCCTATACGGTTTCTTGAACCATCAATTCATGTTTATTTGCTCAAAACCAACTTCCCCAATTTTCGCGGAGGCATCAATACGACAGTCTTCGTCTCATCGGTCGCTGTTCAGAAAGAAGAGTAAAACACCGTCAGAAGTAACATTGTGATTTATTATTGTAATATTTGTTCACAGACCTTAGTGACGTGATTTATATGTTGGTGTAACAATAAAGAATCCTCGAGTCAACAATTGGTGTTTTGGTTTTTTCGTCCGTTATTACTAAGCGTTTCTGAGAAACTTCAAGCGACAGCGTGAGCCCGAGCCTAGCAAGAGCTGGGCATTGACGGTTTACGAGACGTGGCTGACAGTTTCTGACGGTAGAAACAGATTCTGGCGGATTCAGATAGCTGGTAACAGTTTGGATAGTCACCGTTCATCTTTCCTGGTGCCGGTCAAGTCCTCTTTGAACAAGCAATATCTGGAACTTTCTTGGAATTGGGCCAAGTTCAACAATGCCTGGGTCAAAGAAGGGACAGAGCGTCTTGGATGCAAACAGGAAAGTAAGTCATGGTGACTTGTCTGTTACTTGTGGCGATGTGTCTGATGTTAAGCATGACATGGTTGATGTTACTGTTTCGCCGTTCAGGGATAATAGGAACAACAAACTCCCTAAATTTGAACCACGATGTTTTGATGGAAACCCGGCTGATTATTTACAATTTGTGAAGGAGTTTGAGATCATGCTGAGTGTTTTATATTAACTGATGAAATGAAATTGATGTATTTGATGAGGTATTGCACTGGAGATGCTGCAAGAGCTATACAGTGCTGTGAGCTCATGCCCCCTAATGAGGGATACGCTCAGGCTATGAGCATATTACGTCAAAGGTTTGGAAGACCTTCAATGATTGTAAGGAACGTATACGAAGCTGTCAAAGGTAACGGCAGTCAGCTTCAAGATGACTCCAAGGCACTTACTGAGTTTTTAGATAATCTTATGACTTATAAGAATACCTTGATTTCGATGAATTGCATGAGTGACCTCAACTCGAGTTTTATCCTGGAAGTAATAGCAAGACGCCTACCTACTCGACTGCAAAGGAAGTGGGTGAAGATAAGCTCCCGTATGGAGGATGAGGGTATCGAGCCAAGGTTTGATGATATCCTGAAACTAGTAAAAGATAGTGTCAATCAATCGATGAGGAAGTTTGCCAGTATATTGAATCTCACCCCTAGAATAGAGCAGCCTGAGAGCAAAACGCAATCATTGATGACGAATAGGCCTCAAAGAGGTGGATATCGAGAAGGCTCCATGATGTCTAGTAATGCATATAGACCTAGTGAGTGTAACAGGTTTCGTAGTACATCCTCAACAGATAAGTTACGAGATGCAAGACAAGCACGGTTGTGTTTTACACGTTTGCAAGAGGTGCATACAAAGGTGAACTGTGAACCAGTGAGCAAGTTCAGTGATAAGCTAAATGTAAACTCCAGGCCTGACTCCGAATTGTGTGACGATAACGGTGCGGTCAAGAAGTCTGTAGTTGCAACTGGTAAGCCATTGTTGAATAGAGTGTCACAGAATAGAGTTGCTGCTTCAGAGTGCAGTTCTGACCCTACAAGTTTACAAGGTATTACTAGTCAGAGTGAAGTTATAAAATCTTTTAGGATTTGCGAGGAGGAATCAAAATTGTCTACTTCTGTTATTAAAGAGTTTGAAAATGATGAAGTTGATGGTAAAGTGAATATTCGTGATATTGATCATGATACTCCACAGTTGTCTTTGGTTGATCATGATGAGATGATAGATATGCCTACTACTGCTGAGTTGAACAAAAGTTCTGTACAACTTGAACGTGAAGTGGAAATAAATGCAGATGCAGTTGCAGAAGGCATGCATACTTGCGAGACCGTCAGTGTGAGTGATCAGCATGTAGCCCACCTATCATCAGATGCTAGTGTTAAACCTGAGCTGATAGTAAAAGACACCAGTGGTGGTGGCCTTGGAGGTAGACAACTTTCTGAAAGTCGAGCAACAACAGCTTTTGATCCACCGCTAACTTCATCAACTGATATCAATCGGTCATCGTTGGTGTTGTCATCCACAATGAAACAGTGGCCCATCAACTCAAGTATCTTCTGCAATGACTATGATAGTATTGGTGCATTTGAAAGGACGAAAGATATTGCTCAGTTTAGAGAGGATAAGCCAAGTGTAAACGAGAGAGTAATTGTTAAATCGACTTGCATGAATAAAGACATTTCTTGTTTCAATTTACTATTTGAATGTTATTATCTTTGGTGTAAATTACTCTGTTTCTACGCTTGGTTGACCAGATACGTCGTGTGTTTGTTCGTCATCTATGTTCTACGATACAATGACATGAGCGTGTCACCGTTCAGATTTGAGGATATAGCTGATAGAAGGAAGTCAGCAAATGAACTCTGCAACGATTTTCCAACCTAGAGCGTCAACCTGAGAAGGGTTGTAGGCGTACTGCTGTAAGTCCTACAATTCTTCAAAGGGTAGCGCATCAATGAGCAGTCCAATGTGCTTGGTGTGTGATTTTGTACATAAGTTCATATTGTATATACTATAATAATAATGTATATTCTCATATAAACATATAAATTTACATGAAAATGCATGCCATTTTTACAGGCACGATCAAGTATGATATAATATCAAATCGTAGATTGTCTACAAGTTAATAATGTTTCAACAGTTAAATATTTGATATATATATATAAATACTCTCATTGTCTGAACCAGGCCGTATAGTTATTGAATTGTACAGTTGTCCTCCAGGTTGAGCGGGAAAATCGACTTCGTTTCGTTTTCATCCCGTGGTTGTCGGCATACGATAACCAACCAATATTGAGGTAAGTACAACGTTTACAAGGGATTGGAAGCTGTTTTAGAGAAGTAAAAGTGCTAAGATGAATCAATAAAGTGTAATGAAATGGGTAAGTGCAAGTATCACTAATAAATGCATTAATAAAGGAAACTCCCTAGGCTGACAACGTTCATTTGCAATGTATAATGCTTCCTGTACAGTTTGCACTATCATGATGTCCACTTTTGGCTTTAATGCATTTTTCCTTATGCCGGTATTTTTATATTTTATGCCTTTTTGTGCATTTGGTGCACAACCGTACCCTTTAGAGAATAGGAATAGAATACGTCGAATCAAATTCATATAGAGCTATAAAATGTAAGGTTTAATGGAATATAATGAGGATCAAGTAAAGACGTTATTAGCAAATGAATGAGATAAGACATTGTGAAGTGGTATTTAAAGATCTGACAATGGACAGCAAGTTAGTTTATAAGATGCCCTGTCAATGTAGTTGAAGATTGAACCATCAATTCATGGTTGTTTGCTCAAAACCAACTTCCCCAATTTTCGCGGAGGCATCAATACGACAGTCTTCGTCTCATCGGTCGCTGTTCAGAAAGAAGAGTAAAACACCGTCAGAAGTAACATTGTGATTTATTATTGTAATATTTGTTCACAGACCTTAGTGTTTATATGTTGGTGTAACAATAAAGAATCCTCGAGTCAACAATTGGTGTTTTGGTTTTTTCGTCCGTTATTACTAAGCGTTTCTGAGAAACTTCAAGCGACAGCGTGAGCCCGAGCCTAGCAAGAGCTGGGCATTGACGGTTTACGAGACGTGGCTGACAGTTTCTGACGGTAGAAACAGATTCTGGCGGATTCAGATAGCTGGTAACAGTTTGGATAGTCACCGTTCATCTTTCCTGGTGCCGGTCAAGTCCTCTTTGAACAAGCAATATCTGGAACTTTCTTGGAATTGGGCCAAGTTCAACAATGCCTGGGTCAAAGAAGGGACAGAGCGTCTTGGATGCAAACAGGAAAGTAAGTCATGGTGACTTGTCTGTTACTTGTGGCGATGTGTCTGATGTTAAGCATGACATGGTTGATGTTACTGTTTCGCCGTTCAGGGATAATAGGAACAACAAACTCCCTAAATTTGAACCACGATGTTTTGATGGAAACCCGGCTGATTATTTACAATTTGTGAAGGAGTTTGAGATCATGCTGAGTGTTTTATATTAACTGATGAAATGAAATTGATGTATTTGATGAGGTATTGCACTGGAGATGCTGCAAGAGCTATACAGTGCTGTGAGCTCATGCCCCCTAATGAGGGATACGCTCAGGCTATGAGCATATTACGTCAAAGGTTTGGAAGACCTTCAATGATTGTAAGGAACGTATACGAAGCTGTCAAAGGTAACGGCAGTCAGCTTCAAGATGACTCCAAGGCACTTACTGAGTTTTTAGATAATCTTATGACTTATAAGAATACCTTGATTTCGATGAATTGCATGAGTGACCTCAACTCGAGTTTTATCCTGGAAGTAATAGCAAGACGCCTACCTACTCGACTGCAAAGGAAGTGGGTGAAGATAAGCTCCCGTATGGAGGATGAGGGTATCGAGCCAAGGTTTGATGATATCCTGAAACTAGTAAAAGATAGTGTCAATCAATCGATGAGGAAGTTTGCCAGTATATTGAATCTCACCCCTAGAATAGAGCAGCCTGAGAGCAAAACGCAATCATTGATGACGAATAGGCCTCAAAGAGGTGGATATCGAGAAGGCTCCATGATGTCTAGTAATGCATATAGACCTAGTGAGTGTAACAGGTTTCGTAGTACATCCTCAACAGATAAGTTACGAGATGCAAGACAAGCACGGTTGTGTTTTACACGTTTGCAAGAGGTGCATACAAAGGTGAACTGTGAACCAGTGAGCAAGTTCAGTGATAAGCTAAATGTAAACTCCAGGCCTGACTCCGAATTGTGTGACGATAACGGTGCGGTCAAGAAGTCTGTAGTTGCAACTGGTAAGCCATTGTTGAATAGAGTGTCACAGAATAGAGTTGCTGCTTCAGAGTGCAGTTCTGACCCTACAAGTTTACAAGGTATTACTAGTCAGAGTGAAGTTATAAAATCTTTTAGGATTTGCGAGGAGGAATCAAAATTGTCTACTTCTGTTATTAAAGAGTTTGAAAATGATGAAGTTGATGGTAAAGTGAATATTCGTGATATTGATCATGATACTCCACAGTTGTCTTTGGTTGATCATGATGAGATGATAGATATGCCTACTACTGCTGAGTTGAACAAAAGTTCTGTACAACTTGAACGTGAAGTGGAAATAAATGCAGATGCAGTTGCAGAAGGCATGCATACTTGCGAGACCGTCAGTGTGAGTGATCAGCATGTAGCCCACCTATCATCAGATGCTAGTGTTAAACCTGAGCTGATAGTAAAAGACACCAGTGGTGGTGGCCTTGGAGGTAGACAACTTTCTGAAAGTCGAGCAACAACAGCTTTTGATCCACCGCTAACTTCATCAACTGATATCAATCGGTCATCGTTGGTGTTGTCATCCACAATGAAACAGTGGCCCATCAACTCAAGTATCTTCTGCAATGACTATGATAGTATTGGTGCATTTGAAAGGACGAAAGATATTGCTCAGTTTAGAGAGGATAAGCCAAGTGTAAACGAGAGAGTAATTGTTAAATCGACTTGCATGAATAAAGACATTTCTTGTTTCAATTTACTATTTGAATGTTATTATCTTTGGTGTAAATTACTCTGTTTCTACGCTTGGTTGACCAGATACGTCGTGTGTTTGTTCGTCATCTATGTTCTACGATACAATGACATGAGCGTGTCACCGTTCAGATTTGAGGATATAGCTGATAGAAGGAAGTCAGCAAATGAACTCTGCAACGATTTTCCAACCTAGAGCGTCAACCTGAGAAGGGTTGTAGGCGTACTGCTGTAAGTCCTACAATTCTTCAAAGGGTAGCGCATCAATGAGCAGTCCAATGTGCTTGGTGTGTGATTTTGTACATATGTTCATATTGTATATACTGAATTGATATCATCTGTCTTCTAGCTTTTGGTAATTGTCTTTGTGTCCAAACGACTTCCACTTGGATCATCAACCTGAGAAGGAATATAGGCGTACTGCTGTAAGTCCTACAGTTCTTCAAGGGTAGTTTGTCGTGCCAATATCCACAACATTTTATACAGTTTACAGTTTACAATTTATTTAGGATAGTAGGCTATATGCCTGTGTTAATCCTTTCGATTTATTTCATACAGGAGGTCCAATCTCGCCTTGAATGAATCAACGGATGGCGCTGATACGACATGTTCCGGTAGGGAGTTCCAATGGTTCACAATTCGATGCGAAAAACGGATTTCCAGACGCAGACGATTCGACCGTGGTTTTTGAACCTTGAGGTGATGTCCTCGCAATTGGTTGGTGCTAGAAGGAAGAAATAATTTAGATAAATTAGCTCCAAAATCATTTCTTAGGATACGGTATGCTAGTATTAGGTCACCCCTAAGTCGTCTGTATGACAGTGGAAATAAACCCAGTCGACTTAACCTCTCCTCATATGACAGGGTTGAGAAACCCTTTATTAGCTTAGTTCCTACTCTTTGCACCCTTTCTAATAAGTCTATTTCGTATTTGAAACACGGGCTCGCTGCCTGGATCCCATATTCCAAATGAGGTCTGATATAAGTCGGATATAATATACGAAATATATCAGCGTCAAAGTTCGCAAAAGCCTTGCGTATGGCCCATAACATTCTAAAACCCTTAGTGGCTGCAGTTCTACAGTTTGTTGCTGTTTTCAAGTCATGCTGCACAACCACTCCCAAGTCCTTGTACTCAGTGACCACTGGGAGAGTAATGCCATTCATTGAGTAATTGTGCACGTGACTATGGGATACATGCATAACTACACTCTTGCTTAAGTTAATCTCCAAGGCCCAGTGCTTACACCAATCACTTAACAAGTTTAAATCTTCCTGCAAAGCAAGTTGATCACTGTCATCGTGCAAAGCCCTCCATATCTTGATGTCATCAGCAAACAGTAAGCAGGATGACTTAACTACCGATGGAATCTCATTAACATAAATCAGGAAAAGAAGTGGGCCTAGAATTGTACCCTGAGGAACGCCACTCTTAACCGATTCCCATGTTGATAAAACCCCGTTAACTCGTACTCTTTGTCTTCTGTCCTTTAGAAAGTCTTGAATCCAGTCGGTAACCACTTTATTGATTCCCAGACTACCTAACTTTACTAGAAGACCTGAATGAGAAACCCTGTCAAACGCCTTGCTAAGGTCTATGAATATGGCATCCACCGGTATATTAGCATCAGCTGAGCTTGCCCAACTTTCTCTGGCCAAAAGAAGGTTGGTCAAGCAAGAATGACCTGCTCTAAAACCGTGCTGTTCCACAGCGAAAAGTTTGTTCCCTTCAATGAACTGAATGATAGCATCACGAATTATTCTTTCTAGTAGTTTAACAACAATACTGGTCAAACTAACAGGACGATAGTTCTGAACTAAGTTTCTAGATCCGGTTTTGAAGACCGGACTAATGATGGCATCTTTCCAGTCTCTTGGACATTTAGACTGGTCCAGAGACATATTGAAGATTACCGACAATGGCTCGGCTATGCTTTCAGCCAATGCTGTTAATATACGTGGGTGGAGTTCATCAGGGCCACTGGACTTACCAGGATTGAGCCTTAGAAGCCACTTTAGGACAGTATCCTTTCCAATGTATAAGGGTGCCATTTTCAAGTTACCTTCTGGAAAATTTACAAAGCTGGTATCAATATTATCAGAGAATACTTGACTAAAGTGCTTGGACAAAGCCTCAGCCTTGGTCAAGTTATCCTCAGCCATGTTTGTCTGGTCATCTTCAAGCATAAGAGGTGGGATAGCATCACTCTTACGTGTTCTTCTCTTGATATATGAGAAGAGTCTTTTTGGGCAGCCTGGTGAACTTTTAACTAACTGGGTTTCGTAAGCTATCCTTGACTGGTGGATCAAAGTTTTACACTGGTTTCTGGTTTCACAGTATTTCAGCCGGAACTGCTGTAGCCCAGTAGAAACAAAGAGATTCCAGAACCTTTTTCTCCGTCTCAGGAGTGTTATAGCTTGTCTATTTATCCATGGTGGCCGATTTGTTGGCCTTTTAGGAACCCTCCAGGGGATGAGATCAGTGGTAACCCTCTCAAGTGTATTCTTAAATCTATCCCATTCATCTTCAATGGATGAGACAATGTTGACTGACCAGTCGGCAGTTGAAGCACGCTCCTTTATAGCCACTATGTCAGCATGCCAAACACTAGGCCGGGATTTGGGTTGAAAACTGACTAAATTGCCAGCCCTTAAGTTAAAATCTAACACCCCATGATCACTGTTTGCTAGAGGTGGATGAATAACTAGACCATCCACGTCGTCGTTGTCATGAGTAAGCACTAAGTCCAGCAAGGAAGATCCTTGGGTAGAACCGAATCTTGTACTACCTAAGACATGTTGTGTCAGGGCATTTTCCATGGTTGTCAAGAGTAACCGGCTGTCAAACTTATCAGCGGATCCTGGAGATGTGACAGCTACCCAGTCTATATGAGGTGCATTAAAATCACCTAGAATAAGACAGCTACTGTGTTTACTCCATTGTTTGAGGTGATCTAAAATGAAGTCATCACACTGACAATAGGGACTTCTATACAGAACTCCAATGAGTAGAGTGCCGGTTGCAAAGCTTACTTCACAGCTAATTACCTCACCTGTCCCACTGTCATGAGCTTCAGATTTCACGGAACGAACATGTAGGGAGTTGTTGATGTACAGAGCAACCCCGCCACCTCTACGACCCTTAACTCTGTCGCTGCGCAAGCAACTAAATCCGCATAGCTCAGGTGTGTCATCTAATCCCGAAACCAGCCATGTTTCAGTAATGGCCACAATACCTGGGCTAAGGTCTTCTACTAATACACCTAGCTCGTGAAATTTGTTCCCGATACTACGTATATTAGTGTACACTACCTTCAGGCTTCCTATGCGGTCTGGCCTATCCACACAGGTCTTGGAAGCATACGTTTCCAAGACCTGACTATTTGAAAACCCACCAGTTTAAGGTTAGTCTCACCATTTTTGCGTCTTGTTTCTAGCTGGGACAAAACTTCTTTTCGTTTAAGTCTGTCTTCAAGAGATAAATCAGGTCTGGCTGAAATTCCTGACCCGGCAAGGTTGTGTACATTAGCCAGTAGATGATTCCGTTCATCAGGAGAACCTAAGACTACTTTAAGCAACCTACGCTGATTAGAACATTCATCATCTCTTTTGCCTATTCTAATCAGCTTTTTAATCGATACTCCAGGGAAATTCGCTGGGAGCATCTTCCTTATAATACTACTCACTAATTTAAGGTCGTGATCGTGCCTTTTCACGGGATCAGATTCTTTGGACTCTTCCAAATTTCCAACAATTATGTTAGAGTCTAAGGAGAGCTTGTCGTATTTAGCAGTGGCTACGTCCTTTCTCACCACTATTGATGCAGCCTGGCTACAGGTGACAGACGTTTGCCTACCATCAATATTACTATATTTCTTTCGACTGCTTATTTTTGTTACCCATTTATCATCTGCCTGCAGTTGCTTCTCAGGGCTGCTGCAGTTTTTGATGGTACAATCAAGATCAGTGTCTGCGCCACCTTCATGGTGAACTTCGCTTACGGTGTTCTCTGGTTCTGAGGTGCTGTTTACAGCTTCCGTTTTTTTACCTTTTCGCTTACTAAGACGCTTCGAACGCCTAGTAGGTTTTACTTCCGGGGTAACTGGGATAGTAACCGCCGGTGTGATAACATTCATGATGGCACTTACTGCTTCATCTTCAGACGGGCAGTCCGTGTCACTCTTACTAGCCACGCTATCATCAGGAAGTTCCATGGCTTTAGACAGCAGTTCGTGAGCCTCCCTTATTAAGGTCATCTTTGGAGAGCAACACATTCTGCACATCCAGTGGGATGTTGGAGCAGTACAGCGTTTGTATGCAGCTGGACGTAATCCAGTACACATCTTATGATACCATTTTTCACAGTTATTACACTGTATTCCATCATCTACCAAAAAGTAACACTCCGCCCTATTACATTTATGTGGTACTTTTGACATCATGAAATTCTACTGGAAACAGCCAAGACAATTTACCCAATATAGAATATATAAGTGGTTAAAATCAAAACTTAACAGACAAAAGTCAAGTTAAAGTTTTTTTTAAATGTTCTTGAAGTGAATAACACAACAAAACAGCGATTTGTCAAAAACGTGAAATACGTGAAAAAAGCACTCCCTTTCAAACAGCGCGCGAGTTATGTAGTTATTGTACATATGTTTGTGTTAAATAGTTGTGTGAGTTCCAATTATTGTAATTGTTGGTTAATCTTGTTTGTGTCCGGACATTCCACAACTTACAATCGTCAACCTGTGAAGGGTTGCAGGCGTACTGGTGTAAGTCCTGCGATTCTTCAAAGGAATTCCATCGAGACATGATCCGCGAGTTTGTGTGTACTGTTTGTATATACGTGTGGTGTGTCATACCAATTGGTGTATTTTGGATTCATTGTGTTTACTCGTTGTTTTCGTACCTTTTCGTTATTGCGTAATTTTGTTAAAATTTTCGTCGTGATTACTTCTGAAGTTGTTTCGAGTCTTCTACATCCGTGAATGAATTGATTGATGTTAAGGACAGCAGATAGGTCGTATACGCCGGGGAGGCTATTGCTGAGAATGAAATGCACACGGAGATAATTATTAGCTGTGGTCCCACACGCCGGGGAGCGAGAGTGTAAACGACTGAGGCTCGCATACGTCATCGTTACTAGAATTGAGGCAGAATGAGTGACAAGCGATTTCGGTGGTAATTGGTAGTGAGTAAATAAGAGGATGAGCGTAGAGTATCGTGAGGTGCTGCCATGGTCACGTTGCATTCTGCAAGAGTCATTCTAGCAAGTGGCGATTGTGTTGCAAGAGGATGCCTTTAACTGGAAGGCGCAGGTCGTCATTGATGTGTGAGATTGTGCTGTGGGTATGCCTGTGGTGTGTTGGCTTTTCTGTTTGTTTTCCATTTCAGCTCTGTCCATGTGACCCAGGTTCTCGCAATGGCATCCAAGTCAACGTGTATTGGTCGTGATGGAAAAAAGGGTTGGATCCCTTTTCTGCCGGGGAGTGTCAATGGAGTTGAAGATTGAACCATCAATTCATGGTTGTTTGCTCAAAACCAACTTCCCCAATTTTCGCGGAGGCATCAATACGACAGTCATCGTCTCATCGGTCGCTGTTCAGAAAGAAGAGTAAAACACCGTCAGAAGTAACATTGTGATTTATTATTGTAATATTTGTTCACAGACCTTAGTGTTTATATGTTGGTGTAACAATAAAGAATCCTCGAGTCAACAATTGGTGTTTTGGTTTTTCGTCCGTTATTACTAAGCGTTTCTGAGAAACTTCAGGCGACAGCGTGAGCCCGAGCATAGCAAGAGCTGGGCATTGACGGTTTACGAGGCGTGGCTGACAGGCGTATTTCGTATTGTACACGAAGGTTAGATATATTTTAAACGTGAATCGTTTTAAACATAAATCACTTACAATGTCTCTAATTTCAGCAACTAACAAAAGGTGTACAATCATATTGTTACGTACTCCACAGCCTCAAGGATAAGATCCCGCATCTGACCACTTCCGTGTGCATTTATCAGTTCACCTGCTGCTGTGAAGTCAGGCACATCGGCCGTTCGAAGCGGACCCTGTCCAAGAGGATTCAAGAACACTATCCATCATGGTTGCGGAAAGGCAACAGTGGTGCAATAAAGAGTGCGATAATTGAACACCTGGTTAACACCGATCATTCCATTTCAACAAACGCCTTCAAAGTAATCTACATAGTCTAGAATAAATTATCAAATGCAATACGGTTTCGTCTTCTTCGTATCGCTGAAGCTCTGGTCATTCACATAGAAAAACCGGAGCTGTGCATACACAAGAAGATTACTCAACCACTTCTATTGTTATGGTAAGAACCATTTTTGATTCGATTTGAGTATATTTGATTTTGATGACTTAATTTTGTTTCTTTGCCTGCTCCTTAATTGCTTATAATTCTTGTACTCATTCAGAAGTCTTACGTAATTTCGTATTATCTACTTTGTTCCTATGTGTATCCTGAGTAAAACTCACTCGTCAAACTATCCATATTATTAAATAACTTCTTTTAACAAGTGTTTCTGACAACTCATCACCTTTGTTACTACACTAGTTTCATTAACACCCAATTTCCTTGACTTTTTGTATTACGTAACTCCAACCAAAACTCACCAATCTTCACCTGTTTAGTTAAAATAACCATAACTAATTGTAATTTTGTTTGGCAAGCTTAATGTACACATACACATAAAATAACACGTATATATTTGCGGTTGTACAGCTAAGAAAATGAACTCGCCGAAAAGAAACTCTTCGCTGATCCACGTGTTTTGCTTTCATGAACGCCTGGATGGGGATTATCCATGAATATCTCGATGTGACCACATATGGTCCCTCCCACTTTGGGAGAAGCTTTCTTGATCTTGGTCAACCTCCGGTAGTATGCTTTCGTTCTCTACATTTCACCTGTTCACGTAATTCAAACGGCTTCCAGACTTTGGTTTGTTTCTCGCCAGCTCCCACGATGTCTGACTTTGGTTTCAATAGTTTGATCTGAATAGAGTGCTGCCGCTCACTTGTAAGCTGAAAGTCACTGATAGAGAGAATAAATCAAGCATGTAATGCCTTGAAATACTTTTGTCTTCTCACTTTTCTTGGTTGATCATTCTGTATCTTGTCCATTTATCAGCCAACTCTCAGAGACTATCAATGTCCAGCCCTTACTACGCTGGACCTCACGCTGTCCCTGGAAGACTTTCAGAAACACTTTGTTAACAACCAACGCGAAAAACCAGAACAAAGATTGGCGACTCGAGAATCCTTTATTCCTTCGCCAATATGTAACCAACAATGAGGTTATTATACACAAGGTCTGAGAATAAATGTTATAACAATAAATCACGGTAATACTTCTGATAGTTTTCTGTCTTCCACCGGACAGTGAACGATGAGACGATGACTTCCGTATTGATGACTCCCGCGAAAAATATGGAGGAGTTGGGCTTAAGAAAACAACCATGAATTGATTGTTCAATCATCAACTACATTGACACCATTATAAAAAATGTGCTACATCTAGACACCATCTACATTTAGAAGTTAAAACAATCTGAAATATCTCAAAATATTTTTACGCTACGTAGATTTAGGTATATTACTGGTTAATTATTATCCCTAAAAATTGGTGGATGGTGGCTAGCAGTGGAATCCAGGATGCGCATTTCGTCCTATTTGGGACTCGTCAGCTGGATGTACCTGCATTTCTCAGTGAGTGATCCTTCATCCACCAATTGTGTACTAATTAAATACCCAGACATCGTCGAAGCATCTGCACAAGAAGCCGACATGTCAACCTGAGACCGAGCACTTCGGTCCAATCAATCGACGGGAAAATCAAAAGTTCAATTCAGTAATTTTTATCTCTCCCGAAATTAGTCTTTCCTAAGCCAATCATACCGGACTATGTCATATTTTTATGGGTACTTAATATCGTCTGTAAGGCAAGTGGTGTGCCACTACTAAGTCAGCTGTTTACCACTGCAGTCAACAGGCACCTGAACTCATCCGGGAGATGGTCCAAATCTACACTGTTTGACTCTCAATACTCTCTGTTCACAACTCTCTCCTTGCATCTCATCTGTTAAGACTAGAATCCAGCATAAAGTTTTATCTGCCCGCACTACCAAGTATAAAAACTCAATGATATTCTACTTGGACCGCTCGTCCACTTTCTATGTGATAAAGATAGTGTTAAACCTGAAACTTATGACCTACTTTAACAGTAGACGACGAAAGACTTGGCAAAGTATTGTTTTTCGGAAGTTGGCATCTCTATATAGAAGCATTATTTATTCCTTATCCCCAACGCACAATTTTTACAGATCTTCGTGTTTTAGTACTTCTAGACTTAACATTATGTTTCTTTGTGTTCATTTTACGTCTCCCAGATATCTCATCAATGCTGTATCATTTGCTTTCTTTGATGTCAAATCTATCTCCCTGCCATTTGATGCATTCATGCCGGTGAATGTCTCCTTATATACTACTGATAAATCTTATCAGTAGCCCCGCCACGCTACTGTGCAGTTCACATAAAGAATGGTTCGCATTTTCAATCTTACGGTGTCATTCACTGTCCTCATTATCTTATAATTTTGTGTTATTAATACCAGTATTGTGCATCAGTGGCACAGTGGTAGAATGTCCGCCGACTGCGCATGTGTTTCGGGGTTCGATCTCCAACCCACGCACTACTGTGTCTCACTAAGCCAGTACGGTGATTCATTAAGAGGGAAGGTTGGGCATGAGACTAGCAACCCCATCCCGTAAAAATAAACACCAGCGCTAAAGAATCTTCAAGCTTCTAGCCCTGTGTTCCACTGGGATAGTTGAGGGATACAAAAGTGCTAATATTATTATTATCACCTTACATTTGTACATCACTTTGACCCGGCTGTTTCTGCTAATGCGAGACGCTGCTTTTATGAATCTCGGTTAAGCGTACGCTGTAACGTATTTTTTCTGTTCTTGTTGAGTAAACTAGATTCAATATATTGGAAACGCCGAGAATTCCATATTGTATCATAATTACTGCCTTTGAATAAATCAAGTTATTGCTTTTATTAGATTTCTAAGAGTTCATGCGTGCAGGATTCCCAACAGTTTCATATCTAGAACAGCTTTCACCGGGTATCTGAGGTAATGGTTATTAGTGGTGTCCATTTATTACCCTCAATGACTCCGTTGTTATCGTGCTTGCACCAACTTGGATTAATCTGTCAGAGAACATCGTCTTAGAAATCGACCGACTATTATGAAGTGAACTTGTTTACTCAGATAATGCTGGAAATATACTGAGTGCTCTGAATACCTTGAGCACACATTTGGCCATGTCTGGGATTTGACTCGCAACCAAGATGTTATATCAATCCATGAAGCTGTTAACTGATAATTTTTCGTATCGATCACCACAGCAGGAGAAAATGATATCGCTGGTACCCCTTAAAAGATTCTACGTAAGAAAGCTTGGAGACACTTTACAAAATGATCCGGAAACATTCATCATTAAATTCACTGTTCTATATTTAATTATTATCTCCTCAGACACCTATTTTTGACCTTAATCTTCTAAATGCATCAGAAACGTGGGGTGTACATAACGTAAAGCATTTCTTAAAACTTGTTGAAGTGTTTTGTCAACAGATGACTTTGCTAGCTCCATGTTGAATATCAGATAGCTGGCCAGAAAAACTGTCAGCGAGAAACCCTCCGGAAAATATCTACCAAGAACCTATTGCTCAACAAATATACCAAAGAAAATGGAGTCGGCTGGGACACATGTTGAGGAGACTGTTGGCTGACACCATGCACCAAGCCACTGATTGAATGAAACCCGAATAGGGATTACCGAGTTGGGCGTGCGCCCAAAGGTGACACGAAGGGGACCGCATGAGGAGTAGATGACAGGTTATGTACAATCATTGAGTCAGCCAAAGAGGACTGCGAGGAACGGGACGAAATTGAGATTTCTTGCTGAAGCTGTATTTTCCACCTGAAACCAAGGGGAATAGTTGTATATATATATATATATATATATATTATAGCTTGACTGCACAGAATATTTTTGATACAAGTGTGGAATTTTCAACACGTGATATCTGTAGATCAAACGTAGCAGGCTGACCATTGATATCAGGTGTGCATCAGCAGAGGATCAAACCCCGGACCATGTGCAAGGTCGGCAAGTGTCCTAACCGCTATGTCACTGACTTACATATCATAATAATTTCACGTTATATATGATATTTGAACTGATTCTCTTGCACATAGATACATCAACTAGGTAATTAGTTTTTAATTGGTGGATGGCGACTAACAGTGGGATCAGGATTAGCATTTCGTCTTATTTGGGACTCGTCGTCCGGATATACTGTACGGTAATTAGCTGCTGGTCCATCTAACTCCTATCTTTAGTGTCACATCTACAAAAATGTCCAAAAATTTGAATACATTTTTATCACAAACATTTTTTTATTCCATACAATCATTTTCATTGTCTCATTGTAATTTATACACATTAATTATTTTTTTGTCATTATTATATATATTAGATAACAAAGAAAGGTCGTCAGCAAAATACAATTCATTAGAAATTGAAAAATAGTAGAAGATCCAGTTTGAGAAAAAATTATTTGAGCTATCCATCACCTGAAGAGAATAAACGTGATAACATTAAAAGGAGGAATTGATCTGCTTCATAATAGACAAACAGTTAAGTTACACAAAGAAATACTAACTAGAATAGACACACTGATGGCTAAATACATCAGTGTAGATTGTCAAAATGGCAATTATCCGAAAATGTTTCATTATTTCAATGTTCATGATACACAACTTATGCATACATAGAACTGTTGAATAGCAAAAACAGAAAAATAAATATTCATCCAAAGAGAAGAAACTTATTCAAAAATAACATGAAAAGTGGGACAATAAGAAGGAATCCAATAATTAACAATATCATTATCAAAATTAAAGAAAATAAGACGATGAGGAGGTAGGAAGAGGGCCTGGATAGATGGAAGGAAGACACAAGAGACGACTGATTTGAACAATATAAACAAAATAACAATAACTAATATTGTATGAAAATGCAAAAAAGGGTATACAATTTACCAGTTTGATTTGTCTTATCAGAATGACGGCAAAACAAAATAACTCCGAAAATTATGTGATATACACTCATGATAGTGATAGTGATGGGGGTAGGCACTTGATTTTACAAAGGTTTACACGTTGCAACTATGGAGGTAATAGAGTCTCAGTCAGAGAGGGAGAAGACAAGAATTACTGCAATATCAAGTGGACCTATGATAGATAAGGTTAGAATACTGATTTGAAGGGAAATATGCGTGTCTGCAACCTCAAGATCATCATAATTTTTAGAATTGAATATTGAACATCTGAAAGAATGCTTTGTAAAGTTGTTTGAATATATCCTAACCTTGAAAATGATTGGACATTTCAATAATGAGTCAGCTTATGAGGCTACTCTTAAACACAAATACATTCAGATACTTAATAATTGGATAATGACAACAGCTAACTTTCTCCCTACACTAACCAATGAAAAAGAAGAAAAATACAAAAAGACAAAGGCACAACATGGGGGGGGGGGAAACTGACAAAAGATATTTTCAGGCAATAAAGGCAAAATGGAGAGAGACAAATATTGTTTCAGTCTCAGCTTATGATAAGGCCACTATATTTTTTGACAACCTACGTAAGGCACAAGGATTTGTTGCGTTTTACTGAATAAAGGTACGTCGGTGTGTATTGAACCCCTTGAAAAATGATGACAAATATTCATTCTAAAGGTGTTTCAAATACAAAAAAGATGAAATACAAACCATATAAACCAAAATTGAATTTCAAATATACAAGATTATCAGAAAGGCAAGACGAAACGAGAAAGAGGGGGAAGAAGAGACGACACATTGAACCCCTAGAACAACAGTATTCAATGTTCAATAATTTACACTTAATTGACAATGGAATAATTATTCATGGCGTGAACCATAAAAAACAAAACCACAAGAAAAATTTCTTACATACTGTTTATGAATAGACAAGAAAGGCCAGAAAATATTTTGTTTCAGCTTTTTGCGTGATGAAAAGATTACAAGATTTCATAATTTTAGTGAGGCATCAACAAAAAAGCAAATAGTGACACCAATACACTTTCGTTCGTCTAATAGTTAGTTTTACTGAATTTTGGTTAAGTGAACGTTTGACTGTACATAAGAGTAAGAAGTATGTACAGAATTGTCATATTTGCACTGTATCCGTGTTGGTTGTTATTGGAAACCGATGAATAGAGAGGAAATCGATGTTTGAAAGATTCATGGTTATGTATAACTTCATGATAATAAAAGCATCCATGATGATGATAATTGACTGTTCTCAACTGATCTATAATTGTCGCTGAGTAGTTTCTTTTCTACTCAAGATGCTTGCGTATCTGAGAATTGTTCACTTTTTGCATCCCATAGTATATGGACTAAATCATTTCACCATCATCATAGAATTTTAATTGTTTATCAAATAAAGCATTTAAACCTTTTGATATTTTATATTCACTTTTTTTACATGCAAAGCGTAGATTATGATCTGTTGCTTGACGCCAAATATCTGCTTGAAAACTATGCCATGTAGCATCGAATTCACGACTCCAATTTAAAAATTCTGGTAGCATAATACGTCGTGAATTTGCAGCAATTTTCTCTTGTGATGATGTTAAACAATTTTTGTCTAATTTATTCATCTGTGGATCAGTTTTTAATTGGCTAGCCTCTAAAGCAACATAATCTACCGCTTCATTGAAAATTTTTAAGAAATGTGTATGCAGTCGATGAAGACGTTGACTTCGATTAGTTCGGAGGGATTTCATTTGGTGGTGGTGTTGTTGTTGTTGTTGCGGTGACGGTGGCGGTGGCGGCAGTGGCAGTTGTAGCCCTTCTTCAGTGTTCTCCTCTTCAAGAATTTGATTATAAATTTCTTCGTCTTTCACAAGCGTTGGATCGGTTAATTTTAACGCCATATATGCGCTGAATAGAACTGGATGATGGGCAAGAAAGTTACCCAATTGAGATATGTAGGCGTCAAGATATTTTAATATTGGATAAGCGATTTGTTTGTTATGATTACCATTCGTTAATGATACATCATCGGGACTATTTTTATTCATAGGATTATTATTATTATTATTATTATTATTATTATTATTACTATTACTATGGTTGTTAATGATATGTGGTGTGTATTCAGTGCCTAATTCACCTAAAGAGTTACTTAATTTTGTCAAATCTAACAAATGAATGCGATTCAATTTTGTTTGAAAATATACCATCGTTGGATTATGTTTGTTCTTTTGTTGTTGTTGTGGTTGTTGTCGTCGTTGTGGCGATGTATCAGAAGATGGAAGTGAACATTGAACATTGACTGTTGAATGATTAGATGCTGATGTTGTCGACACTGAAGGGGACTGTTTATCCGCATTGTCATCGCTTAATTTATCACCATTTAAAGATTGTTCTATTGATAGTTTTGAGTTTTCAGGCATATGAGTAGAATTTCCATTGGAATGAGAAGAGGTAAGCAGAGGAGACGGAGAAGAAGGAGGAGGAGAACAACTGATGAGTAGAACGGGAACACAGTCAGTAAATCGATTCTGAAGAAAAAACAACAACAACAACGAAATATTCACCAATCAGCATTTAGTTAAGAATTAAAAAAATAAAAATGCACAAAGCAGTCGGATAAGGAAGTTGTTCCGAACTCATATAGATAGAAGGCAGTTTGTTTTCTATGGGCTAGATAATAAAATATTCACTTGCGATTTCTATAGGGGAATAGACTACTTCTACATGTTTTTCACTGCCCTTTAGATGGTGGAATGTACATTTGTGGTGTTATATTCAACCAACAAGTACTGAAAATGTTTTTCATGCCCGTTTGGAACTCTTCAATAATTTATTACCTACCCCATAAGCCTATATATTCATGGCTAGAATGCAGGCATGTCGAGACTCATAGTCAAAAACAAGGACAACTCTACAGTCGTGATATTCACTGACAACTCTGCTATATTATGCTATAATGCAAACAAACTGAATCTGAGTAAAGTAGGTTGGTGATATTCACGAGTAGTGAAAGATTGTAGCACTATGCCTTATTTATAGAGACGTCATAGCAGTTCGGTTGGTGTAATTTATAAATCATTACATAATACTGCATAAACTCAATTGAGTTATACAGTTTGGCACTGACTGCTTCACCGTCTGCACACAACATCCACTTCGATCACCTAACATTTTATACTATTTTCGAATAACTTTATAAGTCTGTGGTGAGAGCCGCCTGCAAGGCAAAATTGTAGACAACAGTTTACGTCAGTGGTTACGTCCCGAATCAAGGTCATGAAAAAAACAAAAACGAATCTTAACCTTGAGGAACTCAACAGCCAATCCCAGCAGACTTAACGTGTGCAAATATGATTCGCAGATATATGGATAACTTTGTAAGCAATGGTCATAAGTAGTACGGAATAACCTTCAGCAAGAAAAACCAATCAGAAGATGTTACTTCCCTGCTAAAATAACAAATAATACTGTGCATAAAAATCTATAAATATCTATTGATTTTCTCCCTAACCAATCTGTCACCTGGTCCTTGTCTTCTGTCGTTACAAGTTCACCAAACAAGAATTGACCTTTTTTAACGGAGTAATCGTTTGGAAAATTCCTGCTGGAAGATCTAGTTACAATATTTATACTTATTTGGATGTATCAACCAACCATATACTCATTTTCCCTTTTTCTCCTTGAGTATATACCCTTATTCTGACGTTTGCATGGCATGTGTTGACTTGATTGATTTTTATTCTTTTGTTCCTGTTCAATTTCTAATTTTAAAAATTCTCTTCGTGGCCGAGTAATGATGTGATTTTGTCTGAGTGAGTCAAGGTCATTCTATGTACTTCTTTTGTAGTTGGCAAATCAGCCACAGAGCATGCATAGCTGCCTAACCTCACTGTTGAGAACCACAGATTTATCGAAGAATAACCATCTTTCAGGTGTCTTTGGAGCGTTTCCTAACTGCGAGCGCATCCAGAAAGTTTTGTCAGCTATATAGTAGCAGGCAAAGATCGGTCGCCTGAGTTCAGATCACAACCAGTCCATTTTGGTTGTAATCATTTAATCTTATCTCTGACTCCTGACTTCCTACAGTTCATCTGAATAAGTAATTTTGTTCTGCAGTACTTGCTTTGTACTTGTAAAGTTATCTTGTTTGTATAGCTGCCAAATGGCATTGCTGTTAAATAGCATCGTAGAGTTTACTCGAATAACTGTCCTTTTGATATCTCTGGGACATTTTGTGACTGCGCGTAACTCAAGGTTAAGGATAGCTATTCATTCACTTGAACGCATAGATTGGTTTCTTGAGTTCAAACCACAACACGTCAGATATGATCTTTACACCCATACCAAGTTACCAAATGAATGAGTCTTATCCTTGTACTTCTGAAAGCCACACTAACTAGTCTGCAGTCGTAACCAACAGTCAATATTCCACAGTGTTAATTCTAGCCAAACAATTATTCCTAAGGTGTCCTAATAATTTCTTCAAACGCCGTTCAAATGGCTTGGGCAAAATATCTCTGTGTCTTACAAGAATTGAGTCTTGTCTGGTTTCAGTGAGCCCTAAGTAAAACCATAATTTTGTGATACAGTTTTCAATTTCAGAGAAAGAACACGATTTTTATGCCTGTAGCGATACCAATCTTCCGTTTATAAGTAGCGAGACATAGGTGCATTTACCACTTAACACTGAAATCCTGATTAGAAGTCTTAATTCAGAAACAATGCGAAGGACAAGAAACATGAAATTGGTTACTTCCTCTGGGGGTAACACCAATGACCATAACATTAAGTGACGCCGGTTCTGATCTCAGAAGAGAAACGCATTATTTACGAGTATCAGCAGGCATGAAATCCAGGTTGAAGGCATCCTGATGACTGGCTTCAATCAATTAACACTCAGAGAAGGTTATTTTTATACCACAATCTCAGAAGAATATTTTCTTAACTTACTTTTGCTATCCATAACATATCATCCCATGTTAATAATGGTTCGTTTGAATCACTTGGTAAGCCGTTCATGCCTTCTTCTTTTGCACCAGAGTCTTTTTTATCGAAGCCTCGAATTTCACTGATATGACCATTACTTCCAGTGTATACAATCGATTCGTTGAACTTATCACTCAGTGATCGTTTCGCCTTATTTTCTTCCTGTACAAGATCCCCAAGTAATGCCATGGCGAATACAGCTACACGTCGTAGAAATAAATCACTCCAGATATTAGCTATAGTGAGGCACCATTTCAAAGGAGGTCGTTGTCTTGTATCCAGATTTAGGTCAATCTGTTCAGGATTTGGAAATAGACCATTATGCCACATGCATAACCAAGCTTTGATCAAATCATTTAAACTTATGGGAATGCTGCAAGTATTTTTGATTTCCAAATCGAAAAATTGACCTGAAAGCACATCAGACAATAAATCTGCAGGATTGGGTGTATGATGTTGATTTCTTACTGAATTGACGTCTGAAAAATGGTGATGAGAAAACAAAACATTAATAAAAAAATCCTGTTTTTTTGACATTGACATACAGAGATTATTTACTGAAAACACATTGCCTACTCATAAGTAGTCAGAAAAGAAACACAAAACTTTTAACCAAGATTGAGGAAAAATATATACTACAGTAAATTATTGCTGGGAACAAAGATGCAATAACAAAGCCAAATCTATGTGTTCAACGGAAGTTTACGCAACCTTTTTCTTTGTCATGGTAAACTAAACAATTTGTAATAAGTTTTTGAAAGTGAATTTTCGCCTTTCTTCGAAACTATCTTTTGATTACGTTACTCTAACAATTCTAGATAATTTTAGTGGGAAGCCGTGACCAGTAGGGTACAGAAGGTTGTAGGTGAGGCAGTAACTCATCGAAAAAGACGTTGCGAAGTGGTCGCGCTATGTCGTGAATCGGCAGAAGTTAGAATTCATGGGCCATCCGATCACAGGTCCCAGTGGCTCAATGGTCTACGAGTTCACCTTGTAACCAGAAGGTCCTGGTTTCGAACCCGTTAGTGGATGGATGCGTACTGATGAACATTCACAAACTGGAACTACAACAGCTTTCCAGTACTCCCAGGTTTTCTATTAACTTGTTTTATATTTTGCTTAATTCTTCTGAGTCCTCCTATACTTCTCAGTCATCATCATTATTTTACGGATATCTTGATTATGCAACAACTTGTTGCTAACTCCTTAGAATTAAGTTATCTTGAATTCTGTAGTTAAGTTTCACCCCTCCCTCAAAACTCAGATATCCTGCTACCAAACATCTATTAGTTAATTGTTTTGATGACTTTCAACCTCTTAATTTTATCACCCTGTAACTAAAACGACCACTTGATTGGTAAAAACAATTTTGATGTAAAAACTATATATCACTGTAGAGCCGATGATAAGGAACTAACTGAAAAGGAATGCATATTTCTTCGCTCAATCTCTTGTTTTTCTCTAAAAGAGTAAATAGTGATTTGGAAAGCTTTATTATTATTATTAAGTTTCTGATAAGTATGGAAGAAGCGACTTGAAACTGATGTCGCAAATCCAAATTTCGTTCCATATGCTGAGTGCAGAGGATTTCTAGATTAATTTTAGAGTGAAGTCTGATGAATATTCGATTGGAGGATGCAGGAACAAATGAAAACTCTTTAAAGTTGTCACAGGAAGTGGCAAAGGAATTAGGAAACATCTTCCCCTTATGGATAAGGGGGAAAATTGTCCGACAGAAATGTGGAAGGGAAGACATATAGGTATCACAGGAAAGATGGGGAATCCAGAGGAGGGATGGCTTGGAAAGTGATAGTGAAGACAGAGATGGTGAAGCAGGTGATGAACCAGTTCTGAGATGAACAAGGAGAGGAGAAGCTAAAATTTGATCTGAAACACGCTGAGAAAACTCGTAGAGCAGAGTGCTGGAAATAAGAAGAAGGGCGGTCCTTTGAGTGAATAACATTTGCAGTAAAACAGGCGTTAGATTAAAGAGATGTTAAAACACTGAATGGAATAAGCAAGTCGATATCCAGGAGGAGATCATCTCAGATGAATGCAATGGAGGGTAATGAAAGACGCGATTATCAGACAGGAAAGACGAAAAGAACTCCAGAATGATTATGTGAAATGACATCTGGATGAATTACTCCCATGTGACCATGGAGAAACAACTACAATGACACGAAACTGTCAGTGGACACCAATTCTCTGTAAAATACATAAGTGAAATTGACCACGCGATCTCAGCGAGAAGGAGTGGGTGGAGGAGGAGTTTACTGTTTATTATTGAATTATCGATACCACTGAGATTCTGAACACGTTGTGATGGACTGTCGCCTGTAGCTGAAACGATGCTACCTATTCAGATAAGTGAAGGAAGTAACCCCTTGCAAATCTCTTTCGCTGATAGTGACTTGTACTTGTTGTTGTTGTTGTTGGTCGACGCATATCTTAGTCACCTCTGCCTCTTCTATGTTTACTTGAGATTCTGTCTTCTCTACTTCTTCTCCCAGCTTTTTGGCTTTCGCTTGTAAGTTTTCTAGTTTTCGTGACATTTAACGTAAATCCAGATGTTGTAGAGTCTTCTTGTCGGTCCAGCGCATTACTGTCTTCCCTTTCCCCACTTACAGTGTGCAGCATAATCCAGTTGACAGTAATTGAGAATAGACGGCCTTTACTTACTCCTATATCTACTTTAAATGCTACATTGAATTTTCTATTGTAGGTCACTTGACATGTGGTGTTTTCATGCAACAGTTGAATGAGGTTGGTGATGATTTGAGGCACTCCATAGTGTTGACGTAGTTTGCCGATCACTTCACATTTAACGCTCTAGAAGGCCTTTTCAAAATCGACAAAGATGAGATAGAGGTTTAACTGACATTCTATAGTCTGTTAGATGACAAGGAGTAGCTGAGATTTGATCAACACACGATTTGTTCTTCCTGGGTCCAGGTTGTTTCAGACGGAAGTTCTTCAAAGAGAGTACATTTTATACTCTGCATGATGACGTAACTTAGTATTTTATTCGGTCTGGACAAGAGCATTATTCCGCACCACTTCTTGCGGAGGTTTAAATCGCCGTTCTTCAGTAGTTTGACAATGTAACTTACCTTCCAATCTGTAGGTACCTTTCCTTCCTTCTAAACTTTCCGAAGTAGTGGCGTGAGCATATCCGCTTTAAATTTCTTATAAGAAATTAAATTATTCATTTAGACGGAGCAATAAGAAGACGTGATTTGTTTGAGTCGTGTAATGTATTAGCGCGACAATCTGATCACATACGGACTTGAAATTAATAAAGAGTTAAGAGGTGAGAAAGTAAATTTAGGTCAAGTTAAAAGGACATATTGAAGGTCAAAATAAAAATGAAGATCACTACACCGAATAACAGTGTCGTGAAAGCTGTCTGCTAGCCAAAATCGGTTGACAGCAATTTACTTCAATGTTTAATTCCCAAATCTTGGTCATGAGAAAAACAAAAATAAAGACTCTGGGTGGGTGGATACAATTTCGCAGATATATGGTCTGACCTTCAAAGAAACAGCCACAGAGAGATGATAGATTAACTTTCAGCAAGAAGACAACCAATCAAAAGACTCTGTTTCTCTGCTAGTAATAACGAATAATAATTTACATAATAATCTATAAATATCTGTTGATTTTCTCAATAAACGGTCTGTTGCTTGGCCCTTATTCTTCTGTCGCTACAACAGTGGCAGTAGTACATCTGCTATGGTATCAAAACAAGGTTTACCAAGAAAGGTTTAGTGTGATGACAGATTGTTTTTGAAAGTATTCAGGTGGTTTAAACTTTCCAACTGCTAGGGCTTCTACAAACTTTAGGATACGCCCGAAACACGTTCTATTGATTGGTTTAGAAGATCTGTTAACATTAATTTTATGTCCTGTCTCTATTATATGTTTCACAATAGAGGAGCTAAGTCTCCTTTTCTTGCCATTAATGGGTTCTGGGAATTCTATTTGCTTCGAAAACCATTTAAAAACAAACGCTTGAAGCCCTTAGTTACAGAGGTCCTCCCTATGTATGTATGTATGTATGTATGTATGTATGTATGTATGTATGTATGTATGTATGTATGTATGTATGTATGTATGTATGTATGTATGTATGTATGTATGTATGTATGTATGTATGTATGTATGTATGTATGTATGTATGTATGTATGTATGTATGTATGTATGTATGTATGTATGTATGTATGTATGTATGTATGTATGTATGTATGTATGTATGTATGTATGTATGGCCACACGTACATTCAAATGTGTAGGTACATTGGGATGTGACAGCATTTTTTGTATGTTCAAAGGATTTAGGTGGATTTATTGGCTGTCAATTATTGTGATATTAGATGAATAAAAAGTCTTTTTAACCCCAGCTTCCAACAGCTGTTGTGTCACCAAGGTGCTGTGATCACCGATGTAGGGTAGCTTGAAGTACACTTCTTTCTTAGGGGCGAATTGGAGAGTGTGTCTTGGTGTTCTGACTACATTATGTCTTCTAATGAACTTGTCTGGATAATTATTATCAGTCAGAGTTTGTATCAACTTTCTTCCTTATCAAGTGTCTTGAGTGCATATTCTCTGGATTCTACTGAAGGGGCACCTCATTCACTAAGGCTCTTTTGCACCGAACAGAGAAGAAACTGTGTCCTTTCCAGATGGGTTTTATAAAAATAGATCGTTTTATTGATCCATCAGGCTATCCATTGAGCAGTATATCTAGGAAAGATAAACCACTACCTTCGTCTTCTTCCGACGTAAGTGATATGCTATTCTGAACTTCATTCATTCGATTTCAAATTGAGGTGGTAGAGCAAGGCTTATCACTTATGATTACAGTGTCGTCTACATGCCTTCTATAAAAAGGTGTATTTTCGATTGAGTTCTTCGATAAACTTTCAATAGACGACATAGAGCTCTAAGGGACTTCCCATAGCGACACTATTATTCTTTAAATGTTGATAAAATGCATACACATATATAAACATTTTTCTGATTAACGTACTTGCTGTATCTTCAGTAGAGTTGAAATTCCAGTCAGTGAGATTATCATTCGCATCCAAGTTGATGGGTATCTAAATCAAGCCGAAAAGAAAATAAATAGACGGCAGATTATTCAGTTACACAAAAGAGCATAATCACGTTGGATGTGATACTCGGTAATGGCGACAAAAATTCTTCGATGACGTTTCTTATGAAATAGAATCTAAATTACTGACCAGATGAATTTTTACCACATAACAGTGATAATAATAATAACAACATAATAATGTATATACAAATTTACATGTATCTGCGGGAGCAGTTACATTGGAAGGACAGAAAGAAGGGCATATCTACGATTTCCAGAACATGTACCAAAAAGCTTACGTCTAAAGCGAACAAATGCTTTAAACAGTGCCATCACCAGGCATCTTCTTGACACGCGTCATGAGGTGGACGTCGAAAAGTCGTTCAAAATTATCAATAAGCAAAATAGCTCGATTCTCCTTAAGTTTGCTGAAGCCATTTCCATCAAGCGCCTGAAATCTGATTTATGCGGTCAGAAAGAAACGGTTATCAGTCTTTCTTTGCCCTGCCTGGTAACTGGATAATTTCACCTCTCTTTCCTCCGAATGTGAAATGCTAAACGTTTCCATTGTGTTTGATTATTATTGTTCGGAATAGTGGTTAATATTGCATATTTATATATGTATATATTTTTAGTGTATGCGTATATTGATCGATTGATTTTTGTTTAAACTGAACTCTGTGGCAAGTATGTTAAAATTGTTGTTGTAGATATATTTAATAATGTCTTTGCCATGCAAGCAGCAGGTGACGAGAAGGCAACGAAATAAACACTGATGGTACCATTTTATTCTGCTAAAACCACTGTAGTTTTTGCTTTGTTCAAATTCATTAAGGGGAATAAATGTATGAAATAATAATAAGGCTTTATTTCATACAGGATTTACATGTAAAGTAATAATCTGAATATATTTATATCTTCATTTCGTCGAAGAATTACACGGCGTTTGCTTGGAAACAAGTAAAAAATCGGTGAGCCAATTCACGTGCACGTCATTTTGTGGTGAGAGCTGTCTGCTGGCCGAAATTGTAGACAACAATTTACGTTAATGTTTACATCCTGATTCGGGGTCATGAGTAAAAATAATAACAAAGCTTAACCTTGAGGAACTCACCAACCAATCATAGCAGACTTAACGTGTTCAAATACGATTCGCAGACATATGGCTTAACTTTCTGAGAAAGGGTCACAAGCAGTAAAGAGTAACCTTCAGTAAGAGGAAAACCAATCAGCAGAAAACGTTGCTTCTCTGCTAAAAATAACGCTAATAATAATGTGCATAGAAATCTATAAATATCTCCTGATTTTCTCAATAAACGATCTGTTGCCTGGCCCTTGTCTTCTGTCATTACAATCTGATATAACCAGAGGGTTAAAACAATGATAAACCCAGATGAAATTAAGCATTTTGTGGAAAGCAATTTCAGTGGCTCAGTGATTTAAGCAAGCCTCCGGCATCAGACATACTAAAATCAAGGTTGAAAAGAATTATTCAACTTCGATAGGAAGTTCGATTAAACAATAAGAAGACGTAGATTTTCTGAAAAGGCGTCATATGTTGGTTGGTTCAACAAATTCCGAATATATTCTGATCACATACTTAGTTGTCAGAACTATTTATACAAAACTGAACAGATCAGGGAGGGTAAAAATTGAATGAATATAGGTCAGAATATTTACGGTCAAGATCATAGATAAAAAGTAGGAAAATGCGGTAAGAATAGAAAGGGAGGGGGGGTGTGAAAATATTATCAGCTAAAATGAACCGTCTAAAATTCGATTACTCAGGTGGGATGAAACTATTTTAGGCATTTTTATGCCAGAGGCTTATGCGAATATGTAAGTATATGACTCAAGCATATGGTGCGTCTGGATTTGAAGGTACTATTGATGTAAACTTCATGACCCGTCGATATGATCTGCTTTGCGATAAACTACATTCGCCATCTATTTTCAGGGTTAATTGAATCAGGCCATTTTATTTGTCCTTGCAGATTGTTAGGAATGTATTCTGTAGTCTTAACATGCATAGTGAAAAATAAACTTCAACCGAGTCTCCAGATGAAGTTATTGCCTCTATTACTGTCAAGTATTGAACAGAAATATCTGATTGCCATACGTCACATCTACTGTATAATTCTACATCACTGTGTAATGTATCTAAAAGGGATCAAAAACACTAACTCGTATGGTTGCAGACAGTGACTCTATAATTTTTTTTATTATAGCTTGACTCCACACCACATTTTTGGTACAAGTATGGAATTTTCAGCAAGTGGTGTCAGTAGCCCAAATTTAGCAGGCCGACTATTGATATCAGGTGTGCGTCAGCTGGGCGTGGAACCCCGGACTGTGTGCATAGTTAGCGAGAGTCATAACCGCTGTGCCACCGATGCACATAAAGAGTGAGATAATCAGATACCCTTGTCAAAAACACTGGTCATACCATCTCAACAAACTCCTCTTCCCCCCCATCAAAGTAATCTACAAAATGAAGAACAATCTGTCAAAGAAAGACTATACGTTTTTGTCGCATTTGATTTTCTGAAGCTTTGACCATTTATTTAGAAAAACTGGAACTGTGAATACAAAAGAAATTTATTCAACCACATCTACCAACATGATGACATCCTTGATGATTTTTAGTGACGTGATTTTAGTCTGTTTGTTTTTCAAAATCCTTAGTAATATTGCATTTCCTAAAACTTTTTTTTCTTTCTCTCACGTTCCCCAGTGGAACATAGGCTTCAAGCTACTGGCTTGAAGTTTCTGTAACAGTGTTTGTTTAACAGGATAGGGTTGCTAGCCTCATGCCCAACCTTTTCTCTTTACAAGCATTATTTCTAGCTCACCGAGGTAAACGAGTGAGGCCGCCGGGGATCGAACCCCGGGGCATGGGTATGGTCGGCGAGCGTCCTAACCACTATGCCACCGACGCACTCAGTCGTTTAGAGCGTCGTGCTAATAACGCGAATGTCGAGGGTTCGATTCCCTCCGGAGCCAGCTAAAACCTCTTACGTAACTGTATATTTCCTTCGTTTCTCTGTGCATCCTGTTTACAATTCACTCATTGAATTATTCACCTTATTGAGAAACTTTAGTACATTATTCAATTACTTTGCTTCATTGGCTAATATTAACAAGTATGATTATAACACTTCATCACTTTTGTTAGCACTCTCATTCATGAAAAGCAACCTGTCTACAAATGCGACGAGGAGAATAAATCCGCCGAAACGAGCCTGATGGTTGAACTAAGTGTTTTGTCTTCTTCATTCATGAATTTCTACAAAACAGTAAGAAAGCGCACTTTGTCTGAAGCTTGTAATACATTTGCGCAACATATTTCGAATATGCTAGGTCACACATATACTTGTTACTCACACATATTTATATAAAAGGTGATAGAGTATAAAGGGTTAAAATTCATCCAATGTGGGTCAAGATGTTTACGGGTCAAGATCACAGGTAAGAGGTAAGATAATAGAGGATGAAAATATTAATAGATAAAATTAACCTTAGTTTTAAAATAGGATTACTGAGGCAGGTTCAAACTAATCACAAATAGTTTCGAATATTTAAAAGAAGTTGAGGCATTTTTATTGATAGGGTTTCAACGAATTTGAGCATATGACTCAAACCATTACATATACATTCTTTTACGTTTCCAGTGGAACATAGGGCTTCAAGCTATAGGCTGTAAGTTTCGGTAGCAGTGGCGTTCATTTTTACACGATAGGGTTGCTAGCCTCATGTTCAACCTTCCCTCTTTGGCAGTCTTATTACTGGCTTAGAGAGGTAAAGGAGTGCGTGTGTGGCCGGGGATCGAACCGCGGGCCGCGTGCATGGTTGGCAGGCATTCTACCGCTGGCAGTACTGAAATCAACTCATCTCTACGATGTACTTTGCTGATAAATGATACTGGACATGTATTTCCAAGGTTAATTAGGTCAGGTGATTTCAGCTGCTTATTGTTTTCTGTAATCGTGATCTGCAGGCATCTAAGGTAACTGAGTTCGTTCATAGAGAAACACAAACTCTAATAGGTTTTTCAGATAGATTATTCGTTTGTATTACTGTTTGAATTCTAAGTCGTATATAATGTGTCAGATAATGTTTTCTAATACAGAA
Organism: Trichobilharzia regenti; assembly: GCA_944472135.2. Taxonomy (NCBI): domain Eukaryota; kingdom Metazoa; phylum Platyhelminthes; class Trematoda; order Strigeidida; family Schistosomatidae; genus Trichobilharzia; species Trichobilharzia regenti. The sequence continues at coordinate 1,830,446 of OX235262.1, read as the reverse complement.
TCATACTTCAACATAATGTTAAAATTCTACTCCAGCATTTCATTACACTTCTCAGAGGACTTATCGGTAAGCAGCTCACGTACTACTGACAGAATATAGCTTCAGTAGTAATAGTGGTTGTAGTAACAGGAATAATAATGGCTTTACTTCTAATACTGTATTTGATACTATATGAAACCGGTCTAGAACCCTATGGATCTTAAGTCGACCTCACTCGTCCATCCAAGTCCAGTGGTATTATTAATGGTTGTAGTAATGTGGCATGTGCTACTGATGACATCTGTCAGTAGTATATTAAGAGACGTTCATCGAGACATAAAATATCAAGCAGCAGAATGACACACTTGACGTCAAAGAGAGAGGAAATGAAGCAGTATTGCGACAAAACATGGCAGACACGGAAAGAAGACAAAGAAACATAATACGAATAGCAGAAGTACTAGGACAACACGGAAGATCTGTACAAATGACGACTTTAATTTTTGGCATACATAATTTCCCTATATGTGTACATCAGATTCCTAATAATCATTCCGTTACCAAGTCTCTTGTCTTCTGCCATTACGTTTGGTGTGGCTGCTTTCAGACAGTGAAGATCCCATGGTTGACTACTTTTGAAGAAGGAGACGGGACTCCGATGCTGTCTCTAAGTCGGCGGGCGTCAAGGATCCGAAAGCGAAGGCTGTTGTGTTGCAGACGGCAATGAGAGGTTGAGTAAAGTTGGCGTACAACTGTGTGGAGTGGTCAGGAGATAAAAGAACCTGAAAAGTATTGGCTGAATGACTGGTGGTGGAGTTCAACAGGGTGATGGACAGGCAGCTAGCAATAAAACAGTTCCATGCCACGAAACTCGGAGCTGACAGTACTAACAGTGAAGCTGATAAATCTATTACGTCGTGCATCTCACATATTGAATGAAGGGTTGGAGATGCAGTTTTTGGCTTCCCAGTTTATCGACAGTGTTCCAGAAACAAAACATGTCTCAGAAAATACAACTGGTTAACACTGCACAACCTATGGATATTGATGAGCTAGCCAAGGTGACCAGACAGCTATTGAGCACAACACTAGCCTCATTAGAGCCACTAAAAACAAACCAATGGAAACAAGAAATCGCAGATTTGCAGGTCGAAGTAGCAATGGTAAGAATGAGCGTCAGAAGAGACAAGTGCTTTGAATGTGGTGGGGGAATATTATCCGGAAAGACGGAAAAAGCAAAGTCTTAAACAATGTAATTTGTCTTCTTTTCGTGTCTGCCATGTTTAGCCGCAATACTGGTTTATTTCCTCCCTCTACCTCCCCGCTATTTGATATTTTTTGAAAGTCTATGGAAGTCTCTTACTATACTATTGATAAATTTTATCAGTAGTGCACGTCACAGTAGTTGTAATAACCATCGCCAGAACAGGAATAAAATCGTATTATGAGTGATATTAAACTCGTAATAAACGTCATAAAAGTAGTAATAGCTTTATTCCAAATAGTACGTTTGATACAGGTATGGAATTTTCAGCGTCTGACTTTCTCACTACACAATACAGGGGTAATATTGTTAATTAAGGATATGAATATAAAATCGGAATTCAGGTGAAGCTATTGACCGCAATATTCTAATGAAAACAAAGAATAAAAAAGGAGGCTGTTGACTTGGTGTTTCTCAGTAGGCTAATAGCAGCATGTCTAACATACTTTTCTCATTACATAAAATGTGCGCCTGACAACTAAGGTATATTATGAAGTTCTTATACATAATCATCCGGGCATAATTATTTATTATTATTGTTTCCTTTAGTTCCTAAAGGAACATTGAGTTTCAGCCATACGTCTGGATTGGGTTCAGATCTCTGCCAAAGTTTTAACCTGGCTGTACATCTCCTCTTCACATGACCTCTACCATGTCACCCTTGGACGACCAACTCGCTGTTTCCCATTCAGGCATAAAGCCTCCTGTACTTGCTGCTAGTACCCTGCTTGACAGATGAGATGTAGCAAGAAAAGAGTTATATATACAGGGGGGGATGATCAGAATCCAACAACATGATAATATTTACTAATATCTTGCAGGAGTTCACGTGTCGACTATTACATCTATAACAGTATTAACAACAATTTTGGTTTACACGACACCTCTCACTCGCCTTACTGACAACTTTTAGTAACCTTCGCAGTATAACAAAGTCCTTATTATTATTAAGTAGCCCAGGAAAGATTAATTTGGCGGTGGCGGATTAGGAGCACTTAAGAAGGATAGGTGGAATACATGAATTAACAAACTGTAGAAGTGGAGACTGACTCAGTGATATCAGGATGTCTTAAAAGTCAAGATGGAAATTCTCAGCGTTCATAATTTACAACCGGATTATTATTATTATCATTATCTAAACGTTTATATGTAGGCAAATCATTATAAACATAGCGCGACATATGCATGTATATATGCTTAGAGGGATGTGTCAATGGTATTTTATTTACTTCTATATTATAACAGCATGTATATGCCTTTCTCTCGACGCTATATTAAGACAGTGAGAGTGTGATAAAGTAGAGATATCGTATAGCACATTTACAAAGCAAACCGATTCTTAAGTAAACAAACAGCGGAGTAGAATTCAGTAATAAAAGTTGTATACTGTTTACACCAAAACAATATATACACATATACATCAATAAAGTAAAAAAAATATTATAGATAATGGGAAACAAACAAACAAACAAAAATAATAACTTCAGAAAATAAATTTCTCTTCTTCACTGAGATAAACAATTTCCAACTTTATTTACAAACGTGATTAGAAGTTAAAGTGACTCTGGTGATTATTATTATTATCGTATAGGTATATTATAAATAGTTCAATATACGAATAACTTTGTTACTAGATCAGTTTCAAAATAGATTCTTTTCTATAGTTTGGTTTGTAAGGGTTAGTTATGTTTTAATGAGTTGATCACGGATTGATATCAGTTAGAGAACCATTGAAAACCAGGGAGTACTGGACAGCTGCTGTTTCATCCTAGTTTTGGTAATCATCGGCAGTACGCAAGGCACCCACCACCAGGGTTTCAAACCGGGACCTTCCGGTTACAAGGCAAGCTGGTATACCATTCAGCCACTGGGACCCGATTCAATAGCTCGTGAATTCTAACTTATACCAATTCGTGATTTAGCGCGACCCTAACCATTGTCGTTGGTGGGACATCCATCCACACACGTGACATCTAATTGGACCTCACTGGTCACGACTTCTCACTAGAACTCAGGAAACTCCAACCTGTAGCAAGTCACTAGCGAGCATCAGATTAATTTTCTATAGTTTTGTTTTTTAAGGGTTAGTTATGTTTTTACGAGTTGATCACGGATTGATATCAGTTAGAGAACCATTGAACCATCGGGTCCCAGTGGCTGAATGGTATACGAGCTTGCCTTGTAACCGGAAGGTCCTGGGTTCGAATCACAGTGGGTGCGTACTGGCGATGATTCCCAAACTAGGATGAAACAGCAGCTGTCCATTACTCCTGTGTTGGTTTTCAATGGTTCTCTAACTGATATCAATCCATGATCAACTCGTAAAAATAGATTCTTCTTAAATCGAAATAACCTTCACAATTGGATTTTAGATTTTCCTGTCGGTTGATTGGACTGAAGTGCTCGGTCTCAGGTTGACATGTTCGTTGGCTTCTTGTGCAGATGCTTCGACAATGTTTGGGCATGTAATTAAAAGTTAATTAGCGGATGATGACTAGCAGTGGAATATAGGATAACGTGCATTTCGTCCTATTTTGGACTTGTTATCTGGATGTACCTGAAATCAATCGACGGGAAAATCTAAAATTAAATTCAATTAAAAGGACCAGTGGCTCTCGTGGTCTAGTGGATAACGCTTTGGAGTTTGAAACTATGGGCATTGGGTTCGAGCCTTGGTGGAAATATCATCACTCACTGAGGAATGCAGGTACATCCAGACGATGAGTTCCAACTAGGACGAAATGTGTTTCCTGGATTCCACTGCTAGTCATTATCCACCAGTTAAAATAACCTTCAAGTTGAGCTCTCTATTAGGCTTTATTTAGGTCACATTATTTATGTCGACCTAAACAAGCATGTTCGTTTACTCGTCTGACTAGGCAGCATCGTCTCAACTACAGGCAAACAACACGGATGAAGATGTCAAAGCCAGTGTGGGTCGTGAAGGTAACGTACACCTTCAACACTTTCATATCAATTCGGAAATCTTTTACACTCTACCTCAGCATTAAGAACCAAATTCGATTTTTAACACCAATGTGAAGTCATTCAATTCTCCCATATGCGTCAGAAACTTCGCTCGCACGTCAGGGACAGTATTTCCAACAGGTTGAAGACTTTTATCAACAATGGCCTCCACTGGCTACATAATGAAGATCAAATGGCCAGTCAGAAAGAGTTAGCCATAAGAAACTCTAAGAATGAAGTGACTAAGAATCTATTACCCAATAAGTATAGCACAGAAGATGGAGACTGAACGGAAATACACCAGGAGACAGTAGGGTGATATTGCGCATCAGGCTATCGCTCGAGTCGAGTCTAAAAGGGAAACAGCTAGCTGGGTGTATGTCCAGGGTTGATATAGGGGAGATTGTGTGAGACAGAGGAAATCAGAGGTTATGGGTAACTATGAAGCCAGATAAAGAGAACTTCGGAGAACCCGACAAAATAGGGATGCGTTCTTGAAGCCATATGTTTCACTTAGAACCCAAGGAAACAATGGTATAATAATAATAATAATAAACAAGCACGTTGTCGGGAGTTCAATATTCGGTCGACACAATTCTCCTAAACCTCTCTGCTCAGCCGCTGGTAAGCCTGCTAAAAGAGATCCCATTGCTACTGAAACTTCAAAGGTGAAGCTTAATGTCCTGTATCCAGAAGGGGATACAAAGGAATGAAATAATCAGCTATGTTGACGAGTATTCTCACGATACCATCAACTAATAGAAACTTAAATATAAGCCATCTGTTTCACAGTTTAAAAATAAAATGCCTACTTTGATAGATTCATTGAGTATTTATCTAACAGTCGATTCATGTTTAAGATCATTCATTCAAATGGAGCATAGGGCTTCAAGCTGGAGGCTTAAAGTTTCGGTAGCAGTTGTGCTTATTTTTTCCAGGATGAGATTGCTAACCTCATGCATAACCTCCCCTCATTACTAGCCTTATTATTGGCTTAGAGAGATGAAGGAGTTCGCCGGTTGGGGATTGAAACTGAACCATATGCGTGGTCGGCGAGCATCCTACCACTGTGCCATCAACGCATAGTCATTCAGATGAAATCGATCGGAACACCTTAATAACAATCATAAAAAATACTGGCAATAAAGGACAGAAAAGTTCAGCAGAGAGAGGTATTCGTTCCTTTCTTCAGGCTCATCCGGATTCACTTAAATACCTAGTTGTAAAATATGTGTATACAGCTTGGCATCTACGCAGGGGTATTCAGTAAATCTGTGTCGCAGTAGGCAGAAGGGACCTTCTTAGAAAATATTCATTAATACATCTAGGAAAAAACAGAAGATTGAGCAAAGAATAGCCTCTTCTGGCTCCGCAATTACATATATATATGCTTATATACATAGAATATTCTAGAACAGTAGTCAATAACACTATTAGTGTTTTTTAAATGATATCGATTTGTTAAGTAAGATCACAATGGAATTACAAGATGCATAAATTATAATAAGAAGCATAAAAATATAAAAGCGGATAGAATATCAACTCAGATCGAGGTAATTTCTACAAAAGGTTGAGAATCACTAGAACCTAGATGGCCAAGCTAAGGATGGTGTCTGCACCAGCTCCTTTTCAACACATAAGTTAGGCTTCTTTATGTAAATCCGACCGACCTCAGTAATATGTGGTAGATGAACTCTTGAAACGAAGTTAAGATTTGTTGGTATGCAGTAAATGACTTTGGAAGTCGTCTCAATAGCACAAATCAGTCTTGTGTTCTGTATCCACAAGATGAGATAGAATAGCTCTATGATGTATTTTGGTTTGTCCTTTACTTAACTACTATGGAGGGTGATGTTCTGAAATCTGATGTAAAAAAACACACCGAATTGTACGGCCTGTGTAACTGTCTCTGCAGGAGCATATATATAACTGTAGAGCCAGAAGAGGAAATTATCGAAAAGGATATTCTTTGCTCAATTATTTTGTTTTCTTCTTAGAAAAGTTTCGATGCTGAAAGGATATTCCGCCCTCATCATTAACACAGATAAGAGCTGGTTTTCAATGATTTTCCACTTGGTCAAGCTTGAAAAAGAAATTCAATTCATCATTACAAACTAATGCCTGATAATTAACTGGCTTTCTTGACGATGAAAGTAAACTACAGTAGAGGAGTATTTTACGCTTCACATCAAATGGAATTGCATCACATAAGGCACTTGAGAATTCTGCTTTTACTTGAAGATCCTGCTGGATGAAGAGAAAATCTTATTATTAATATGCGGCTGACTAATGTGTAAATTCTGTGATCTTTGTGTAGAATAAGACTGTTATTAATATTATCATTATTATTAAACATAGAGACATTTAATGAACAATCATTTAAGAACTCAGAAACACTCACTTTGACATCATCAGATGATTCCTGGAGGTTTTGCTTCCCTGATTCTATTTGATAGACACCAGACCAAGACTGTTCAGTTATACTGTTATTCTTCATGTAATCAGCATTATTATGCATATTTATGAGTGAATTATTGGCACCATCAGTCAGTACACCTGTCGATTTGACATCATCTAACAGAATAACCTCGTCTAAATTAACAGGTACAATATAATTGTTCTCAGCAAATAAAGAATTCATATTTAAGCATGTTTCACTCATGCTTGTTGATAATGACGATGATGGAAAGGAGGAAGCTGAATAACACGAAGAGGAGGAGGAGCACGAGGAGGAGGACGATGATGACGACAAAGAATGAGAATAAGTGATTCCTGTCGAATTCGATGTTGGCAATAATAAAGACAGCTCATTTGAAGAAAACTCAGATGGTAAAGTATTGATTGTAGTTTGTATTGGTAAATCAAACGGCAATATACTCCCACTGGTAGTACTGCTATCGAATGGAATGATTTGAATTGGTTGATGACTAGAACCGATCGATTCAGTTGAGAGATGATAACAACAACACTGGGAATTCAGTGTTTCACCTATGACTCCAAGTTTTATATTGGAAGAAGAATTCCAAAATGGGGTTAATAAGGCTTGATTGTAAATTGTAGTCATACAATTTGATGCAAGAGGTGTAGAATTAATTGAATTTTCATTTGTAGATAGAATAGGTGTACTAGAAAATATTATGTTGGAGGGAATACATGTTGTAAGCGGATAGTTTATCGTTGATGAGTGATTCAATGATACACACGGTTGAATAGATGTACAATCAGTGATATGATTTGAAGTCATAGTATTTATAATGATGTCATTGGATTCTTTGGAGACGGAAATAAACGGCACAGGAGGTAGAACTTGGCTAGTTGTCCTACAATCAGTTCCATTTTGTTGTTCTGTTAGTTCAGTGGAATTAGTCAGCAAAATTAGACCATCACCTGTTCAAACATGAAAAAAAGGGGATCAGTAAATCTAAATGTAAAACTGCTTAATGTCTACAGCTTTCTGGTAGAAAAAGGAAACGACCTAGATGTCACTGTGCATGAAATGTGAAACAAGGCATATAAGCAAAGAATGTTATTGTTTTTAATTAAATCTTCTTCAAGCTTTACTCTTATTTACATTTATTTATATTTATGAAGAAATTCAACCAATAACGGTGGTTTTCTGCATCAAATAATAATAAAAATCTGCTTTATTCCACAAACAGCAGTACTTATAATGCAGAATGGAATTCTCAGCATTTGTCACAATGTTTTATCTGATTTACTCAAAATATGCATAACATTAAAACAAAGTTAACCAGAGGAATTTGTCCACGTTTGCGATATAAAGTCAAAAAAATTCAAAGTACGAATCGAGAATATTAAATATGATAATAGTAATAATAACAGCAGCAAAGACAGGACTCCAAGTGGACATAGACAAGACGGAGGTTATGAAAATAACCAACCAACAACAGCAACAACATCCAACGTCAATCACCATCAACGGGAGGGATTTGAAAGAGGTTACTTCATTCACTCACTTATCTAGGGAGCATTGTCTCAACTACAGGAGGAGCGGACGAGGATGTCAAATCGAGCGAGAATCGGGAAGGCGAGAAACACACTCATCAGCCTGAAATCAATCTGGAAATCTTCGTCACTCAGCCATAATCACCAACAAAATTCGGTAGGATTTTCAATACAAACGTCAAGTCAGTCAGTTCTTCTATACGTATCAGAAACTTGGCAGGCGGGCGGGTCACAAAGAATATTTCCAACAGCCTGTTGCATGCGGACCTTTATCAACAACTGTCTTCGCTCTATACTGAATGAAGATCAGATGGCCGGGCCGGAAAGAATCACCAACAAGAAACTATGAGAACAAAAAAAACAAAACAAGAACCAATCGCCAACCAACAAATATGCAGGAGAAAGTGGAGATGGATTGATTGGACACTCGGTGAGGAGACCGCTGGGTGACATCGCGTGCGCGTCAGGCCATTGCTCGAGTGGAACCAGGCCGAAAGGGAAGCGACGAGTGGGACGTCAGTGTAAAGGTGACATGGAGGAGATTGTGCGAAGAGAGAGTAGTTGAAAGAGTATGGACTAACATGGATGCAGGTGAAAAGTACAGCAGAGCAGAAGACAGAAGCAAGTGGAGACGTGCAGTTGAAGTCCTATGTTCCACTAGGAACCCAAGGGAGCAATGATAATAATAACAGTGAGTTTGTTTCAAACAGTATTGCAGATTTAGTTTGGAAATTTTAGCATGTTATAGATTATTGAATCTAATGTTCTGTTGTTATGGTAGGGTGAGGGGAAATACAAAATTAACAGTTATAACACAGCTTAAATGATGGTTTGAACGTCAGTAGTAACGATGATTATAGTGATAATAAGGTTTATGTTGGTGGCGATAAGAATAACGAAGGTAGTAATATGTATATACATAGACAATTCAACAAATAAATTAATTAGGTCAAATCTTAAAAGTTACGTAATACTAAGGTTGAAGTGGACAGATATAATCGGATTCGTTGGAAGTTTTCATTATGAGTTGAAATCAGTTAGAGAACCATTGGAAAACCTGCAGGGAGTACTGGACAGCTGTTTCGTTAGGAGTCAGAGATTTCTCTTTGTCTAATGGTCTTAAACTTAATCCTTCCAAATGTCAGACTGTTAATTTCAGTTTTAGATATAAAAGAAAGTTAAATGATGAGGCTGTTCATTTCCATGACCGTTGTATAACTGATTATATTGATACAGAAATCAATTCCAGCGTCGTCAGGTGTCTTAGAGTAATTCTTTCTTCTCATCTATCTTGGTCTTCCCACATCTTAGCAATTTCTAGTAAAATATTCCGTACGACCTTTTACATTAAGAAGAAATTAAGGCACTCATAAATAACTCAACCGATCCCTTCTCTTACAGTTTTTAAACTCTTACATCTTAACTATTCTTCTTCACTGTTCACCTTTATTTTCTTCTGGGTTGCTTAAAAAGGGCAATTTCATACTTCGTAGAATTCTGTAGACTGTCAGTAGGGTTAGTGGTTTTGTCACACAGTGTCATTGATGATAAGCACCTAATTTCAAGCAATCATTTTGCTGAAGGGATTTTTTCGGACTGTGAACATCCACTTTACTCGCAGCTTTCACACTGCATCCACTAGGCTAGAACAAGGACCGATTTCAGAAGACTTTACTCGCCAGCACGTCTACGTATAATAATTCCACGATAATATATCTGGCACATGATGAAAGTGGTGTCACGCGCGTACGCACGAACTAACTAACTAACCTTCTTTGCACCGGTAAATAAACCATTTTCTCCATTCATATCCCATCAAGTTTTGCTATTATTTGTCCTCTTATATTCATAGTCCTCTTGTTTTTTTTTCATTTCTTTAAACGCCATTTAAGCTCTGTAATAATTACTATTTACATTCTGTTTTCCAATCACCAGGCTACTTCAAGAGAACATTAGATTCAGTATTCCATAACATGTTAAGACTTCCATACTGTATTGAAAATATTGTTTAAAACAAACCAATTGATGCTAGATAGTAATTTGCTACATGGCTGAGTTTCCTGGAGTTCTAATGAAAAGTCGTGACCAGTGAGTTCCATCCAGTCAAGTGTGAGTATGGATGTCCCACAGATGACATTATTTGATGGTCACTCCAAATCACGAATTGGTAGCAGTTAGTATTTTTGGGCCGGCTATTAGATCGGGTCCTAGTAGCTGAATGGTATACGAACTTTCTTCGTAAGCTGTTCAGTACTCCCTCGTTTTCAATGGTCCTCTAAATGATATCAATCCGTGGTCAAACTTGTATTAACCCATTGTTATTATTATTATTACTATTATTATAGCTATTTTCATTTAGTACCTTGCACATTTTTGACATTATTCCTACTGCAAATGTCGAAACGTTCCTGTGGTTCATTTTATCGATATTTTGAGCAAATTAGATGCGATACTGTGAAAAATGCTTGGAATTCCATGCTGTATTATAAGTACTGTTTTTGGAATACAGCAGGTTATGATAATTACCCTTATTATTGTTATTTAATAGAACTCAAACAAACTAACTTACTTAATTGACTCATTTCATGCGGAATAAAGTTATCAATTTGTTGTTTTTGGGACAATTGACTGGGTAATTCATGCGTACCATTGGTTAGTGAAGTAGTTATGTCTGTTATCGCCAAAGTAACAGGCAATGAACTCATCGTTTTTAGGCATGTCGTTGTGGGATCCAAGTTACGGTTGTTATTATCATTATTGTTCATATCGACATTTTCAGCACCTTCAAGACCGTACGAAATATTCGGATCACTAGAATTAACTCCATCGGTTACTTGTGGATCCAATATTCTGTTATGATTGTTTATTTCACCTTCATTTGGGCAAGACTGCGGTAGTACCAAGCCATTCATGTGAATAATCGAATCGATTGACAAATAATGATTGATTGTATTGTTCAATGCATCAGAGGTGGAAAATGCATCGCTAATACTCACATTGTTGACAGTATTGTCAGATATTGTTGTTACTGTCGGTATAACTGGATCTTTCTCAAACGTTGGATAGTGAAGCCCATTGATCACATCTGAAGTATTTGACTGAGGTAGTGATAAAGATAGTGAAGATGACGATGTTGACGATGAAGATGAGCTAGAAGACGAAGAAGATGAGGAGGAGGAGGAGGACGCTGATGATGAAGAAGACGACGTTACCGACAGCTCCGACGTTGGCAAAGGCACTAAGCAAGTGGTCAATGGATCACATAGCAGCATACTTGTATCATATTCTTGAGAACGATTTTGAGAATGTTTTTGTAGGGGATCGAATGGTGGGATCTCACCGACTTCACTAGCATCATATCTACATCGTTTAGTGTTAGACAACTTTTCAGTTGACTCGCTGACATTACCACCATTATTTGCATTGCTGTTAATTTTCTTAACCAGTTTAGAAGGTTCATTTTCAGTGAAATGAAATTCACAGTCTTTTAGTTTAGTTTTATAATATTTATCTGAATTGGAACGATGTTTACCACGATGAATTGTATTCAATGAATTGTTAATATTATTATGATTATTATTATTACTGCCAATAGTATTACTATTACTAGTATTACTATAAGTATTATGGTGTTTAATAATATTGTTTGCTGACCAACTAATCGATTCACAAGATTGTAAATGTTGTTCATGGACTAAGGCGGCATTCGGTACTTTATCCAACCATCGTGGTTTACTCCCGTCTTCTGAAAGTTTTCAAAATAAAATGGAAAGTAATATGTTTTCAACGGTAGATTATAAAAATGAAAATATGTGTATGTGTTTTTAATAAATTTAGTCAAGTAACAACCTCCGTCGGTGGCAGAAATCCAAGTGAAAGTCGTCGGTTTCAGCTAAAGGCAGAGAGAGACATAGATGAGGATTTCATAACCAAGAAATACCGGAAAAATAAAACTATGAAATCAATGTAGAGACCTACAGTGCTTAGAGTAAAGAAGAAGGTTTGGATTTTCAACACTGATGTCAAGTTGGTGCTTCGGTAATCTTGAGAAAATAACTGCGTCTCCTAAAGTAGAGTTTTGTCAACATCTACATTTCTTATACGCTAGACCACCGGTAAGAAGACTCTAGAAGATCTGGATTTTGCGCGGGAATGATATATGTCTAATGTTACACAAACTTGAGGACTTGCAAGCGAAAACCAACAAACTGGTTGAAGAGGCAGCAAAAACAGGACTCCAAGTGAACATATAGAAGACGGAGGGGATGAAGATAACCAACGAACAGCAGCAGCAGCAACAACAACAACCAACACCAGTCACCATCAACGGGAAAGATTAAACAGAAGTTACCTCCTTCACTTATCTTGGAAGCATCGTTTTAACTACCGGCGGAATGGACAAAGATGTTAAAACCAGCCAGAATCGGAAAGGCAACATACGCCTTCATCAACCAGAAACCATTTCGGAAGTCTTCCGAACTCAGTTTAAGGAACAACATTCGCATTCTCAACACTAATGTGAAGTTGGTTCTTTTATACAGGTCAGAAACTTAGCTAGCGTGCCACGAAAAGGATTTCCAACAGTCTATTGCAAACTTTGATCAAAACTGCCTTCGCTCCATACTGAAGATCAATCAATCTACGAATGTTTGACATGCGATTCGCTCCCGCCAAGTGCAAGATGATGTTACAGGACTGGAATACATCGACGCCTAGTTTAAAAATAGGAAGTGAAGTAGTAGAGCACGTTGACCGCTTCACTTATTTGGGAAGTACCATCAGCCCCAACGGGCTGATCTCTGACGAAATCTCAGCACGAATACAAGGGGCTCGTTTCGCACTTGCCAGTTTACGCCGACTCTGGCGTAGACGAGATGTTCGACTATCGACCAAAGGGCGGGTGTACTGCTCATTAGTCCGCTCCGCCCTCCTTTATGGCTGTGAGACCTGGCCACTGAGAGTGGAAGACATGAAAAGACTAGCTGTTTTTGATCATAGGTGCTTGCGCTATATTTCCCGTGTAAAGTGGCATAATAAGGTGAGCAACATTGAAAATAGGCGTAGAGTTCTAGGTAAACAGGGGAAATCAATCGACGAAGTCATGAAGTTACAAAGACTGAGATGGTTAGGACATGTGTTACGTATGCCAAGCCATCGCCTCCCTCGACGAGCAATGCTAGCGGATATAGGGTCAGGCTGGAAAAAAGCTAGCGGCGGTCAAACAAAAACTTGGCCTCACCAGTCAATGAAATCCACAACAGTTGGTCTAAGCCACATAGGAAGGTGTAGACTTCCTGACTGGGGTCCTCGGGACGGTAAAAATCTATAGTTGGAAACAATTGGTGACATGGCTGAAAATCGTTCTCAGTGGCTAGCGCAGATGCATCCACTCCTTGTGACTTATGATTTCCAATGAAACTGTTTTGTTTTTCTTTATTATTCCTTTGTCTCACACCTCTGCTCACTGTTTCTATTATGCTTTTCTTGTACTTTCTTCTCTTGCTTCGCGTGCTACACGGAATGTGGCGACTTGAACTTCCGCACATTTGTGCAAAGTTCTGTGTCGAAAACAGACAGACAGACAGAGAAGATCAAATGGCCAGAAAGAATCAGCAACCAGAAACTATAGGAAAAGACCAAGTAAGAGCTGATCACGTAACAAATATTTAAGAGAAAGTGGAAATGGATCGGGTATACATTGAGGAGGCCACTGAATGATATCGCACTCCAGGCCATAGCTCTAGTGGAATCCTAATGGGAAGCGACGAGTGGGTCGTCCTAGACTGGTATGGAGAAGATTGTGCAAGGAAGAGATGAGAGAGTTTGGTTAATCGTGCACCCAGATGAAGAGGACGGCAGGAAACAGAACAAAGTGGAGGTGTGTTGTTGAAGCTGTATATTTCACTCAAGACGCAAGGGAATAATAAATAACAATAAACACTTCTCAATAGTAAAGATCAGATGGACGAAGGGCTAACGAGAAAGGATGGATGACAGGCAAATGTGACAGCGAAACCACCAAGTGTTGATCGCTTAGTAAATATGAAGAAGAGGATGGAGGTGAATTAGAGATATGCTGAGAAGAGCACTGAGTGACTTTAGACGACAAGAGCTCAATTGGAACCCGAATGGAAGGTGACAAATTCCCGCATCCGAAGATGTCATGGAAGAAAAGTTGTGGAACCAGTTAAAAATAACCACAGAGCATAATAGTAATGACAAAAGTGATCTGCTTTATTCCAAAACAGCACTCAGGATTCGGCGTAGACTTTTCAATATTTCCTAAAATATTGAATCTAATTTACTTTTGAACGAAACGGAGAGCATCCATTAACTTTTTACATTAGCTAAAACAATAGGGTCAAAATGATGTGCAAATGTAAAATGATAAGAAGAAAAACGTTTGTTCTCATAATGCAAAATTATCAGATAATGGGATAATGTCACCATAAAACTACAAATATGGTAGAATAACTGAGCTATTCTTTTTAATGCCGATTACACAGTAATTCGTAAGTTTCCTGTTTAACACTATCTCCATCACATATAATTTGTATTCAAGTGTTGGTTTGTAGGGATTTGATTGGTTTCAGGATTTCATCATGAGCTGACATTAGTTAGAGAGCTCGACTTGTAACCGGAAGGTCCTTGGTTCGAATCCAGGTGGGTGCGTACTGCTGAAGAGTCCCAAACTTGGACGGGTGAAACAGCTGTCCAGTACTCCCAAGTTTTCCAATGGTTCTCCAACTAATGTCAGCTCATGATGAAATCCTGAAACATATAATTTCGTTGGGCTGGCCAATTGTGGTATTGTTGAGTTTTTGTTCTCGGTTGTGTAAGCATTTAATCTTTAGTGATGACCTCTAGTCCTAGCTGATGAGATACAAGGTGGGTGAGAGTTGAGAATTGAGAGTGGGTGTTGATAGTCAGACATGGACATGGATTTACACCATCTCCAGCATGAGTTCAGGTGTCTATTGACTACAGTGATAACGAGCTGATTTAGTAAAGGCACACCAGTTGTCCTACTGACAACTTTAAGTACCCGTCAAAATATGACATAGTCCTGTTTGAGCAGCCCAGAAAAGATTCAGGATGAGAAGGGAGCGATTCAGAATAACAGGTAAGATTCAGGAGTTAAGATGTCGTAAAATTAGATTCTGAGTGATTACTGATTGTCTTAACTTCTTAATGTAGATGGAGGTTAGATGGAGGATGTTCTTGGTAATCGACTAGATATAGAAGGACCAACCACGAAAGGTTAGACGATAGAAATATTCTCTGTATCAATGCCTGCTAATCTACAAGAATCATGCTTTTTTTTCCTGAAATTGAAATTAACTGTCAGACATCTAGGGGAGAGATTAAAAATAAGACAGACGACTAAGCTTAGACCACTAGCTAATGCCGGACAGAAGGCTATTCAGTCAGTTTGGAACAGTTAGCTCGGGAAGAAATTGACAACGAGACAGTAAGTAAGGTTGTCAGCATATTTAATAAAGTTGATTTCTTCCGAACAGGGGTGCAATGGAGTACAGTGTTTTTTTTTATTGGACACTAGTATGTAACTAGTGTTATGTGTCTAGTCCTCTGTTTTTGTTGCAGACTGAATTCTATCAGTCAAGTTTGCAATGTGGTAACCAACAAGCTAGTCGGCCTGCCATCATGGTGCACTGTTAACTGTTGGTAATAGATGACTGGAGGCAGTCGGCAGGAAACCATGTTCCTAGGTTTCGTGCTGGTTGGCACTCGTCAGCTGGGCGTATCTGCAACTCTGAAGTAACTCACCTCTGGCTGAAATACATTGTTCCATGCACAACAAAAAGAATGTTTCTAATAATAATAATAATAGACTGCTTGTTAAGCCGATCTATCTTTATGCCCTATGCATTTTATCAAGGTATTAAACTTTTATCAACACATGACTATCCAGACCTTGAAATCTTGATCATTTTTTATATGTATTTTATGCATAAGTATCCTAATTTAGATTTCAACTAATAAGATTACTAGACTGGGTAGTTAAATACGACCTTCTGAATAGCTTTAGAACGGTTGATATCCTAAGTAGGATTACAAATAATGTTCAGTATTTCAACATCATAAAATGTCATTCATACACAAAAGAAATGAATAAAATTTTATCAGAAATTAGTCAGTGGTCGTTGTCATTATATGGCCTTAGGATAAATCTCTGCGAATGTCAAGATGATAATTTCACAAGTAAGCACCATTTATATGAACTGTTTCGTTTCGCGTGATTCTTCTATCGTAGATGGCAATGAAGTTGGAACTAAGTCGAATGTTAAATACCTCGTATCGCGGATTTCCTCTGATCTTTCTTGGTCATCCCACGTCTTTTTGGTTTCTAGAAGGGTCATTCGTCTAACGTTCTCCACGTAAGAAAGTTATGACAATCTTGTATCACAGAATCAGTCTATACTTCTATAATTTGTTAATTCATGTATTCTACTTATTGTTCTTTAATGCTGCCACTTTTTTATACTGCGAAGGCCAATAAAAACTGTCAGTAGGGCGATTGAAGTGTCGCAAAATCAACCTGCAGTTAACACTCTTGTAGATAGATAAATGAACTAGTGCAAGAAATGAGCAAATATTATCTGGTCGGCCGCTGGGCATCCTCTTTATGCATAACTAACTCTCTCCTTGCTGCATCTCGTCAGGATGGTGAGCTAGAAGCAACTATGAAGGACTATATGCTTGGGCGATTAAGTCTAATATCCCTACAACACCTTATTTTGCAGGCAAATATTTTTGATGATGAGAAACGTGTATTAAGCATGAAACTATTTGCCTATTGAGAAATGCTAAGTGAACAACCTTTTTATTATTTCTTTCATGATTGTATTATTGATAAAAAATTTCAGTTAAATTTTAGGTTTTAGAATCATATTCTTACTGGAGAGTATTATCAGTGTAGATGCCCATGTTTAATTATTTCCCTTTGTACTGTGTGAAGAGGAAAGTAGGCACAATATTGCAATACAAGTTGAAAACCGCACACTGTTTCAAAAGTACTCTTTGGAATAAAGCTGTTATTATTATTATTATTTCATGATCATAAGTAGTTAGTTAGCAGTGATTCAATTGAAATGCTGCATTTTTCAAAGTGTGTGTTCACTTGGTGTGGAGTTGATCTGTAATCTGAACAGTTATGCAGCTACAGTTCTGATTTATCTATTAGGTATTACTCGTTCAAATTCCTTAACTTGTATAATCCTAACGTTAACTGTTGAAAAGTGATACTTCAGCTATAATTCAAATAACTGAGTAAAATAGAAGGATGTTTAAATTATAGAAAAATAAATCTGGCAATAACCAGCTGATTTCCGGGATGATTTATGCTTAATGATACAAAAATTCGAAGACTTACAGGTGAAAACCAACAAACTGGCTGAAGAAGTAGACGGTGAAGATTGGATTTCAGATGAACAAAGGGAAAACAGAGGTGATAAAGATAACCAACCAACCAACCAACCAGCACCACCAACAACAACTAGAACCAATCACCATCGACAGGAGAAATTTGACAAAGGTTACTCCCTTCGCCTATCTTGCCAGAAAGCATCTACAGGTGACAGAACGGATGATATCAAAACCAGGATCGGGAAGGCAAAGCAAGCCTTCATCAATCTGAAATCAGTCTGGAAATCTTTAGCACTCCACCCCACAGAGTGTCGAACAAGGTTTGGATTTTAAACACCAATATGAATTCAGTCAGTTTTTTTGTATGGATCAGAAACTCAGCCACTGTGTCGTGAAAAGCATTTCAAACAGGTTACAGACTTTTATGAGCAATTGCCTCCAGTGGCTGGCTCTGTGTTGAAGATCAAATGGCGTGTTAGAAAGATTTAACAGTAAGCAACTATGGGAAAAAACTAACCAACAACCCATCGCTCAATAAATACTCTGTAGAAAATGAAGATGGACTGAGCACAAGCTGAGGAGATCGTCGAATGACATCGTGTCCGATACAAGCCACAACTCGAGTAGAACCCAGATAGGAGACGGTGATTTGGGCAAGGATCCGACGGTGACATGGAGGAGATCGTTTGGGGAGGAGAAGATGACAGCCTATGGGCATTTGTAGGCTCAGTTGATGAAAAGGACAGAAAAACATCGGACAAAGTAAAGAAATACTGTTGAAGTCCTATGTTCTACCTGGAACCCAAGGAAGACAATAATAATATAATAGTAATAACCTGCTGAAACAAAGAAAAGAGACGCTAAAGGAAAGGTAATTATTACTTACTTTTTCGAACTTGTATAAGATCTGGTCTCATACCAACTCGAAAACATTGTTTCAATCGACAAGATGGACATTCACGTCGTGTTGTCGGTGTGATAATATGCTCTCCAGATTTAGCAGTACATGTTAACTCCTAATTAAAAGAAACAATAATCAAATGTAATCTATTCAAAGTTTGAATATGTGTAGGTATCTGCATAAGGCGGTCAACTGGTACATTACAAACTTGTCTATACTGCATTAAAATACATTGAAGGTGACAGAAAATTGCACAATAACACCGAAGACATCTGTAGTGACAGATATATAAACTTACTTGTCGAGAAAAAGCAATCGATAAATTACGAAGCTTAATTAAAGTCGTCTTACGTAATCTAAGATCTCATTGATGATTCATTGATGACTATTATTCACAAATGAAATATCATTAAAATTCAGTGGGTTATTTTCTGGAAGAAGTCATGGGCTAGTTGGCTAATACACCTATTTTAAATTGTTTGTTCTTCTTGAATATAAACGAAATCTCATCAGTGCGGTACACTGATGTTTCGTGCTAGAAAAATCTGAACAACAGCTGACAGTCTGGACGACGAAATAAAGGAAGTAGAAAACTTATTATATGAGAATGAATAACTCGAGAAATTTGTCAAAGCCTCAATGAGGAGAACAGAGGGACAGAGATGCCTGTAAGTCATACAGAAGAAATGTACATGTACACAGAAGAATTTACCGTTTAAAAGAGACGCAGCCATTGAGTTAGTGGCATCGAAACTTCAGAAGATAATAGCTAAAACATTCTTTGCCGCAACATTTTGTTCAAAATTCGCCACTTGCCTTGTAACGCCTACACAAGGGAAGGATAGGCTAGCTACCGAGTTTGGCCACTTAATTGTGCATTTCTAAAGTTAACTGTTCATGTGCAGAGATACAGTTTTCATAGGTAGAACGACTTGGAAAGTCACCGTCACCTTCTGAAGCGTTGTTCAAAGTTGTTACGTAAAGGTTGTAGTAAAGCCAATCAGAAGATCCATAATGGAACACCTAGGGGATATGCAGCTCACGATTGATAAAAATTCTGCTTTTGCAATTCTATACGAGTTCCGGCCTCAACTCCATTCCCTAGGTTGGTACGTCTTCGGTTGTCAGGCATACCTAGGGCAGTTACCATAAAGATTTTCCAACCGAATCTCTGTGTTCAGAAAAGGCCCTCACCCTCAACCTTGAATAGTTATCTCTACCGGTGACACAGCGGTTAGGACGCTCACCGAACATGCACATGGTCCGGGGTTCAATCCCGGCCGACGAACTCCTTTACCTCGCTGAGCCAGAAATAATGCCGGTAAAGAGGAAAGCTTGGGCATGAGGCTAGCAACCCCATCCTGTAAAAATAAACACTCCTACAGAAACTTCAAGCCACTAGCTTGAGGCCCTATGTTCCACTGGGAACGTGAAGGAAAGAAAACCCGGTGACACCGGATAACTGTAAATATTATCTTACTAATTTTGTTTTATTTTATTTATAATGCTAGATGTACAATCAATATCATGTTGTGCCGTAGTTGTACATTTTAATTATTCTATTATTATTATATTATCTAAATTCCATGTGACAACAGTTATTTTCGCCTCTTCCTCTACTAGTGAACACATATCACCTATACATTCACTATTGCATAAACATTGAATGAATTTATAATTGTTATTATTATTATTATTATTTTTAAGTATGGGTTTTTGTAGGGATTTTGTTTGATTGCATGGAGGATTTAATCATGAGCTGACATCAGTTAGAGAACCACTGGGAAACCACCTCGGAGTACTGGACAGCTGTTTCATCCTAGTTTGGGAGTCTTCATCAGTACGCACCCACCACAGGAGGTTTGAACTCAGGACCTTCTGGTTACAAGGCGAGCTAGCTAGTAGACAATTAAGCCACTGGGACCAGATCCAATGGCCAACACATGAATTCTAACTTCTGCCAATTCATGCACGACATAGCGCGACCACTAGCCAATGTCTTCTTCGATGACTTACTGCCTCACCTTGAAGCTACTCCACCCTATTGGTTATGGTTTCCTAATAGAATCCCAGGTCACACTGCCTGAATAGGGCCAGTCACTAGTGAGGATCAGATGAATTTCTAAGTATTGGATTTTTATTATCATGATCACCGCGATCGTTATCCATTAATTCATGTCCTTGAACTCTGATGCTATATTTTATTAACCAAATTGATTCAAATGCGCATGAATAATATTCCATAATAAAACTGTAAAACCTAGTGAGAATCTCCTGAAAACACGTATTCGACTACTTAAATCGTGTTCTATAATTATCATTAAAGTGGCGAGCAAATGGAAACACAAATATTGTTCACACGATTGAGTCACTGAGGAGTGGTGGCACAGTGGTTAGGATTCTCGCCGACCATACATATGGTTCGAGGTTCGAGCACACGCCGATGCACACCTGATATCTATGGTCGGCCTGGGAAACTTGGGCTACCGATATCCATGCTGAAAATTCCATACTTGTACCAAAAATACAGTGTGAAATCAAGCTGTAATCAAAAAAATAAAAATAAAATAAATAAAGTAATAGAAAATAATAAAGAAGCAGAAAGCAGATGAATATAAATTGCATATCAGGTTATTGTACGAGTCAAAAGGTAAGCCAGAAGCCCTGCTAAGTTAAAGTGGGTTGGAATTCAGTTATGTCTCAAATCTACTGTCATAAAATTCCAAGGCAAAATATATAAACAAACAGAAGGTGTAGCAATGGGATCACCAATATCCCCTATCGTAGCGGATAATATAATAATAGCAGAAAATATTGCTCTTAATACATTTAATAATCCTACTCCAAAGGTAATATGGTGGAGATATGTGGATGACTGACACTTTCACAGTGTTAAAAACAGAACATATCTCTCTCTCTAGCTTCTTGACGCATATAAACTCTTTAGTAGAGGAAATAAAATTCACATTTGAATCGGAAAATGAACAAGGACAATTAGCCATGATGTTAGATGATAAAATAAAACGAATAGAAGAAGGTAAACTGCACGCTAACGTTTTGTACAAAGCCAACGCATTCTGCTAATACATACTTAGACCTTAATTCATCTCATACTTTGGCTGTAAAGGCGGGTTTAGTTAAGTGTCTAACAAACCAAGCAGTAGCACTAAGTAGTACAAAAGTGACCTAGACGATGAAATAAAACAGGTAGAAGAAGCCTCGGTGTTAAATAATTATCCTATAAAATTCATTAGGAAGATCAGTAAAGACTGTAAGCAAAATAAAAATAGTGGTGAAATTAATAATGATAACATAAGTAAGAGAGCATATAAGGTATCTACAGTTATACTATATAAGGAGGGGACATCTGGGACCCTACGAAGGTTTTTTAATAAAGCGAGAATTAACGTGGCACTTAGACCTACAAAATCACTCAGGTAGGACAAGCTCGGTAGGTTAAAGGACGTTGTCGGTTGACCCATTTAGACAAAATAATATAATTTACAAAATACCTTGCAATGACTGTGAGTTAGATGAGTTACATAGGTCAATTTAGTAGCTCGAGGGCGGTCAGATTGTCGAAACATAAGAATTTAGCTAAGGCAAGAATGATTGATTACAACCGCGAAGATAAGCAAATTAGAAAAATGCTCAGCAACTACACTGCATGTAATAACACACAATCACACAAAAGGGTGGGAGAGGGTCAAAATTCTAAGATGTAATATAGGTAGTTTGAGAGAGAGAGATTGATTACTGAATCCTTGTTCATCGAGTCTACACCCAACACGTGCAATAGGATGTAATGACTTATCACTCATACCGGAAATATGGAAAATATTACTACCAATGAAGTCAAGCGGTGGTAGAAAATGGAATCATATAAACGAAGTTAGAAAGTTGCGTGAGTACCGTGATATGATTATGAGCGGCAATAAATTGTGCTCGAAAAGTAACCATCAGTAAATATTACTGTATAACACTGTGAAAACTTATCAAAGTAAATTTTACTCATAATAAAATTATACTCTACTACATTGTACAAGTTTTATTCTTATAAACCACTTCCATATACACAGCTAATGATTTTCTTTGTATATAGCACTAAAGCTTCTAACATGGAGTGAAGATATAACTGGAAAACTGGGAAGCGGCGAGTTGGTCGTCCAACGGTTACTTGGAGGAGGTCATGTGAACAGCAGATGAAAACATGTGGGCAGACAGGGAGCCAGGTGAAAACGTTGGCAGAGAACCGAACACAATGGAGATATGCGGCTAAAGCCCTATGTTCCTTTAGTAACTAAAGGAAACAATAATAATAATATAACTGGAAAACTCGTAAACTATTTGAGTGTGTTAACCTCACTCCAGTACACCAAGCATAGGGCTAAAATTTTAGAGAATGGACTTAGAGAAAGTGATACAAGCAAAACTGTCAACTTCTGTCAGCTGCCATTTGGTAATCAAAACTTATTAAAACATACAAGTTAAGTGTATGACTACTTAAGAGAGTTCATTCAGTAGCAAAAACCATGAATGATAAAATGTTTTTGAACAATTGCAGGAATTTAACAAAAAATTAAACAAAACAATAATAATAAAACCACAAAATACTGAAGGTTGGTGGAAACATAATAAATTACAAATAGATAATATCATAGATAATACATGTAATAATAACAATAATAACAATCTTAGCTTAAACTTTGCAGTTCAGTTACTGATTTAAAAAGTTTATAAGTTATTTTCTGACATCTGACTCTCTTCTCACAAACACGTGAGCCAAATATGGCAGGTTAGAATTTTTATATTTGTTGGCCTTCTGGTTTTACCCGAAGATATACAAGGAGGAAGTTGAGAATAAGTAGACAGGATGTTCGGTATCAGACAAGGTAACCGCCAATGGTTTGCCTAGTGCATCGGTGGCATAGCGGTTAGGACGCTCACCGAACATGCACATGGTCCGGGGTTCGATCCCCAGCCACAGACGCACTCCTTTACCTCGCTGAGCTAGAATTAACCCTGGTAAAGAGGATAGGTTGGGCATGAGGCTAGCAGCCTCATCCTATAAAATAAACACTGCTACAGGAACTTCAAGCGTCTAGCTTGAAGCCCTATGTTTCACTGGGGAATGTGAAGGAAAACAATGGTTTGCCCATCAACAACAATGTCAGTTAGCGGAGCCAAAGGCATACGCAACAACAACCCTACTTACAGTCTTCTGTGTTCTACGTAATATGACAGCCATTTTTTGAGAAGTCCAGGTAGGAACAATAAAGGATAATTGGCAGAATACATGAATCAAAAAAACTGTAAGAGAAAAGGTTCAGTTATATACCAGCAGAAAGTTTCAACCTGTTTATGTAATAAGCCAAACGAAAGAATTTCGTCTGTCTTATCAGTTGTACACATATGCGGGACCCTATTCATCGTAACTTTTATTAAACGTCTCTTGTATTGATTGTATTGGGAAAATTGTGTAAAATTAAAATACTGTCCTATTTAAGTCAGGTTTCCATGAATCATCTGCTGTGTTTAGCCATCATCTCATCGAGTGACAATTATGCCTGAAAACTCAAGTTGGTTTCATCTTCTTCCCTCTCTGTTATAAGTTGATCTGATTCTGGTCAAAGTTAACTTAATATAAGACTAGATGAGCAGAATCTTCATACTTGTCTCAAATCACTCTATGATATTATGGACACTCGACGATATAAAACATACAAAAATGTAAATATCCCAAGTCATGAAACCCACACTTCCAATGGATTAATTTTATTTTATTTAAATGCACAAAAAACCTGGTTCTATATGGCTCCAAGAAGATGCGCCACACAATAATAATAAAGCAACATAGATTAAAAGTAAAAATAAAAGTAGAGGACGGATAAAAAACTTCATCTAGAAGGAAAACAGTCATACTTAACAAGTTCAAAAAGTATTCGTTAACTATCATCGGGAAGGAAAGAAAGAAGGGAATCACAACGCGTTCTCCAGTGGTTACGATTCTTGGCCATATCCGTTAACGTTCCAAGCTATCTCTAAGAACCCAACCAGGGAGTCGTGACGCACCAACCGATGCTAATCTAGCACAAATATCCTTCATCTCATGACGCCACGTCATGGACTGACCAACCTTCCGCCTTTTCCATCCCGTCCCAGGGCTAGCGAACAAAAGCTATACGGAAGCTTCTTAGATGACGTTCGCAGCACATGTTCAAACCACCGGAGCCGATGTTTCCAGATGTCAACACTCAATGAATGGTGATCTCTACTGTGTTCAAACACACGCCGTCGAACCTCAGAATTACTTACCCGATGATGCCATCAAACGCAAGCAATCCTGCGGAGACAGAGATGATCGAACGTGCAGAGCCGCCGGACATCCTCAGCTCAGAGAGGCCAGGTTTCATAGGCGTAGAGCAAGACAGCCCGCACCGAAGCACTGTATACTCGACCTTCGACAGCCAGGCGAACGTTGTTCCAAGGGATAACTGTGAACAGAAAGGCCACACAATCATATTCATAGTACAGCCTATTGATTAATTAATTTGGAAATTGTTTCAACAGTACTCTGTGCAGTGCCCCAAATCTTCATCAATTTCTTTTAACAGCCATGGAACGACAATGGCAAGCCTACCAAATGAAGACAGCAGTAAGACAAGGCTATCCACCTAATTATCACACACGATGATATTCCCAGTTATAGTGAACTGGGTCATGCAGCTGACTGTGAGTGGGAAGCGAGAAGGCAGGTATGTGTTGGACAGATGAGAAGACTGTAAAAGACCACGGCTGTCTTCGCTGACTTCATACTAAAATTCAGACAGGTAGGAAGACTTAGCAGCAAGTAAAACTGGCCGGCTAACAACCAATCAAGAAACCATTGCTCGAAAACGTTTCTGAGGAGACCGTTGAGTGACATTGCGCGACAGGTGTATCGCCAATGGAACATGAATGGAAAACGACGGGGTTGGGCGGCTGAGGAGTTGATAAGAGATTATGGGTAAGTAATTATGAGGTCACCTAAATAGAACCTCAAATAATATGTCTTTGCGAAAGTCTCAAACAGAAGCGAGATTCACAAATCATCGGATTTTTAACAGTAGATACTAAAAAAATCCAAAGAAACCAAGAAGGAAACATCGTAGTGGTTGGCAGAGAGCTCTCAAACGTACACCAATACACTTAACTACGGTCCCCGTCATAATGAACTCAAACTGTCGCTCTCTACCAAATAAGATAATGTATCTACAATCCCTGATGTCAACTGATACGTATCATAACACTGCCATAATCGCATTACAAGAAACGTGGTTGCATGAACTGTATGATGACAACCTTATCTCACTAAAGGACTTTATTTTATTTCGACAAGACCGTCAATGTTGTAATAAGAAAAATGGTGGTGGCGTTGCAACTTTTATTCACTCCAAATGGTCTGTCTCAAATAACATCTGCTTCACCTTCTCAAATGACTTCATTGACTGTATTACTGTCAAATGTCGCCCCAAACACCTCCCCAAATATCAACAATTCTATATTACAAACATGTACATTTCTCCTAGCTGCTCTCCATCTGATCTATCTAATTTTGCTGATGAATTCACCATGTTTGCTGCTGCCAACTTCGACAACTCTCTATCCGTTATTACTGGAGACTTCAACACATCAGATTGCTCCTTTCTTGAAGCTCTTGGTCACACAAATATAGTCAAATTTCCCACTCGACTTGACAAAACCCTTGACTTGGTTTTTACCAATGATGAAGGAGTATATGAAACACGTAGACGTTCACCGATACATAACTCCGATCACTGCATTGTCCGCGTTTTGCCAAAAATATACAGCAAAACACATATTAAAATCTTCTCACACCTGTCCACGAAGGCACAACAAAGAAGCTACACATCTGACAACTTACTCAATCTAAGATGCATGTTAAAAGATACCAACTGGGATCTATTCTATGAAAGTACATTAGATGACTCAATCACCAATATAATGGATTATCTCAAGTTCTGCCTTGACATATGCTGTCCCAAACAAACACTGTTCAAACGCCTCGACCGCTTTTCGTCTCCCCATCTCAAACAACTTCGCAGGCAAAAAGAAATGTTATATAAATGCAAAGACAAGTTAGGACTTAAAAAGATAAATGCTCAAATCAAATCTGAAATCAAAAATCTTAATGCTATCTATAACCAAACACTTTTATCATGCAAATCTCCAAACAGCATGTGGAAACTTTTCAATGAAATTACTGGCAATAGTAAGCGATGTAATGTTTTTCCCTCTTGTGATGTTAATGCTCTTAATCTGTCTTTTATACGCTCTCCTTCTACCATAACCACTTCTAATGTTACCAATCTTGTAGCTGATAACTTCCAGGACTTCAATACTCTCGATGTTTTGAAATGTCTTAAAACTCTTAAGCCCTCACATAGTCTTGGCCCTGATGGCATACCTGCATATGTCCTAAAACAATGTGCAGATGCTTTATGTTCTCCTCTAACTAATATCCTAAATGCTTCTTTCTCCGAAAACGTTGTACCTGTTCCATGGAAAGACATTAAAATAGTCCCTGTCCCTAAACCTGGAAATAGCAAGAACGTAAAGTTCAGACCCATCGCCATCACTTCCCCGTTTCTAAAGCTCATGGAAAAACTAATACTTCTTAAACTCGAACCCTCCCTTAAAAGCTTCGAAGACCCCAAACAATTTGCCTACAGACAGGGTAGGAGTACTTTAGACGCTGCAGCCGTCTTACACAACAGTATTGTCTCATCATTAGACAAAGGTGCCAAATATGTCCGCTGCACGTTTCTTGACTTTACTTCTGCTTTCGACTCTGTACCTAGAAGTCTCTTGCTAAATAAGCTATCCACGACACAAACCGAGTCTTGGGTCACTAAGTGGTTGCATTCCTACTTTTCAAACAGAATGCAGTACACCGTATACAAAGGTCAATCCTCCTCTGCTGTGCTCACTGAATCTGGTGTCCCCCAAGGTGCTGTACTCTCCCCACTTCTCTTTTCATTCTTCCTACATGACCTACCGTCTTCAAATGATATTAACTTTGTCAAATATGCTGATGACCTAACTGTATCTTTACCTGTCAAATGTCAAAATGACTGCTCTAAACTAAATGGCTTCTTATCAGAAATTAGCCAATGGTCCAAGGAAAACGGTCTAACCTTAAACCCCTCCAAATGCCAAACAGTTAATTTCACCTTTAGGCATAAATCTGACCTAAACAAACTGGTTAGCGCTCACGAGGTGTGCAACATAGATGGCACTGAAATAGAAACTAAGTCGGAAATTAAATACCTAGGCGTCACTCTATCTTCTGATCTTTCCTGGTCGTCTCATATCTTGACGATTTCCAAGAAAATATACCGTCTTACCTTCTACATCAAGAAGTTAAGACATTCTGGTGTAACCCAACCCTTACTACTACAATTTGTTAACTCCCGTATTCTGCCTATAATTCTCTATTGCTCCCCCTTAGTCTTTCCTGGGCTATTGAAGAAAGACTATACCTTATTACGTAGGATGTTAAAGGTTGTCAGCAGGGTAAGCAGTTTACCACTTAGCCAGCTTGTTAACATTCTGGTGGACAGGCACATGGACTCATGTGAAAAATGGGCGAAGTCCATTTTATCTGACTCACAACACCCTCTACACTCACAACTCTCCCCATGTATCTCTTCAGGGAAAACAAGAAGTCTATATAGGAAACTATATGCCCGCACTAGTAAGTACAAAAACTCATCCATACCCTACCTAGCCCGTGTTCTGTGTGATAAAGAATGCATCAGGCATGAAACCTTTAACTTATTAAATAGTCACTAGAACCAATGAATCTCGTCTTTCCAACTCACATCATTTATGGGTACAACGTTTTCTCTCTTTTCCATTCTCTCTACCTTTTTTGTCTTTATTTTTGTTATGTGCTGTTTTGTTTTTCTCTTCCTTGCAAACTCTACTTAAAACATTCTTGTTGTTCTTTTACACTCTGTATATCTCGACCATTTTGCTATCGCTTACGCCAGTAAATATGCTAGTAGTATCTACTTTTGTAACACCTTCAAACATTTTAATTTTGGCTTTGCTACCGACATACTAATATGTTGTTGAGATAATCTTTAATCTATGTAGAACTTTATTTATTGTTAATGTAAAAACTGGATGCAATATTGTAGTAAAATGCTGAGAATTCCATTCTGTATCACAAGTACTGATTTGGAATAAAGCTTATATAATAATAATAATAATATAATCCCAAAATATTTACGCATACATACTAAAATTACTTCAACAGAAATATCATCTGCAGCTGAACATATCAGTGGATTAGGCCTAAGCGAAGAACTACATCGAATTACTGTGAAACTAAATAATATACGAAATGAAATCGAAAATCTCAAACACAAACTTAAATGTATAGTCAATGACAAAGATTATGTAATCGTTGTTGAAACATCCGAAAAAGCTAGAGAATTAGCATTAAGAAAATCAAAAATCATACAAATCAAAAAATTCAACAAACTAATGGAAGAAAAGAACGCAATAAATGAAACTGACATCAGCCTTCCATCCTCTGTTGAGAGAACAAAATGGGTGATCAACCTCTCATCAAGGGAACTAAGCTCTAGTGAGATAAAAATACTCGAGAAACGACTAAATTTCAGTGTAACAGTGAGTAAATGAAAACCAGAGGATATCATTCCTAACAATAGAAGTAGCACTAGGTTCAATAGATAAGACAATAGCAGAAGAGGTTGGAGCAGTATGTCTTTGCCTAAGGGCGTGAAGATGTGCATATTTGATTTTTGATTTACAGCCTGATTCCACACTGTATTTTTGGTACAAGTATGGAATTTTCAGCATGGATATCGGTAGCCCAAATTTTGCAGGCCGACCATAGATATCAGGTGTGCGTCGGCGTGGGCCCGAACCCCGGACCATGTGCAAGGTCGGCAAGAGTTCTAACCACTGTGCCACCGAAGCACAAGGAGTTTTCTTTGTTCATGAATCTGTCTTTTGGACCAATATAACTCAAATTCATTGATATATTCATACATGCATATGTATCTATACTCCCACACTTATTATTTTATCTTTTTACTCTAACTTTGAGGAAATTTAATTGATTTTCTTTTCACTAAACGAACAACCCTTAAATCAAAGTATAAATATTACGACAGTCAAAATACGCTACGACAATTTCTTACTATTAATAGTGTACTCTAAAGGTTATTAATAAATAGTAATAACAAGAATAATGCCTACGCCCTACAGCCTACTCTAATCATCTCTGGTACAATCTGCCGACATGTTTAATTCTGTCTTTGATTTAATTTTATTACAAAGGAAGAATAAATTTTCTCATTTCTCAAATTTTTTCTCGCCTTTTTATATCACCAAAATTCCTGTTTTTTTTCATCATGTATTCACGGTGTTTAACACATACTGGTATAAATAAAGTGTGATGGTGATGATGATGCTGATGCTGATGGGATAAAATCGAAGTCAAACTAACTAACACCCAACGGAAAAAGCAAAACTATGCAAAATTATTTTTTGTAAGAACAAAAGGTCGATGATAATAATGATAATAATAAAAACTTTTTAAGGAATATTCTCTCTTGCTTGTCTTAACACAGAACACAAAACATACTGGAACCTAATTTGATTATTATTCTTTTGCAAAACACTTCACGACAATCTAAGTGAGTAAGTGTCAGGAAGAGAAGAAAGTGTAAAATTAGAACAAAGT
Source organism: Trichobilharzia regenti (assembly GCA_944472135.2). Classification (NCBI taxonomy): domain Eukaryota; kingdom Metazoa; phylum Platyhelminthes; class Trematoda; order Strigeidida; family Schistosomatidae; genus Trichobilharzia; species Trichobilharzia regenti. The sequence continues at coordinate 1,800,200 of OX235262.1, read as the reverse complement.
AAAATCGAAAAGTGGAGAGAGAGAGAGAGAGAGTGAGAGATAAGCATCAATTGTGCAGAGGAATTATGTGTTCATGTATTCGTCCACAGGCACACACAAGCGTACAAAGACACAGTTAGATGGCCAGTCCATTTGTCATTTTAACAGAACATACTTCAAGTAAAAATATGCATTATGAATATAGGTAAGTCATTCGCGAAAGTCAGTCAAATAATGATGCTGTGTGCAAGGTTGTATTTTTTTGTTTTGTTTTTGATTTTAACCAAACAATACTGAATGTTTTTACGCATAACTGACAATTGTGCAAATGGACTTGTTATTTATTCAGTTTATACTATGGCTTAATTATTATTATTGCTCCCTTGGGTTCCTAGTGGAACGTAGGGCTTCAACTGCAAGTCTCTATTTGCTTCTGTCTTTTGCTCTGCTGTACTTTTCACCTGCATCCATCCATGTTAGTCCATACTCTTTCAACTCTTCTCTCTTCACACAATCTCCTCCATGTCACCCTTGCACTGACGTCCCACTCGTCGCTTCCCTTTCGGGTTCCACTCGAGCAATGGCCTGAAGCGCACGCGATGTCACCCAGCGGTCTCCTCACCGAGTGTCCAATCAATCCATCTCCACTTTCGCCTGCATATTTGTTGGTTGGCGATTGGTTCTTGTTTTGTTTTGTTTGTTCCCATAGTTTCTGGTTGGTGATTCTTTCCGGCCCGGCCATCTGATTTTCATTCAGTATAGAGCGAAGACAGTTGTTGATAAAGGTCTGCAATAGCCAGCCTGTTGGAAATATTCTTTGTGACCTGCCCGCCTGCCAAGTTTCTGATACGTATAGAAGAACTGACTGACTTGACGTTTGTATTGAAAATCCTACCGAATTTTGTTGGTGATTCTGGCTGAGTGACGAAGATTTCCAGATTGGTTTCAGGTTGATGAATGTGTTTCCCGCCTTCCCCATTCTCGCTCGTTTCGACATCCTCGTCCGTTCTGACTGCCTATAGTTGAGACAATGCTCCCTAGATAAGTGAGTGAATGAAGTGACCTTTTTCAAATCCCTCCCATTGTTGGTGATTGACGCTGGATGTTGCTGCTGTTGTTTTTGGTTGGTTATTTTCATCACCTCCGTCTTATCTATGTCCACTTGGAGTCCTGTCTTTGCTGCTTCTTCGACCAGTTTGTCGGTTTTCTCTTGGCTTAATTAATATAATATTATTGTTATCATTAGTATTATTCCCTTGGGTTCCGAGTGGAAATTAGGGCTTCATCAGCACACCCTTATTCAGACCTACTGTCTGCAGTTCACGGTTGCCCAAAAGCTGTTATCGCCTCCCCCTACATACGATCTCATCCATGTCATCGTTGAATTCATGTCCAACTTGCCGTTTGCACTTCTAGTTTCATTTCGGCTATGATTTCATTTTAAACAATCTCCTCAGCGTGTGCCTCACTTACCTCCATTTTTTTCAGAATATTTGTTGGAGAAAAGATTATTGATTGGTTCATTCCCAGAGTACCTTGTTGATAATTCTTTCTTATCGGCCATTTGATATTTAGCCTTCCTCGATGGGAGACGTTAGCTGACATAGGTTCAGACTGGAAAAGAGCTAGCGGTGATCAAACCAAAACATGGCACCAGTCAATCGAATCTACAGCAGTTAGTTTAAGCCAGTCACGTAGGAAGGTGCAGACTTCCTGTTTGGAGTCCCTGGGACAGTAAGAACCAATGGCTGGAGACAATCGGTGACATGGTTCAAAATCTTTCTCAATGGCTGACGCAGATGCATCCACTCCTTGTGACTTATGATTTCCAATGAAACTATGTTGTTCTTCATTATTACTATTCCTTTGTCTCGCATTTCTGTTGACTGTCCCTTTTATGCATTTCTTCTACTTTCTTCTCTTGCTTTGTGTGCTACATAGAGTGTGGCAACTTGAAGTGCCACCGATATGTGCGAAGTTCTATGTCGAAAACAGACTGACATGCAGCGAAGATAGCTGATGTTGACGAAAGTTTGAAGTATGTGTTAGAAATAGGTTTCATCACGCGTAAATCAAGTTACTGAACCAGATGAAAGCAGTGATTTGAAATTAGTATTGAAAATCCAAGTTTTCTTCTTTATGCAGGTGATTTCTACACTGATTTCAAAGTTATGAAAATCTGTCTTGGTTTTGCGATTCTGACTGGTTTTGATATCCACATCCATGCTGTCGTCAGTAGATGAAACGATGCTGTTCAGTCAAATAACTGCAAGAATTAGTCTCCTTCAAATTTCTCCCATTGATGGTGATTGGTGACTACCGGGGATCGAACCCCAGACCAAATGCATTTGGTCCCCGGCTACAGATGCATTAATTTGCGTAGCTAAGCAAGCTAGCAACCCCACCCCCTAAGGATATAAACACCACTGGTCCAAAAATTTGAAGCTTTAGTATGATGCCATATGTTCCACTGGGAACATAAAAGAATAAAATAAATAAATAATAAATAATACGATGGTGAGTGGTGGGGGTTGTTGTAGCTATCATCGGTTGGATGATTATTTTTATCACCTCCGTCTCCTTCGTGCTCACCTGAAGTCCAATTTTTTTTGTATGCTTTTCATATTAACTTTTCAGTTTTCACCTGTAATTATTAGTTTTTGTGTAACATTAAACATTTGCAAGGAAGAGGCCACTGCAGACGAGTTTAAGGAAGTAAAAGATAAGCTAATTGATAAATGCTAACCTGAAATGGTACATCGTGAAGCACACGGTCAAGAGAGTAGGGGCAGAATTCTCATGTATCCTTTAGGCAAACAGCCTGTACATATATATGACTACAATTCAAGGTGATATACCAAATGAAATAATACCCGACACGTTGGAAAAATCACTTCAGACAACGTTTAAAGTCAACATGCTGCAGCTTAGACTTTCCATAAAACTAGTTATTTTTCCGAAACTGAAAGACTAACTACCTGGGTTAGCCACCTCTTATTATGTCTACCAATTCAACTTCTCCATGAGGAGCCAGTTATATTGGCCCCTTAGCACACTGGAAACGTGATTTTCCATGCTCCCTCCAGAACACATACCAGTTTGTCGCTAAATGAAGGTGTATTTTAAAGAGCATCAACAGTTCAATGTTAGATAACCTCGTTCAAACACAAGTCACAAAGCTTACACTAAACAGTCTTCCTTTATCGCCTACCAAGTATCGACTAAATTACCAAAGACCTCTAGATACTGAAAACTCTAAACAGCAGAAGCTGTTGTTATTACCCAAAAACAACCACAGGAACTCTGTGTGGTAGGAAAACACATCTAGCAACCAGGACTACTCTGGACTGCTGTCCGATCTATGCATTCATAAATTCTGTACTACTCTACGTATTTATCTTATATATTCAGTTTAGTGTTATACTGATGCACATTAGTAATTAATTAATGTTGTTAATAACAATAATCCTTTAATTATTATTATTATTATTATCATGGATGGTAATATAACTGTAGAATCTGATGAGAAGGTCGTTATCGAAAAGAACATTCTTAGTGGGCATGTCTAATCAATCACACTCATTCATGGATAGTATTCAAGTTGATGTGTTTCACTGTAGACCTTTAGAGAGTTCTCTTATGCAACATTTGACACTATCTACCAGTCAATCTGCCGATGTTACCTTCGCTTACTGAAAAAAGAAACGCTTTCATATGATGTAGGATAAGAACCGAATTCAACTGCATTTTGTGTACTCTCTAAATCTCTCACAAACCTTATTAAATTGAAAAAATACAGTGCGTCAGTGGCACAGTGGTCAGGACTCTCGCGAACCATACACATGGTCAGGGGTTCGATCCCATGCCAACACACACCTGATATCTATGGTCAACCTGCAAAATTTGGGCTACCAATATCACATGCTGAAAATTCCATACTGGTACCAAAATTACGGTGCGGAATCAATCTGTAATCAAAATAAAAATAATTCAAGATATCATTGTCATATATGTCACTCACACCTACACAACAGTGTATATGGAAATAGAACAGAGGACATCACTGTTTATGACCTGATAACTCAACACAGACAGAAGTACAAATTCTTATCAATAATGATAAGTTATAACTATAAATGCCATTGTGAACAAAACCAAAAAAATGACGCAACATACTAGTTACTGATTAGGTGTGTGATTAGGAGGTCAAGGTGATAATAGTGTGGTCAGTTGAGAATAATGAGGGATATGGTACGATAGAGGTTGAATTAATGATGCATAGATCAGTTAAGGACAGACTGGGTAACAACAAAAGCATTATTTAATATAAAAATAATATTTCTAGTGAAAAGTGTTAGAAAGATGAAGAGTATTTCAGGATGATAAGAAGATGTAGAGAGTAAAAGAGAAGGGATAAATGATAAAAAAATAACAAATAACCATGGCAATACAATGCTTATTTCAGTGGTGGGTCCTAAGCCTGAGAGAAGTGTGAATGTTGGACGTGAAACTGGCGTCTCTATCACGGAAAGTCAACCCAATCGCCATAGACACTTCAAAGAACAAGAAAAATTTAAAAGTTATAATGCAAGGTGGACTAAAAAGTGATCCTACATGCAGTAATTGGGCGTCGATTGTTGGTTACTGCTCAGCGATATAAACAACACAAGCTAAATGGTATCCTGTTTGATAGGGTATCAACTTCAGTTACAGGTCCATTAAAACCCTTAGAGTTTCAGACACCTTTCCGGCCTCTGTTTGGAATTAATCAGTAAAACGTACTCCTTGATTAAACCAAGGGACACCCACTTAAGACATTAAGGGTTGTGACTAAACTTACAACCAATCCAATTCCTGTAAGATGGCACTTGAAAATTGATCTGGTGCTGACTAGTGACTTACTGTAGAGTGAGGTAACCTGAAGTTTCTCGGTGAGAATGAGGGGTTACACACCGATCTGAGTGTGAGGACACTGACATTCATTGGCAGTCTCACTATTTATCGCTAACTAGCAGAAGATGAGACTGATGAGTTTATGGATTCTCTCCCAGTAACTGAATGTTCAACAAGCTCTCCTTCTAACCTGAAGCTACTGACTTCTATCTCTGGTGAGTCACAGGTGGGTAATGCTGAAGATTCCCAATATTTGACCAAAGAACCGTTCCCTGGTTTTTAATGGTTTTGTAAGAGAAGTCAGTCAGTCAGTCGCCGAAACTTGAAAGCTATCGAATCCTCATCAAATCCCTGTAAAGTGACACTTGAACCTTGTCAAATTATTTTCACTTGATAACAGCATGTTTGAGTGACAAACCTGTGTGTCAGATTTCAGATCATCGTGTTTACAGAAGATTTGAAGAACACGAAAGTGTTTGTTGTTCTGGCTTTACATAACTTTTTAGAAGAAAATACTGTGAATTGAAAGTTTTGAAATCTCACTTCACTAGAAATACTTTCCGTGCCTCAGATTACTCAACGATAATTTATAATAATAATGATGATTTGCTTTTACTCCAAAATAGTATTTATCATACAGTGTGAAATTCTCAGCATTTCCTACAACGCAGCATCTCCAAATAATATTAAAGGTTTGATAGTAGCCGCTCTCTTGGTATTAACAGTGACAATAAATTCAGAAATGTACAAAAAGTGTGGAATAAAGACAATAACTGTGTTAATAACTAAAATTACAAGTTAATTGGAATAATATCTCCTCAAATAACAAATAGGAGAGGATGAAATAGCCAATTACTTTGCTACCTATATACTAAATAGTAAGTTCAACGCTTAACACCATCTACACTACATATAAAGCAGGCGGGTGGATAGGCCAAGTAGAGTATCGTTGACTTTTTATACTTGGTTGTGCAAGCGAGTATTTAATCTTGAGTGGTGACTTCTAGTCATACTTGATAAGGTTCAAGGGGGGTGAGAGTTGAGAATAGACAATCGATGTTGCTAATCAGACAACATGTATTTAGACCAACTCCCGCATGAGTTCAAGTGTCTATCGACGAGCTAACCTGGCACCACAGCACTTCCCCTACTAACAATTTTTTAATACCCTTCACAATATGACATAGTTGTTTTTGAGTAACCCAGGGAAAACTATGTTGGGGCAGCAACAAAGTATATTAGGTAAGATGCAAGAGTTAACAGATTGTAAAAGTAAAGGTTGAGTGATACCTTCCTGATTGTCTTAACTGCTTAATGCAGTAGGCTAGACGGAATACTTTCTTTCCCGTCATTATATTATTCGTTCAAGTAGTCGCATGGTAATTTTTAGAACTTGTCTATGAAACCAACACTTTTCCTTGACAGTATAACAGATAGTTATCTTGACAAAATCTATCTATGTGGAAAAATCAAGGGTATCTAAAAAGGGAACTTATAGCTACACTGTTGAGTTGCAAAGGAGAGAATCTTAGAAAACAAATTGAAGCTCTTGTTTCATTTTTCGATGGTATTAAACTAATGTTTTTATGACATTTTAAGAATATTTATTCCTTTACGTTCCCAGTGGGACATAGGGCATCAAGCTAGAGCTTCAAATTTTCTGTAGCAGTGGTGTTTATTTTTTTAACGGGGTGGGGTTACTAGCCTAACGTCCAGCCTTCCCTTCTTGCACGTGTTCCTGCTGGCTTAGCAAGCAAGCTAAAGGAGTGCGTCTGTGGCCGTGGATTGAACCCCAAACCACATACGAGCTTGGCAAGCATTCTTCCGCTGTGCCACTGATGAAATAACATATTAAGATGGGTGATTTTAATTTTGATGAAGAATATGGACAATAATTTGTTTCTCAGTAATGACGTTTTCATGTCAATGCGTTATATGATCGCTGGTTAGGCATTGAAACTGCGTCGGTGGCACAGTGGTTAGGACTCTCGCCGACCATGCACATGGTCCGGAGTTCGAGCCCACGCCGACGCACACCTGATATCTATGGTCGGCCTGCAAAATTTGGCTACCGATATCCATGCTGAAAATTCCATACTTGTACCAAAAATACGGTGTGGAATCAAGCTGTAATCAAAAATAAAAAAAAATAAATAAATTATCTCAAAAGGATACAACATAATAAAAAATGTTCAGACTATCCGTTTTTTACTTATTTCAGGGCAGAAATTGATTGCTTTCATCAAAGCAAAGCAGAAAGGTTCTAGGTTAGGTGAGTTACATCCTAAAAGGTTTATTTTCAAAATAGTATTCATTAGTGTGCTGTGATTGACTTTCTCTCCCTGCAATAATAATAATAAGAGATGCGTTATTAAGACATCTACAGAAACCACCTACCTACATTCCAATTTATTTCTGTCAGTCAAGGAATAAAGAAAATCTAATGTGGTAGATAACATAATAATAATAATAATCATAATCATACTGTTAACACAAACATATCAGTGCTAATTCAAATTTAAATCTATGACATACAAGTGTACTTTAACACAATAAAAATGACACTTCCACTTGTTGATTTAAAGCCGAAAAATATTAGCCAGCCAACGCGTCGATAAACTGACGCCATTTATGAAGAAGAAAATCAGAATAAACTATATTCTTGTTTAGCTAAACAGTCTACCTTGCCACTTATGCATACATGTACTTGTAGAGATATCTGAATGGGGTTCAGCTTTTTGTTGATGAAACCACCTTTCTGTACCTTTCATGAAGTTATCTCTTCCCCCCCCCCTCCTTTTCTATTTTTGTAAAGATAAGATTGTATGGTAAAATGAAGATCAGTCTTTATTTTATCTAATCCTATTTGATAATGAAATTATACTTATGATTATTAGAATATTTTCGTTTAAATTGGTTGTAAGAATGTGATAAAGAAATTAGAATACATGACTTTCAATTAAAGACATAGTTAATGAGCTCACTGATGGTTGCTACTGGATGGTGAAAGTGTCTAGTGAGAAGCTGTGACCAGTGTTGTGTCTACCATCTGTCAAGGTGTGAAGTAGATGCTTGTTGAAGGTGCTAGTACAGAGGAGTGCACACTCGTGAATTGGGAAACTCAGAATTCATTGGTTCACAGTGCTTTAATGATCTCGTAAACTGAAGACCTCAGGTTCGATCTCTGCAGGAAGTGTGAATGTGCACTAATGAAAGATCTCGAAATAGGAAGAAACAGCTATCCAGTACTCCTTGGTTTTCTGTGATCTCTCTCTAGTTGGTGTTGGTCAGTGACGAGAATATATCCTTGTGAAACTCATCAATGCTTTTTCGTCTAAGAAGTAGTCTTGTTTCATTGTATAAATTCGAAGAAAATTGAGGCTTTTTGTAAAAGTAATCGTAAAAGATGATATGCTCGCTTGCATAATCAAGTACAGAAACCCCACGATACCATATTTAGACCGCCCGCCATCATCCTATCAGACAGAGATAATGTTTAGCGTGAAACCTCCGATTTACAATGTTATTAGCAAAATGTTTGGCTCTTTTATCATGAGTATTATTATTGTTATTATCATCTGCAAGCTACTGGGGATAACCAAAAAAGTATATATTTTGTTCTAGTTTATAACCTTTCAGCTCTATTCGAGATTCATTTCCCAATTCTATTGAGTAGTTAGAAATAACACTGTGCTTATGCATTCGACTCTAGAGAGCTAAGTTTGTTCTAATTTTTCTGAGTTCTTCAAAAATTCTGCCACCTTATCTAACATCAAGTGGAAGTAAATACGATTGCACCGAAAGAAGACTAAGCCAACATCATCTGCAGGATTTGTTTCAATAACTGTGAAAAACTCCATTGTGGGTAAAATATATTTTGATAAAGTCTCACAGTTTTATACAGTGTTGTATATTCACTGATAAACACGTTTCGAGCACAATTGACTGCCTCTCATAATCATATCATGGTACTCACGCAACTTTCTAACTTCGTATATATAATTCCATTATCTACCACCGCTTGACTTCATTGGTAGTAATATTTTCCATATTTTCGGTATGAGTGATAAGTCATTACATCCTATTGCACGTGTTGGGTGTAGACTCGACGAACAAGGATTCAGTAATCAATCTCTCTCTATCTCCACCTACCTAGATTACTTCTTAGAATTTTGACCCTCTCCTACCACCCTATTGTGTGGTTGTGCGATGTTAATACATGCGGTGCAATCGCTGAGCTTTTTACTAAATTACTTATCTTCTCGGGTCAACCATTCTCACCTTAGTTAAATTCTTATGTTCCGACAATCTAAATTCCTCCGACCTAGTAGTCTGACCTCTGTAGTTCACCTAACTCACAGTCATTGCAGCGTGTTCAGTAAATTATATTATTTTGTCTACTTGGGTCAACTGAGTCTTTTAATCCTCCTTATATGGTATAACTGTAGATGAATTATATTCTCTCTTATTTATGTTGTCACTGCTAGTATCACAATTATTTTTATTTTGCTTTTGACCTTTTCTGATCTTCCTAATGAATTTTATAGGATAGTTATTCAACACCAACGCTTCTGCTATCTGTTTTATTTCGTCATTTAGGTCTTTTCTTGTACTACTTAGTGCTACTGCTCGGTTTGTTAGACACTTAACTAAGCCTGTCTTTACAGACAACGAACAGAATAGGTGAATTAAAGTCTACATATCTATTAGCAGAATGCGTTGTTATTTTATAAAATTATAAGATGTAATATAGGTAGGTCGAGAGAGAGAGGTTGATTACTGAATCCTGCCTGGTTCATCAAGTCTACACCCAACGTGTACAATAGAATGCATTAACTCATTACTCGTACCCGAAAAAATATGGAAAATACTACTACCAATCAAGTCAAGCGATGAAAACTAATGATCGAATTAAATAAACGAATTTATAAAATTATGTGTGACTAGTGTCCTGATATGATCATGGGCGGCAATAAATTGTGCTCGAAACGTGGTCATCAGTAAATAATATTGCAAAAAATTATGAGACTTTGTCAAAATAAATTTTACCCTTAATAGAATTATACTCTACCACAGTGCAAAAGTTCTATTCTTATTAATTTGAAAAATATTACATTGGTGAAAGTAAACGCTCTCTTCGTCTGCGAAACCTAGGCTCAAAGCTTCCTGCCGGTTGCTCCTAACTACCTAGTATTGTCTATGCACCCATGACATGATATCCACTCACTCATATCATTGTATGCAGACCAATGCTATTGGGATAACGTTCAAAAGTAACAGACAGAGGAAACCTGGTATTCCAGTGAATTAGCAATCAACAGATACATTGGCATAAAAAAGATTTACAAATAAATCAGAAGAAAATCACACGAATAAAAGGTCAGGTTTCAAGTCAAGGAAAGAATCAGTGTCAATACATGTGGACAATGAGGTGAGAAAACGCGCAAAAACAACCAATCATGACGATCAACGTGTTACCAGGAGAGATGAGTAAAAAGCTTGTGGAGAGATTTTAAAGCTCACTTCAATTTGAAGATCGTGCTGAAAACGTTGTCTAGGAAGACAATGAAGGATCCATAACTAAACCATCAAGCTTAGAGAACGAAACTACCCAAAAACGTTTCATCATAAAATTGTAACAGTCAGAAAACTATTTGAATAATGGTTATCTGTTTTCATCTGGTCTGAGAATTTTCCTGCTCTGCATACCCATCACCACGTCAGTTTACGAACCTAAATAATGATGTGTTTTCTCTCCAACGACCAAAAGATATATTAGTGTATGTCTGCAGCCTTCTAAACCAGTAATTTAAGTCTTCATGCTTTGTGCAATAAAATATCGCAGTGGACACTCCTGAGGCGGCTGGCTTCAAAACCTCCATCATTGTATATTGCATATAGTTTCTCTTATTCAGTTTGTTTAAATCTAGTAAATATATGACCCCGAATAGCGTTAATTACTCTGGCGAGTATTTGAAACATTTACAGCCTACTGATTCGCGTGTTTCTATTATTCATGAAGTGAAAAAGAATTATCTTCGATAGATGGCACAAATATCCCAGCACATGAGACAACTGTTCGTGAGTGGTTTCCTTGGTTCCAGAATGTACTCCAGAACATTTTATAATTGTCATTCAACAACAAAATGTCGTTAAGTATTTCTGGAAGGAGTCAAAGAAGCAATATCATAATGGATTGGTATACTCTTCAAGTGAGACAGAACAGTGTCACAGGATCTACTGTCAGTCAAATCTTTTTTTATTTAAAGATCCTGGACGATGAAGACAAAATACCCTTCAATAAACTCGACAAAAATTCTGTGCATTATGCAAACATTTTTTAGAATAAATCCATAATAATAATTATTAATAAAAGAAAGATCAGCAATAGGGTGAGATTTCTGGGAGCGTATCAACCAGGAACCGATTGTGAAACAAACAGGCAGGAAGAAATGAGATGGTTTGGCTGGCCATACTCTGAGGAAACCATCAAGTGAGTGACATCACTAGACAAGCCATCGCTCGAGTGGAACCCGAAAGGGAAGCGGCGAATGGTCGTCAGTGTTAGGGTGACATGGAGGAGGTCATGTGAGGAGGAGATGAAAGCATGTGGGCAGATTTGGAGAGGGTTGAAAAAGTTGGCAAAAAACCGAAGATAATGGAGACGCGCGCTGAAGCCCTTTGTTCCTCTAGGAATTAAAAGATATAATAATAATAATTATTATTAAAAACATCTCTTCGTGGCAAACTATAAAATCACTGACTTTATATTAGATAAGGTTATCTTGAAATAACACACAGTAATGTAGTATAAATCTCAGGGTGACGTTTCGACCACCATTTAAAACCCGAAATATTAGATGTTCACTTATGTCCAAGCTTCTCTCCATTTGAATTTCAAAATAAAATATACAAACAAACGAATGGGAAGGCGATGGGATGGATCACCAATATCCTCCATAGTAGCGGGTATATTTATGGATAATTGAAAACTTAAAGCTCTTAGGACATTTGGTCCTGCTCTTAGGTTATGGTGAAGATATGTGGAAGACAGGTTTACATTCACTTTGTTGAGATTTTAATAAATCCTCAGGTCTTCACAAACATATATATATATATATATATTAATATAAACTCAATATTAAGTGGAATCCAATTCACTTATGAGTTAGAAAACGAACAAGGTGAATCTGCCATGCGAAGTTGTATAATAAAACGAAAACAAGATGTTGGGTTCGGTGCTGGCATTTGTACACATCTAACAAATATTTAGACTTTAAATCATCCCATCCACAATCAGCGGAGATTGGTTTAGTTAACTGTCAATATATAATCGAGTCAGAAGTCTAATTAACTAGTAAGTCAGAAGATCTAAGTAGTGGAACTAAACAATTAAAGGAAATATTAATAGTGAATAACACACTAGTCAACAGAATTTATTCCGAAATGTATGAATAACCATAGAAAAAAATTAATAATGAAAAAGACAAAGATAATAGGGAATTCTGCCTGTCTGTCTGTCTGTTTTCGACAGAGAACTCTGCACCAATGTGAACCAGTTCAGGTCACCATACTCCATGTAGCACACAAAGCAAGAGAAGAAAGTAGAAGAAATGCATAAAAGGGACAGTCAACAGAAATGCGAGACAAAGGAATAGTAATAATGAAGAACAATATAGTTTCATTGGAAATCGTAAGTCACAAGGAGTGGATGCATCTGCGTCAGCCATTGAGAACCATTTTCAGCCATGTCACCAATTGTTTCCAGCCATTGGTTTTTATCATCCTAAGGACCCCAACCAGTCAGGAAGTCTGCACTTTTCTACCTGACTGGCTTAAACTAACTGTTGTAGATTTGATTGACTGGTGCCATGTTTTGGTTTGATCACCGCCACTAGCTAGCTCTTTTCAAGCCTGATCTTATGTCAGCTAACATTGCCCGTCGACGAAGACGATGACTAGGCATACGTATTACATGTCCTGACCATCTCAGTCGATGTAGCGCAACAGCCTCGTCGACTGATTTCCCCTCCTTACCTAGCACTGGACTCCTAACCTCAATATTGCTCACCCTATTACACCTATCACTTCACACGGGAGATAAAACTCAGACACCTATGATCAAAGACAGCTAGTCTTTTCGTGTCTTCCACTCTCAATGGTCAGGTCTCACAGCCATAAAGGAGGACGGAGAGGACTGCTGAGCAGTAAAAACGCCCTTTGGTCGATAGCTGGATATCACGCCTACGCCAGAGACGGCGTGAACTGGCATATGCGAAACTAGCCCTCTGTATCCGTACTGAGATTTCGTCAGAGATCAACCCGTTGGGGCTGATTGTACTTCCCAAATAAGTGAAGCGGTCAACGTGCTCTACCACTTTACTGCCTATTTCTAAACTAGGAGTCAGTGTAGTCCATAGCCTCAGTAGTAGTGACGGGTGCGTTGGTGGCTCAGCGGTAGAAAGCTCTCCAACCATGCATGTGGCCCGGGGTTCGATCCCAGATTGACATACCCCTTTACCTCGCTAAGCCGATAGTAAGACCGGTAAAGGAGGAAGGCTGGAAATGATGCTAACAACCACACCCCATAAAAATGAAATACCACTGCCACTGAAACTCCAAAGCGCTACCTTGAAGTCCTATGTTCCACTGGGAACGAAGAGGAATTAAATAATTAATAAAATAATATTAGGACTGGCGTAGAAAGAAGAGATATGAGTGGCTCTAAGGAGGACTCTTAATGAGGCTGGAATTAGGGTTGCATTTAAACCAAACAACCAACTGAATCTTCCAAAGATAAACATTGTCAGCTTAAGGACTAGACACGCCCAATTAAGAAAGATAATATATGATTTACCAAATACCATGTAATGATTGTGAGGTCAGCTGCATAGGTCAGTCAGACTATTAGATCAAGGTAAATTGGATCATCTTAAGGTGGAAATTTAGTCGGAAGTAGGATGGCTTACTCTGGCAGATTAAATATTTTGGAGGAAACCTTGACCATTTCATTGCATTGCATTGATTTGCATGTAATCACACATTAGGGTGAGAGTATTAAAAATTAATATAGTTAGGTGCAGAGACAGAGAGAAAGACGGAGAGCGATTAATCACTGAATCTATGTTTGCTGATTCAACACCTCATACGGGCAATCAAAGTACTGCAACGCGTATATCGGAGACATGGATAGTTTAGGCAGAAAATAAAGGGAAGAGAGAGAAGCATATATGAGGAAAATTATGAAGCTATGTGACTAATTGGTATGATCATGAGCAGTAAATCCTGCTGAAAATGTCATTCAGTTGTTGATACTGCATCATCACTGTATGATATTACCTAATGTATGGAATTGTATTCTGCCACACAGTGCCCAAGTTCTACACTTACATTCGATTTGTTGTAGTCCCATGACTATCTCTATTTGCAGAGTTAAGGTACTTCTGGCAGCATGTGCAATTCACGTACATTAGTTTCATTCTGTAAGACACTGATAAAGAGTTTTGGGTAGCTACTCATAAGTTTTACAAGACTTCTTCCTTGTGTCACTGAACCTGGTTATCTGGTAGAGATTCTTTACATGTGTCAGGCTATCTATCACACTTATTGTGTGATAAGTGTCCAGTGCTCAGTTTCAGTGAAAGTCATGTACTCAAGTCCGCTGAACTATTTCTCGGAGTTAAGAATGATTCAGTGTCTTCAAAGGATTGTCTTCCTGTCTAACGATTGATCTAGTCATTTGTTCACTTTGATGTTTGCATTCCAGTTGTTCTCACTCAATATTCTTGTTATTATGTAATACGATAAATTAATTTTTTCTTTATACATGTTCTATCAGTGTATATTGTGTGTTTCTGTATTTTCTGTCTATTATCTTCTTCATAGGGTATAAATTTCATGCGACATAAGAATTATACGCTCTTTCCGAAAATGCATCCATTCAACTACGGTTCACCTGTAACAACATATAGAACTGTGCTCACTGTGCCGTCAGTCGGTGTTAAAAGACGATTGAACGATTGAATGAAGGTGTGAGTGATGAAGAGAAAAATGATCAACGTGTATGCAATCATGAGAATTATAATTATTATTCAAAGTGTGGACAGATTACATCAACCCGCTATAATTACTATAGTGAATTAGTCATCAAAACTCATGGTAATTATACACGGAACTCTATTGAAGCATCAGCGGGATTATCCTGCCTTAATGAAGATGAACAGATTACTCGTACAGGTGATAATAATGAAAGTGGCGCAGATGAATTTGCCCGAATGGACGAAAATCAAGTATTTGAAGAAGATTTCCACTACAAGACGTGTGCTTATTTCAGTTGGTAAGTAAATGCCTTGGCTATATTGATGTCATCTTTGTGTTATTGGACTGTCAGACTCTCTCACTTTGTAATCTTATTACACATGTGGTGATTGGAGGTAACTCTGCCTACATCCAACTGCATAGAGATTGAATTCACGCTCAGGAGAGAAGGCTGGTTCAATTAAAACTCCACTGATGGCATAGTACTGTTATAGGTAAAATTTATGGAGTTTGCCTGGGATGAAATATTTGAGTGGCTAGTTTGCTTCGCTTCAATCCTACCTAATTTTACGACAGTAATATATAACTAGTATGGATTAATTTCCATTCTAAATGTGTTGCAGATGATGTAGTCGTCGTAAATGCTGTGAGCTTCACACTTATTTTATAAGTCACATCAGTCCTAATGAAAAGGTTGCTGATGAGACCTCATGAATCACGCAGATGCTGGTTTATTTATTAGCCTCGGAGATTGACTGGCACAATACTCACCAGTCATTGCACTCTTAAATGTGGAATTACATTCTATGACACTGTACCCAAGTTCTACAGTTCTACATTATACAAAAACACCAGCTTTAGGAGTCAACATTTTATAAAGTGATATACCTATTGTAAAAATATGCAGTATAAGGTGCGAAATTACTTCACCACACTGACACTAGTTTATTTTCCCTAAAATTAGGGTGAAGGTCGTATTAGTTAATTGATTGATTAACTAATTAATTGGAATTTGTAAAAGTGTATTTATTTGGGACCAGAAATAAAGGTCATACAACAGACATGATAATCGCTGACGGAGATAACAGAGATAAAGGGTGAACTCCACTCGACTGAACAAAAAGAAAAACTATAATTAGAATACTGGCGAGAGTGACAAAAAATAAATGAAAACTACTTAGAAACTGTTTAGAAATGAAGGATAAAAGCAACTCATTGAAACTGATTTGAATCTATTATCATTAATAATATTCATAGGTCTACATGGTGTATCATCTATTATCTTCAGAAAATGTGCTGACATCTTGTATCATTCTGCCACGGGTAATTCCGATGAATCAGTTTCCACTATCATTGTGCATGCTTTTTGGAACTACATTAAAATTATTCCTGTGCCTTAATCACCAAATGATCAAGTGTTATGTTTACATCCATTGGCACTACTTCACGTTTTTTTAAAAATATTGGAAAAACTGCTTTACTTAACAGAGAACCTTCATTGAAGGATTTCAACGGGCCTAATCAATTCGCTTATAAACGCAGTAGGTGTATTTTAGATGCCACTGGTGTCTTGTATCAAACTGTTGTCATTAACTCAGACAAAGCAGCCATATATGCTCCTTGTGCCTGCCTAGATTAAACATCTGCCTTTGAATCTGTACCTAGGCCCTTATGTTGAATAAGCTTGCTACAACACAAGCAGAGTGCTGGATTACCAAGTTGTCTCAGTTCTATTTTTCTGATAGTAAACTATTCACAATGAGAAGTCCTCCACTGCTTCACTTACTCCAGCTACTGTTCCTCACTAAAGGGGCTGTTCTTTCTCATTTTTCTGGTCTCTTTCTCATACTAATTCGAATGTTAGACTCTTTGTATTGTGTTTCCTCTGATCACTTTTTCTGGTCTTCCCACATCAAGTTAGTTTCCTTTAACTTCTTCTATGTAAGGAAGTTGAGATTATCTGGTGTCATTCAACATTCTTTACTATTACAGCTTGTTAATCCGTGTATTTTATGTACTCGCCTTCATTGCTTCCACTCCTATAACGTAGTCTTTCCCGGACTACTCAAGAAAGACTACTTTGCTCCACTGAGAAGGCCTTTGAAAGCTGTCTTTATGGAGGGTTAATACCTTAGCAAATAACACATGGAGTCAGGCAAAAATTAGCGAATATTTTTCTGTCGGATCATGAGGATCCTCTCTGTACAGAACTCTCTCCTTACTGCATCTCATCAGTCAGGAGAACTAGAAGTAACTAATGAAAGACTGTACACTTGGAAGACAAAGTGTGAAAACTCTACAACTACTTACGGCAGGCACACTTATTTTATTTGATTAGAAAAGTGTAAAGGACATGATACTATGGAACTCTAAGTAAACGGTCCCCAATTTTAATCACTGTCATATTGTTTTTAATATTTTCACTTAATTTTATATTCATATCCTTACTGAACAATATCACGTCTTATTAATTACCCTTATACTGAGAAACTAAGATCGAATCCTGTACTACATTCATTATTATACAGGTCTTTTGTATTTCCCAATGAATCGCTAGAAATCAAAACCAGAAGAAATGAACACCATTCACCATCTGTTCGACCAACGAGAAATCCAGTTGGACTAGGAAAGCTTGAAAAATCATCAGCTTTAGGTCTGCACGCAACGCTGTAGTATCAGGCCACCAGATTGATTGTTACAAGTTCAGAAATCACAAGGAACGTCTGACATCATCGAAAGCACTTCATATCAAATGGAATGCAAATTGTCTGTTTAGGAATGATGAAATAAAACAAAATTTGACCTGGTTACAACACCTCCCTCTCCACCCATGAAATGACAAGATCAACATGAATGCGTGATAAGCAATTTCATTCTGTAAACACACGCTGCTTCTATAATTTTATACACTTATCAAATCCAACAGTATACATCTGGTTTTGTTATCTTAACCAACTGGTTAATTTGACAATGCAAAAAATGACCCTATACTGAGGAACGATGATTAAGTTGTCATTCATATGCTTAGATTTTGTAAATTCTGGTTTAATAATACTACGTTGATAAAGCTATTAGAAACAGTATTAAATAGCTAAACGTCAGTAAACACACAACAATATCGTTTTGTTCTCTCATTCATTGGGAAATACACTGTGCGTCGGTGGCACAGTGGTTAGGAATCTCGCCGACCATGCACATGGTCCGGGGTTCGAGCCCTCGCCGACGCACACCTGATATCTATGGTTGGCCTGAGAATTTTGGGCTACCGATATCCACGCTGAAAATTCCACACTTATACCAAAAATACGGTGTGGAATCAAGCTGTAACCATAAAAAAAATAAACCTTAATTATAATGAATATCATATACCCAGTGCCTAAATTTTTTCAAACCGTTAAAAGAGAACTTGGCTTGGACGTATATACACTGTACTATGTGCTAAAAATTTCATGTTTTCACCAGAAAAGTACTGTGTGGAATAAAGCAAATTATTATTATTATTAAAAACTAAAATGAGAAAAAAAATTTCCGTTTCTACTAGTTAAATATTTCAAATTTCCCAGACGATATATTGTGTTAATGAAAGCGTTAAGTGAACGAAGCAAGTCCGACAAATGAATATGAGGACAGGTAATATGAACACATTTCTTATTACTATCAATTTAATTGAAGGATGGCAGTTATCAGACTCTTGTAAGATATAATTTAAATCCGAATCATCCTGAGAAACTATAAAAGTGTCATCAACGTATCTTTTGTACAGCAGCAATTTGACCATTGTTGATTTTAAGATCCCGTTTTCCACGCTGGCCATGAATCAGTTTGCCAAACGTTGGCCAAGGATGGAGCTGACAGCATTTCCGTCTTTCTGTTTATAGATGATGTCGTTGGATGTAAATTGTACGTTACGTGTGCACCTTAATAATAACTCTTCAGATATTATTATTATTTATTATTGCTCCCTTGGGTTCCTAGTGGAACATAGGACTTCAACTGCACGTCTCCATTTTCTTCTGTCTTCTGCTATACTTTTCGCCTGCATCCATGTTAATCCATATTCTTTCAACTCCTCTTCACACGATCTCCTCCATGTCACCCTTGCACTGACGTCCCACACGCCGCTTCCCTTTCGGCTTCCACTCGAGGGCTTGACGCGCGATGTCACCCAGCGGTCTCCTCAGCGAGTGTCCGATCCATCTCCACTTTCTCCTGCATATTTGTTGGGCGATTGGTTCTTGCTTTGTTTGTTCCCATAATTCCTTGTTGGTGATTCTTTCCGGCCATCTGATCTTCAGTATAGAGCGAAGACAGTTGTTAATAAAGGTCTGCAGCCTTTTGGAAATATTCTTTGTGACCCGCCAAGTTTCTGATCCGTATAGAAGAACTGACTGACTTGACGTTTGTATTGGAAATCCTACCGATTTTTCTTGTTGATGATGGCTGAGTGACGAAGATTTTCAGATTGATTTCAGGCTGATGAGTGTGTTTCTCGCCTTCCCGATTCTCGCTCGATTCGACATCCTCGTCCGCTCCTCCTGTAGTTGAGACAATGCTCCCTAGATAAGTGAGTGAATGAAGTAACCTCTTTCAAATCCCTCCCGTTGATGGTGATTGACGTTGGATGTTGTTGCTGTTGTTGGTTGGTTATTTTCATAACCTCCGTCTTGTCTATGTTCACCTGGAGTCCTGTCTTCACCGGCTGCTTCTTCGACCAGTTTGTCGGTTTTCGCTTGTAAGTCTTCGATTGTGTGTGACATCAAACATAAGTCATCCGCGAAATCCAGGTCTTCTAGGTTCGTCACGTCGGTCGGCCCAGAATATCCCTGTCTTCTCGTTTCCCACAGTCTGATGCATAATCCAGTCCACCACAATTAGGAATATCATTGGTGATAGTGAGCACCCTTGTCTGACTCCTGTGTTTACTCCAAACGCCTCGCTGAGTCTTCCGTTGTGGATCACTTGGCAGGTGCCGTTGTCGTACAGCTGTTGAATAAGGTTGATGAATATTTGGGGTACGCCATAGTACTCGAGTAATTTCCAAATTACTTCACGGTCGACGCTGTCGAAGGCCTTCTCAAAGTCTATAAAGTTGAGGATTTTACTTGGCGTCGATAGGAGCATGATTCCTCGCCAGTTCTTGCAGAGTGAGGCGTAAGTCTCCCTTCTTTGGTAGTTTCACGTGGTGACCTTTCCTCCAGTCAGTAGGCACCTTTCCCTCCTTCCAGACATTTTGCAATAATGGAGTCAGCATGTCTGCTGTCGTCTCTGGGTCTGCTTTCAATGCTTCAGGGGTTATTCTGATATGAGGTCTGTATTCTGATGCTCAGATTTTTGTCGTCCATATATTTGTAAAGGAAACAAAGTGTGTCTGTGTGTGGCACATTCGTAAATAGAGATTCTACATCCGATGGCAACATTCGTTTGCCATTTAAATTTAAGTCTTTTATGCATTCAATAAATTCAAAAGTATCTCGGAGGCAGTACTTATAGAGTTGTTGTCTCACAGGCTCTAGGCTTTCAGACAACCGTTTGGCAATCGGATGGTATGATGATCCCTCCATGTCTTAAATTGGTTGAAGTAGAAGACCCGCTTTTTGCATCCTTGGTAGACCGTAGTGTCAAGGTATAATTGATCCTGTTGGTCTCAAATGTTCAAATAGGTCATCAATTATGAGGTAGTCGTTCTTTATTTTCCTCAGAAAATATGTCAGTTACAGTTCCATCTTTTCTGCCTTATTCTTCTCATCATCTGGTTTTGAAAATTTATTATCATTAGAGATTGGAGCCGTCAATTTATTGATATAAACATCTCTGTCCATAAAACCCACTCCAAAACCTTTGTCTGGAAGTGTAATGATTAGATCTTTATTGTTTCTCAAGTTTTTAAGCTGCTGTTTATGTTCCTTTGTCAGAAAGTGTTGGACTTTAGTTTTTGAGTTGAATTATTGATTTCAGTAGTCGAACATCTGAAAAAGTTGTTATTAAGATGTATACTTAACGTACAATTTACATTAAACAACGTAATCTATAGACAGGAAGATAGGATTGCTAGGGGCTCTCCCCTTGGCCCACTTTTGGAAGACTGCTTCCTGGCCAGCCTAGAAAACGGGATCTTAAAAATCAACAATGGTCAAATTGTGATCACCTGTTATAGTCTGGTCATTTAACCCCACGTGATTCATCTTTCAAAGTTATATACATGGCGAAATCGAATCGATCCAAAAGTTTACGTTTTCTTCACTTATGCATAGCCGAAGCTTTAACTATACATGAACAGAAACCTAAATTATGTGTCCAAAAGCGTTTTGTCAAACCCCTTTCTTTACCTTCGTCATAATAATGTTCTTTCTAGTTTTTATTTTATTTTACCACTTGAATTCTTACCACTTCACTTCACATCTTCATTCTTATCGTAATCGTACTCCTAATTTTCAAAATTTTTAGACAACACTTGACATTTTTGTTATAGAACAATCTTTAATATTTTTGTAATTTATCCACTTCAACTCTACCCCTTATAACTTTTATCACATATATACGTACAATGACTGAGCAATTATTTAGTGCCACTTAATAACCTTTATCTGTAATATAAATATGACTGTACAGCTTGAAAATGAAGTCGTTGAATGGAGGAATTTCTTCGCTGAACAAAAGCTGTGTTTTTACTTATGAATAAATGGGTATTTTTCGAGAATGGTCAAATTGCTGCTGTACAAAAGATAAGTCGATGACACTTTTATAGTTTGTCAGGATGATTCTGATTTAAATTGTATCTTATTATTATTATGTCAAGGATTCTTCTTACACTACTGGTTACAACCTCCTAAGTAATACAAAATCTATCAGTATATTTTACTTTATTATTTATTCAGGGTAATAGAAATTAATAAATAAACAGAGATAAAATTGAGTTGTATCTTGCAATGACAAAAATAATTAATAGGTTAGTCAATGAAAGAAAATGTGTAATTCTACTCGCTGTAAATATCTACTTTTTATGTGTAGAAACTAAGGGTCAAATTTCTCTATACACTAGTGAAAAGAAAAGGAAGCAATTCAAAAATGCTGCTTATTTAACACAATTTTCTCTGTATTAACTGTAGTGTAGAAACACAAAGCCACACGCGCATACACACACACACACAGCGAAACGACCCTAGGGTGTAAGGTTTTGTAATAAAAGAGAGAATAAAGCTCAGTCAGTCTTTGTGAAAATAATACTAATTATAAATTGTAATAAATATGATATCTATGGTGTCATTACGTAATTCAGACAGATTACCATAAACAAGTACTCAATATTTTATGATCACAGGCCTATCTAGGAGATAAAATACTTATAACCATAAAGATATCATGTTTTGAAACCAAATCTATTGTATAGTTCGTACAAATGATCAAAAATTGTAAATATAATGAGATTGACAAAAAAATGAGAGTTTTATAGACGTGAAATGGTTTGCAGGAGATTGTCAGAAAGTTGTTGTTCTGTGAGAATCTGGTTGGCTTAATTGCAAGGCTTTGACGAGTTGATTACACATTGATATCAGTTAGAGAACAATTGAAAACCAGCCAAGGAGTACTGGACCGCTGCTGTTTCATTCCACTAGTTTGGGAATCATTGGCAGTACGCACCCACTGGGATTCGAACCCAGGACTTTCCGGTTACAAGGCAAGCTAGCCACTGGGACTCGATTCAATGGCTCATGAATTCTAACTTCTACCAATCCGTCATATAGCGTGACCACTAATCAATGGTTTTCTAACTGATATCAATCCGTGACCAACTCATAAAAACAAAATTAATCCTTAAAAACCAACTATGTACAGCTTTCGTTGTGTCCATTGTAGACAACATTGCTTCAACTCAGGTTTTAGTATTCTTCATGAATGATGATTGAATTGTATCTTCAGAGAGATAACTATTGTCATGATTGGTTGTCAGTTTAGATCTTAACTGATACCCATTTTTTTATGAACTTGGAATTTGAACTTTCTTGTCATGTGATCTATTCTTTATTAATGGGTAAATTTGATCTTCAGTAATGATGTGTTGAAATTCATTTGAATACTGATTAGGCTTCTACAAAACCCCTGGGCATTTTTCGTGTTCATTTTGCTTTAAAATTTCCACATTCTCACAATCACCTCTTTGGGTATTGTGGAAATTAAAAGATCAAACAGAAAAAGAAGATTAGATCAATTTATCATCTACAGAATAAATTGCATGAAATGTGATAAACACTACATCAGTCAAAGTGGACGTCCACTTCGTTTTCAAATCCAAGAGGACAAGTTGGCTGTGAAAAGGTGATGCATGTAGATAATTACGGATACAAATTGAAATTGAGATAAGGTAGATTTTTTATACAGAGAAAACACCAAAGGTACTTCCATAGAATTCACAGAAGCCTAATTACCACTCAGATAAATATCAGTAATCAATAGAGACACATAATTACTACAGATCAAATTTACAAACTAATTAAAAGTAAATCACCTGACAAAAAAGTTTACATTCCAAGTCAATAAAAACGGCTGTCAATAGACACGTAAATTAACACTGGGTCACGACAATGGTTGTCTGCCGGGAGATACAAATAAGTACCATTTATAGAGAATTAAGATACGTTCATTTCATACTAAAGCCCTGAGGTGAAGCGCTGTTATCTTTAATGAAAACAACAGGAACTTTTCAGTTAAATCAACCAGCTTTTAGAGAAGACAATGAAATCAAAATCATCTACCTGAGCAACAAATCTTCACCATTTTTTCAGAAAGTCATATAGCTAGTTTTCGTACCTATATGCGCTCCTCAATCTTGGATGAACCGATGCTACCTTACTGTTTTCAACCTCCAACACACAGACCAATAGGATTCAGTAATCGTAGGAACTTAGAACGAGACAGGTGATATTAAATGCATATAAGTGACTGATGAGTAGATCAGCTGCAGTCCTACATGAAGTCAGTCGTTAACCCAAATATATGTCTGGAAACGTCTGTGATTGCCTCCCTGGAAGTTGGTTTTATTCCAGACGGAAATTAATTAGAGTTTTCTGTGAACGACTCTATCAAAATCTACTAACTGGAAGACTATATTATCAAGTGTTGATTTAGAGGGATTTGACTGACTGGTTACAGATGTGACCATAAGTTAACATCAGTTAGAGAACCGTTGAAAACCAGCAAAAGTCCACTGGACATGTAGCTATTTCAGGATGGTTTGTGGCTCTTAAAAAGTGCACACCCATCTACTAATAGGCTTGAAATCCAGGACCTTTAGGTACATGGTGAACTCGTGGACCGTTCGACCACTGAAACCTCCTACAATGGCAAGCCCATGAATTCCAAATTCTTGCATTTTGCGTGGTCGTTTTACCAGAATACCACAGGTTCAAACTCTAGTGAGTACATACTCCTGGAGAGTCCTGGAATGGGGCGAAGCATATGTTAACCAATGAAATCCTTGCAAAACACAGACACATGATAATAAATAGATCATTCAAGTAAATAAATTACAAACCCAGAAGGTCATCCTGCGATCTGCTTATTCATGCCATGTACTTACATAACCCCATTTTTATTCGGTATTCATACATTTTCGGTTGAAAAGTCGGACAAATGAAATAAAAGAGAACACTATCAAAAACAGCACAATACAGAAATCTAAAATTAGGTCAGTTATGTACGTGAACAATAATAATAATAATAATACTAATCATATTCAGAAATCATTTATGTATAATAAAAAAAAACAAATAAATACTAAAAATATGAATATTTCACCTAATTTATACATAATTATGACCTTTGAAATCTTATCCTATTTGTTGAAAAATGAACACGCTTCTCATCACAACCTGTAGGGAATAGAGAGATTAGCTTGAAAGAGTTTGAAAATACCGAAGTAAAAAAAGCGAACAAAAACTCCTGTAATTTGTCTTAGATGAATCAAAATTAAATGTGAGGTAAGGGGAAGTAAGTATTCAGTGAAAGTAAATAATAAATCATGTCAAAAATCGAAAAAAGAGAATTTCTAAAATTGGAATTCTGTTCTCTCTCTCTCTTTATTTAAAAGTATTTTCCACCCGTTTAATTTAAAGGCCAAAATGAAACAGAGTTAACATGCATTATGATTATTGTTATTATTATTGTTATATTTCCCACGGGTTCGAATGAGAAGATACGTCTTCAACAGTATATTGTGTCCGTTCTTCTGCTGTCCCCAGTAAATGGTTCTAGTATTGGCCATAAGCTGTTATTCACCTCCACCACCACAATGCACGATCTCTTGCATGTTAAACTCGGACATATGCCACAATTTTCGCTTTCTATTCACCACGCAATCGAGAAATGGGCTGGAGCTTCCAGTGTCAATCAACGGTCTCCTCAGTGTGTATTGCATCTATCTCCATGTTCTTCACAATATTTCTTGAGCAAAAGGTACTTAACCGCTTCGTAGCTTGCTAGAATTCCCTATTGACAATTCTTTCTCACCAGCTAGCAGTCTGATCTTCAGGATGGAGCCAGCGAAGAAAAACAGCGGTTGAGGAAAGTCTACAGACATCTGTGCAAA
Source organism: Trichobilharzia regenti (assembly GCA_944472135.2). Classification (NCBI taxonomy): domain Eukaryota; kingdom Metazoa; phylum Platyhelminthes; class Trematoda; order Strigeidida; family Schistosomatidae; genus Trichobilharzia; species Trichobilharzia regenti. The sequence continues at coordinate 1,774,708 of OX235262.1, read as the reverse complement.
ATGCTCTTGGTCACGCACTGACCAAGTCTCTCTCTCTGTGATCGATATAGAATAACTGACTGAGTGGCTTGATATTGGTATTGAAGGGCATAATCTTGTTGTTTGTGCTGCGAAGTGCAAAAGATTTCAAAACTGATTTCACAGTGATGAATGCTGAATGATTGGAACACTGGATGGTATTCTGATGACTTAAGCAGGTAGTCAATCATTTAAATTCATGCAAGAGATTTATATATTACTGAGAGTATTATAAACGTCTGTTCATCAAGTAGACCTTATTTTATCATTAATACGGAAGTTGCATGATGTTTTCTAAGCACGGTGAATTCAACAAATAGTTTAAGGAGTGAATGAGCCTAGTGAAAACATAATATCATCTAATGGTATGCATAAAGTCTGTTGGCAAGTTATCGCCATAAAGTAATGACATGTAATCGAAAAACTATATAGTCTATTTATAGTCAGTGAAGAGACGAAGGGTTTGGATGCCTTTTTTGAATCCATATTGCTAAGTATTGAGGCATTCAGATAGCAAAATTCAGCAGCACCAACTTCCAAGTGTATCTTAATAAGTAACAGTAGACGAGATAATTTTAGCTGATAGCGGTATGCTCCTGCCTAAAACGCATCGAGGCAGCAATCTGCTTATCAATTGAGTACTCATCTCTTAAGCAAAAATAAAGGGTGCGTCGGTGGCACAGCGGCTAGGACGCTCGCCGACCATGCACATGGTCCGGGGTTCGATTCCCGGTCACAGACTCACTCCTTTACCTCGCTAAGCCAGAAATAATGCTGGTAAAGAGGAAAGGTTGGTATGAGGTTAGCAACCCATCCTGTAAAATAAAAACGCTGTTAGAGAAATTTCAAGCCACTAGCTTGAAGCCCTATGTTCCACTGGGAACGTGAAGGAAAAATTATTATTATTTAAATTTAAATGTGAGTCACAGATGACTAGTTCTCGAACACAGATGTGTACGTATAGAACCAACAACAGGTTGACAGAAGGAATAGGCGGAGAAGATAGGGCTTCAAGTGAACACAGAGGAGATAGAGGTAGGTGATGAAGACATCCATAAGCCAACAACAATTAGATACGCCAAACACTGTCAGAGGAAAAAATTTCAAAGAGGTTAGTCCCTTCGCTTTCATGAGTGAGCAGCATCGCTTCAAATACTGGCAATATTCATCACTTTGAGATATTCTATACTCCATAGCATAAACAGCAAGATTGTGCCCTTCAATACCAATATCAAGCCACTCAGTCAGTTCTTCTATATCGATCATAGAGAGAGACTTCGTCAGCGCGTGACGAAAAGCGCTTTGTACAGATGTCTGTAGACTTTCCTCAACCGCTGTTTCCTTCGCTGGCTCCATCCTGAAGATCAGACTGCTGGCTGGTGAGAAAGAATTGTCAATAGGGAATTCTAGCGAGCTACGAAGCAGTTAAGTACCTGTTGCTCTAGGAATATTGTGAAAAACCTAGAGATGGTTAGGATACACGCTGAGGGGACCACTGACCTTCTTTTAAGTCAACATTCTGAATCCAGTAGATACGTTCGCCTTTTAGTGTTTATTGTTTGAAGGTATATAGACGATTCATTTTGGAGACGGCAATGCACTGTAGTTGTTTCCTAGGCTAATATTTTCAAGTGATTTATCATTACATTTCTAATCCATTTCTCAGGTTACAAGTAATACTGTCACTAATAGTGAGGGTCATGATAGTACCACTGACGACTGCAGATGTAATATATTTTCCTAACAAGATATAGAGGATGTTGGCAACACTAGTACGTATTCTGCCTTAAATCCAGATCTTGATTGTTCACCGTTAATCACTATTTGTTACATCAATGGAAGTCTACCAACCAAAGAGTATTCCACATAGTCTCACCACCGAAATGATCAATTCACTCTACACTGACTTCATTATTTGCAGCTATACACAGATAACCTACATAGTAGGTTGTACGAGAGTAAAGTCAAAAAGATTCAGTGGGGAGAAACTGAATGTAATAAAGATGTACAGCTGAAGCCTCATGATTCCGTCGGAAAGCAAGCAGGAAAAGATAATATAATTAAGAAGAACTATAAATGCATTAATATTAGGTGGTTGGAAGCAATCAGCAGAGAGCCCTACCCGACCGAGGTTTCGTGCTAGTTGGTGCTGACCAGTCAATCAGCAAGTTATTTATTCAATCAACCTGAAGGATCTCATGTCCCATCTGAAATTCGAAACTGCATTACGCGGTACAGTTCTGTAGTTGGAGACGTTACCACTGAGGAGCCATTCCGGCTCTCGATTGACGTCTTGTAGGACTGCTGTATTAGATAATTTGACTCACGATAGCTAGTAACTAGTGTTTAATATGCCTAGTCCTCTGTTTGTTAGAGACTGAATTCTAACGATGGTAAAATCTGTAACTGCAGCACTAGGTGAAGTGGTTTTAAATATTAAAGTAGCGACATGAGTTCTTTCAAGCTAACTGTAGATACTCCTTGCTGACTGGATTGTGAGAACCAACAAGCACGAAACCTAGATCACCTTGGGATTCCTGCTGATTGTTTCCAGCCATCTAATATTAACAAATCAAAGTGTAGTGAATTGTGGTAGCTAGCCACCTACTGGCATGGTAGTCACATCATAAACTTGACTGACTGATAGATTCAGTCTGTACCAAACAAAGAAAGGACTAGACATATTACACTAATTACTAACTACTGTTCACTCAAAGTATATTAACTGTGTAGCAGGCATTTTTCACTCTTCACTGTCTGTATTTGATACTTCCTTCTCGGAATTGTAGGCCTCCTCTCAAGTTCTGACATCCTGGACTATTCTAATGAATATATATGTTAACCTCTATAAAGGCATCAATCGACACACTACTTAAATCGGTTCAAAAGTAGTATACCCCGCATAACCTTGATTATTTCCCATATAACTACCATCCTTACAAACAAATATACACATGCATGCAATATCATTTTGCCATAGTTAAATCAACTTAGGCAAGAATATACTGTGTGTATATGAAATTTATTACAATAATAATTTGCAATTTTATTCCCCGTGTATTTTGTGGGTACAGCATAGGAAAGTAGTTTATTACGTAAGTATACCAGCGGAACTAGGGGGTGGGTGGATTAGACCTTCCGCTAACCATGCGCGTGTGTGTATGACATATATATATATATATATATATATATTAATTTTAAGAATAATGTATCCTAACAAGGGCAGTAAGTATTACATAACGAATGATATTTATGAAGGGTGTGGAAAAATAAATAAATATACGAGTGTTTGCCAATTTGCTTGAACTAAGAAGAAACACAAGTATACAGAATGAAACTCATTATACGCACACAGAGATGAAATACTCAACTATAACGGTAGAAATGACCCAGTAACTCACAAAAGAAACTGTGTGCAGACATTGTTTAAAAGAGTTCAAACACACGCTGTAGCACTCCAGTGTTGCAGAGAATGGAAGAAAAATACCTACTAACTGTCTTTTTCAAGAAGAATAAATACCCATAGAATTTCATCATAAATTGTTTAAACTAAAATCGTATCACTAACAAGAAACCATCATCAAAGATCCGGCCGATAACTGCTACCTTGTCGTGGTGCTAAACTGACTGGGACTCTGTCCCTGCAAGTCCTACCATGTCAGGAAGGTTGTTTGGATAGCGGTTAAACTAAAAGCAGTTACCATAGGATACATGGGCTCCAGTATCCAATCGGATCAAATGGCGTATGAACCCATATGGGTCACCGTCAACCATGAAAATGCAGCTCCTGATGCTGCTCCACTGCCTTGCGGATTAGACTCCAAGTCAAAGGCTTGGAGATAGTCCCTGCTTTGGTCTGGGCGCCCGGGCAGTATCTCAGCCATCACACAATGAATTGAATGAAGCAACAAACAATCAATGGAACTTATCGCGTGCTATTACACGTGTTGCAATTTCCTTCTTTCTTCCCTTCCCGATGATAGTTAACGAATACTGTTTGAACTTGTTAAGCATAACTGTTTTCCTTCAGATGAAGTTCTTTAACCGTTCTCTACTTATATATGTATATTTTTTCTCTTCTTTCTTTTTTCCTTTGATCTATGTCGTTTTATTATTATTGTGTGGCGCATCCTTCTTGGTGCCATATTGTGCCAAGTTTTTATGCGTTTAAATAAATAATAAACATCAAAGACTACATAGAAATTCACTCTACCATATAAAATGTATCTCTGAAACAACAGCTAGACTATTAAGATCGTTCAAAATAGATATAGCATACAGGCCGACACAGTCAATTCATTAGATTTTCTGCAAGTCAAAAGATGCAATAAGAAAGGAAGATTAGATCGACCGATAAAATCTACACCAGTCAAGTGAGCGTCCACTTCGTGTTCAATCGAAGAACACAAGTTTGACTGTGAAAGGGTGATGTATGTATATGATTACAGTCACGAATATGATTGGGTTAAAGTAGAAATTTTAAACAGACAAAACACCAAAAATACTTCCAGAGAATTCACAGAGAAGCCTAATTAGTACTCAGATGAATATCAGTGATAAACAGACACTCATTATTATTAAAGGTCAAATTTACCGACTAATAAAAAAGGCAGTTATGTGACAAGAAAGTTCAGATTCTAAGTCTATTAAAACTGCTGTCAATAGAGACGCAAACTGATAACCGGTCATGACAATAACTTTGTTATGGTCACGACAAAGGTTTCTCTACCATGAAATACAAATAAATATCATTCAAGGAGAATTCAAATAGATTCACTTCCTACTACTGTGGTGAGAGCTGGCTGTTAGCCTAAAATTGCTGGACAGTAATTTACGTCAATGTTTATGCCCCCAATATCGGCATGAGAAAAATGAGAAGAAAGGCTTTGCGTAGGCGGATACAGTTAACATATAGATGATCTGACATTCAAGCAACAGTCACAAAGAGATGCAAGGTTAACTTTCAGTGAGAACAACCACTCAGAAGACTGTGTTTTTTTGTTAACAATAATCTATAATGTGTGCATGAAAATCTATAAATATGCGTTGATTTCCTTAATAAACGATCTGTTTCTGGTGCTTGTCTTCTGTTGTTACAATACTACAACCTGAGCTGAAGCGATGTTGTCTAGAACCTGAACGATGAGAGCACTGCAACTAAATCTGTCTGCTCCTAGAGAAGACAAGTAAATAATAAAGAAAATCTATGCATAAAGTGTAAATCGAAAACACTGAAGGTATACAATGGTGGTAGTGGAATTTTCACTCCATTCCTTTTTTTATTTTTAATCCTTTGTGTTCCAAATGCCACAGTGGAGTTTCACTGTGAAGCCTTTGAAGTTTGCTGTAGCAGTGGTGTTGTTCTTTTTTGACGGTGTGAGATTAACTAACTTGACATCCAACCCTATCTCTTTACCAGGCTTACTACTGACTTAACGGGTTTAAGCAGTGTGTATCGATAACGATGGGAACCCTGGATCAAGTAAAGCGCGATTAGCGATCGATGTGATCACTGAATTTATGACGCACCCTATTGAATACTGTTGATCAGTAAATCACCCATTTTGTAAGATGATCCTGAAAAACTAATGTTAAGAGCCTCCAACACATAGTTTTAAGTGTATGAAGACAAAACGGTTGGGTGTGTTTAAACACCCCATTCACTTAGAAGTCACGTCAGTCCTGATGGAATGACTGCTAACGTGAAATCTAAACACAGATTGAGAAAATTCGTCCAGCATTTGTGAACTTGCGTCAACTTTGAAGTAGGTGTTATATGTTGTGATGCAAAGCAGCAGTTTACTTTATACTTCTTTGTTGCTGTGAGGTATGAATGGCTACTAAAATTTGGAGAAAATGAAAAGGATGGTCATCAGCAATCATAGATGTCTGCATTTCATGTCTTCTGTCAGGATTCACAATTTTATATTTAAATTACAAATTTGTAATGAGGATGACGAAAGGCAACGAACAGATATTCATTCTGAAATCACTTCGAGAATCTTCTCACCTCACCATAAAGGACAAAAAGATTCTGATTTTTATTGCCAGTGCTAAACCAGCCAATCAATTCTTCTATATACATGAGAGAGACTAGGTCAGAAAGTCATGAAGTACACTTCCAAAATATGTCTCCAGACGTTTATTGACAGCCGCCTCCTTCTCTGGCCGCATACGCAAGATGAGATTGTCCTCCAACTGGTAAGTAAGAATTAGCATTCAGGAACTTTGGTGAGCTACACAGCAATCAAGAACACGTCGGTCAACAAATATTCTGAAGAAAGTGAAGATGGATTGCACACACAATGAGAAAATCGCTGAGTGACATTACACACACACAAGCCAGGCCATTGTTTGAGTGGCAGGTGAATGGCAAACGATGATGTGTGCGTCCAAACACTGTGATATAGGGAAGATCATGTGAGGAGGAGGAGAAGATAGTGAGTTTAAGGGTAGTTGTGGAGCCAGTTAAAGACGACTACAGAAAAAAAGATGAGATGGAGACGTTTTGTTGAAGCCGTAGTCCTATTCGAAGTGAAGGGAATAATTAATGATAATACATAAGATACTTGGCAAATGTTTTAAAAAAATAACTTATAAAACGTATTTTCTCTAGTTTGATTTGTAAGGGTTAGTTATGTTTTTATGAGTTGATCACGGACTGATATCAGTTAGAGAACCATTGAAAACCAGGAGTAGCTGACAGCTATTTCATCCTAGTTTAGGTATCATCGGCAGTACGCATCCACTGGGTTTCGAACCAAGGACCTTCCGGCTACAAGGCAAGGTCGGGTTCGAACCCCAGTGGGTGCGAACTGCCGGTGATTCCCAAACTAGGATGAAATAGCTGTCAACTACTCCTTGGTTTTCAATGGTTCTTTAACTGATATCAATCCGTGGTCAACTTGTAAAAATATAAAACGTATGATAGAATTGATCACAGTGACTACTTATTTTGAATGTTATATAAAATTAAACTTTGGAATCTTAGGTGGAGTAAACTCACTGGACAGATCAGACTACTTTAAAGAGCAGCTGACATAACCAATCAAGACATGATGAATTTTTTATATTCAAAAGTAATATTCAAGTGTCTGTTTACATGGATTGTATTGATTACAGGTTCGCCTACGAGTTGAAACTATTTAAAGAACCATTGGAAAACCATTACTAGAGTAATCGAGAGCCGTTTCCTCATGAAGAAATACGTTTTAGCAGTAGGCAGCCACCCACAACCATGGTTCGAACCCATGACCTTCCAGTTAAAAGACAGCGAGCTCGTAGACCAATCAATCACTGAGAAATGATCCAATGACGAGACCATGAATTCCAACTTCTGACGATTCATGGTGTACATAGAGCGACTGGCACTAGCCTATGCCATCCGCGGTAAGTGTTTGTTATCAGACTCGACCCAATGTCAGATCATAATGAAATCCTGTAACCCATCGAATTCCTGTAAACCAATCAAACTGATGCGCACCGGTGACTGACCTTATTCAAGTAGGTAGTTGCTTGCTTGGGTTCTTGTGAAAAATCGTGACCAGTAGGACAAAAAGGTCGAGCGCGTGTGAGGACAAATACTCGCCACGGATGACATTGACTAGTGCCAGTCGCACTATACGTACCGTTAATCGGCATAAGTTAGAATTTCTAGGCTGGCCACTGGGCTGGTCTCAGTGGCTTAACTGTCTACGAGCTAGACTTGTAGTCGAAGGGTCTTGGGACCCAACCCTGATTGTGGTTAGGTGAGTACTGCCGAAGAGTTCCCAACGAGGCTGACGAAATAGCTGTCTGTCCAGCGCTCCCTGTCATTTCTTTTTATTTATTTTTATTTTTGATTACAGCTTGAGGTCATAATGAAATCTAAAAATAATTTCAACAAAAACAACTTAAAGACACTCCAAATAGAATTTTAAACTCATATACAGGTAAGATTATCAACAGACGATCTGGGTGTATAATTTCAAGTGGAAATACAGGTGGGTAACATACAGATCACTAGTTCAAAAAGTTTGTACATCTTATTGAAGATGATAAAAATAAGATTTCCGGTGTAATACTTTTTAAACAATTTCAACTGAACACATAAATACCACATTTAATCACCAGAATATGAACAGAATTATAAAATCAAGTTTTGATTGAACGTCACAAAGTATTATAGAGATATCGTGAAATGCATTTTTAAAAACGATATATCACCCAAATAGTACAGTCACTCAACGCACATAGATACACCCTCCAAAGAACATTTAAACACCCAGCGAACACAAATAATAACAATAACTGGCAACTAGAACAGTAATACACACACAAACACAGAAACACAGAAACATATGAACCAGTGGTAAAAACTTACCACAAAATATTTGGATCTTAAATGCGATGAACGATTTAATTCATGTGTAAGTGAAGTATTATTCGATGAACGAATCGCATGAGTCTCCGTTATGGTGGTTAAACCCTCGAGTAGAATGAAAAAAAATGAAGATTTGATTGATTTTTTTCTCCAAAATTTAGGGGACATCAAAACACTATAGACAAATTGTGTAAGTGTGTGTGTGGGGGGTGTGATAGAAAATGTCTACCAAGCCGTTTTTGTCTTAAATGATGAAATCCTTCACAGTGGAATATGTCTTGGTGCCGTTGCTCGGGTGGGTGTGATTTACTGGTTAGTTCCGGTTTTAAGCGCCTTGCAAATGAAGTTGATATGCAAACGTGATACAATTCAACTTGTGTTGATTATATGTGGTGATTGACTATTTCTATCTTTGTATTGTTTAAATACTTACTGTTGATTGTTAATATTTCATATATGAATTGCATAAGAATTCCGCTAAATACAAATTCCTGAGTTCTGCCCTCTCTGTGTTTTGTTTGGATTCTTGTAATTCGGTCATCTTGAAATACTAATATTACGACTACAATAAATTACTACAAATTGGCGTCGCGATGGAACTAAATAACCTGGGAAAATTCCCTATTAATGGGTCTCCGCGAGAGATTGCTGATTATTTGGAATGCTTCGATGCGTGGTGCATTTCCAAGAATGTTCGGGATGACAAAATACCAGCATATTTCATCATTACTATTGGGCCAGATGCGTATAGCCTGGTGAAGAATCTGGCGTTTCCAGATAAACCCATTTCTCTGTCATATGACAAGATCCGTGAACTTCTGATACATCACTTTCATGTAACTACTTTTGAGACCAGAGAGAGGGCTCACTTCAACAAACTGGTTCGTGCTCCCAACCAGAAGATTAGAGACTTTATTCTTCAACTTCAAATTCAAGCCTCAAAGTGTAACTTTGGAGATCAGCTGCATACTCAACTACGTGATCGTCTAATTGCTGGAATCAATATTCCTAAGTTAGAGAAAGAGTTAATTCAGATTCCTTCTTGTACCTTTCAAACTGCTAAAGATTTATGTATTACATATGAAGATGTCAATAATGAATACTCTGCTCCCACTACGTCAGTGTCTGATGTTATGCTTTCTAAAGTCGAAAATACAAGTGGTAATGGAAAGCAATCCAAACTGCCGTCCACAGGTAATAGAATGCAGCGAGAGATCAAAAACATTAAACCGTGTTTTTCCTGTGGAAAGTTACATCTACGAAGCACTTGCCGTTTTCGGGGTGCTAAGTGTCACAAATGTGGTAAAGTTGGACACATCAAGACGGTTTGCAGAAGTTCGAATACTTATGTTGCTCAACATTCTTATAATTCTCCCAAGCTGTCTAGTAAAATGGAGTCAATGTGTCTTTCAACCTTTCAAAATACTCAAGCTAATCCAATGAAAACCTCCACTACAAGTTCAGCAACTCAAGTGTCAACTGTTTTCAAAAATGAGGTAGCTGAGTTACAATGTGAACTGTCGAAAACACGAAAAGACCTGAATGAGATGAGAGAGCAACTGATTAAAATTGAGGAATTACTGCATATGCATAGACTGCGTCTGTTGAATGCAGAGCATACAAGTACCCGTGAAAGTCCTGCAAAACTTTTCAAATCTCGAATTCTCAAAAAGCATCTGATGTCCACGACTTCTAATGTACATTATTACAAAGGTAATGACTATAGACCTTCTGTTGGAATTATACTACAAAAAATGGGAAATCGAGTGGTGAAGATATTAGACATCAAAGATCACTCAGTTCATAACGGACACCTGGACAAAGTGACAATAAATGAAGTAGGTCGTTCCAATTATAATATTATTGATTCCGCTAATAATCCTGATTTTGTAGATAATTCAGAAATAAGTCCAGATAATACTGATGAAAATAATATCACAGAATCAGTTAGAAGGTCGCAGCTACTTGCAAGCAAACCGAGACATCGTTATAAATACGCAAGGAGATATTCGACGTGTGGCGGATGTGGTGATTGACAATTTCTATCTCTGTATTGTTTAAAATACTTACTGTTGACTGTTGATATGTTTCTTATATGAATTGCATAAGAATTCCGCTAAATACAAATTCCTGATTCTGCCCTCTCTGTGTTTTTTTGGATTCGTGTAATTCGGTCATCTTGAAATACTAATATTACGACTACAATAAATTACTACATTATACCACTGAGCAGTATCCCAAGGTCTGTTTTTTTTCAATTTGTTTTAACCTGATGAGTATTTTCTGGGGTTGAGACGTCAGTCTCACATTGAACCTCCCCACTTTTCTCAGGTTTAGAACCCTCTAGTCAGATAGGCATTGTATTGCCATGGTAATTTGTTATTTTTTTTTCATTTATCCCTTCTTTCTCTCTTTCACTCTCTACATCTTCTTATCATCTTAAATACTGTTCATCTTTATAATACTTTTCACTAGAAATATTATTTTTATATTAAATGATGATTTTGTTGTTACCCAGTCTGTCCTTAACTGATCTACGCATCATTAATTCAACCTCTATCGTACCATATCCCTCATTATTATCAAGTGACCCCATTATTATCACCTTGACCTCCTAATCACACACCTAATTAGTGAGTGGTAAGTTGCATCATTTTGTTGTTATGTTTACAATGACATTTATAGTTATAACTTATCATTATTGATAAGAATTTGTACTTCTGTCTGTGTTGAGTTATCAGGTCATAAACAGTGATGTCCTCTGTTCTATTTTCATATACACTGTTGTGTAGGTGTGAGTGACATATATGACAATGACATCTTGAATTATCAGAAATTCTTTTAATGTTAATAAGATTTGTGAGAGATTTAGAGAGCACATAAAATGAACTTGAGTTCAGTTCTTATCCTACATCATTTGAAAGCGTTTCTATTATCAGTAAACGAAGCTAACTTCGGCAGATTACGTGGTAGGTGGTTTCATATGTTGCACAAGACAGAGCTCAAAATAGTCTACAATGCAACACATCAACGTGAATACTATCCATGAGTTTGTATGACGGATTGAACACGCTCATCAGAAATTTTAATAGACTGATTAGGGAACACTGAGAATATTCCTTTCGATAACGACCTTCTCATCAGGTTCTACAGTTATATTAACATCCATGATAATAATAATTGAAGAATTATTGTTATTAACAATATTTCTTAATAATTAATTAATTTCGAATATACACCAATATAGCACTAAACTGCATATATCAGATAAATTATGGAGAGTAATACGGAATTTGTGAATGTATAGGTCCGACAGCAGTTCAGAGTAGTCCTGGTGGCTGGATGTGTTTCTTTACCACACAGAGCTCCTGTGGTGGCTTTTGGGTAATCACAAGGGCCTCTGCTGTTTACACTGTTCAGTATCTAGTGGTCTTTGGTAATTTATTTGATACTCGGTAGACAATAGAGAAGACTGTTTAGTGTCAGCTTTGTGACTTGTGTTTGAACGAGGTGATCAAATGTTGAACTGTTTATGTTTTTGAGACACACCGTCATTCAGCAACATACTGATATGTGTTCTGGAGAAAGCATGAAAAATCAAGATTCTAGTGTGCGAAGGGCCAATGGAACTGGCTCCTCATGGACATAATAAGAGGTGGCTAACCCAGGTAGTTAATCTTTCTGTTTCGGAAAAATAACTAGTTTTATGGGAAATCTAAGCTGCAGCGTGTTGACTCTAAACGTTGTCTGAAGTGATTTTCTCAACTTATCGGCTATTATTTCATTTGGTATATCACCTCTGAATTGTAGTCGTCTACTATGTACAGGCTGTTTGCTTAAAGAATACAGGAGAATTCCTCCTCACTCCATTGACTATGTCTTTCACGATATGTATCATTTTAGGTTAGGTTTTTACAAATTGGCTTATCTTTTACTAACTTAAGCTCGTCCGCAGTTGCCTCTTTCCAGCAAATGTCCAAAGTCATACAAAGTCGAAAAATTACAGATGAAAACTGACAAGTTGAAATAAGAAGCAGCCAGAGGAGGTAGGAAGGACTCCAGGTGAACAATGGAGAAGACAGAGGTGATGAAGATAACCAACCAACCAACCAACCAACCAACCAATAGCTACAACAATCAGCACCAGTCACTATTTAAGAGAGGAATTTGAATTTGAGGTTACTTCCTTCCTACTGGCGACAGCGTCGATCATGATGTTAGAATACACGTCTGGATTGGAACGATAAGTTAAAGATTCAGTTTGATAATTTACTCCAATTGGCACAAAGAACAAAATTCGAATTTTCACCACCAGTATTATGTAATCAGGACAAATGACTTTTAGTTAATTAACTTACATTCCTGAATTCCATTAAGTCACATTACATTTAATACAAAAAGACACACTAAATACTTGTGGCTTACAATATCATATTTCTATACCTATTCTAAATAAAATTTATTTGTGAAATGATTGTGGATTGTGAAATAAATTTCTTTGTTAAGAATAAGTATTTGTTTTAATTCTACTTTGTACCAATCAAGAAGGAAAATAAAATTACCCTTAAGAGATAATTAATTGGTTTCCATTGCACAAGAGATGGCCTTGATGGGCCAGGAGGCCTAATGGTTTAAGTCTTGGACGTTTTGGATGAGAAACTGAGTACTAGTCTTCAGATTAGACAGGAACACCTCCAGTGATTGAAAGCTTCATGTACATCGAGCTGACGAGTTCTAAATGGAATGAAGTGCGTATCTTAGATTCCAATGGATCCCAGTCACTGTCCACTAAATGATATGTTAAAAATTATAGGCGATCAAATGAAGTTTGTTTATTTTAAATGGAATCTCAGCCACTTCTGTTTCCACGGTCAACTGGTTTATCTTAGATGATTGGGTCAGATTACGGAAAATCGGGTTTTCACGGGAAAAGAACTTGTAGGCTGTACATTGTGGTTTAATTGTTTATCTCTGTACTCTCTTCTTAACATTGTCAATAAATGCACGTCTGAGCAGCCATGACAGTTATATTCTCACTTCTTTAGCTGGAGAGCATTTAGAGTAGCCTCACCAACCACCAGGATAAGTGGAGCAGGTTAAATAGTCAGCCAACAGGTAGTGTGTTCAAAAGTCAGGCAGAACAGGATAAATGGCCGTACAAAAATTGTGAGAGTTATTTCTAGTTGAAAGCCATCGAAAACAAACTGATGGAAATTGTTCAAGCAACCTAACTAACTGGTGTTTCCTAAAAAATAGCTTTAGAATAAGGATTCGATATTGTCTAACTGGAGTAATTTGAATTACTTTATCCAACTGCATGCAAAAACGATTGCCTTCTCTCCATACTGAAGATCAAATGGCAAGCTGGCCAGAAAGAATAAGCAACAAGAAACTTTGGTTGGTGACAAACCAACCAAGAGCCGATCACTCAACAGATATGTAGTAGAAAATGGGATGGGTCGGGCATAAATTGAAGAGGTCATCGAATGACATTGTGCACCAGACCATCACCGTAGTGGAGTCCGGATGCGAAGCGACGAGTGGATCATTGGTGTGAGGATGACACGGAGGAGATCCTGCAAAGAGGAGATGAGAGATTATGGGTAATCGTCAACCCAACTGAAGAGGACGGTAGAAAGTAGGACAAAAAGGAGATGCATTGATGAGGTCTTTCGTCTCACTAGGGAACCCAAGGGAATGATGATAATGACTGCATGCATATGCCAAGAGATCTACAATCCATTGATAAGATCATCTCAATGTGATCAGGAACTACACTACTGATTATATCAGTTAGTAGTATGTACAGCCTCTGACTACTATAACTGCTTTTTTAGATTCATTTCACACATGCTTTGTCCATGAATCATAAAGTGAACTTAGCCACCTGTTTGACACTTCTAACAGCCTAATAAATTGATATATTATTTATGCCTAAATTCTATTTCTTTCTCTTCAATAGTTAAGGAAAGTTAAACAAAAAAACTCCGGGCAAATCAAAAATGTCACATTCTATTCTAATAAAGCAGTCAGAAAGAATTTTTCAGTAATAAATTAGCCACTTAATGAATTGTCATAATGAATGATTCAAAGATATTTAATGTGAAAAATAATTTCCTTATCTAAAGCTATTTTCCTAATTAACATTTATACAAGTGGCGTGCTTTTTAGAAAAAAAAAACTTATGCAATAAGAATGAATAACCTTCAATAATATGAATGCATTTATAAGTTCAAATGTTAGCTTGTAAGGACTTGATTGACTGGTTACAAGATTTCATCATGAGTTGATATCAGTTAGAGAGCCTTCGGGAAACCAGAAGGAACTTGGCTTACAACCCGTTAGTGGGCGGGTGCGTGCTGACGAAGAGTCCTGAAATAGGCTGACGAAACAGCTAGCTGCTTAATGCTCTAGTGCTGATTTTCCGATGTCAGCTCCGAATGAAATCCTGTAATCGATCCAATCCAAGCGAATCCCTCCAAACCAACACTTGAATATCGATGTGATGCTTACTAGAGACTGGCCCTATTCATGTAGGTAATTACCTACTTGGGTTCTAGTGGAAAGTAGTGCACAATGCGGCACAGCAGGTTGAGCGGGTCTGAGGACGAATACTTGCTAAGAATGACATTGGCTAGTGTCAGTTGCACTATACACTTTGCGAATTGGCAGGAGTTGTAATTCATAGGCTGGCCACTGGGCGGTTTTAACTGGCTTATTAGTCTACGAGCTTGCCTTGTAAGCGGAAGTTTGTCGGTTTGGAACCCCGACTGTAAGTGGATGCGTACCACAGAACAGTACCAAACTAGAAGAAAAGAGACTGCTGTCAGTACTCGACTACTGGTTTTCCAGTGGCTCTCTAGCCGATGTCAGCTCAAAATGAATAAAATCCTGCAATTTTTATAAATAGTACGTTGACAACTAACCAATTTTTATTGTCAATTCGAAATTTAGTTATTCATCTGTGATTCAAGACAAGTTACTCACCGATATTTGTCTTATGAAGATTCTCTTTTAACATAACTATGTCTTGAGACGAAATTTAAACAGAATGCTGTGAATACATATAATAATAATAATAATGTGAATGAAACAAAACAAGTATGGTTAGAACCATATTTCAATATCAAGCAATGATAAAAGTTATGTAATATTTAGAATAATTCCTGGAATGTATCCGTAGTTCGGCGTAGAATACTCCTTGGTTGAAGGTCACCTAAACCTTGCTTAGGCGTCAGTAAGTCCCGTCAAAAGGAAAGCTTTACCATCAAGGCTATTGACGCCCTCCTATAAAACCACCACTTTCACTGGAACCCCAAAGCTCTAGTGAGAAGTCCTATGATTCACTCGAAGTGCAAAAGTATCATATAGTGAGAAATAGAAAAAGTACAGGATGTATAGACTTTTGAGAGGGATTAGAGTAGACAAATACAGCATTACGTAAAATGGTAAGAAGTTTGAGAAAATACAGTCTGACATGGCAAAGAATTTACTGAAATAAACTAATGAATGGGACAAGGAGAATATTACCAAAAATTGTTCAAAGTGAAATAATTAGTAATAGCTTTTTTTTAATACCACTAGCTTTATTCCAAACAGTACTTTTGGTACAAATATGGAATTTTCAGCATATAATACAGTGCTGCATCTAACTTTCTGTCTTTTCAGGGTAATAATTAAAAACAGGGCATTTACATTGATGACATTGTTCAGTAAGAATATAAATATAAAATCAAATCAAGCGAAAGCACCAACAACAATGTAACAATGAAAAAAAGAAATAGGACCGTTTACTTAGAGTTTTGCAGTAAGTTGGTAATCTCCTGCCTTACATTTTTCTGATCACATAAAATGTTTGTAGAGTTTTTCTCGTAGTCGTACAATCGTATAGTCTTCTATAGTCGATTCTAGTCTCCCTGGATGACAAAATGCAGCAAGAAGAGAGTTGTGTACAGAGAGGATTCTCAGAGTTTGACAAGATAATATTTGCTAATTTCTTGCATGAGTCCATGTGTCTATCTACAACAGTATGAATGAGATTGTTTAGCAACATCCCACTCCCCCTACTGACAACTTGCAGTGACCTCCGAGGTATAAAAAGGTAGTCTTTCTTCAGTAGTCAGGTAAGATTATACCGGGGGGGGAGATAAAGGAAAGTGAGTAAAATACACGAATTAACAAACTAAAACAGCAGTAGAGACTGATTGAGTGATACCAGATTGTCTCAACCTCCTAACATAGAAGGCATTAAACGAAATATCTTTCCGGAAAGTGACATGGCATGGGAGGACCAGAAAAGGTTATCAAACAAAATCCAAAATCCGGGCATTTAACAATTGACTTTGTTTCTACTTCTGTGTCATCTGTGATAATGGTATCGTGTCAACAAACTACTTCATGTAAGTGGCGCTTGCATTTCTGAAAGTGAAGTGAACAACCTGACTTTTGTAAGGATTAAGCTTAAGAAAATTTGATGACAAGGATCACTGAATAATATCTCATAAAACGTTACTCACTTTGGAACAGTTTGACTGAGCAATAACCACAAGCATGGAAACAGTCAGGTCATCGACATACTTAACAAAATATGCTTCGTCGGAATGAAGCAGGTAAGTCATGTAAGAAGAAAGAGAACAGAAAAAGGAAAAAGAACAGCCTTTGAGTAAGGAAGACAGCTAGAGTAAGTGAGGCAGTAGAGGACTTCTTACTGTACAGTGTACCGCCTTTTATCAAAAAAACAAGAACCAAACTACTTATTGGTCCACGACTCTTAGTGTGTTCTAGCAAGCTCATTCAACAAATCAGGCCTAGGTACGGATTCAAAGGCAGATGAATAATGAAAGAAGGCACACCGAATATATATGGCACCTCTGTTTGAATAAGAGACAATATTATCATATAAGACAACAGTGGCATCTAGAGTACACTCACTGTGTTTATAAGCAAACTATTTTGGGCCGTTAAAGGCTTCAATGAAGGTTCTCATGTAAGTAAAATTAGTTTTTGTATTATTTTTAAATAAGACGAAGTAACAGCAGTAGGTTCAATGATATCAATAATAAAAGTCATAAAAATCACGGAACGGTGCACAAAATAATTAAACAGTTATGTACATATCCTATTTCTGAGAGAGTTGATTGGTTGATTTAAATCCCACCCTTATTGTAACCCAGTTGAGAATCTCACACAGGACCTCTGATATATCTTCTTTATACATCAATAATACACGAATTAAACACTCACCAGTTACTTACTACTTACAAATGCCTACTTATATTCACAATATCCTTAATATCAGATGGATTAATATATATATATATATATATATATATATATATATATATATATACTATTGTATGCGCTTCGGCTTTACATATACTAAAATTGGAACGATATAGAGAAGATTAGAATTGCCCTGCGCAAGGATGACACGCAAAATCGTGAAGTGTTTCATATTTTATGGGTCCCAGTGACCGAAGGACCAGAATGTTCTGGGGTTCAAACCCCGATGGTGTGCGCGTATAGCCGATGAGTCCAGAAATAGGAGGTGACATCTGTCCATAACTCTAGTGTTGGTTTTGCGTCCCAGTGGATAAATGGTCTAAGAGCTAGCTGGCCTTATAACCAGAAGGTCATGGGTTCGTACCCAGGTGGGTGCGTGCTGTTGATTAGTCCCATATCAAGACAAAACAGCTGTCCACTACTCCCTAGTTCTGGGGGTACCTAACCTATTATATGCAGTGACGGTGTTCTCGTGACTTTCGTTGCCAGATCCACCAACAGCGATGGGATAGTACGTGACCTAATGGTTGTGTGCAAGGTTTGGAGAAGGCTGTGTGCTATATGCATGAGCCTCGCCCTGATAATGTTTATTTTGCGTCAGTGGCACAGAGGTAGGATGTTTGCACAGCCATCGACGCATTCCCAAACCTCATCAAGCCAATAATAAGACTGGTAAAGAGGGAAGGTTGGGCATGAGGCTAGCAACCTCATCCCGTATAAATAAATACCAATGCTACTGAAACTTCAAAGCTCTAGCTTGAAGCCCTATGTTCTACTGGGAACGTAAAGGAACGATATATATATATATATATAGCCAGCTGTCTCATGTTTTCTCCTTAACCAGAACAGTTTTTTACTAAAGGGTAAAGAATTTAGATAATAACACATAAAGTGAAATTAATTGGACACAGAATTTGGGGGGAAAATTGACACTTATATGAAAGTTGAAAAAAAATAAGGGATGTGAAGAGCACGGGCGCGCGCGCGAGAGAGAGAGAGGAAAGCGAGATCTATATAGGCGCAAACTAATCTTCATTTATAAAAAATGTCGTCAATTTTATTGCACACCTACCTATATATATGCAGATGAATAGAATTTTTGATGGATGCTTTATAAATGTTGTATTTCCTGAATATATATATATATATATCTAATGTTTTTAAGCATTAGGATAAATCATTAAGGAAAGTCAATCATTATATTCTTATTATTAATAGTTTCTACATAAGTTAAACGGTGTTTTCTCACTAGTGTATTGTATGGTACAGAAAATCTGACTTATGCCATATCTCTCAGTGTCTTAATTGCATTGAACTGATTAAATCTGAATTTCTACGTCGCGTTCTCGAAATATACACAAAAACAGTTACAGCAAAGAAGATTTTCTCCTCGACAAAGTCTTTCAAGAAACTATCCAACCAGCAGGTGGAAGACAAGTTGTCCATTAAACTGGGCCACCACTTCATTATGCATATACCAGTTAAGTTGGTCTTTATTGTGGAGCTGTCTACAATAGCCGTAGCATGTATTCACTTGTAAGCCACCGTCGGGAACATTGGCCCGCCTGAATGGATAGCAAAGGAAGAACTTAAGTGTTTGTGTTTGTAGCTTAATAGCAGAACATCTGTTGAACTGAGGACATTCAGTTCCATTTGAAAAATCCTTCAAAGTCATATACAAGATTCGATCAAATGTTTCTCTCTGAAAAGGGTTAAATCAAGATATTTTCGTCAATTGCTGAGCGATTAGTAATCCACAGATTCAAGCCAATGCAAGAACAGTGGCCTGCTTAAAACTTGGGCTAACGAAAGTTTTCGTCTCTCTCTATCGCATGCCTAATCTCTCGTTCGGTTTGTTGTAATCGATGCAGATAAAACCTCTAATGGTATTATCTACTTTTGTGTGTATTGAAAATTGTTTGCAAGTTCCTGATTAGTAATTTCTTACTAAACTTGAGGAATGGCCTCATTTTGGCTGTGTTGACGTGTTCCATTACATGAGATAACTGTTATTCAGTTATGTCCTTGAGTCTCGAATTGAACTTTTCATAATTGGCTTTCAACTAGATCTCTTGAATTTTTTGACGCATACAAAACAGATATATTATGATGGAATGGTTAGTGCTTCAACCCAGACAACACTGTGTCGTAGGATATTTTTTTCCTTCACGTTCACGGTGGAACATAGGGCTTCAAGTTAGTGGCTTGAAGTTTCTGTAGCAGTGTTTATTTTTTCAGGATGGGGTTGCTAGGTTCATGCCCAACCTTCCCTCTTTTCCAGAATTATTTCTGGCTTAGCGATGTAAAGAAGTGCGTCAGCCGGGAATCGAACCCTGGATCATGTGCATGGTCGGCGAGCGTCCTAACCGCTGTGCCACCGACGCACAGGATATACTGTCAGTTAATTAATATTTTACTTGAAGATGCTGTGAGAAGGGAAAATATCATGCAATAAACACCTCTGAAAATTCTTGACATTTTATAAATACTATCCAGAATGAAAATATTATTTCTATGTGTTTAAATGAAATAAATTCAGCCTTAGTCTTTACGGTGGTCATTATAAGAAGTCAGTTTTGTCAATAATGGTTATCCTATTACATATGTCCAAACCAAGTTCACTTTTAAGAGTTTGAAGACAATATCGTTTTGTCTTTCATTTATTGGGAAATACAAAAAGTCCTTTATCATAATGATTATCCTATTACGTTTATTATTCGAACTTTCTGTTTATTTCTGCGTTTTTTTATCCTTAATCGCATAAAAGAAGTGAATTTTACAATAACTATATCCTACTATATTCTAGGTTCTGCATTCGATCTCTGCAAATGTATTGCTGAATAGTGCTGAACTAGATTCGGTCATTTCTAACGTTTTCCAACTTAATCCTATGTTAGGTAATATTAGTGGATGTGGAAAATGACACCTTGTCATGAGTATCCTCTTTTATTCTTTTGCGTCTCGAGTGGGACATAGAACTTAAACATTGAGCTTCGAGGTTTCAGTAGCGGTAGAGTTTTTTTACGAGGTGGGGTTATTAGCCTCACGCCCAACCTCCTCTATCTTTGTTGGGCCTACAACCGTCCAGGGGAGGTCAAAATGTATCTATCGACATTTGACTGCACCAGGTGAGCATGTTTTCCAATGAACAAGAACCAACTCTTCTTCAGAATAGACTGTGGTTAGTGACGTACTCAATCTTATGTTGACTATTCCTGCAAAATTTTTCAGGATCAAAATTTCTTCTTGTACTTTTTCTGTAGAACATATTTTTCTGACCCAAAAACAGAGTTCTCACAGATCGATATCAGTTAGAGAACCATTGGAAACCAGGGAGTACTGGACAGTTGTTTTATCATAGTTTTGAAATCATCGGTAGTACGCACTCACTGGGATTCGAACCCAGGACCTTCCGGTTACGAGACGAGCTGGTATGCCATTTAGCCACTGGACCTGATTGATTGGCTCATGAATTCTAACTTCTACCAATTCGTGATTTAGCGCGACTCCCCCCTCTTACAAACAAAACTATAGAAAATTAATATGATGCTTGCTAGTGACTTGCTACAGGAGGAGTTTCCTGGAGTGAGTTCTAGTGAGAAGTCGTGACCAGTGAGGTCTAATTAGATGTCACGTGTGTGGATGGATGTCTCACCAACGATAATGGTTGGAGTCGTGCTAAATCACGAATTGGTAGAAGTTAGAATCCATGAGCCATTGAATCGGTCCTAGTGGCTGAATGGCGTACGAGCCAGCTTGCCTTATAACCGGAAGGTCCTGGGTTCGAATTCCACGTGGTGGGTGCGTACTGGCGATGATTCCCAAACTAGGTTGAAACAGCAGCTGTCCAGTACTCCAGTGCTGGTTTTTAATGGTTCTTTAACTGATATCAATCTGTGATCAACTCGTAAAAACATAACTAACCCTTACAAACAAAACTATAGAAAAGAGTTCTCATTAGTCTTCGTTTATAGCTATTCGAACTGAGACTGTTAAACTGTGAGTATTGTCCGTTCAATGTAGACTTTCAGTAAACAGACTCATTTGGTGAGTTCAAAAGTGGACAGATAGCCAGCCTTCTCATGTTATCTATAATTGTGTATGCATACTTACGTGTTTCTGAGCGAGAGCTGTTACATTGAAAAAAGAGAAAGAAGGGTACACCTCTGAAGTAGCAGTCAGTCTTTCCTTACCTTTGTATAACTGGATGTCTCTAACAGGTAACGCTGAAAATTCCATTCTCTACGATTATTACTCTTGTAATAAAGTGGTCATTGTTATCATTATTATTATTACCATTGTACTGCTATAATGATTTTACGTTTAAATTTGAACTCTCTGTATAGTATTCACTATTATTTCTGTACATAACTTAATGGCAATATATTAAGGCCGTACGGAGGGTCAATGAGAAACCAACCCATTTTATCTCCTGCATGAAGAACTACTTTATTCAAAAGATGACAAGTAGGGAAGAACTGTGATGTAACACTTAACGACATTGGAAAACAAAATTGGATAGAAAAAAATTCATTTTGATTTGAATGCAAATCATTTTGTTGTTGAATTCATACTTTTCTCTCTGGTCTTATCAGATGAGTGATCGTCTCCTGTCTGCCGTTTTACATCCATCCATCCATCCACCCTTTCATCCATCCATCCATCCATCCATCCATCCATCCATCTATCTATCTATCTATCTATCCAGTTGCATTTTTTAAAGTGTCGTTTCACTTCACTGTTTACTTCACTCTTATTCCCTCCTTAACTCTCTCCCTCTCTCGCTCTGTCATTCTCTTACCAGAATAGAAAACTAACCCAATAGATTATGAAATAACATTTTTATCCTATTGTAGAGGTAATATGCCTTACCAATTCTAAACACACTTACACACACAGAATCACACTTCAATTGTACTAATAAATCCCCTATTTTACCATAAGCAAAAGTTGAAAAAAACCGACATTAGACAGAAGAAGAGTGGATGGTACTTAGAAAGAAAGGCCATTTCAACAGTGTCTTATCATGACTACCATCATCGTCATCACAGTCGACATCTTAACTGTCGTCATTCTCGGTAGTTTACCAAACTAACCAAAGTAACTAACCCCTTGCCTTCTTTCTTTTCAACACACTAATTCATTTCGTTCACTTGTCAATCAAATACACAACTGCATATATATATATATATATAACTGCAGATAGACTGAGAGGAAAATTAGTGGTAGACAAATGTACAGGAAGAAATGAGACAGACTAACAGACAGTGATTATAAGTAGTATAGAAAACTTCGTTGAAAAAAAGAGGGAAGAAGAAGAAGAGGACTGCACAAAAAGAGTTGTGTGCAGAAAGAAATATGCAAAGTTGACATATAAAAACATCAGATATATATATATATATATATTCAGGCTTTCATTTAAATGAAATGTCTAATAAACTTTTTTTAAAGAAATGGAGTTTGCGAATTAGGTACCATCTTTTCTTTTGCTTTTAACCACTTCAGAAAATGCTTTCTTTATAAGAATAATAATAAGGAAAACAAATGTGAAGAGTCTCTATGGTTAAAAAAACGATGTTTCACACATTTTCATCAACTGTAAAATCTCACTGTCACTGTGTGTGTGCATGTGTGAATGTGTGCGCACGAGGGCATACACTTGATAGCAGGTAGTCAAGTTTACATTAAACTTATTGTGGCTTATTGTGACTGCTGTATAGGGAAATCTACATGCACATGCACGCACGTACACACGTACACACAGGCACACACACATACACAAATACCACACAGATACACAAGACAAGATTTGCATGAATATGTAAACAAGCATTCTCCCACCACCTTCCTTCCTAAACTCTTTTTTTCCACTAGCATATTCACACTTTCGTCAACTAACTCAGTTTCTTCTCTTTTAAAACGACTTCATATGTCAGTTAAGAGCTTATCACTTGTAGTTTATCGCATTCCGCTTCTTTTGAATACATACACATGTTTGTCTTTATATAAATATTATCAATAAGAAGTGAAATAGAAATTTTGTCTAGAAATAATAATAAGAATAAGAATAATTGGTGATTACTAGCCTAGATAGATAGACACTTGTTATATCCGTGGACTAACTAACTCACTTAGAAGGATGTTATAAGTCTGGAAATATGCCTTACTCCACATAGGAAACGTCAGTATGAGGGTCAGTCACCTCTCCTACATGGATCACCACTTCGACCCATACTGAGGATCAAACGGCCTTCCTCTCGGAACGAATCAATCCATCCAGAATCTATTACTCAACAAATATTCTGAAGAAAATGGAGACCATCGAATGACATCACACACAATGCAGGCCATCACTCGAGTGGAACGAGAATGGGAAACGATGAGTCGGGCGTGAGTACGAGGGTGACATGGAGGAGATTGTTTAGGCAGGAGGATATGAGAGAATATGGGCAATCCTATGCCCAGCTAAATGAGACGTGGCAGAGAATAGGACAAGGTGGAGATGTGCTGTTGAAGCCCTATGTTCCACTCAGAACCCAAGACAACAGTAAATAATGATAGTAAAACTATAGGACTAATAATTCACTCACACCTTTGTTTAAATTTCCTCACGGGATATAATGTCCTAAAGAAACTGTGTGTATATTACTGTATAGCCTGATTATACATTCATTGAAAAAAATCTCTTCGTCAAATGTTGTGTTCTTAATGTTGCAATGGAAATTATTAAATTATATTAACCATTACAAAAGAATCATAATATTAGTAGTAAAATGAGTGTACATAGTGGCAAAAGATAGTTTTAATGACTATGAGAATTATAATGGGTTAAATAAAATGACAGTTACCGAGCCACAGAATCCGCAGTATTTAAGCCCTGACACTATGGAAGAGGAGCTGAACACTCTGAAAAAATTCTCCTCAAAAGTGGCGTTTCATCACAAAAAGCATCCATGAAGCCTAAACCACTAAAACCACCCACACTTTCTGCTCAAAGAAAACCTATCTAGTACTCTTCTCGTATACATCTCAGTATATCAATCGTACTTGGCGTTTGATATTCAAATGTAACATCGAACACTTATCCTCATGGTTTTATTAGGGCGAAGAACGATCTCTCCGTGTCAGATGTTTTCTCGGACCCCTAATCGAGTCTGGAAACCAAACTAACACACAAAAAGACTTCAAATTTACCTATAGAATACGTACATATCAAACTCCGTCAAGCTGTAGAAGCAATGGAGATTCACATGTTAAATCTTGAACTCAACATTCATAAGAAATTTGTCTACTTATTAAATCTACAATCGATATTATCTATCTTAACATTGGATAAGCAATCTTTTTCTTCTCTCAGCTTCTATTATATTTCTACCTCTTATTATCACTGTTGTTAACTTGACTGTCATTCAATTTCAGTTGAATTCTACTCAACCCCATCAATTGCTTTACGTCACTCATACAATTATGTATCTATTAACGCTTTCTACATTACGTAATTTGTTATCTGAAATTTACAATGCCAATGACACACATATTTGGAGGAAAATTTTTTTTTGGATGAAGGATTTCATCATGAGCTGACATCAGTTAAAGAACCACTGAAAACCTTGGAGCACTGGACAGCTGTTTCATCCTAGTTTGGGACTCTTCATCAGAATACACACACCACGGGGGTTTCGAATCCAGGACCTTCTGGTTACAAGGTGAGCTCGTAACCATTGAGTCACTGGGACCTCATTCTTTTTCAGATTTCCATCTTACAGAAAAACTAGATGGTAGTATTAAGGCAAACTTATATGAGAAAAGTATGTAGACAGTACAGTATACACATTTTCATATCTTTATTCCCCTCCAGTACAAAATGAATTTAATAAGGACCGTAAACCGCACGGTTACAGCTACATGCTCAGAAGACGTAACTGAAGATGAACTTAGGATTGTATATGACACCTTAATTGAAACACATGACCAAGACATTAGAAAAGGAATATTCTATATCTGCAAATAGGAAGCCTTCATATACACGACTGCAATCTAAGGGTGATGTACCAAATGATGAAATAATTAATAGAACGTTAGGAAAATGTATTCAAAGGACTTTTAATGCTAGTAAATTACAAGTTATTATTTTCTACACGATAGGTTTTGACTCCTCATTTGAAAGATAAAAAACCTAGACTAGTCACACCTAATTGCCAAGCATTTGTTTTCTAAGGGCTTTGTTTGATTGGTTGGGGGATTTTATCACGGGTTGATATCGGTTAGAGAACCATTGGAAAACTACCTGAGAGTACTGGACAGCTGTTTCGTGAGACTAGTTTGGACTCTTCATCAGTACGCACCCACCACAGGAGGTTCCAACCCAGCACCTACTGGGTTACAAGGCAAGCTAGTAGACTATTAAACCACTGGGAGCCGATCCAACGGCCAACACACGACTTCTAACTTCTGCCAATTTAATGGCACAGCGCGACCAATTCACAATGTCTTCTTCGATGAGTTATTGCTTCACCTTCAACCTGCTGTACCCTACTGGTCACGGCTTCCCACATCTAAATGTATCTACCAATTCAGCTGCCCCATGTAGAGCGAGTTATATAGGCCGTATGGCACAATAAAAACTTGATTTTTCATGCTCTCACGGAAACACCTACCAGTGTCTCGCGAAATAAAGCTGCAGTGGAAACCGTCATCAATTGTTCGACATTAGACCACTTGGTCCATGCCGGCCACAAGGCTAGTTAGCATTGTCGAATCCTTCTCTCTATCATTCATCGTCTACCCAATCAATTTCTAAGAGCATAGATATACCGAATACCCTCAACGACAAAGGCAACTGTGATTAACCTAAAACAACCAGTGCTCTGTGTGTACAGAAGACACACGTCCAGCTAGCCTTTTATTACTGCCCTGGCCTTCTATGAATTCTTTATGATTATTATTTTCTCCAAATAGTCTGATATTCTTTGTAGTGTTATATTGATGGATATTATCACCTTGCAGATAACAGTGAACTGTAATCTATTCATATAACTGATTGATTCGATGCCTATTTAGGGAAATATTAGTGTTATTAATAACCCTAATTCTTTCATTATTATTATTATTATTAATATTATGGATGGATATAAAACTGTAGAACTTGGTGAAGAGCAGATTATCGTAAAGAATAACATTCTTTATTCAACAATCATTCTTCTAAAATTTCTAATGGACATTTTCAATTACTCAGAATCACCAAAAACTTCTTAATGCTTCATCTTTTCGCCAAAATAAATGACGTATAACACGTTACAATAGATAATAAAGATGTTTTTTTTAAAAAAAACACAATAAATCCAAATGTAATGACGTTATATTATGGACAGAAGTTTGCAGCATGCAAAGAAATGTAACGTTTCCATCCAGTTATTGTGTAGAGAAAGCCATAAAATTAGGATAAATTACCCCTGCAACTAGGATGACTGTCATCCTACCTGTTCAGGTAATTAATTAATAAGCTATATATACATATATATATGCATATATATGTATATGTATATATACGCATGATAATGAATGTTACGAAACTTTTATTGCTTTGTTACATTATAACAAGAATCTTAACGCCCAAAAAAAGACAGATTGTGCAATATGTCAGTGACCTTTAAGTAAAATGCAGCATATGTTGATATATATATATATATATATATATATATATTGTAACCTCTTCTAATTTACCACCATGCAAGTTTTCTAGCCTTCCCCAAGCCCAGGGAAAGAAGGGGATTTGGGCGTGGGACCAGCAGCCTTACACTACGAAAGCTGTGAGGAAATTCAGCGCACAAGAAACATATTAAAAATACAAAAAATTTAAAATCAGATCTTATTTTTCGCTCAAATTGGAGAAGCGAAGCCAGTCAATCGATGTGTCCCCCAAACATGAAAACAAAAATAAGAATGGGGAAGTTAAGCTTGGAAGATTGTCCAAGTCGCCAAAGAAGTCAGAAGATATGGTATGAAAGGAAGTCGTAGATAGAATCGAGTGTTGTTGAAGCCCTATGTTCCACCCGGAACCCAAAATAACAATAATAATTAAAAGGGGGAAGAATTCTGACTAGGTAGTTCGTAATGTCTTTGAGATTGAATTTGTTTCAAGTTTCGCCACGGATTGATATCATTTAGAGAGCAGCAGGGATTACTGAACCCATGGTCTTCTGGTTACACGTCAAGATCGTAGACCATTTAGCTATTGGAATCCTACTTATTGACCCGTGAGCCCTAGCTGGCTGCGTATTAGCAGTGAGTCTCAAACAAAGAAGATAGGTAGAGCTGTCCATTGTACTCCTGTACTGGTTTTCAGTGGTTCCCTGACTGACATCACAATCCGTGGTCAAACTTGAAACATATGAAATCCCTACAGACAAAACTCTTGAAGATTAAGTCTGCCTTTTGAAAATTACGCCATCTGAGGTGGGAACTCATTACACCTTATTTTGAAAATGCAAAGTTATATGCATCAACTAGATACCACAGATGATAATGAAGAAAGTGAGTAAACGTAGAGGATACTATATACTACAAATTTCAGTATCGATTTTTGCATCACTATACAGCAACCAGATTACTATTAGTAAGTAAATATCCTCATAAAGGCAAATCGTTCTAATGTGGAAGTATTCTACAGTGCCTACAAACAACAAAGTGTGTCTTTAGATGGATGACAGATTGATTGTTTTGGAGTAAAATCGACTGGGTTTCAAGTTGCTGTTTGAGTGGTGATACACGTCGGTGCACAGTGGTTAGGACTCTCGCTGACCATGCACATGGTCCGGGGTTCGAGCCCACGCCGGCGCACACCTGATATCTATGGTCAGCCTGCAAAATTTGGGCTACCGATATCCATGCTGAAAATTCCATACTTGTACCAAAAATACAGTGTGGAATCAAGCTGTAAATCAAAAATTAAAAAAAATAAAATACATTCCACCTGAAAACGTAATGATAACTAATCAGATTGTGAGACGTCGAAGGAACCCTAAATGCAAAACGACAGATGTTCAGATGAAATTTGTGATTTACAAATTATTTGGGGATTTTCAATTTAGATTTCATTTATGTCATCACCAGTTCGCCAAAGTTACTAGTCAGAAATCTAGTGGTTTTAACTGATTCGGCTCTTCTGTGATCTGAGTCAAACCGCGTACACATTCGGTGACCTTGGCTTAAAACGAGCGAAATGGTCGGCCGGTTAGGAAGCACTACTGGTTTTTACGAGTGGTGTATGAATACTCATCTAAATCATTCAGTAGGTCTTCAGTGACTATTGGCTAGAAATTGTGTGCGAAAGTGGATTTATTTACTTGGTGTCTTGTGTATTTCACTGGTTTAGTTTTAGAGCACCAGCTAGCTATGTAAGAGAGTCAGAGTTGATTCCGGTTCGATGCATTCATAAAGCTGGCGTAGTTTATCATCTATCAGTGGACCCATAAAAGGGGGAAGCCTAGGTGTTAGGCTAACAACCCCACCTCGTAAGGTTAGCAGCACACCACTACTTAAACTTCATAACTCAGGTGAAAAAACTTGTTGTTACTGTGTACTTTTAACTAGACGTGTCATAAGGAAGAGAAACTCAGGCTTTAACCTGACTCTATCCAACATGGATTACGCCTTTCACTAACTTTTAGAGCTGCATCCTGTTGTTACTGACTAAGTATTGGGACAATATCTTCGTCAGATGATAACGCGACACTTTATCACAAAATTAGCATACACCTAAATTTATTGGCAAAAAGATGAGAGATAAAAGCCAACCTCAGTGATTGGTTACGCTTTCCTATAACTTTGATTTCAAAGGTGGCAATCAAGTCGAAATTCTTCAAAGACCTTTCTTCGAAGTACTTGAATTAAAGAAGCATTGTACTCAGCTGTCTTAAGAATTGCTTTCTAAGAACAGACAATTGATTCTTCTGCATATTGGAAACAAGATGTCATTTTTGACCACCTTAATATTCATTTATTAATTTATTTGTTCCCATAGTGCTAAATACGTCAACCTTAAAAAGTCTCAAATGCGCAGATGTAATCTTTTAACACTGTCATACTGTACTAACCATGGGGAGAGAAGAAGAACAATATCAGTGGTACTATCATCCAGTTTCATGTCAACTTTGAAGATAAGGCATCAGTGTATGACTGATTTTAGAGAGTTTCTTAATATCTTAGGAAGTTCCAGCTGCACTCTACCTACACATGACCTCATCACTAGCTGTTCAAGAAGCGAAACTGGTTTTCTGAATTCAAAAGCCACTCGTAAATTCCATCATTTTGTGCATTTGGGTAGATAAGACCATTTTTAAACTGGTATTGTTAGTTAAGCAAAAACAATAATAAAGATAATAATTTTAAAGAAAATAAGTGTTTTGGAGATAAATTAATGAATACTTTATAGAAATGAACCCCATTAAATCGATCCAAACAGTTCCAAAGAAATCTGTCTATATCAATCTGTCATTCAAAGGAGATGATGTGTACACGAAGTAGTCAAACGAAGACTCGATAAAGCTATGAAGAGAACTTATTATTCTGCAAAACTCATCTTCCTTAACATCACCAAATGGGTACTTCAACAATCTTGCTACGACTAGCTGCAAGTTCTCGACACTTCAAACTGCGTATTTCAATTTGATTAGTGCATTTGTGGTCATAAAGAAAGGCGATTATCCACTCACATAATGGAGCATTTACCAAGGTGACTGAAAACAGCTGAAGTCAAATTGCCTATAAGTTCAACAGCAAAGCATCGTGTGGACTACAGATAAGATACTGATGCGCTCTCAAGTCATTTACACTGTTGTCAACAGACAAACAAACAAACAAACAGGAAGGTGTTTGAAATTGTGGAGACTTGAGCAATTATAGTTTAAAAACCTAGTTTCTGTGTACGAAAGGACTGGTGATTACTCAGAATCTGCCATAGTAAAACGTTTACTTATTAACTATTATTATTATTAATATTAATACTTTATTGCAGGTTCATATAAAAACACCTTTTATCAGTAGTATTGAGTTAACTCGTTTTAACATTATTATTATTACCATTATTATTATTACTATTATTTAGTTAGTCATTCTGGATACATTTAAGATGTTTATCTGATGAGTAGTTGTTTATTTAAGTGGTGTAATTCAACGGTAATGTATTTTATGTTCATTTTAGTCTCGTATACTCCAATTCCCTTATCCATCTGAACATGAACTGAAAAACATTCACATGTATCGTTTTGTACGATTGATTCAATGTAGTTTATATGCTTATCAGTCTTATACCTCCAAATATAATGTTATTCGTTTACGTTCCCATAGGAACATAAGGCTTCAAGCTAGAGGCTTGAAGTTTCGGTAGCAGTGGTGATTATTTTTACAGGATGGGGCTGCTGGTCTCATGCCCAACCTTCCCTCTTTACCAGTCTTACTACTGGCTTAGCGAGGCGAAGGAATGAGTCGGTCGTCGATTGAACCCCGGATCACCTGCGTGGTCGGCAAGCATTCTACCGCTGTGCCCTCGACGCACACAACTCCGATGGTATAAATATATATATATATATATATATCCCTGTATGTGAAATAATCAGCAGCTGAAGAGGAGTTCTACTGAAATCTGGCGAATTCATTAAATTCTACTTTATTAACCATTGTTGCTTGTTTTAAATTCGTCTCAGGAAATAAATGCTTCCGATTCTAAATTACGTATA
The DNA here is from genome assembly GCA_944472135.2 of Trichobilharzia regenti. Classification (NCBI taxonomy): domain Eukaryota; kingdom Metazoa; phylum Platyhelminthes; class Trematoda; order Strigeidida; family Schistosomatidae; genus Trichobilharzia; species Trichobilharzia regenti. Next base: position 1,743,310 of record OX235262.1, on the reverse strand, counting down.
CGCTGGAATTCACTGAACATATATTTTCCCCACCAGATACCTATCTACGAAGAGATCACACCCTGAGGCTTGTAGGTGATTACAATCTGTTCTTATACCTAATTTATCATTCTTAAGTCTAAGGATGGAAGACAAGACAGCCAGGGCGCAGTAGTATTAGTAAAGGAATGGCAGCATACAGCTAACATGTAGCCTAGAAAATACACAAACCTGGTGTAAATTTCAAAATTGACAAATGACGCAGCCATTTTAAATTGATATGCTTATTAATCTTATACTCTTGCTGTGCGCACACAACATACACATAAATAGACATGAAACACAAGAAAACCGGTAACACAACCCAATTAACTAGAATACCGGATTGTGACAGCAACTCCAACCCAACAACAAACCAAAAAGATTGTCCACAAACATTATTCAACAGAGCTAAAACTCGACACAAAACCCCTGTTGTGAGAAGGAGATGAAGAATAGTGATGAGTCGCCTTATGAGTGTCTATGGAAAAGATGGTTATGCCAACGACTTCGTGAACTGATGTCCATTAACACTTCAAAAACAAACAGAAAATCATAAGCGTTGTTCTAATATTAATCAGTGCGTACGTAACATTCAGTTGAATAAGTGTATAAGAGTTATGTAATAATGTGAAATATTTGACGAATGGATGAGTTGTAAACAGGAAGGACATAGAATCGAAGGAAAATATGGAAATATGTGAGAGTTCTAAACAGAGAACCCGAAGATTCGTTACTTGTTACAAACAAAAAGAAGGTCTCCATGATTCTGGATTTCAGGAGAGACATAGTCTGTGATATCTTTATTTTTTCTGTTTTTGATTGCAGCTTGAATCCACACTGTATTTTTGGTACAAGTATGGAATTTTCAGCATGGATATCGGTAGCCCAAATTTTGCAGGCCGACCATAGATATCAGGTGCGCGTTGGTAGGGGATCGAACCTCGGACCATGTGCATGGTCGGCGAGAGTCCTAACCACTATGCCACCGACGCACAATTTTGTCAACATCAATAAAATATACTTATTGAAGTGGTATGTTATTAAATGGGATATCTGGCAAGTTTCAGCTTAGGTTTGAGAAAGATTAATTTACGGTTTAAGCCAAGGACAAGCGTTAGGGTTAGGTTAACCTAATAAAGGCGACATTAGCGTTAGTTCAAATTAGATTGAGGTTAGTTCAGGCATATTTTCACGTTAGGGTTAAGTTTAGGAAACATTATGATTATTGTTAGGTTTAGAAGACATAAATGATTCCATGAATAGAATGTGGTTAAACTATACTGCTGATATAAGAATAGAACTTGTGCACTGTGGCAGAGTATAGTTCCATCGAGGGTATAATTTATTTGATAAAGTCTCACAGTTTTATACAGCAATATTTATTGATGATGTTTCGAGTACAGTTTATTGCTCAGTAAATATTACTGTATAATAACTATGAGACTTTATCAAAATAAATTTTACCCACAATGGAATTACACTCTATTGACGTTGCGACCTAAGACTGAAGGCTATTTTTATCACATGTGAGAGTAAGGTATCCTATCTAACAATTTATACAGTTTCTATGCATTTTTTTTCATAAATATATTTATTCCATACACAAAAAGCCTTCATCACGTGACTGGTGCGTTCAAGGTCATTTGCTGATTGGTAGTTGTGGTGCTTAAAGTTTAACTTTGCCGCAGTTTATTATTATTATTATTCGTAGTAGTAGTAGCAGCTGGATAGTAATTCTATATGTTAACATAGTTAAAATGCTTGCTAAATGCGACATTGACAGTTGTGAACTACGTAGGAGATAGTAATTCATATGAAAATTCACCAGTGTGATAGTGACAGGTCAATAGTCATCACAAACGATGTAGTAACCAAAAATAATACAGGATTGTGAATATGGTTGCCTTAGTATGCAAACTAAAGAAAAATCGGAGATTATGAAGATACTCATCGACCAACAACAACAATAAGAAGCACCATTTACCATCAACGGAAGACACGTGGAAGAGGTTGCTTCCTTCACTTATCTGATCAGGCAGTAATGTTTCAACTACAGGCGACAGTATGGACGACAATATGAAAACCAGCCAAGATCGGAAAGGCGAGATAGACCTTCGTCACATTGAAGTCAGTTTGGAAATCTTCTGAGTTCAGCACAGTGTACAAGATTTGGATTTTGAACACCAATATTAAATCATTCATTTCTTCTAGATAAGTCAGAAACTCGCGCTACTTGTCACGAAAAGCAATTCCAACAAGTCTCGACAAGTTTTCATTGGCAGCTGCATCAGCTGACTCCATTTTGGAGATCAAAAGAAAGAATTAGCAACAAAGGAGTCTGAGGAAAAAAACAACCAAGAACCTATTTCTCAAGATGTATTTACGAGAAAATGGAGATGGAGATGCTGAGGGGGATATTACGTGACACCGCGCGCCGTTCCAGCACTCCAGTAGGACCTGAATGGGAGATGATAAGTTTGGCGTTGGTCCAAGGATGATATGCAGGAGATCGTGTGAGGAGTAAGGAATTAAAGCTTATGGGAATTTTAGGCCAGCTAAACAGGACTCTAGAGAACAGAATAAAATGCAGACGTGCTTCTGAAACCCTCTGTTTCACTCTGAACCCAGGAGAATAATAATAGTATTAACAGCAAGCAAAACAATTTCTCACGAAAAAAAGATTGAAATATTTTATAATTGAAGATGAGAGAAAATGAAGGAAACAAGTTAAATAACGAAACTAATCCCCTGGTAAATGCAGGGAGTGGTTGGACGGGTTTCTTTGGGATACATAAGTGCAGTCTCTCCATGCATACGACGACGGTTTCTGCAGAAGTGTAAAGAAGTCCGAAGTACACTTTTCCTTATAGAATGTTTTGTAAAGGAATCTGGATGATATGTCAGTTGTGTGACAGGTATTCAGTGATAGCGCTTCCTTTTGTACCAGTGTCACATACCCTCAAACGCACATCATAATGTTTATAGTATATAAATATCTACGTGTGTATATCCTGAAATTAGTTTCCTCATATATACCTGAGTCATGGGTATAATTTAAGAGTATTTAAGTAGTAATTACAGAAGTAGTATATTAAATATTTAGAGAAAGTAGAAGAAACAAAGAGGAGAAGCGGAAGGTGGACAGAAGAGATATTCACGTTAAAATAAACAAACAATAAAGCAAACTAAGGAACGTAAGCAATGCGAGAGAAGAGGAGAGAAGAGAAGGGGAACACATAAAGAAGGCTAATGTTTACTTTATCTCGTCTTTTTTTGCGGGGAAGTGGGGAGGGACTGTTTCCCTAGGCATTCTGTTACCGTCTTCCAATGTCACTTTAACCTCATAATGATAATCGCTACTTATAATTACAAAAATAGATAAATAAATTTATCGTTCTTCTCCGACTACCACTACTTCTTATTTCCCTCTATTTTCATTAACCTTCACTAAATTGACCCTAGTTTTGATAAGAGAATATACGGGCCAATTGAATCTATGCATACATGTACACAAGTGTTTATCCTTTAAATACAATTTTTATTATTATCATTTATGCGGTTATTATTGGTATTATTATTATTACCTTTCTTAACATTTCGCCTTCCTTCAAGAGATCAGCTGCATGATGTGAAGCGTATTGATGCAAGAAAAAAGGAGGTAAAGAAGAACGCCATTTTTAGAGACTATCGACATTTTCCACACGCACACACACAGCCAGCTAACACTAGTCCTAATCCTATAGACGCGCACACACACAAACACACAATGAAGGTTATAGGGAAAGATTAATTTTTGTGTGAATGAATGGGATAATGAAAAAGGGCAGGATAGCTAGTGACGTTTTAGTGATCCCAGATACCAGAGGTTTGTTAACTGTATTGACATGACTTCATTAATCACTTCCCTCTCTCCATCACCACTCCTACCCCCCCCTCAAAGAAAAACATGTATACGCGTGAAAAACTAACTAACTGAGCGATGATATTAAATAAAATTGGTCTGGAAGGGCATTTCGGAGCATGTTTCTTTTTATTTTATTCCTTCACATTCCCAGTGGAACATAGAGCCCCAAGCTAGACGCTTGAAGTTTCTGTAGTAATGTTTGTTTTTACAGTATGGGGTTGCTAGCCTCATGCCCAACCTTCCCTCTTTGCCAGTTTTAATACTGACTTAGCGAGGCAAAGGAGTGAGTTAGTGGCCGAGGATCGAACCCCGGACCATGTGCATGGTCGGAGAGCGTCTTAACCGCTGTGTCGCCGACGCACACAAAATATTTACAACCCCCCCATAAGCAAGATTTTTCATCTCCCTAGTTCGAGACTCTTAAGCAGTATGCACTCACCACAGAGGGTTTGAACCGAGAAACTTCTGGTCAAAAGGCTAGCAAGCTCGTCGACCATTAAGCCACTGAGACCCATGTTTCTTAGTTGGCCAATAAACTTACTGACTGACTGGTTTTAACATTGAAATTCGTACCAGTTCAACTTGCCGCTCTCCCTTCTTGTAGCACACAAAGCAACAGAATAGGGTAAACAGAAGTCAAAAGAGAGATAATAAAAATAAGTGTGACGGAAAAAGATTACTAATATGGAATAATAAAAGAGTTTTATTGGATAGATATGACAAATTAAGAAGAGTGAATGCATGTGAGCCATCAGTCAGAAGGATCTTGAGTTATAACTCCATTATTCATTCTTTCCATACTGTGGACACCAACTAGCCAGCTAGCCAGCCAACCACTCTACACTTCCCTGTGTCGCTTACCGACTGTTATGGATTTGATTGACTGATGAAGTCATGGCTTGGTTTGACCACCACTAGATGGCTCTTTTTCAACGTGATCCATCCTACGTCAGTCAGCTGACATTTCACATCGAAGAAGGAGATGACTAGGCATAAATGCGTAACCCATGTTGTCCTAACCATCTCACTCAACCAATGAACCTTCACAATCTCGTCCATTGATTTCCTTTCCTTACCTACCTATCACTCAACTGAAGGCGGATCTCAGTATTACTCAATCACTGTATTACACCTTAAACCTAACATGGGATGTAGGGGGGGTGCAGTCACCGAAGATGAAAGACAGCTAGCTAGCTAGTTAGGCTTTTCGTGTCTTCCACTCTCACTGGACTGACTCACTCGTAGCTATAAAGGAGGACGTAGCTAACTGGTGAGTAGTATATACATCCTTTGATGGACAGTTGGATACCATGTATACTAAGCCACAGATGGTGTAAGTTGGTAAATGCCAAACGAGCCGATAAACAGGAGGATCAGAAAAAAAATACATAGTAGAATCATAAACACTGAAAAAAACTGAACTGCTTTTTTTCGAAAAAGATGCTGATCCTTAACCTCTAGATTAAACATAATAATACTGAAGCAGAACTTCGCCGTAGATGGACAGCTTTAGAAATCTCTTAGTAAAACGACGTACTTTACCGCCAGTCGCCAAAGAGTGACATTTCCCTACAAGAAACTATTCAACCAGCACGGGAAAAACAAGCTGTCGACCATAATGGGCTACCACTTCAACATGCGTATATCAGTTCACTTCCTCCTTACTGTGGAGCTGAGTAAATTGGCCAATCTGTACATTCCCTTGTGAAAAGAGCTCGAGATCACTATCCAGCCTGGCGCGATAACAAAGGAACAACGCAATATTGTATGTGTAGTTCGGTAACAAATCACATGGTGAAGTCCCTCAAAGTCATGTAGAAGATCTGATCACACCTCTCTCAAAGCGAGTGAAATCAAAACATCTGAGACTAGCTGAGAGAGGAATTAGTGATCCAAACGTTCAAGTCTACACCATGTATTCTAAAGAAATACTTCCAACCATCGCCCATACCATGGTCATCATAAAAAGTCAATTCTCGCAATTTTTACCAAATCTTCTGATTCACTCCTTTTTCTTTTGAGGTCTTTTTAAAATTTCTATTTGCATTACCATGCTTTCTATCCAAACTTCCTGCCGATTTCGGTTTTGCTACATCTTTAATGCCTAATTGCACGTACAGTCAGTTTTCTCAGTAATCATGATCTTACTATTCCTTTTAAACGATCTCCTAGTTTATTACACTTTGTAATTTTATTAATTTGACCTTTAACTGAAAAGAGAGTTGTGGAAATTTCTCACCCATTTACTTTAAATACACGAATGCACAGCTATGAAGGTGATGATATCATCGAAGAAAATTTTCCCCTCTGCGACCGTCACTTTTTCAAAATATTCTATGATCTAATGTGTGTATTCCGTGATTTGAAAAATACAAATCTATTTTTTTTATTACAGCTTGATTCCACACTGTATTTTTGGTACAAGCACGGAATTTTCAGCATGGATATCGGTAGCCCAAATTTTCCAGGGCGACCATAGATATCAAGTGTGCGTCGGAAAGGGATCGAACCTCGGACCATGTGCATCGTCGGCGAGTGTCCTAACCACTGTGCCACCAACGCACAGTACAAATCACTAAATCATGCTGAACTGAATTCAGATAGCAGTCTTTTTATAAATGCTTTTGGGATCTTGGACTGTCCGCTCATCAAGTTTTTAAGAATATGGTTACAGTGCAAACGTATGGGAAGTCAAACGATGATTACATTACCTTGAATTAATCAGAGAACCCCGCCCAACAATTTGAAATGATTATATAAAATCATATCCATCTTCCATAGAGGGAAACATTTTACCTTTTCTATTGTTTTTAGACCTTCTTCTTTGCATACAGAAGTTTAAACTACCTGTGAAATGTCATGACAGCACTGGTTGCTTTTAAATGTCTGCTTTTCTTCAGATACTAATCACAGTCCTAAAGGAAGTGGGTTGTGAGTTCGACAAGTCCAGTGATAATGCCACTGACTGCATCACTTGGTGTTGAAGGCTGAAGTCTCTGAAGATACGATATCGGTTGCAGACACGCTATTGCTGAAGAATGCCAAAATCCACATAAGGCTGGATCCAAAGCGCCCTGCAGAACTGCTTCTAACCACGTAACAAGATGATAAACACTGTTTATCATGTCTCGAATTATATAACGTCATTTTCAATTCGTTAGCTGTATTTCTCCTCCCACTTGTATCAATTTTAACTTATTTTCTGTAAGGCTAAACGTTATCACACCATAAGTTAACTCATTTGGTGGGAATTTCTGTGTTAGTCCTGGAGAACTTTAAGTTTCACCATAGGACAGGCCTTCAAAGGGAACCCCAGTAGAGAAGCAAACAGTCGGGCATTCGAGGATACCATGTATTTTTTTCAGCTTTTCAGCTGTCATTCAAAACAAATCAATGCTGGAATTGGATATGGTGAATGAACCTGACTGCACTATGCCTATTCTAGTCTGAAGACGTTATAGACGTAGATTCGGTTCTACAACATATACTTTTCTTTAATTTCATATCGCATTATGATGATTCCCTCGGGTTGGAAGTGCAACATGGGGCTACAACAACACATCCACACCTTGATCTATTCTCTGCTGTCCTTTGCAGCTGGGTCCACGATTGCCCATAGTCTCTCTTCTCCTCCACGCCACACGATCTGCTCTAAATCATCTCCGGATGACCCACTTGTCGCTTCCCACTAGGATTCCACTTGAACTATGTAATTGGATGACCTTCTCAACGTATGGCCAATCCATCTGCATTTTCTCCTACATGCATTTTGATCTATCGGCTCTTGATTGGTTCGTTCCTAGCCAGAGTTTCTTGTTACTAACTGTTTCTGACCAATGACCTCAATTGTCGACATTTGTCATCAGTGAGTCTTTGCTGCATGAGAAATTGACTTGTCGACTTAGTGGAATGGTGGAATATTGTTAAAAAAGGGTATATCAACTCAGGTGCAGCAGATAAACACCAATCAAGAAAAATATTAAGTCGGGTAAACAACATAACCAAATTATTTTTACACTCTAAGATACAAATATTCTCAACCATATGAAAAATTAAAATCAATTACTGGTTTGCAAGGATTCTATTACTTATATGATTGATCATAAAATGACGTCTATTAGAGAAAACTAGAACTGGAGTGTTAGAGAGCCAGTTGTTTCGTCAGACTAGTCTGTGACTCTTCATCTGTATGCACTCGCCACCATGGATCGAAACCATGACTTTCCGGTCACAACGCGAGCTCCTAGACCATTCTCAGTCAATGGGACCTGATCCAGTGGCCATTCCATGAATTTCAAATTCTGCCAATTCACGATATATATTTGTTGCAACACCCAGTTATAGGCGCGTAACTGTCCTCTTGCTCGATTTGGTGGATTCCTCTGAATAGAATTTCTCACTAGAACACCAAATGACTTCCTGTAGAGGGCCAGTCAATGATGAGCATCAAGTCGGGCAACAGGAAAGTTAATCGCTTATGACACTGACTGGCAGTCGCACTACATACATATCATGAATTGGCAGAAGTTTGAATTCATCGACTGGCTATTGGATCGAGTCTCAGTGTCTGAGTACTTAAGGAGCTTGCCTTCTAACCAGGAAGTCGTGGTGCAGAAATCTGATGGGTGGATTTGAACCACCGAAGAGTGTCCAAGTAGGACGAAAGAAACAACTGTCCAGTACTCCAGAACTGGTTTACTGATGGTGCACCAACAGATTTCAGCTGGTAGACAACCATGACATTTAAATCATAAAAGACTTCACAAAAGGCTCTTCATATCCGCAGTAGCACTGTAAAGATTACCAACTTCAATAAACAATAAAGACTAGAGAGAATGAAGTCCATTAAAGCCTCCGTTTACTTCTGATTTGAATTTTTTTTAAACATAGTAGTATACTGCTGCTGAAGTTTTAAAGAATAATTCTATATAGTGACTGACGTGCCATCTAACTCTCTTCCATGTAAACTCTCAACTCTCTATCATTTATCAGGGTTCTTCTCATAGCTGTTACTATCCTCTCCAAATTACCTCTTCTTCGATGCCCTTTCATTCGACATCTAAGTCATTATTCTCATTGGTTTTCTGAAAACGTTGTTCCACATATTACTTACAACTATTTACCAGAAGTACACACAGTTACACAAATATGTCATCCCAGAAGCGTTGATTTGCAGGACTGACATGGGATTTCAACATAAGCTGACACTGGTTAGAGAACCGTTGGAAAACCCACACTAGAGAAATGGACAGCCAGCTGTTTTGTCAGTCTACTTCAAGACTCCTTACCAGTACTCATTCAATCACTCAGCAGAGTTGGAAATCGCAATCTTTCGATTACAGGGTGATTTCTTAGACTATTCGACCACTGAGACACGATCGAATGGTCAGACTATGAATTGCAACTCCTGCCAATTTACGCATGACATAGAGCGACTGGCACTAGCCGAATTCCTCGCTGACCAGTCTTTGTTCTTATAGGCGAAATCTGTAATGTTGATAAATTACGACGAATAGATGGAGTTTCTTACAGGTATGAAAGCTCATGAGTATATACTGAATTTTCAACGTAGAATTAACCACAAAAGTGTAAAAATTGGACCTCAATGACAGAAACTACTCACTCTCACTACCCACTTCAGACAACAACTCTCTCTCCATGTCTCACAATGCAGCATGATCTTGATAAGATTCCCCTGAACATCACAATATGCCTTTATAGACACTCCCTTCATGCTGACACATTATGACAGTCAGTATCTCTGGTTATACAAAATTAGTTATCACTTTCAGATCAAGAAATATGTAGCAAACGTTAGACACTGACAAGTAAGTATCCCTATATGCAAGAATCTGTCAATGGGATAAGATATTGTCATCAAGACACCATCATAGTCTAGACCTAAGACCTTTCATGACTGTATAACTGAAGTATACAGACTGAAAGCCACTCACGTTGGATAGCGTCTGTTGATCAACATATTTTGTTTTGAATATTAATGACTCTTACTCCTAGGTATCTACAAATATTTTAATTAATAACAGTGTTTATTATATAGTGGTGTAGCACAGAAAAGTCTCTCTTTGTCCAGTAAATCACATGGCAGACACTACGTGTTTGACCTGAAACGAAAACCACTCCCTCATTACAATATTTCTTCTCTGCCTCTTTCCTCTGTGAAAGGTGGAACATTTAGTTGAAAGCTAATTAAAATATAAATAGGTGCAGGAGTACGTCTACTCGACTGAAGAATAAAAAATAACAGTTGAATAATTGAAGATTTCAGGTAGTAGTTAGTTTCATTTTGTGTGCCAGTGTTTACAGTTTGTAATAAATATCTCAGAATATATATATATTCACCTAAAATTTTGATTTCTGTCGTATTTAGTAGAAAACTTGCTAGTTAAGAGGTTGAAGACATTCAAAAATACTTACAGAATTAGAACATAACTCTAAGAGTCATATTTCAACGGATTGAAAATATTCTGAACAAGAGAAATTATAAGCTGTGTAATGATGCAGTATTTCAGTGACCCAGGTTTTAAATAATTTTTATACTTTTGTGGTAAATTCTACGTTGAAAAATCAGTGTATACTCATTAACTTTCAAACTTGTAAGAACAAGACATATAAGTGAACAGTATTGCTGTTTTCAATTAGATCTTCTTCAGGCTTTACTCTAATTTACATAGACTTATATATATATAAAATTTTAACCAATGACGGTGATTTTGTGGATCAAATAATTAATAATCATAATAATAATAATACGTTAGTCCAAATAAGTTATCCTAGTAGATTTGTCAGGAGACACATGAATGCTAAGTACAATAAAGAAAAACCGACAACAGTTAAAAAGAAACAACTGTTTATGAATACAACTGGTGGATGGTGGCTAGCAGTGGAATCCAGGATGCGCATTTCGTCCTATTTGGGACTCGTCAGCTGGATGTACCTGCATTTCTCAGTGAGTGATGATGTTCCCACCGAGGCTCGAACCCAGTGCCCGTCGCACAAGAGGTGGCTCTCGTGGCCCAAGTGGTCTAGTGGATAACGCTTTGGCGTTCGAAACTATGGGTACTGGGTTCGAGCCTCGGTGGGAACATCATCACTCACTGAGAAATGCAGGTACATCCAGCTGACGAGTCCCGGATAGGACGAAATGCGCATTCTGGATTCCACTGCTAGCCACCATCCACCAATTGAATCCCAGTCTTTGTATACAAAAGAAATATTTTCTACCTTTGTCTCTCCCTTCCTTGCCTAGGTGAATTCTATTCAAAACCCTCCCACCCTTTCTTATCATCCCTCTCCTTCGTACTTTTATGATATTTATTTAAATTCTGATTATCGTTCCATTTGATTTGACCTAATTTATTTATTTATTGAATTGTCTACATATATGCATATACTAACTTTGTTATTCTTATCACCTATATAAGCCTTATTATCAATATTTTGTTATTACTATAATCATCGTTATTAACTTCGTTCAAAACGTTTACCACATTATTATTAGTAGTATTATTATTATTATTTGATGCACTAAATCACCGTCATTGGTTAAAATTTTATATATATAAGTCTATGTAAATTAGAGTAAAGCCTGAAGAAGATCTAATTGAAAACAGCAATACTGTTCGCTTATATGTCTTGTTCTAATATTATAAATGGGAATATTAAAAAAACTTGTAAGAAACTCCTTCTGTTCGAGTAAATTAATCAACTTTACACATCATGGATATGAGAACGAATACTCGTCAGCGATGACATTGGCTAGTGACAGTCACTTTATGTCATGCGTAAATTGGAAGGAGTTGCAATTCATAGTCTGGCCACTCGATTGTGTCTCAGTGGCCGAATAGTCTAAGAAATCACCCTGTAATCGAAAGATTGCGATTTCCAACTCTGGTGAGTGAGTGAGTGAATGAGTACTGGTATGGAGTCCCGAAGTAGACTAACAAAACAGCTGGCTGTCCATTTTTCCAGTGTTGGTTTTCCAACGGTTCTCTAACCAGTGTCAACAAATGATGAAATCCGTATCATTCCTACAAAACAGCTCTTTAATAATGATTATATTAGGACACTTCTAGAATGGCATAATCATGCAACTGTGTGTACTACTCATAAATAGTTTTAAGTAAGATGAAGAGGAATTTCTTCAGAAAACTAATAAGAATAGTGACCTAGATGTCGAATGAAAAGGCATCGAAGAAGAGTTAATTTGAGACGAAAATTACAACTATGAGAGGAAGAACCTAATGAACGATGGATAGTCAAGAGTTTACATGGAAGAGAGTTAGACGGCACGTCGGTCACTATGTGGTGAGAGCTGGCTGTTAGTCAAAATTGGTGGACAGTAATTTGCGTCAATGTTTATTTCCCCAATATTGGTCGTGAGAAAAATAAGAACAAAGACTTTGCGTAGGCAGATACAGTTAGCATACAGATGATCTGACATTCAAGGAACAGCCACAAAACGATGAAAGATTACCTTTCTGTGAGAAACAACCAATCAGAAGACTGTGTTTGTTTTCTTAAATAATCTATAATAATGTGCATGAAAATCTAGAAATATGTGTTGATTTCCTTAATAAACGATCTGTAGTCTGGCCCTTGTCTTCTGTCGTTACAACTAAATAGAATTATTCTTTAAGTCTTCACAACATTATACTGTTTTTGGCGTGATGCGGATAATGTGTGCTAACGGAATGTTATCGTCACATGTTCTCACCGTTCACTTTGGCAGTACACTGATACTTTGTTGAACAACATTCTGTGCAGTCCATACATTTGACTGAAATCCTTTAATCTGTACAGTACTATTACACATCTGAAAGGCAGAATTTTGATGTGACTGTGTTCTCTGAGCTGGATAGTTAATTTGCGAAGCTTTCATCACCCTACTACTAGGTGATATCTTCAGCGCATACTTCAATTTATTCAAGTGAGATTTTAGATTAATCATCTCTCCTGGTGACCTTGGACGTGATTGGTTGTTTTTCTGTGTTTTCATACCACATCAAAATCATCCACCTGAGCTACGAATCTTCTCTATCATATCGAAGAGTGGAATTCATTTCTCAATGAACATTTATGATTCAATTAAGTTTAAAAGTTCGGATCTTATACTGATTGATATGTTTTAAGATGACAAAATTGAAATAAAATGGTCTTGGGTCACTCCTCAAAAGTAAGCAATTTAGTCAGCGTGTATTCAGCAGAAGAGAAATAATGACGAAAATATCTGCGTGGTATGTATGTAAACGGTGTGCATATTGCAGTGCTTCACCCTCAGGCGAAGTTCAACAATAGCGTCCCAAGGGATACGAACGCACAAGTGACCTTGAACGCATGCCAGTCGTTGGCTAACGGCATCTATCATTATCATAGCTGAAATATCAACGCTATTCATCAAATAAAGAGCAAGTTTCATCCAGATAACGCTTTTAATTACTGTTTGGACAATTTGTTAATATCTCGTTAGGGTTTAGAATAAGGGTTAAGTTAAGTATTGGGGTTAGGGTTAGAGTTACCGTCATAATTGGGATTAGGGTTAGGTTTACAGCAGGATGAGGATTTTCATTAGGGTTAAAATTAAGGTTAGGGTTGCGATTAGGGATAGATTTATAGTTAATGTCGTTTTTTAAAATTATTTTACCCTCATTTCCATTGTATGTAGTCGTCGATCCTCTTACTGAAACCGTAGTAATTTAACCGAGGGCTTTGGAGAGGATTGCACAGCAAGAGAAGACAGAGGAACGATTCCCAAAACATCTTCACATCTTCAGTCACTTCGGTGAATACGTCTATAGAAACTATTCCAACTTAGCAACTGATGCTCTTCATCACAACTGAGACGTATTTTTAAGTCCTGTCAGAGGAAAATAATCTGTTTAATGTGTATTCATGCATTTTCTTGTGAATATACGTCATTTTTTCTGCAAAAATTCCTCACATTTATGATTGGTTGGCTGAAGGCCACTTGTGCGTTCGCATCCCAAGGGACGCTATTGTAGAACTTTGCCATTTTATTTCATCTTGGATATAATAATTTCAAGGAATAAAGAACGAAATATTTGCAACCAGCCAGGATAATACAAGCTGGTTTGATAACATGGATTGTCTACAACTGCGTACATCCTAAACAAAATCAAATTATAAGAGTTATAAAGTGTTTTCTGAACATAATTGTTTACAGAGTGATTTCCATTATAGATAAAGAGTATGAGCACCATAATTGCATAAATGATGCATAAATAGACAATTATTCAGTGTTAAAAGAGTTACTATTAATATAGTAATTAGACAAAGCGGTAGCATTTCCGATTTCTCTTGAATACAAGGATCAACAAGATCTAACAACAGAGTGAACTCATACATATATTATGATGAAGAGGTCAGGAAGGTGGAAGGGAATAACAAAGAGAAATCGTAAGAAATAATTTAGAAGATTCTGAATCTTAATTGTAATTTAAACTCAGTAAGTGAAAATCAAAATCAAGATTGAGTGGAATATTGTTATGCAATTGAACAAAACACTAAAGCACATTAATAAATCAATTATAGTTACCAGATAGGATACTGAGAGTTTAGTCACACTCTGTTTCTGTATGTACAGGTTAGGTCGACGTTTTTGATGGCGATGGCTTCTGTGAACCGAAGTAAACATGCTTTTGTTAATTGAAAGCCTGATTAATTTCCGCTTGAAATTCCATGTTAGTTAGGTCTCTTTCAATTGCACTTGGTAAAACTTTGCTGCCTTTCAAATAGAGACTTTTTAGGATATGCTGGGAGAATATAGTAAACGCTTTCCTCTTAGTCCTTCTTATGTACTTTCTGCTGTAAATGCAAGTGTACTGGTAAGCGCAGTCTGAGGAGTTGACGTTAGCAGGATGTTTATCTAATTCTGGCTGGATTAACGAGCACACGGTATAGTAGAGTGGAATGAGTCTGGTGGCAGGAAATGTTCTCTCTATCATAATATGTATAAATTCACTCTGTTATTCTATCCTGTATTTTTGTCTATAAATAGTTATGTCATCTTTGGAATTATGTTGCGCGTACTTTCTATCTATAACTGTAAGTCACTCTGGAAACAAAGATGTTCAGAAGCCACTTTGTAACTTATAATTTGATTTTGTTAAGGATGTATGCAGTTGAAGAGAATCCATGTTATGAAATGAGCTTGTATTATCCTGGCTGCAAAGATTTCAGTTCTTCCTTTATTCAAACTGATAAAGGCAATCGTTTGTATGAAATAATCATTTCATTCATCAACTAAATTCATCCAGCGGATAAGTCTTAGCCGAGAATAGTTGAAGCATCTTGAGAGCAGAATGATTATTCTGTTGCTCAGAATATAAAGTACAGTCAAAAAAGAATCCAGAAGAGGTCAGTTCATGCTGCAACAGAACTTTCATTCACCTATCAGTTAGGGATATGTTGGTGTTTCAATGGTGGAGTAATCTGCAACCATGCCTCACGTGGCCAAGTGCTCGATCCCCAGCAGACTCATTCTCCTTAACCTCCTCTAGCCGTTAGAAAACCCAATAAAATGCTGAGGTTGGACTGGCCTACGGTTAGCACTCCCCTCTGGCCGCAAAAGAGAATGATACCATTGCTATTGAAACTTACAAGCTCCAATCTGAAGCCCTATGTCCCACTCAATATGGAAAGAAATATAAAAAGATCGATAGGGAGATGGGTGAAATACCAAGTGGACAAATCAGTCAATACGAATGCAACTAAAATCAATGATAAAGAATCATCTAGTACACAGGAAACACACCAGAGAAAAATTAACTTCATATCTAATAATAAAAATAATAGTAATAGTAATAATAACAGTAGTACATTTAAAGAAGTGGAACCCATAACGGAAACGACGAGGTGGACACGCGTCCTAGAAGGTGAGAGAGAATACGGACAATCATGAGTCCGACTGATATAAAGGAGAGAAGAAAACGGAAAAATGCAGAGACGGTTTGTTGAAGCCCTTAGTTTTACTCGAAACCCAAGTATAATAATAATAGTATAACAACAGAAAACAAGGGCCAGGCAACAGATCATTTTATTACGCAAATCAACGCGTATTTATATAAATTTCACATACATTATTATAGCCTAGTCAAGTAGACAAACGCAGTCTTCTGACTGGTTGTTTTCGAGTTCCTCGGAAAGTGGAGCCATCTATTTGCGAATCATATTTGCCCACTTTAAGTTTGCTGTGATTGGTTGTTGAGACAGCTTCGTTCATATTTTCTCACGGCCCATATTAGTGACCTAGATATTGACGTGAATTAATGTCAACCAATCGCCTAGCAGGCTGCTCTCACCACAATAGTACACCGAAGATGGATAGGCATTTCATACTTAAGAGAAAGAATACCGTACTCATATATACTGTTTGTAATGGACAAGTTGTTTGGAAAATTCCTCCTGGACGGTCTATTTATAACATTTGTTCTTATTTAGACATTTTAGCTAACTTTCTAATTATTATACGTACTTCCCTTAGACTGTGTATCATTAATATGACGTTTGTATATCAGGCGTTGACTCTGACTTTTATAATTTACATTTCTTCTTGTTTAATCTCTGATTTCAGTAATTCTTTTCGTAGTTGTGTGTACAGTGGCGATGTGTTATTTAACAATATGAGTATTTTTGAGTAAATGAAGGTCATTCTGACTCTAGAAGCCTTGAGGTGTGATTCTTGTGGTAAGAGCTTTTGATCCCAGCTCATTGGGAATATTCTCCCTGATTACAAGGTAGTTTTCACAGTTGAAGTTTTGGTCAACTAATTTTGTTTTACCCTACTTGTTTTGAATTTAAAAATATATCTTGCCTATGTAGCTGCTTCATGGCACTGTTGAAGTAAATTCGAGTTTAATGCCATTATTGTTGTTTTTATTAGGATCGCTAAAATATTGAAGAAGAATAATAGTCTTTTCCTTGAATTTGGAAGTTTCCTAGGAAGTGCGTGTCTCAACGACATTTTGTAGGCTGTACATTAGAATGAGGAGATCGCTTTCTTGCTTTCAGACCATAACCGAATAACTGATTGGAGGATTTCATCATGAGGTGAAAGAACTATTGGAGAACTTGGGAGTACTGGACAGCCGTTTCGTCCTAGTTTGTAACTCTTCGCAACCCAGAAGGTCCTGGGTTCGAACCCAGTGGATGCGTACTACTGAAGAGCCCCGAATAAGGACGAAACAACTGTCCAGTATTCCCAAGTTTTCCAATGGTTCTCTCAGTTCACGATGAAATCCTTCAACCAATAAAGCCAAATCCCCACAAAACCAATAGTTGAAAGCATAACTGAATAAATTTGGTCACTATAGTGTTCTTATGGAAGGAACAGACTTTGACTGCAAGAATGATTATCTATTCATTGAACTGACATATTTATGTTACACCTTTGAAATGTGTAAGAAAAAGCGGGGAATAATGACTGTCGACAACAACAACATACAGCGACAATAATAGACATCTCCGTCAACTTTTAATATTTGTCGTCTAACTGTTTGTAGATTTACTGTGCTCCGCACACCTGTTATCCATATTACAATAATGTAATAAGTTTGCCCAATTCCACCCCCCCCCTGACCTTACACCTCCCCCATGTTAAACACACAGAAAGGGAACAAAAAAAACAATAATGGTAGGAAGAAGGGTCAGTCAGGTGACAGTCTTCTAATTTCCGCAAGAAACTTCAACAGTGTAAAGTGTGAAAAACTGGTGGGAAGAAAAAGCCTCCCTAAGAAAAGAAATTTTCCTTTCACCAATAGACACACCTCAATACTCTTCAGACAAAGGTGTTTTTTGAATAGAAGCATAAAAACACTAAACAAACGGTGAGACTACACTTATGAAAGAAAACAAGTCATTTTTCTAAAAATAAACACTCAAGATTAGGCTAGACATTAAAAAAAACTTGGTGTCAAGCAAAGAATGAGTTCAAAATTTAGTGAAGAATTTGGTGTGAAGGCTAAAATTATTTCTGTTCTAATAGTAATCATAAACAGTTATTAATACATTAGTTAACACTTCTGGTTAAATTCATGTTCTTTTACAACAATTTGAGTTGGACATTATTCTGGTTCAATTCGCTAGTGTCTTCTGAAACATTTGCTTCACTCTAGACGTTGAATCTGATTTCATGTTTCATTTTCTTAATGTTCGGCTGAGAAGAAATACTGATAGCTCACTGAGAAGATACATTCACAAAAAAACTCACATGGAACAAACAGTTTTGTCAACTTTCAAAGTTCTATTGCTCTAAGCAAAAAGATAAACCACATGTACTCTATCTCCTCGAGATTCCGGGAATCTATTGAAGAAGAACTGCAAAATCACTTATGAATCTTTCTGGGAAAATGGTTTCCCACTCACATAAACAGACAAGATTCTGAAGCCGTAGAAAAGACGCTTCGAATTTAAAAGCGATAAGGAAGCATAAATTTTTCGCAGACGAACAGCTTTCGAAATCCCTCAGTAAAACTTACTTCACCGCGTCAGCCGCCAACGAGTCATATTTTCCTGCAAAAAACTATTCAACCAGCATGTAAAAGACAAGCCGTCACTCACACTGGCCCATCACTTCAACATGCATATACCAGTTTACTCCCTCCTTACTGTGTGGCTGCCTACATTAGTTGCGCTATGCATCCGGTAATAAAACGTGCTCGGGAACACTATCCAGCATGGTAAGTGTAATAAGATGAATAATTTAATGAGTGACGTGTGATTAGGAAGCATGTAGAAACGAAGAAGAATATGGGATTAAGTAAGAATTCTAAAGAAGAAACACAAGAGTGGTAGGGATTAAGAAAAACAAATAAAAACTCAAATCAGCAGAAATCAACGTGGTTGTTATCACGATAATAGAAGTAGCAGTTGAATAGTTTTCCTGTGTAAGTTTTCCGAATAAGTGGCTAATGCTTCAGAAATGGAAAGGAGACGAAAGCGTATGGTCTTTGGAAGTTATTATTCAGTTTGTAGATTACTTTGAAGAAGTCGTTTGCTGAGGTGGAATGACAAGTGTTGAAAAGGTGTTCGATTATCCCATCACTACTACTACCTTTCTTCAACCATTCGGAACATTGTTCTTCAACCCTTTTAAACAGGATACGTATCGAACGACCAATATACCTG
Organism: Trichobilharzia regenti; assembly: GCA_944472135.2. Taxonomy (NCBI): domain Eukaryota; kingdom Metazoa; phylum Platyhelminthes; class Trematoda; order Strigeidida; family Schistosomatidae; genus Trichobilharzia; species Trichobilharzia regenti. The sequence goes on along the minus strand of OX235262.1, from coordinate 1,724,223 downwards.
ACTTTACAATAGCATGTGAATTGATATATGCATGTAGAAGTGGTCAGATGTGGTATCTAGTTCTTAAGACTTATGCAGACCAGTCGACGACTGAAGAACTCTACACCTAATGCTGCTGCGAAGAATTTCCTTCTCAATGATGAAATTCTTCTCCCTTGAAATCCAGGTTCATGTAAATTTTCCTTTTTTAAACAAGCAATACTTCGTTTCTGTGAACTTTCGGCTTGATATTCTTGTCAATGAATCTTTGTGGGTATCCATTTTTCAAGAAACATGTTATTCTTCATGTTATCCTGTTAATAATGTGATTACTTTAATGAAGTCTTAAACATTCACTTACTCTACAATTGGTGGATGGTGGCTAGCAGTCCAATCAATCGACGGGAAAATCAAAAATTCAATTCAATAATTCACTTACTCTCTCATCCACTCTACTCAATAACTTATTACAATGTCATACAGTGATTACTGATCCATATATATTGTGTGAGAGCTAATATTATTACCTGTCTGTCTAAAACTTTATAGGTGCAGTAGGTTCGATTACTTTTGTCGGCCTGCTTAAAACCTGGGCTACTGAAAACCTCCGTCAATATATTGCATATAATTTCTCTTTTTCAATCTGTTTAAATCTATTAATTGTCTCAACTACAGGAGGAACGGACGAGGATGTCAAATCGAGCGAGAATCGGGAAGGCGAGCAAACACATTCATCAACCTGAAACCAATCTGGAAATCTTCGTCACTCAGCCTGCATCAACAACAAAATTCGGGGATTTTCAATACAAATATCAAGTCAGTCAGTTCTTCTATACGTATCAGAAACTTGGCGGGCGGGTCACAAAGAATATTTCCAACAGCCTGTTGCATACAGACCTTTATCAACAACTAACTGTCTTCGCTCTATACTGAATGAAGATCAGATGGCCGGGCCGGAAAGAATCGCCAACAAGAAATTATGGGAACAAACAAAACAAAACAAGAAGCAGTTGCCCAATAAATATGCAGGAGAAAGTGGATTGGATGGATTAGACACTCGCTGAGGAAACCACTGGTTGACATCGCGCGTCAAGCCCTCGAGTGGAACCCGAAAGGGAAGAGGCAAAAGGGACGTCAGTGCAAGGGTGACATGGAGGAGATCGTGTGAAGAGGAGTTGAAACAGTATGGACTAACATGGATGCAGATGAAAAGTACAGCAGAAGACAGAAGTAAGTGGAGACGTACAGTTGAAGCCAAGGTAACAATAATAATAATAAATCTATTAAAGCTTTACCTCCCACGGTACTGTTTCATCTGGAGAGTGTTTCAAACATTGACAAACTGCTGAATCGCAAGTTTCTACTAAGCATTAGGTGGAAAAGTATTATCCTAGATGGCAGCTTATATCAATACATGAGATGACTGCTCTTCAGTGGTGCCTATGGTACGCCAAAACGTACGTCTACATCTTTATATAACTGACAACCAACAAAATGTCGTCCTGTATTTATCGAAGGGGTCAAGGAAGAGATATCATAATGGTGGGTTGCTTTGAACTTCAGGTCTGATAGAGAATTGTGTCATACAATCTACTGTCAATTGAATCTTATATTTGAAGATCCTGGACAACGAAGAGACAATATCATGCAGTGAACGTCGCTGAAAATTCTGTACATTGTTCAGAACAAAGCTGTTACTAATATAATGAAGAATAGTTGGAAGTCGAGTGGCTAAATCAATTGGGCAACGGATCCACACTACGTGGATATCAATCCAATACCTAAAAGCCCTAAGTTATGAAAAGCTATGTATGTTCCTTATCAAAGTAGAAGAAATTAATAAATCAACTTTTAAGCATATGTATGTATGGGCACGTGAATATATCGGACAAGTTGGCTGCAAAAGTTTGACTGACATTAGTAATATAACATATATATATATATATATATTGTATAGATATTTTCTGTTCGTTTCTTTTCAGTGATAAGGCACTTTTATTAATTTATCCTTCTTATTTAAATTTTGCGCATAAACTGATGTGAAAGTTTAGAAGTTTTGTCCAGTTGGAGAAAAAATGAATAGGGCTCTCGCCGACCATGCACATGGTCCGAGGTTCGATCCCCTGCCGACCAACACCTGATATCTATGGTCGGCCAGTTTGGATACCGATATCCATGCTAAAATTTCCATACTAGTACCAAAAATACGGTGTGGAATCAAGCTGTAAATAAAAAATAAAAAAAATAAATATATATACATTGTTATGTGATAACTATGAAATATTAGATACTTGCAGTCAGTCAGCTAGAAGCCCTAAATGGCCTAGGTTTCGTGCTAGTTTGCACTCACCATTCAGTTAGCTAGGTATATTTGCAATTCCCTTGAAGGAACTCATGTCGCTTTAGATATTCGAGAGTGCGTCACCCAGTGAGTGCTGCAGTCCAAGATGTTTCTAATGAGGAACTATTCGGGCTCGTGACTGACTTCCTGTAGGACTGCATTGGATAGTTTGACCAGGTACTAGTTAGTAACTAGTGTGTGATATGTTTAGTCCTTTGTTCAGTGTAGACTTAATTCTGTCATCAGTCAAGTTTGCGATGTGGTCACAATGCTCCAAGGTGGCTAGTGTTAATTGGTCTGTAGTGGTCATCAACGGGATCCAGGACACTCATTTGGACCTATTTAGGAGTTGTTGGCTGAATGTATCTGAATTTCCCAGTCAGCGATGGTGTAACCACTGAGACTCAAAAAGCAGCCGTTGCTGGTTTAAACATCATGCCATGGGTCACATCTGCTTCTGCAAAAGGCATCCGATTTTAATTATTTCAGGTTATTTTGAATTTCTCACTGATTGATTCTCTACTGGATTAAAATTTTGTGAACTCTGGTGACATGTTGGCTGCTACCAGTAGGTGAACTTCTAGGACACCTTAAAGTTGACTCAACGTTATTTGACTTTTGATGAGGAACAGTGTTGTCGAAGCGTCCTGACTAGCAGCCGACATACTGATGATAGAGATTGAGCATTTCTTTCCTGTAATAGAATAAACTGTGCGTCGATAGTACAGCGGTAGAATGATCGTCGACCACACAGGTGGTCCGGGGTTTGATCCCGGCCACCGACGCACACCTTTACCTCTCTAAGCCAGTAATAAGACTGGTAAAGGGGGAAGGTTAGGCATGAGGCTAGTGACCCTAACCCGTAAAAGTAAACACCACTGCTACCGAAACTTCAAGCCTCTAGCTTGAAGCCCTATATTTCAATGGGAATGTAAAGGAATACAAAAAATATAATAAATTGGTAGGAGATTCAAGCAACAGTTTCAACAAACATCATGAAGTTACACTCATTTCAATAATTAATTATCCAGTCATGAGTTTACTTTGAAGTTTAATATAATATGAAGATCAGCTACTGAAGTGTAGTCAGAAAAGGGTGTCTAGGTCTAAGCTTCCATCACTTAGTGCTTCAGTATTGCCATGCAGGGAATGACATATAGTTTTGGTTCCGTAGGTGTTATTATAAGTCAGTTTGTAGACTTAGGATACACATCAGTTAAAGCGTATCTTTAAACGCAAATATAGACAGGACTTGAAATGAGCATTTAGAAGATGGAGGTGATAAAAATAGCAATTGACAACATCAAGCAACAACCACCATCAACCGAATAAATGTGAAAGAGGTTACTCCCTTCACTTATCTAGGAAGCATCGTTACAACTACAGGCGACAGCCGAGGTCACGATGTCATAGGCAGCCGGAATCGGAGAGGTAAGACAGATCTTCATCATTCTGACATCAGTGTGAAAATCTGCTGCAGTTAGTGCAAACAGGAAGATTCGGATTTTCAACACCAACGTTAGGTCAGTCACTCAGTTCTTCTAGATGAGTCAGAAAGTTGTCTTTCGCGTCACAAACAGCCTTTGCAATAGCATACTGCAAACCTTTATCAACAGCAGCCCAATTCTCTGATTCCACATTTATTATCAGATGACAGACAAGAATGGATTAACAAGAAACTCTAGGTACGGACCGAACGAGAACCTATTGCCCAACAAAATATGACGAAGAAAGTAGAGGCGGTGTGGACACACGCCAGTGGGCAGCTGTCCGGTGAAATTGCCCGTGAAGCATAACCTCAAGTGGAATCTGAATAGGAAACGGCAAGCTGGGCCTGGGTTCGAGGGTGGCATGGAAGAGATCATGTCAAGATGAGATGAAAGCTTATGGGTAATCTTGGGGCCAGATCCCTAGAAGTGCAATGAAGAGGATAAATTGCATATGTACTGTTAAAGTTCTACATTACACTAGGAACCGAAAGGATTAACAGTAATGGTAACTCTAGGTTTCTCATCAAATGTCTAGGTTAAAGACAGTTCACACATATACATACATGAATTCAGTACCTGTATTTTGCTGTAACAATTTACTGTTGCTTTTAAGCTTCATTACAACAGTGAGTAAGTGACTTAGTGAGCGATTTCGTACATGAACGTCAAACCACAAATATCTATATACACCTTAAGATTGTAATTTGTGTTCAATGTGTAACTATTATTCGTTTCAACTACAAGAAGTACAGACGAGAATTTCGATACCAGCCAGTCAATATCGGGAAATCAACACAAGAGGTCTTTAGTCTGAAATCTGTAAAGATCTACAAAATTTAAGGATGATAACGAACATGATCATAACTTCTAGTACTTCAATAAATTCATTACTTCTATACAGTTCAGAGATTCAGCTCGTCATTGAAAGCATTTCGAGCAGTTTGTTGAATACTTTCATCAATTAAAAAAGCCTGTCTTCACCTGATAATAAAAATCAGATGACCAGAATAGATAAGAATCAAAGAAGTTGGTGGCACAGTGGCTAGGACTCTCACCCACCATGCACATGGTCCGGGGTTCGAGCCCACACCGACGCACACCTGATATCTATGGTCGGCCTGGGAAATTTGGGCTACCGATATCCACGCTGAAAATTTCATACCTGTACCAAAAATGCGGTGTGGAATCAAGCTGTAATCCAAAATAAAAATAAAAAAATAAAGTTGGGTAGCAAGCCAGAGAGCCAAGAGAGCAATAATAAACAGAAGTGTGATTGAGGGCAAAATAAGAGTAATGTGGAGGGATTGTGGAGAGAGTCTTCTTAAATATGACAAGTCACTACACAGTGTGAATGCGTCTTTCTACCCCCATTGAGAATGATTTTGAGCCATTGCACCGATTATCTCCAGCCAACATTGGTTCTTAGAACCCCGACGACACAAACCAGTCAGGCTGTCTACACCTCCCTAAGTGGCTGGTTCAAACTAACTGCTATGGATCTCATTGGCTGATGCTATGTTTTCGTTGGACCACCTCTAACACCACTTTCTAAATAAGTGAAGTGATCAACACGCTCTGTCACCACTTCACTCCCGCCTAACTTTAGGCTAGGAGTGAGTCAATGTAGTCCAGTCTTGCAGCATTATCTTACACTTGACCAAAGCCAATCGTATGCCAGATATTGGAAGATTACTGCTCAAGGTGTTCAAAAGACTCAGCGCCTTCAGGTAGTAGGGAGGACTATATCATCTGCATATTCTAAGCCAACGAGATTATTCCATGGTGGTAGCAAAACAATCCCTGAGTCCCTGAAGACAGGTAGTGTTAAATTCATCAGTACATCTTTGATGAAGTTAAACAGAAATGGGGACATTAGGCATCCTTGACAGACACCAATAGCTGTCATCAATTCAGATGACAACTCTCCGTAGGCTCTCATCTGGCTGACTGCGTTAGTTCGAGTAGAGTGCCTTGATCAGTGAAATATATTTTCTCGATATTCCTTCCACAGACGAGCATCGACATAGTATCCCTTGGTCAATGGAATAGAATATCGGCTTCAGGTCAAGAAATATGACGATTGCTCGAAGTCAGTATGCCTGTATTCCATAATCTGTAGAAGGGTGAAGATATGGTTAATGGACCCTGTTCCTGGTCTAAAGCCTTCAGGTTTCCTTCTGTCTGTTTCTCGTGAGCACCATTTAATTTAGGCATCATTACTGAGTCTATAACTTTAGATACCATTTTAGTCAAGCTAATCCCCCTGTGATGATCACACGAAGACTTGTCTCCTTTCATGAATACTAGGACAGTCGATGGCTTACACCAAATCAACGGGATTATCTCTGATTCCCAGTCGTTGCCTAATACATTAATTAATGCAGACAGTAAACTGTCTCCACTGTCCTCATTGTGGTAGTTCCCCAATTGCTCATAAGTTCACGTCTCTGCCTCACACTATCTCCTGCATGTCAATCTCGGACAGACTTATAACCAACTCACTGCTTCTTTATTTAGGTTCCACTCGATTACTGTGGCCTAGAGCTTGATGTTACTCAACGGTCTTCTCATCGGTGTGTCTCCCATCCATCTTCAATTTTTTCCTGTATATTTGTTGGGCAGCCTATCAAACTGATATAATAAGATGTAATAAATAACCAACTAACTTTATATATGTATATAAGGATAAATTTCAAATATACAATCATACACACAAGAATAAGCAAACACTATTGTCATTGTTATCGTATTTCGATCCTTCTAAATATACCCCTTGCTGAGAGAATATAATACGTCTTGTATATACTTAATGAAATTGGTCAGTTAGTTAGTTAGTTAGTTGGATTTCTATCTTCACCAATATCTTTTTATAATAAAAAAAGGCCTAAAATCAAACCTTACAGAATCTCAGTTTTTGGAAAATAAAAAGAAGATTTCACAAATTACCAAGGAATTACTTTCCAACAGTAAATATTTGTGTCGTGTTGTTTTTTTTTTCTTAAATCAAAGTGTCGTGATTACTGGATTCTTTAAAAGAGGAAAATATCATTGCGTAATAAATAATAAAGTGAAGGTGTTTACAAGAGTTTGTTTGTAGCGATTTGATTTACTTCAGGTTTGATCATAGATTGACATAGATTAGTTAGAGAACCTCTAGAGAAACTGTTTTGAAGTATTGGAGAGGCAGCTGTTTCTCTCTTGTCCTAGGTTTCAACTCGTCCACAGTACACACACACACACATACACCGGTTAACTAGGTTGAAACATTCATCTTAACTCTGTTGACCGGTGAGGAATGCTAGCGGGTGAGTTGATCAGGCAACGGTAGAATGCTTGACAAGGCCAGGCTTCAATCTTAGCTAACTAATTAATAAACCCATTCTAGTTTATTGGCTGGCAGTAAGCACCAAAATAAAGGAATGTTGAGTGTGAGGCTAGCAAATCTACCCTATATAAATGATACCATCTTTTTAACAACGAAAAATGACCTCATGCTGAGGAATGATGATTAAGTTGTCTTACATAGAAGCTGAGACTTTGTAAATCCTGGTTTAATAATACTATTTTGATAAAGCTATTAGAAGAAATATATAGCGAAACGTCAGTAAAAACAATATCATTTTGTTTTTCATTCATTGAGATCTACAAAAAACCTTTATTATAATGGATACCATCTTTATTCAAGTGATGATTTGGAGGGATTTGATTTGATGGGTTACAGGATTTCATCATGAGCTGATATCGATCAGAGAACCATTGGGAAACTAGTACTGGAGAATTGGACAACTGTTTCCTCCTAGCATCGGACTTTTCAGAGGCCCACACCCACCGCCAGGGTTAGAACCCAGTGCCCTCCGGTTACGATGCGACCTATCAAAACATTAAGCCACTGCTAATTGACCTAGTGCCCTATTATATTTATTTTATATTTTATATTTTTATATTTTTGATTACAGCTTGATTCCACACTGTATTTTTAGTACAAGTAGGAATTTTCAGCGTGGATATCGGTAGCCCAAATTTCGCAGGCCGACCATAGATATCAGGTGTGCGTCGGCGAGGGCTCGAACCCCGGACCATGTGCATGGTTGACGAGAGTCCTAACCACTGTGCCACCGACGCACTAACAGGTAGAGTGTGAGGATAAATACTCGCCCCGGATGATACTGGCTAGTGTCAATCACGCTAGATCGGGAACTGGCAGAAGTTAGAATTCATGTTTGGCCAATGGATCAGGTCACTGTGGCAAAAATTGGTACACGAGCTTTTCTTGTAACTGAAGGGTCCTGCGTTCGAACACCGTTAGTAAGTCTGCGTACTGCTGATGAGTCCCAAAGCAGAGTGATAGAAACAGCCGTCCAGTACGCCAGTAGTGATTTCTCAATGGTCCTCTAGCTGACAACAATTCGTGGTCAAAAAGTATATTAATGGTAATGCATTTATAATTAAGATTTATCCATTCAAATGACATCTGAGTTAACAAGGAGAGTTAACGACTAAGGTTAAAGGCTGATCTGAGGGCCGTTTACTTATAGTTCCTCAGTAAGTAGTTAATGTCTTGCCCTTCACCTTTCTCATCACATAAAATCTGTATGCCTATCAAATAAGGTATTTTAGAGTATTTATGCCTATTCATTAGAGCATAAAGTCTTTTACCCCCCCCCCCCGCCTGATGAAATATAGGAGGAGAGCTGTATATAGAGAGAGAATGCTCAGTGTCCAACAAGATAATATTCGCTAATTTCTTGCAGGAGTGCATGTGTCTGTCTACAATGGTAGTAAAGAGTTGGTTTCGCGACACCTCACTTGCCCAACCGACAGCTTTTATTGCTCTTCGCAGAGTAACAAACTCTTTATTACATCACCTAGGAAAGACTAAGATGTGTAGGTGGGAACAATAAAAAAGGATAGGTAGAATACAAGAAGTAACAAACTTAACAGTAGAGATTGAGTGATATCAATTCGTCTAAACTTTTTTTTGTAGAGAATATTAGTCGAATTACGTTTCTAGAAACTAACAAGATGTTGAAAGACTAGAATAGATCAGAGGAGATATACAATCCAAGATACTTAACAACATTCAACATAATCTCAGCTTTTTTGCCAACTATGACAACAGAAACATGGGAACGAATAAGTTCATGTAAGTCACTCTTGAGTGTCTGAAAGTAAGATTAAAAGTCTGACATTTAGAAGAATTGACCTAAAGACCATTCGACAAGCACCACTGATTAATTTCTGATAAAACGTTATTCATTTTTGCGAGTATGAATGACATTTTATCATTTTGAAGTGTTCTAATATTTGATTAAAGGATTTCTTCATGAGCTGACATTAGTTAGAGTACCATCGAAAAACCTGGGAGCACCTGAATATTCTAAGATTTATTCACTTCAAACTGTTAAATATTTACAATCCTGTTTAAGATGTCAGTAGTTTCAAAGCTACAAGGGAGGGTGATATTTAATCATCCAGTCTAGGAATCTTGTTAGTTGAAGATAATTTTGCATAAAATATTTATGAAATATAATTTAAACTTCAAGATCTAAACAGTCACGTGTTGACAGAATTGATTGGTTACAGCATTTCACCAAGAGCTGACATTGGTTACAGAAATATCATAACGTGCTACTGAAGAGACCCAAACTTATCTAATGAAACAGCTGACTGTTCACAACTACCGCACTAATTTCCCAATGGCTCTGTAACCAATTTCAGCGCATGATGAAATCCTGTAACCAATCAAATCAAATCCCTACAAACCAACAATTGAACATCAATATATAGCTCACTGGTGACTATGCATATTCCTGTAGGTGGTTACCTAACTGGATTCTAGTGGAAAGTCATGACCAGTAGAGTAGAGCAGGTCGGATGTGAGAAAAACCACGTCGTACAAGTATATAATCTTCTACATTTGTACCTGTTTCTATCCGATGAGATTCACGGAGAAATTTGTATATAGACAAGATTCTCAGCTGGCGACAAGATAATACTGACTAATCCCTTTCATGAGTCTATGGGTCTGTCAACGATGGTACTGACAACTGGTTGGTTTAGCGAGACCCCACTCGCCCTACAGTACACTACAGTATAGTACAGTCAGTCAGGGTTGAACATGCCTAAATAAGGAAAGAAGAGATTTTTTATTTATTCCTGTAGTCTTAAATTAGTACACAACGATATATATATATATATATATATATATATATATATATACTAAGGTTAGGTATATATACATATAAAACAAGACAGCGGGAGAAGGTAAACATTTACCGGTATCCAACTATTCCATTTTTCTATTTTATTTTTTCCAATATATATATCACAATATGTAGGTAAACAAAAATGGAACAATTTTATAATAATGATATATATTATATAACACAAATAAATTTCCAATATTTGTTTACACAATAATGATGGTCAGTTAGTCAACTTGCTTGTGTAAGTTGCCTTTGATGATAAAATTATGGAGAGAGAGAGAGAGAGAAGCAAAAGGGCTACTGTCTATAAATTACTCCGTAAAAAGTTAAGATCTTTTCTTTTGATAGACTGGAAGGGGATCACAAACAGACCAATACTTGAAAAATGGAAGAACTACTTCGATTATGACTTTCCTCTCTCTCTCTCTCAGTGTGTGTATGTAATTTCTGGATAAAAATTTCAACTAATAGGGTGGATAGGATGTCTTTTCCCTTTATGAATCTGAACTAAAATAAGAACAATATTAATTTGGAGATACTATTAGATATCGTTCATTAATTTCGTTAATTCATTTTCAACTACCCATCAACCTGAAATGGCTTTATACTGCTATAGTCTTCACCTCGAAGCACCGACATCTAAGCCGATATGTCAGCAAAGACTGAAGATAAATAACAAATAGAGCCCCTGGCTGCATAATACGCAACGTTTGTGTCCCAGTAGCCCAACAGAAATGGTGGTTTCTTTATTAGAGCCTCAGGTGGAAACAGTACCACCACTCACTGAGTATACAAGTGCATAGTAATAAGAATAATGATAATGAAAGCATTATTTCAAACAGCAGTTTCATGGAGTCTCAGATTCGCCGGGTGACGAGTCCCAAAATTGGGCGAAATGCTTGCTTGCTCGCTTTGGACTCCCCTGTTAACCAAAAGCCAACCGATTAATACACCGATAAAATCATACAACCAAAAAAAAACAGTGAACAATAAATTGTCACGTTTGACTACATTGAAGAAATCAGAAGACACTGAACAGGTGTATGAATCTTCTCAATGAAATTACTGTTCTTCAAAAACACAGTTTTCTAAAAGGCCTTCGACAGCACTGACTATGGAAACTAATTCCAAACTGTACAGTGCAGTGACCCAGACCTTTTTCAAACACAATCAGCTAGAGTGATATGACAATATGACACTTGACCACACGTCAAGTGATGAATTTTAATGGGAAATTCAGAGTAGCCTTTGAAGTGAATACAGGAGTAAGTCAAAACTGCCCGTTAACACTGATGATATTCCTAATTATCTTGAACTGGATTATGCACCAGACTGGGGGGCAGGGAGCAAGAAGACAAACATGTGGTGAACCGATAAGATGACTCTATAAGATCTGGATTTCACGTACGATTTATGCCTAATGTCACATAAACTCGAAGACTCACAGGTAAAACCCAAGGAACTGAATGAATAAGCAGGCAGCGAAAAGAGAACTCCAGATGAACATAAAAAAGATCAGGGTGGTGGAGATAACCAATCAACGACAGCAACAACAACAAGCACCAATCAACACCAACAGGAGAAATTTGAAAGAGGTTACTTCCTTCACTTATCTGAATAGGCAGCATCATTTTAATGACAGGTGACAGCATGGATGAAGGTATGAAAGACAGCCAGAACTGAAATGGCAAGACAGATCTTCATCACTCTGAAATTCAGTGTAGAAACTAGCTGTAGTCAATGAGCATAAAGAACAAGATTCGGTTTTCCAACACCAATGTTAAGCCATTCAATTCTTCCATATACATCAAAGACTAAGGCTTAGGCGTCATGAAAAGCTTTTCAACCAGACCACTGCAGACTTTATCAATAGCTACTAGAAAGGATCAGTAACAAGAAACTTTGAGAACGAACTAACCAAGGACATATTGCTCAACAAATATACACTGAGCAGACCACTGGGTGACGCTTCACGCAAGAGGGCGTCGGTCGAGTGAGAAACGATGAGTTGGGCGTGTATCAGTGTGTGAAATAGAGGTGATAGTGTGAGGAGCAGATGAGAGACTATGCTCAGTCATGTGCCTAGCTTGAAAAACGACAGAAGAAAATGGGAAAAAGTAGAGGAGTGCTGTTGAGGCTATATGTTCCACTTGAAAGCCAAAGGGATAATAATAATGGTAATATAATAATGGTAATTTAGTGAGTAGTTTAGTCTCGTAGCTCCGCTAACAGAGTGCTGTAGTTTGGGACTTACAACGACCCTAGATTATCATTTTGCCAGCTGTGACCTATCACACATAAATACACACATATTTACACGTATGTTTCTTGACCACCTTCAGATTGACTCTTTTTTGAACGAGATTATTTTAATTGATCACAAAAAAAGGTCTTTATTTTAAAATTAAAAGAAATAAATAAATGCCAAAATGATGCTTGAAAGTGAAGCAGCCACAGCAACTGTTCATCTTTCCTCTTTTTCTTCTTCTACTTCTATTTCTGCTTATTCTCCTCTTTAATTTTGCCCCACTGCTTCTTCTTCTTCTTTTTTTTGTCTTCATCTTTTTTTTCTTGCCTGAATACTGACGGAAATGTCACAAATTGGCTTTAACAACAACAACAACAACAGCAGCAGCAAGATGAAAGAAACTTGTGAAAATGAGGGTTTACATCTGTACATATCCATATATATATATATATATATATATATATATATATATATATATATATATATATATATATATATATACCTATGCATGAATTGAATTCATGTTTACATTTAGAGTATGGAATATTTTATTATATATTGATTCTACCCTTTTAACTATCATCTATGTGTACATTCTATCTCTATTTGTATTTGAAACAGTTGAAAGTTCCCTGAATTTTTTTTTTATTAACTGACTGACTGACTGACCACAGGAACAATCGGAAAGAAGAGAGAAGTGAAGAGAAGAAAAAGAAGTTAGTTGAAAGCATAAAAGACACTAATAAATAAATAAATAAATTATAATTTCGAAAGGGATTTGATAATCCCACTTTTTTTTTCTCTTTCATTCATGAATAATCTCATTAATGATGAAGACGGTAACAGGAATAATTATTTAGAGAAGATCCTGTCTTCGGTGAATTTTATTCTCATCTTTAGCTGTACTACTGCATTTTTATGCACCGTCTCATTTTCAGCTAAATGAGGGTTGTAATAAAAGTGATGAGTTGTTGTCACATATATATATATATATGCTTATTATCACCAATGATATTCCTAATTGTTGTGGACTGACTGGATTATGCGTCAGACAGTGGGAAACGAGAAGACAAAGGTATTCTGGACCAACGTGAAGAACCTAGAAGACCTGGATTTCGCGCGTGGATGATTTACGTTTGATGTCACATAAAATAGAAGACTTACAAGCTAAAACTGACCAACAAACTGGTCGAAGAAGCAGCCGGCGAAGACAGGACTCCAGGTGAACATAGACAAGACGGAAATGATGATGAAAATAACCAACCAACAACAACTACAGCTCCAGCAACATCCAGCGTCAATCACCATCAACGGGAGGGATTTGAAAGAGGTTACTTCATTCACTTATCTAGGGAGCATTGTCTCAACTACATTCAGTCAGAACGGACGAGGATGTCAAATCGAACGAGAATCGGGTGAGGGGGCAAGAAACACATTCATCAACCTGAAACCAATCTGGAAATCTTCGTCACTCAGCCAGCATCAACAACAAAATTCGGTCGAATTTTCAATACAAACGTCAAGTCAGTCATTTCTTCTATACGTATCAGAAACTTGGCGGGCGGGCGGGTCACAAAGAATATTTCCAACAGGCTATTGCAGACATTTATCAACCAACAACTGTCTTCGCTCTATACTGAAGATCGGATGGCCGGGCCAGAAAGAATCACCAACAATAAATTATGGGAACAAACAAAGCAAAACAAGAAGCAATTTCCCAATAAATATGCAGGAGAAACTAGAGATGGATTGGACACTCGCTGAGGAGACCACTGGGTGACATCGCGCGCGAGTCAGGCCATTGCTCGAGTGGAACCAGGTCGAAAGGAAAGAAGCGAGTGGGATGTTCAAGGGTGACCTGAAGGACGTTGTGTGAAGAGGAGTTGAAACAGTATGTACTAACATGGATGCAGGCGGAAAGTACAGCAAAAGACAGAAGCAAATGGAGACGTGCAGTTGAAGCCCTATGTTCCACTAGGAACCCAAGGGAACAATTATATATATATATATATATATATGTAACTGTTAACGTTAGCCAACATACTATAGTTGAATAATTGTGTATTAGAGTTAGGCGATAAGATGAATAATACAATGAATGAGTCGTAATCACTACGGCATCGGAACAAAGGAAAATATGCGATTATGTAAGAGTTCTAAAGAAAGAAGCTAAAGAAACGTTGCTGGTTCCAAACTTCAAAAAGCAAGTCTCCATGAATCCGGATTCCAAGAGAGACTTAGCCTGTGATATCCTGAGGAGAAGAATTTCACCACCTTTGAGAAGAACATTCTTCACAACTAATCTAAGAGTAGTGTTCTCCAGTCAGTCATCCATTGGTCTGTATTTAGAAGCCGTAATGACAAGATCTTACATCTGACCAAATTTATGTGGACATGCATATATTAGTTCACCTGTTCCTGTGAGGTCACTTATATTGGTTGTTCGACATGTATCCTGTCTAAAATGGGTTCATGAACACTATTCTCTATTGTTGCAGAAATGTAGTAGTAGGGGTTCTGTAAGGAGTGGGATAATCTAACACCTTATAAACAACATTAACCATTCCCCTTCAACAAGCTCCTCTTACGCCTTCGAAGTAATCTGCAAAGTGAAGAACAACCTGCCAAACTCAATAAATACGCCTTCACGTTCTATGCATTGCTGAAGAGAGAAAGCGCAGTTTTTAATGCAAAAGAAAATTACTCGATTAATTCCACTGTCATGGTAAAAATCTTGTTTTTTGTATGGAGGATTTCACCATGAGCTGACATCAGTTAGAGAACCACTGGAAAACCTGGGAGTACTGGACAGCTTTTTCATCTTAGTTTGAGAGTCATCATCAGTACGCACCCATCAGCGGGATTCGAACCCAGGACCCTCCGGTTACAAGGCAAGCTCATATACCATTCGGTCCTGGGTTCGAACCCCAGTTGGTGCGTACTGCCGATGATTCCCAAACTAGGATGAAACAGCTGTCCAGCACTCCCTGGTATTCAATGGTTCTCCAACTGATATCTATCAGTGATCAACTCGTGAAAACAAAACTAACCCTTACAAACCAAACTATAGGTAATATTTAGTTATATTTGTGCGTGCGTATTACATCAGTGCCAAGTAAAGCAATATCTAGGATGACGACGAAACATCTAACATTCTTGAAAAAAACTATATAATGATTAATGATTATTATAAACAAATTGGCTAACGTTAAGAGGAAACGCGTGCTGAAATTGTTGACTAGGAGAAATCAAAGTTAATCTCCATTCAGTCACATTTTTTATTCAAGAATGAAGGGTGCACGTGTCAAATTTCAATTCACAACTTTTATTTTGATCACTAGAAATGTAGTTTGCTACTTATGGTGTCGGTAGCACAGAGTTAGAATGCTTGCCAACTACGCAGGTGGTTCGTGGTTCCATCTCCGGCCGACGCACTCCTTTACTTCGCTAAGCCATTAATAAAACTGGTAAAGAGGGAAGGCTGGGCATGAGGCTAACTGGGTTGCTAGCCTCTAGCTTAAAGCCCTATGTTCCACTGGGAACGTACTGGAATAAAATAAAAATAATAAAAATTATGGCGTAGGGTATGAGTTCCCGCATGTCTGTGATTCAGAAATACGGAAAACATTCTCAACCGTATGGTCTCCGCTTGCTTCTTTATTGGGTATCAACACAGATTCGAATTTAAAAGTGAAAGGGACGTGAGTTCCTTCAAGACAATTATAGATATACCTTATTGACTGACTGGTGATCGTCGACAAGAACAAAACAGGTCAGTCAGAACTTCCTGCCAATTTGTATCATTGTTTCAACGGTAGAATGTTCATGATTGCCACATGATCCGGGATTCGATCCTCGGCTGACGCGCCCTCCTAAACACCTGGTTGAGCCAATAGTAAGACCGCTGAGGAAGACAGGTTGGAGTGCATGAGGCTAGCTGTCTCACACCTTTGCTACTAAAACTTCAAAGCTCAAACTTGTAGCCTCAACTACTACCGGTAGTGCAAAAAAATAAAATTAAATAATACAAAAGATTTCAAAACAAAGACTTTATTGGTGATGTTGTAAATAAGATTTCACCTAGTCGTAATTCATTTAAATTGCTAGTCATGAGAGTAAACCACTATATCATTGTTCCGAGTTTTAATGTTGCCTCAATTATACATTTGGATTCTACTCAATCCTATTTCATCATCTTTAACTGACTCCACAATCACCTATGAGCGCTTTCATCTCCTCCTCACATGATATTTTCGCCTAGTTAACTAGGCGGTCCTAAGTTCAAAGAAGAGGATAGGCCGGCGTCAAAAGTTGTCAGTAGGCCTACTATTACAATACTAATTCACCTCGTCAAGACTGTCAACAAACACCTGAATGGAGCTGAGAAATAAGGCGAATCGAAATTGTTTAACTCTCAACACCCACACTCTCTGCACAACCCTCATCTCATGTGGTCGGAGTAGAAGTCATCACTAAAGATTATATGCTCACAGTCGCACAACCAAGTACAAAAACTCAATGATACCCCATTTGGCCGGTCTGTGTGAGACATATGCGATAGAGATAATGTTATACGTGAAACCTACAACTTAATATCCTATTAAAAAAATCATACTTCTCTATTCTTTCCTATTTGTAATTTATAGTGACATTAAATGAACTGTAGTCAAGATTTGACAGAATAGTTCTATAATATTTGGGCGCCGAGTGAGAAGTAGAAATTTGTAAAAAAAATTATATTTGTAAAATCTCAGCGATATTGAAATGAGTAATTCCAACGTTTCGTTCGGAAATCTGGTCCGAACTTCTTCAAAGAAATTAAGCGAAATTAACAAAACAGGTTTATATATAAAAGGAACATATTTAGTTTTTAAAACTTTGTCCAATCATGATTTATAAAACAAATATTAACAAGTATAATAAACAAAATTGTACGAGTTGTGATCAAAATTTGACCTCAGACTTACAAATATTGATCTACCTTTGTTAAATACTTTAAACACAGTGTGTATGTGTGTGTGTGTGCGGATAAACAGTTGTAAAACAATGTCTTAACGTCTCCATAAGTAGATATAGACAGTCGGGAAACTTTGACCAAGTATTATTAGTTAGTGATACATATCCATTCTTATTTACTAATCAGGATTTCCTATGCGTCATCTAACATCACACCTTCATGTCTGTTCAAACTGTTAGTATCTAGAATTTTATGATTAGACGTATTTTCAAAATTATAGTGTTTAGGATTAGGGTTTAGTTGAACAACCCCGTCAAACTTATTACATTGTCTTCTTTCTGAAGTTTTTAAAAACTAAATATGTTCCTTTTATATATAAACCTGTTATGTTAATTTCGATTAATTTCGCTGAAGAAGTTCGGACCAGATTTCCGAACGAAACGTTGGAATTACTCATTTCAATATCGCTGAGATTTTACAAATATAATTTTTTACAAATGTTTATAGTGACATTATTTTAATTATCTTATAATTTAAGCTATTAACATTATTATCATTATCATTATTTTACACTTCTTGTATACTTTGGACTCTATTGTCACTGCAAATACTAAGAAAGCTGTTACTCTATCAGTCCTGTAATATTATTTTTCCTTTTTTGATCTCTATTTTTGCTGTTGTCGGGTAAATTAAATGGAATATTGTGCCAAATGCTGAGAATTCCACACACACAGTATGAATACTAAAATTATGAGTTAGAAAGCAGAAATCGATTAGGGGTATAAGAACTGTTGAAGCTATCTGATAATCTGTGTTACTGAGGCCGATGTTTAGCCACCCTCTTATCATCATTATTATTATTACTATTATTACTAGTATTCAGAGTCACTCATTATATAATCTTCGGCTGATCATATCATGCCTTGATCTAGCCGCCCTTAGTTACCCTGTAATTTAACCTGAATCCAACAGTAAAGTATGCAAATTTAATAAACAAAATAAGAATATATGTATAGAATAAGCGAAGTCAACAGATGAGTTGGTGAGCACTTTTCTTTGTGGCTATAAATATATCAAACAAAATCAATAAAAAGTGGCTAAAATTAATCCCATATGATTGATAATAATCGTAGCTACTAGTCGTATTTTGTGGAATTTTTCTCTCTCTCCCCAGATAGTGTTATATACTACTGATTAATATAAGTAGTTGAATACCGTCGATATCTACCAGTAGATAGAAGTGATCTAAACAAAAGGTTAAAGGTCTAGAAGTGAAAACAGACAAACTGACAGAAGAGGTAGGAAGCAAGCGGAGAAAGGAATTCAAAGGAACACACAGGAAACACAGGTGATGAAGATAATGAACCAACTAGAAACAAAAACAAGAAGAGGAGATCACCATCAACAGGAGAAACTTGAAAGTGGTCACTTCATTCACAGCAAAGATGAGGATATCAAAACCGGACATGATGGGAACGTTAAGAGAGATATTCAGTAGTGTTAAATCAGTTTGTAAATCTTCTACCCTCCACAGCATAGAGAAAGAAACCCAGATTTTCAACACTTATCAAATCAGTCAGTGGCTTCTATATACGCATCAGAAACTTGGCCTTCGCAAGACGAAAAGAGTTTCTAAGATGCTGGCTGCAGATTTTTTTCCACAGCTGCCCCCGTTTCTGGTTCCGTAGTGAAGATCAGATGTTCGGTTGGCCGGCTAGAAAGTATTGGTAACAAGCAACTCTAACAGATTACTAACCGGTCAAGAACCTATTGCTCACCAAACATGCTGATAGAAGTGCAGATGAATTGAACCCACACAGTGACAAGGTATAACACGCCAAGCCATCAGTCAAGTCGAATCTGAATGGGTAGTGACGAGTTGAGCCATTGTCCAGGGCTGACATTGAAGGAGATCGTGTGGGAAGCAGGAGGTGGGAGCTTATGGAGAACCCGTGAGCCAGCTGAAGAGGATTATGGAAAACAGGACATGAGGTCGACTTCATGAGCTGTCTACTCGGTCTACCCGAGATCATATTGTTTGTGAGCTGAAGACCTTTTTATCGGTTTTCATTTTTAAAAAAAACCATGATTTATTCTCACCTCGAGTGTGTAATTCTCAAATGATGAATTTAGATTTGAGGAGTAAAGCTGGGAAAATTTAAAGGAGAACAATAATACTTCCAATACTGATAATATTTTGGTTGGCCTGTTTAAAATCTGGGCTACTGAAGACCTCATTCAATATATTGCATACTTTGTTTTAATCCAGTAAAAATATGACCTTTAAAAGTGTTGTTCACTATGGCGAGTATTTAGAGCATTTACAATACATGGTTTCACAAGTTTCTACTGAACCTGAGAAAAAGCATCATCCTCGATGGATGGCATGATTATCCCAGTATACGAGATGACCGTTCCTCAGTGGTATCAGAGACTGTGTTGCCAAACCTTTTATAATTGCTATTCAACAACAAAATGTCATCGGCTATTTCACAAAGCAGAAAAAATGAAGAGTTATCACAATGGTGGATTGGTTAGCTCTTGAGGTCAGATAGAGAACTGTGTCACACGATCTGCTGTCAATCAAATATTTTCTTTGAAGATCCTTAACGAAAAGGAGAAAAAACACTATACAGTAAACTCCACGGTAAAATTCTGTATATTATATAAGCATTGTTCATAATAAGGCGGCTATTATTATCAATAACAAAGACAATCTAAATTTGTTTAATAGTAGGAACTTACTTTATGCGCATTCCGCCTGAAAAATGCTTTACACGATTCACATGTCAACTGGCCAAAATTATGATTCACCGCCTTATCTCCACAAACTTTACATTTTTTCTCACGAATATTACTATTAGTAGTACAAGTAGTATTATTATTACTAGTGCTTGTAATGGTAGTGACAACACAATTATTTCTGATTAAATTGTCTGAGTGTTTGTCAATCTTGTGTTGTTGTTGTTGTTGCTGGTGTTGTTGGCTATAGTGATGTTTATCAGGATAAAGTTGATGGTGCGTAGAGGGAGAAGGAGGAGCAGGAGCAGGAGGATAATTTAACTTATAGTCTTGACTAGGGATAGTGTAGGTTGAAGGGATCATCCCCGGTACCGTTGCCATGGTGATGACTGTTGGTACCTCTGCGGTTGTTGTTTCTTCAGCTCGACTTGTCAACGTTTCTGTTGTTACACATGAAGTTAACGACTCTGGTCGTACTGCTGGCGGTGATGAATACTTTGTTTGAAATGTTGAATAAATTTGCAATGGGTTAATAGACAGGTTATCTGTTTTCTGTTGACTGCTAGGATATACACTGACTCTATCTTCTGTGCTATGACCTTGAACTGACTCAGTTAAACAAAAATTCTCCTCAATATCAATAGCAGAATTATGGTTATTATGATTGTCAATTAAATTATTCTGTGTCAGTTGATTGTCAGATAGTAGTGAAGACGAATTTAGTGAGTTGTTTAAATAATATTGTCCATTTTGTTGTTCTTTTAACGGTTTCATTATGTCATAAATGATGGTATCGCTTTGAAAATCACTAATCATTAATGGGTAATCATTGTTATTATTATTATTACCATTATCTCTTGTATTTATTATGTCATTCGATGAATAGATTTCTTGGCGCTGTTGTTGTTTGTGTTGTTCTTCCTGACTTAACCAGACTGCTGATTGATGATATGTGTCGGCGGTTGGTTGTCCCTGTACACTTGGTTGATAACATGTCGACTGTTGTTGTATAGACACATCGGTGAATATATTGTTTATTAATGGATTTTGTAGAAAATAGCTGGCATCATTTAATATCATAGATGATAAGGCTGGTTCATTACTACAATGCGTAAATCTGTAAGCATCATTATCAACACCATTGACGTCAACAAGACCATCGCCATCATGACCATTTTCATTGTGACCATTCATTGCATTCATACTATCATTATTGTTTAGAATAAGAATACCGGTGGAAATATCACCGGTCAGGTGTCTTTCCTCACTTAAATTATGATGGTAATAGTCCAAGTGGTATTGTGTTTGTGTAAGCTGTTGTTGGTGTTGTGGAGTTGATGGTTCGTGTTCCTGAAGGCAGTTGTTAATGAAATTGTTCCGTTGAACATTGTCAATTGTATAAAATAAGTGATGATTGTTACTATTATTACTGTAAGGCAATTGATTTGAAATCATCGTTGAGTCATTGAAGTGACCAGATAACTAAAAGGGGAGACGAAGAAAGGAAGACGAATAGAAACAGTTAAGAGAAAAACACCAAAAACACCGCGAAACCTTTGACTTGCTTTGTTGTTAATAACATAATTTTAGTTCTTTTATTTCTCTCTTATTTGTATTCTATAGTGAACAGCCTTCTTAAGCATACTTAGCTACCTAAATTATTAACATTGGCTTACTTTTTTATTCTTTATTCTATTCCTTCTTTTGTGTATCTACTGGTCCCGATTATATTATCACTATGAGTATTACAAAATTGCCCTGTCATTAACCAACATGTAGTGCGTCGGTGGTATAGCGGTTAGGACACTCGCCAACCATGCACATGGTCCGAGGTTCAATCCCTAGCTGACGCCCTCCTCTACCCCGCTAAGCCAGAAATAATCCTGGTAAAGAGGAAAGGTTGGGCATGAGGCCGGCTAGCAACCTCATCCTGTAAAATTAAACACTGCTACAGAAATTTCAAGCCACTAGCTTGAAGCCCTATGTTCCAGTGGGAACGTGAAGGAAAAAACAAAACAAAAAAAACAGCCAACATGTAATATTAGTTTTGTGATTGTTCTTTTTTGTTCGGCAATATTAAACTGACAATCTTGGTTGTGAATGGCATTATCACTATCTTTGAATTTTTGCATTATGCATGATTGCTCACACTACCACAACAAACACCGCATTAGTGCTATCAATAAAAAACCCTGAGATGTTTATTTTATGATTGTTTAGTGTTTTTCAATCAAATTAACTGTTCATCTTGGCTACTTCGTCGATTGATTTCCCCTGACGTCGAGTTCTAGGTAAACAGGGGAAATCAATCGACGAATTCGTGAAGTTACAAAGACTGAGATAGTTAGGACATGTGTTACGTATGCCAAGTCATCGCCCTCCCCGACGAGCAATGTTAGCGGATATAGGGTCAGGCTGGAAAAAAGCTAGCGGCGGTCAAACAAAAACTTGGCACCAGTCAATCAAATCCACAACAGTTGGTCTAAGCCAGCCACGTAGGAAGGTGTAGACTTCCAGGCTGGGGTCCTCGTGACGTAAAAATCAATGGTTGGAAACAATTGGTGACATGGCTCAAAATCGTTCTCAGTGGCTAGTGCAGATCCATCCACTCCTTGTGACTTATGATTCCCAATGAAACTGATTTGTTCTTCGTTATTACTCCTCCTTTGTCTCACACCTCTGCTTGCTGTCTCTATTATGCTTTTCTTGCTTCGTGTGCTACATAGAGTGTGGCGACTTGAACTGCCACACATTTGTGCAAAGTTCTACGTCGAAAACAGACAGACAAACATTCTTAAAAACATCTCATAACTTCTTGTATGATTATAGCTGTTACCGTTCACGACGCATAAACATATCATAGCTTCCACTACCCAATACTTAGATATTATTTATTATATTGTTTACTTTCTATCCTACTTCTTGGTATTTTTTCCCATTTTTTTTGCTCCTTTTTTTGATTTTGTTGTTGTTTTTTATATTTATTTTTTGAAATACTCTTTTTAAATGTTTGATAAAATTAGATGCAATATTGTAGATAAGTGCTGAAAATTCAACACTGTATTTTTTTAAATTTTTTTATTACAGCTTGATTCCACACCGTATTTATGGTACAAGTATGGAATTTTCAGCATGGATATCGGTAGCCCAAATTTTGCAGGCCGACCATAGATATCAGGTGTGCGTCGGCATGGGTTCAAACCTTGGGCCATGTGCATGGTCAGCGAGAGTCCTAACCACTGTGCCACCGACGCACTAGTACTGTTTCTGGAATAAAGTAAATTATTATTGTAATGAACAGATAAAAGGAACACCAAAGCGATCGTCCATATCAAGATCAATCTCTGAAGCCGTTATGCAAAGATTTAAAAAAATAAACAGCCCTATCCATAATTAAATCAAAAATCAGCGTAAGTTTACCTGATGACACATTTGTCATAATTAAAAGGAATGAATTTAAAATACACCTACAAAAATTAATTAACAACATACTTGAAGACATTAAATTCGCCATGAGAGAAAAAGGATCAAACAATAAAATTCCTCCCTTAGATATCTTAAAATCAAGAAAACTAAGCACAGAAGATATAGAAATCACAAGTATGTAGAAAATCAGTTCACACACACACAAACCAAAAATACTCAATCTTATAATAGCGATGACGCAATGACTTTTACAAAAGAAACTGTGTGCGAAGACTTTTTCTTTTAAAAAGAGTTCAAGCACACACTGAAGCACTTCGATTATAAATGGAACAGAAGAGAAATATTTGCCAACTGTCTTCTATAGGAAGAATTATTACCCGTAGAATTTCATCAAAAAGTGTTTAAACTCAAATCGTAGTGCTAACATAAAATACCATCTTGAAATACCACAAGAAAACATTCTACAATATATATATATATATATCTCTGAACTAACGGCTAGAATACTGAGACCGTTTGAAACAGATGTAGTACACAAACCAGTCAACATAGTCACTTCACTTAATATTCTGCGGACCAAAGCATCCCCCAGTAAAAGATAATAAGATCAATAACATTTACAGAATAAATTGCCTGAACTATGATGATGAGAATCGGGAAGGCGAGAAACACATTCATCAACCAACTGAAACCAATCTGGAAATCTTCGTCACTCAGCCATCATCAACAACAAAATTCGGTCGGATTTCCAATACAAACGTAAAGTCAGTCAGTTCTTCTATACGGATCAGAAACTTGGCAAGTGGGTTACAAAGAATATTTCCAACAGGCTGGCTATTGTAGATCTTTATCAACAACTGTCTTCGCTCTTTACTGAAGATCAGATGGCTGGAAAGAATCACCAACTATTGGAAACTACGGGAACAAACAAAACAAGAACAAACCAATCACCAACCAACAAATATGCAAGAGAAAGTGGAGATGGATTGAACACTCGTGGCTGAGGAGGCAGTTGGATGTCATCGTGCGCGCATCAGATCATTGCTCGAGTGGAACCCGAAAGGGAAATGGCAAGTGGGACGTCAGTGCAAGGGTGACATGGAGGAGGTCGTGTGAAGGGGAGTTGAAAGTGTATGGACTAACATGGATGCAGATGAAAACTACCGCAGAAGACAGAGGCAAGTGGAGACGTGCAGTTGAAGCCCCATGTTCCACTAGGAACCCAAGGGAACAGTAATAATAATAATTAGTATAGGAAACGTTTACCAACTAATAAAGAATAAACCACATGATAACAGCCAATCAGTACAAAGGAGACTGTCAGGAGATAAAATTGTGTATCATCCAAATAAGCCCGCTTCATTTTTAAAGCTTGCGCTGAAGATGCCTCTAGGAAGACAACGAAAGGCTTGCAATTAAATCAGTCAACTTAGAGATCAAAACCAAAGAGAAACAAGCTTTTCTCGTCAACAGGGAAAATAAAATTCATCTGAATGACCTTTGAAAGCGGTGAAACTACAACCTGATTAGCAGTTCAGTCTCATGGCCCAGCTAGTAAAGCACCACTAGACTAGTGATTCAGAGACCACTGTTTCGAATCCGGTGACAACTCTTTACGAGATTTTCATTTTACCACATTCAACTATCACCCAGTTACACCAACTACCAACTCAAGGCTACCTACTCAAATAGTTTTATTATCATTCAACGACAAAAACGGTCAGAAAAAAAAAGATCCAGACTAAAAACAAGCGATCAAATTTTTACAAATGAAACGAACAATGAATGTAAGGTTACAACCTAAATTTAAATTAATTCCTAGTAGTAAGTAGTACTTGACAGTGGAATTTAAAATCTTTAGTCGAGACAGCATTCAAACTAACGACCTACAAAAAATTTCTAGTCCTCTGTCATACCGACAAACATATTTGTCAAGAGTTAGTTCGCAAGAATTTGACTTGTTTCACGCTTAGTCACATGAATTGATATTGTCGTTAGATAATCATTAAAAATCGAAGAGTAGTGAACAGATGTCTCGTTCTAATTCCGATGAGTACGCACCAAGACGAAACAGCTAGCTATCTAGCTAACCAGTACTCCAGTACTGATTTTTAATAGTTCTCCGTCTAACATCACAATCTGCGGTCAAACTTGAACCAAATCAAACCCGTACAAACTAACACTTTCACATATTCGTTATTTCATTATGAACCTCTCATTGCAGTCTTACTATCTCCTGTTTAACTCAGACCACTTTGTACTAGCCACTCCCCTGACACTTTTTATAACCTTGAACTAACTTGTCAATTTTCTTGCCCCACAATCTACAAATCTATTATGATGACTAATCACCACCATTGTCTCCCGTTTAACAATATTTTGGTAGTCGATTTCAGCCCAGAGTACGTTTGTCACATACAAATAAGACTGTTTATTTTGACTACCCATATCTAATCTGTTATTCTACGTTAAAAATGTATCCGCCGCCTAACTGGCCTTTATTGTAACGACAACAAATATTATATTTTATAATTGTGAGAACCTGAAGAGAAATTATTGAAAAGAATATTCTTCCTTCAGATTGACTTTTAATTCAAACTAACACTGTTAATAATTAATCTGATGTACTCTAGTAACTGGCCGCAGCAAGAAATGGCCTGGAGTTACAATGAGAATTCATGTGATCAGAGGGGTCCACCAGATCTGGCATCAGCCTATGTACTTGCCGATAACACTGTCTGGTGCCAGTTGTGCTAAATATGTCACAAATTTATAGAAGTTAGGATTCATGAGGTAACCAGTGAGTTGGGTCCCAGTAGCTGAAGGGTCAACATGCTCGCCCTGTAACCCAAAAGTCCTAGATTCGACTCCTTGTGGTGGATAATTACTGGTGAAGAGTCCATAACTGTAGTGAGGCAGGTGTCCAATACTTCAGTATTGAGCTTCAACGGTCCTCCAGCTGATATCAATCCCCACTCAAACTTGAAATAAATTAAATCCCTACAAATAAACCTTTTCTCCCAATTTGAATGAAAATACTCAATACTTTACATTCAAAAACACCAAGATCATTATTAGATCTTATAGAAAGTCTTTGCTACCGCTTATCTAATTGGTCTTCTTCACTGTTAGTCCCGATTTCCAGAGTCTCACTGACGTAAATTGTGACTAAGACACAACTTCACTTCATTCATAAGTTCAGCATTGTAGGACTCAGTTGGTCACACTTTGTCTCATTCAAATTTTTTACTAGTCAATGAGAAACATCATGGTGCTCTTTGATATTGTTTACGGGATATATTGATCGCCACCCCCAAGTATACTTTGAGTAGGCATAGATTAGAAAACAACAAGTTATCAGGCTCCAATGTTTGGCCTGAAAATAATAAGTGGATGATTTGAAATGTCATCAAATGTTACTCATCTGTGACGACTGACTGTCATTTATATGCAACTGACAATATGTAGTATTGTTACAACAGAAGACAAGGGCCAGGCTACAGATCGTTTATTAAGGAAATCAACACATATTTATATATTTTCATGTACATTATTATCATTTATTCAAGCCAACAAACACAGTCTTCTGATTGGTTGTTTCTCACAGAAAGTTAATCTTTCATCGTTTTGTGGCTGTTTCTTGAATGTCAGATCATCTATATGTTAACTGTATCCGCCTAGGCAAAGTCTGCTGTAATTGGTTGTTGAATCAGTCTTTTTTCATATTTTCTCACGATCAATATTTGGGACATAAACATTGACGTAAATTAATGTCAACCAATTTGGCTAGCAGCCTGCTCTCACCACAGTATCTGTTGTGTAAAAGCTAATGAGAAATGATATGGCTACTTAATAAATGTGGACATATGGTTGAGAGTATGCTTCGAGCCCGTTACCCTTTGGTTTAAAACTAAAAGGCTTAAACCGATGAATCAAAGCTCCCACAGGCTTAATCTCCATGAAACTACTGATTCTACAGGCATTGGTTATTTCATTGTCAGATTGAAAGAGCTGTTCACAATTCTTTTTGGCTAGTAACTATTTCGTTACACTAAAAGCCAAAAGACAAAATCAATAGACAGGTAGATAATAGCCCTTAGAAAATAAATAGTAAAGCTTAGCTTTGAAAGAAGTGTACTACTGATTGCGTAATAATACTGAAGAACGGAACTGTCGTTAGTTATAGGTTCGATCACAGGCCAACATCAGCTTGATAATCATTGGGAAACCAGCAGTGGAGAACCGGACAGCTGTTTTCAGCGTCCTAGTTTGGTACCCTTTAGTAGTGTGAACCCACTAATGGAGGGGACTCTAAATCAAGACCTTCCAGTTGTGATTATACCTAGTAGACCATTCTCAGTCATTGGGACCCAATACAATGGTCCATGAATTCCCACTCTTGCCAAGCCGCGAAGTATGGCACACGACTACAAGTCACTGTTATAAGCGAGTAATTGTCTTATTGCCTAACTCGGCCAACTATGCTGGTCACAACATCACACCAGAAATCTAAGTAACTTCCGGTATACGGCCAGTCAGTAGTAAGCATCAGATCATTTTTTTTATTTCTTTCACGTTCCCAGTGGAACATAGGGCCTCAAGCTAGTGGCTTGAAGTTTTTGTAGCAGTGTTTATTTTACAGGATGGGTTGCTAGCTTCCTACCCAACCTTTCCTATTTACCAGCATTACTTCTGGTTTAGCGAGCTAAAGGCGTACCTCGGCCGGGGATCGAACCCCAGAGCATGTGCATGGTGAGCGAGAGTCATAACCACTGTGCCACCGATAGTTCGCAGAGATCTGATTGGTTGCCGGGTAAGAATTCATAGACCATTAGGTTAGGTCTCATTGGCTAAATAGTGTACGAGCTTGACTGGTAGTCAGAAGGTCTTGGGTTTGTGAACCGCATTGGTGGGTGCACACTGATGATGAACCGAAAACTAGGCTGATGAAACAGCTGTCCAGAGTATTCCCTGCTGGTTTTCAATGGTTCTCTAACCGATATCACTGCATGATCAAACTTTTAAAAAAAAGTCAAATCCTCCTGACAAACTAACTCTTAAAAAGTTAGAAGAAGAAGGCGAATAATAAGTGCACTGATATACATGACTGAACTGCCTACTCTTAATTCTAATCATCAAACTATTGTTTTTCTATGATCATGAATTATAGGGAAAAAAGCAAATTAAAAATTCTATATTGAGTCTTTTTTTCACTTTTTTTTCAACAAGGTGCACCATGAGAATAAAGCATTTAATTAATTAATTAATAACAATTAAAGTGGGGTTCGAGGATATGGAGGGGGAGGTGAACCATTTTTTTTCAAATGTGAACCTATCAAATAAATCCTATCCATTGTCAGTTAAATGATGCACTAAACGTTAATTACTATTGTTATTGCTGTTATTATTAATATCATCCTCTTTGATCACTCTATACCAAGCGCCCCCCGCCGCACCCCCCCTCCCTCAATCGACCTTGCTTGTACTCACTCGGCGGCTTGTTTTACATATCCACTTTAATGTATCTATCCCTTATTCTTCATCTTTTGTTGTTGTTGCTTTCAAAACACTTTATATTATGAATAGTGTTGTGTTGAGTTGATTTCTTCTGTTATTTGTTGTATATTCTAATTAAAGTGTTTATTATCTCCCTCGACCCCTCTTCCCCGCCACTTCCGGTTAGTACTCACTTGTCATGTTTTAAATTTGAGCGAGAGAGAGACAGAGAGAGAAAGAGGGAAGGAGGGAGGATGGCAGAAGAGAGAGTAGAGAAATCGAAGGAATCCTAACACCAACCTTCATTGCACTCTAATAACACTGAATACATCGAATACATTCAAAAGAAAACATGACTATTCATTTGTCTTGTGTGTGTGTGTGTGTGCGGAGGGGGAGTGCATATTGACACTTGAGTGAATAGTAGTGGAAGTAGTGTGAGTCGAAAGAGTGTGAAAAAAAATAATAATAAAGAGTCTAATTAAAGCTCGGAAAATTCAATGAGTGACGTAGAATAAGAAAAAATTGAGTTCATGGTTGAATTTATTTTTGTTCTCTCCAACAGAAGGAACATGAAGACAACAGTTAGAGAGAGAGAGAGAACGAAGGGGGTGAGTTTGTGTGTGTGTGTGTGAGTGTGTGTGTGCAGATGAAAAAATGTTTCCTCCACTGATAGGATGCACTTTGTGCTGTAATATATGCAGAAGAGGAAGAAGAGTAAAAAAGAGAACAACAAAAAAAATGTTTTTCTTTGAAAAATAAATTAATGATATTTTGATTGATGAGTAAGTACACTTTAGAATGAGTTATTTGATAAGTTTATATTATTTATTTATTTTTTTTCCTAGGCATTTACAGAGCTAGCTATTCACAGTGATATTCGAATACTATTCATATGAATAGTTTGAAATTACTTGACAAAGACATTTTATTCTGATATTAAGCTAATTAGTATAAGTATCAGTTAGGCTTATTGTCTAAAGAATGATAATTACTCCGTATGATCTAGTCACTAGGTAGACTAAAGTTGTTGGAATGAGATTAGGGTTAATTAGTAGGTAGTTGGAAGCAAAGTGTGTTGTTTTACTGAGAGATTTCAAAGGCTGTACGTCAACGGAGAAGTTCTACTTCTACTTTTAAATTCAGACAGAGATTAAGTGTGAACATAGATAAAACAGAGGTGATGAAGATTCCTGGCCAACACCAACAGCAACAACAACAACAGACAACAATCAGTCAGCATAAATGGGAGGAACCTGAAAGAAACAACCTCCTTTACCTACCTACCTGAGAAGCATCGTTTCAACTATAGGCGGAACTGACAAGGGTATCAAAGCAAGAATCGGAAAAGTAAGACAGGCTTTCATTACTCTCAAGTATGTGTGGAGGTTAACAGCACTCACCATCAAAAATAACATCTGGATTTTCAACTCCAATGTGAAGTCAGTCAGTGCTACACACTATACGGATCAGTGACTTGGTGCGTCATAAGGAGCACCTCAAACAAACTTCAGACCTTCATTAACAGTTGTCTTCGCTCAATACTCAAGATCAGATGGCTGGCCAGAAAAGATCAGAAACAGGGATCTCTGGCAATGAGCGAACCAACACAGCAGGAACCGATTGTGAAACAAATAGGCAGGAAGAAATGGAGATAGATGGGCTGGCTATACTCTGAGGAAACCATCAAGTGACACCACTAGACAAGCCATTGGTCGAGTGGAACCCAAAAGGGAGACAGCAAGTTGGTCGTCAGTGAGAGGGTGACTTGGAGGAGGTTATGTGAAGAGGAGATGAAAGCATGTGGGCAGACGTGGAGCGGGTTGAAAAGTTGGCATAAAACAGAAGGCAATGGAGACGTGCAGCTGAAGCCCTATGTTCCTCTAGGAATTAAAGGATATAATTATAATAATAATAAGTGTCAGTATCTTTTTGAGGGCGATTTGGATCTGTTCATCTGATATTTCTTTTGGTTTTAGATTCCAGCTTATAAATTTGGGTGAAGGGAAACTATTTTCTGTCAAAGTCCCTGGGAGATTTATCAATTTTCATCAAATGACTTGTTAGTGCATATTTTTTTGATCCTTGAGGAAAGCAAGTATATGAGGTTACTCTTCTTGCCTAGAGGAACACAAATTTGAAAGTTAATAAACAGGACTGAAATACTTTAGATGCTGCTACTGTTGTCTTGCATTATAACATTGTTTCCTGCTTAAACAAAGCAGACAAATATGTCCGATGTACCTTCTTTGAGTACACATCCGCTCTTGACTCTATACTCAGCTGCCTTTGCTGAAACGAGCTTTCTCTGACATAAGCCTAGTCCTGGGCTGTTAAATGGTGGCATTCTTATATCTGGAACAGAATGAGTATACTGTATATATAAAGCCAAATCCCCCTCTGAATCTAGTGTTCGACAGAGAGATGTAATTTTGGAATGAATCAGCAGCGGTTAATAGGTTGGTGATCCAACTGCGTCGCTGCCAGTTACACCTTGATCTAACTGTTCCAAAATCAGTAGATTTTCGTTAGTTATTAGCCAGTAGTTTAAGCTTAACGGTCTTATGTTAAATCCCACTGGTAAATGTCAGACAGCTTACTTCATCTTCCCCATAAAAGTGATCCACACGAACTGGTGTGTTCACAAGATACTGCTTGTACCGTAGCAGAAAAGGCACTAAAAAAGAAACCCAGTCAAGCACCAAATACCTTGGAACACTTCTATCATCTCTACTTCCTTCGTTAGACATTCCATATCTTGTCGATTTCTAACAAAATATTCCCAATAACCTACTACATTAACAAGTCAAGGCAATCAATCAGGCAGACAACTCTCAACCTCCATTTTTTACAAGTTGTTAACTCTTGCATCTTACCTAGTGTTCTTTATCCCCCACCCCAGTCAGTCTTTCTTGGACTACTCGAAAGTGACTACGTCATATTTTGAGCGGTATAAAGGGTTGTCAGTATGGCCAGTATTAAGTTACTAAATCACCTCATCAAGACTGTCGACAAACACCTGAACTCAGTTGAGAAATGGCGTGAATCCATATTGTGTGACTCCCAACACCCACACTCTCTTCACAACTCTCCAACACTTACACCCACACCTTGCATCTCATGTGGTAGGACTAGAAGCCATCACTCAGGATTATATGCTCAGTCGCACAACCAAGTACAAAAACTCAATGACACCCTATTTATCCCTCCTGTCCGCTTCCTGCGACAGAGGTAATGTTAGCTGCGAAACCGACGACTCACTATGTAATTGGCAAAACAATTTTCTAGTGACTCTTTAACTGATTTCAGTCAGCTTGTGATGAAATCCTGTTAACAATTAGATTAAATCCCTACAAATTAACATTTGTTAATACTTTATCCTCAAGAGTTGCTGTGTAAAGATTCGATTTGTTTTTTTGAGTTTGACTACGGACTGATATCAGATATAGAACCATTGAAAATTAGGGACTACTGGACAGCTATTTCGTCCTAGTTGAGGAGTCATTGGCAGTGGCCAGTGAGTTCCATTCAGTCGGGAATGAGGATGGATTTCCCACAGATGACATCGGTTGGTGGTCGCGTTAAAATCACAAATTGGTAGAAGTTAGAATTTATTGGCTGACCACTGAATCGTGTCATAGTGGCTGAATGCTCTACAAGCTTGCCTTGTTACCTGAAGATCCTAGGTTTGAATTCCGCGTGGTGGATGCTTACTGCCAATGATTCACAAACTAGGATGAAACAGCTGTCCAGTACTCCCTGCTGATTTTCAATAGTTCTCTACCTGATATCAATCCTTAGTCATACTCGAAGTACTTCATTCAAAAATGTTCATCCACACTTTCACATATATCTTACAAAGGCTTTTAAAAGACAAGAGTTCGGAACCCAACACAGGCACACACACACACACGCAGGGTAAACCTGACAAAACATTCCCACCACTGTGCGTCGGTGGCACAGTGGTTAGGACTCTCGCCGACCATGCACATGGTCCGGGGTTCGAGCCCATGCCGGTGCACACCTGATATCTATGGTCGGCCTGCGAAATTTGGGCTACCGATATCCATGCTGAAAATTCCATACCTGTACCAAAAATACGGTGTGGAATCAAGCTGTAATCAAATAAACAAATAAATAAATATATATATAAACAATGATTAAATCTGAGATCTGAACTGAAATGTCATCCCCTCTACCTCACTCACTCTCTGTTTACCTCTCACTCGTTGATGTTTAGTTTATTTAAACTGAGCAGTTCAATTTGAGGTCATTCAGTAGAGAAAGAAAGAAAGAGAGAGAGAAAATAAGTAAATGACGCCACTAAATTAAAAACAGCTCTAACTGTAAATTGAACGGATAAATAAAAATTCTTCTTATGCTCAGTATTATAATTATTGCTATTGCTATTGCTATTATTACTATTATCAATAAATATATGAGATCAGAAATGATGACATTCAGGCAGTGTTTCTCTCCACTCAAAAATAAAACAAACAAACAAAAAAATATTTAGAAACAAATTAAACAATCTATTGTTATACAGTTGAAGTATATCAGAAGATTTGTAGAGAATTTATTGATTCATAAATTGCTTCATAGGTTTAATTTCTAACAGATCAAGATAATTACTAGTTATATAATAATAACAATAATAGTGATAGTGATAATTACTGATAAAGAAATGCTTCACAGAATTGCCTACAACTCATTATCTATTTTCTTACAGGATTTCATCATCAGCTGAAAACACGATTAGAGAATCATTGAAAAGCCTGAATTGGAGTGATGAACAACCAGTTGTTTTCTAAGCCTAGTTTAGAACTCTTCGACAGCACTCACCCACTCACTAACTGGGTTCGAACCCACGAACCTCTGGTCACAAGGTGAGTTCGTAGACTATTCTCAACCACTGGGATCTGATCCAATGGTCAGCCTGTGAATTTCTTCTACTGATGCCGATTCATGATGTATTCACCAGGCTCACATCTCTCTAGGTGAGGAAGGTGGAGGAGTGAGTTTGTGTGACCGTGGATCTAGTCGAGGACTACAGGAGGCGGTGTGGCGTGGTCGGCGAGTATTCCACCAGTAGTGAACCACAAATGTGCAACTCACTTTAACACTAAAGACGTAATAACAGCGTGAAACAAACAAAAATAAAATCGCGAAATGGTAGAAGTTTGAATTTATGGGCTAGTTATTGGATCGTGTCTCAATGGCTGAATAATCTTGGGTTCGAACCCTGACAGCGGGATGCAAATTAATAAGAAACAGTGGCCCCTTACTCATTGCCTTTTTAATGGTTTTGCAATGGATATCACAATCAATATTCAAACATAAAACAATGGACAGAAAACGAATGTGAGAGGTGGAAACGAAAATTAACGGTTGATGAATTGCTTTTTGTTGGATATAAGACGGTGATTCGTCCATACTAAATGGTCTCACGTTCAATCCCTCTACTTAATGTCAGACAGCTAACTTCAACTTCATCCATAAAAGTGATCTATACGAAGTAGCCCGTTCACAAGATACTACTTGTAGAGTAGCATAGAAGGCACCGAAATACAAACCCGATCAAACATTAAATACCTTGGAACACTTCTATCATCTCTACTTCCTTCGTTAGACATTCCATATCTTGTCGATTTCTAACAAAATATTCCCAATAACCTACTACATTAACAAGTCAAGGCAATCAATCAGGCAGAAAACTCTCAACCTCCATTTTTTACAATCTGTTAACTCTTGCATCTCACCCATTGTTCTTCATTCCCCTCCCCTTCCCCCTTCCCACTCCTCAGTCTGACCTGTTCATCTCGGAAGTGATTGCGTCATATTTTGAGCGGTATCAAGGGTTGTCAGTAGGGTCAGTATTATGGTACTAATTCACCTCGTCAGTACTGTCGACAGACACCAGAACTCATGCGAGAAATCGTGTGGATCCATACTGTCTGAGTCTGAGTCACTCTTTTCACAACTCTCATCTCATTTGGTAGGACTGGAAGTCATCACTAAGGATTATATGCCCACTGGCACAACTCAATGATACCCTAATTATCTTGTCTGTCTGCATCCAATGAGACAGAGATAATGTTAAGCGTGAAACCTGTGACTCACTGTTTAATTGGAAAAAATAACGGATTCTTTCATCCTCTACCGCTATTTCAATTAACTTGTATTTTCAGATATTAACTTTATTATTAATATTGTTATCCTTATTTCACACGTCTGTGCATTTGTGACATCATGGTAACTACTAATATCGAGAAGCTACTATTATCAATTCTCGTTACCTATAGCCTGTAATGTTACTTTGTTGTTGTTGCGGTTGTTATTGTTGTTGGTTAAACTGGATGCAATATTGTATGAGATGGTGAGAATTTCACATTGTATCATGAGTATGGTTTTGACCATATTGAATTTATTGAAGTTCTAAGATGATACGAAATTAATATACATGTGGACTATTGTCAGTCTTTTATTTTCTCTCTGGTCATTATATTACTTTTACCAGTCAATCTGTGCCTTTCTTCTCACCCTGGAGGTATTAATCGTACAGCTATAGTATTGTTTCATACATACGACTGAGTTAGAAAAGAATCCCAGATGGTCAAGTCATAATATGCAATCAGTGCTTGAAGTCTCTGCTTGTGGCTTTGATCCACGTAAAGAGTAAGTGCAGTCTAACTGTGACAGGAGTCCAAGAGACTCTAAGAGTCAGGGGTTTAGAAATGCTGGTGACATGGCTGAAAATCATTCTTAGTAGCACTTATCCTCTGTAGTCTCCTAGATTTATGAAACACCGATTATTCTTTATGTCATTATCTTTTCTCCAATAAATCCCCGTTTTACATGATTTCATCATGAGCTGACATGGGTTACAGAACTATTAGAAAAGCAGTATTGAAGTACTGAATAGACAGTTGTTTAGTCAACCCGGTTGAGGACTCTTGAGAAGCGCGCACCCACCCAGTAATGAAATTCGAATCCACGACTTTCTGGTTACAAGGTGAGCTTGTAGACCATTCTCAGCCAGTGGGATCCGATCCAATGTCAAAACTATGAATTCCAACTTCTACTGATTTACTTCCGTTTGTTATGATTTCTTCGCATTCCTTTTTTTGTATCCACGTTTATGTGTGATCTGTGGGGTTCGACAACTTGAACTGGAGCGTTTTTGAGCTAATTTCTTTATTAAAATCAGTTTAATTCATTTCGGCATAATCATACGTAAAGCTGTTTGTTGAGTTTAAACTAACTTCAGGCAGCGTCATTGGACGATGAATGTAACAGATTGACAGGCATAGAGTACAGGTTCAAAGTACCACAATTGAAGGAATTTTCCAGCATTATTTATTCAACTCTCTTTTCATAATCCCAGCATTAACTTCTCTATATTGTTTCCGCCTGGGGGAAGTTGGAGAAGAAACTGCAATGCACGTTGTATCTGACGAAGAATAATCGCAAAGAGAATAATGGGGATTCAGTGAATCTGTTAGAACACACGAAAAGTGAATACATCTGTACTATTGAGAATGATTTTGAACTCTATAAGAACTAGTCTTCAGGCACTGGTTCTCAATGCCTAATTGACCGTAGCTAGGCAGTCTCTACTTCCCTACACGGCCCTGAATAACAGTCAAGAGAACTCATGGATAGATGTAACGTTTTGGTTTGACCCAACACTATTCAGAAGAAGTAGAAGACGATTTTTTGGCATGTGTAACACATTTCCAGGCGGCCACGTCGTCTAACACTCTATGCAACACCTATATATTATATTTCCATATACTAAACAAATCTCCTTTGGATGATCAAGTAATTGGGAAGCTATTTTAACACTACAGAGCCTATTGACCCAAATCTTTATCAACCTCATTCAACAGCTGACTATATGACAATGCCATGTGTCAGGTGATCCTCAACGGAAAACTCAGTGAGGTGTTCGAAGTGAATACAGGAGTAAGACAAATATGCCGCTTATCACCAGTGATATTTTTAACTGTGGTGCACTGGATTATGCGCCAGACTGTAGGGAGTGGAGAGATGGGAATACGTTTAACCGTTAAGAAGACTCTAAAAGATCTGGATTTCGCGGGTGATCGACGTTTGATGTCACACGAACTCAAGGACATCCAGGCGAAAACAGACAAACTAGTGCAAGAAGCACCGAAAACATGACTTGAAATAAACATAGATAATAAATGGATGATGAAAATGACCTACAACGATAACAAAAAACACCAATCAATATCAATGGTGGTACCGTTTCACCTACAGGCGACAACACGGGTAAAGCTGTCGAAGACAGCCAGAATCAGGAAGGCAAGACAGACCTTCATCACTTTGAAAACCTTTTGGAAACCTGTTGTATTTAGCATGAAGAACAAGATTCCGACTTTCAACGAAAATATCAACTGAGTCACTTCTTCCTCTGAATGGATCAGAAACAACTTGACTTGCGCATCATGTAAAGCATTTCTACAGGTGGCTGCAGACTTTTATCAGCATCTCCCTACACTGGATCCATAGTGAAGATCAAATAGCCAGAAATAATTAGCAACAAGAAATTATGGGGGCAAACTAACGAATAGCCTATCTGTCAATAAATATTTTTCAAAGAAAATGGAGATGGACTGGGCAAACTCTAAGGAGACCATTGGATAACACTGCCCACCAGGCCATCACTCGGGTAGATCCCGAGTCGGAAACGACGAGTTGGGCATAGGTTCGATGTTGATATAAGGGAGATCGTGCGAAGAAGAGATGAGAGACAGTGGGCAATCGTGAGGCCGGCTAAAGAGGATAGTACAAAATAGAACAAAGTGGAGACTTGGTTTTGGAGCTCAATGTTCCACTTGGAATCCAAGAGAACAATAAATAACAATAATATGATTTAATTGATGATATGATTGTTTTTTTAATGAAATCACTTCTGAAAATTTAGCATTCTTCTCACAGAATACAAGCAATTTTCTCAGTGATAACGTTTGAAGGCTTATTTTCATAACCGCCTTCATAACCTTAATTACCATAGTAACAGTGGTTATTTGCGATAAATGAAGTGAATAGTTAGCTATATTATTTTATACTTCGATTAAGAGAACCATTTCTTAGAGGTGA
Source organism: Trichobilharzia regenti (assembly GCA_944472135.2). Classification (NCBI taxonomy): domain Eukaryota; kingdom Metazoa; phylum Platyhelminthes; class Trematoda; order Strigeidida; family Schistosomatidae; genus Trichobilharzia; species Trichobilharzia regenti. The sequence goes on along the minus strand of OX235262.1, from coordinate 1,686,212 downwards.
AGCCTAGAAAATGTCTGTTATCCACAGAGGTCAACTGTTGTTATACAACTTTTGAGGGGTAGTTCAAAGGAATTTGTTCACTTTTAAATTCATAATGATAATAAGTTAATTATTCATTAATTATCAATAATAGCTTCATTTTAAACAGTCTTTCTGGAATAAATCTAGAGTTTTCAGCATATACTGTACAGTATTGCATTTAATTTTCTCTCTTTTCAGGGGTAATAGTTAAAACAGGACATCTACATTGTTAATATTGTTTAATAAGAATGTGAATATAAAATTTTTATCTCTCATCACATTTTATGTGATGATGCCTTCCAGATAAGGCATTGTTACATAGATTTTATCCCAAGTTGTCTGAGCTAGAAGTCTTCTAATAGTTGCTTCTAGTTCCTCTGACTAATGATATGTAGCAAAGAGAGAACTGTGTTTAGACAGAATGCTCATGATTCGACAATATGCTATGTGTCTATCAACAACAGTATTATCGAGTTGGTTTAGAGTTACCCCGCTTGCCCTACAGACTCCTTATAGTGCCTTTTGTGGCGTAACAAAGTAGTCTTTTTTTAATTAGCCTAGGAAAGATTTAACTGGTGGGTGGGGAGGTTAGTAATAAAGAAGAATAGATAGAATTTTTTTTTATTACAGCTTGATTCCACACTGTATTTTCAGTACAAGTATAGAATTTTCAGCATGTGATATTGGTAGCCCAAATTTTGCAGGCCGATCATAGATATCGGGTGTGCATCGGCAGGGGATCGAACCCCGGAGTATGTGCATGGTCGGCGAGAGTCCTAACCTCTGTGCCACCGATGCACATGAACTAGCCAACTGAAGTAATAGAGACTGAATGATACCAGATTGTCTTAACAACCCCGTAAAGAACAATGAACGAAATATTTTTCTATAAATTAACACGATTTAAGAAGACAAGGAAAACTTAGAGGAAATACACAATCCAAGATATTTAATATTCAACTTAGTTTTAACTTCACTGCCATCTATTATATTAGAATCATGCCAACTACCTAGTTCACATAAGTGGCGCTTGTGTCTGAAAATGGAACTAACAAGCAGACATTTGAAGCGATCCACTTTAAGACCATTTGATATAAGTTAGACAACCAACACTGAAAACCAGAGGGGGCCATAAAACCACTAATCCATCATAGTTCATGGCTCATCAGCATTACACACCCATGAAACCCACCTACCAACGAAGACTGAACCCAGAACTTTCAGATCAAAAGACAAGAATGTCAACTATTCAGCCACCGATTGGTATTGCAGAGGCCCATGAATTCTAACTTCTATCGGCCACATTACTTGTAGCACCACAGAGAATCGGTTTCTCATCGCTGAGTATTTGTCCTCCCGTCTCATGACCCAATGGACTCCATTCTCATCACAACTACTCACTTCCAAGGCAACTCTAGGCAATCCTAATTCTGTAGTCAGTCAAGAATGAGCATTGAACTATACGATTACTTTATCTTTCAGAACTGTGTTTGGTTACAGGATTTCATCATGAGTTAACATTGGTTAGAGAACCATTGGAAAACCTGCATGGAGTACTGGACAGCTATTTCCTCCTAGTTTGGGACTCTTCAGCAGTACGCACCCACCGGGGTTCGAACCCATGACCTTCTGGTCACAAGGCGAGCTTGTAGACCATTCAACAGCCACTGGGACCTGATCCAATGGCCCACGAATTCTAACTTCTGCCGATTCACGACAAAGCACGACCGCTAGCCAATGTCTTCGGCAAGTATTTGTCCTCACACCTAACCTGCTGCACCCTACTGGTCACGACTTCTCACTAGAACCCCAGGTAACCCTACCTGAATAGGCCAAGCCCTGGGTTCGAACCCCGGTGGGTGCGTACTGCTGAAGAGTCCCAAACTAGGTTGACGAAACAGCTGTCCAGTACTCCATGCAGGTTTTCCAATGGTTCTCTAACCAATGTCAACTCATGACGAAATCCTGTAACAAATCAACCAAATCCCTACAAACCAATACTTGAAGCACTGTGTTTGTTGGAATATCTATGTACATTGGTAACCTAAAACAAAATAATCTTTGGTAACTGAAATCAGTTTTATGCTGTAAAACCCAATCTTTACTTTCTTTTTCTTAATAAAGACCATAGGTACATGCCTAATGAAGTAAATTATTATTTCACTATCTCACTCAATCTACGAATACGGTCACACCAAGACTACATGGGCTACGAAAAGTGCATAAAAAGGGCTTACCACTACAACCAGTGTTAGACACGTGTAATTCCCCATATCACGCAACAGCGAAATGGATGGTGAAGCTCCTAAAGCCTCTGCATAACGAACTGGTAACGCAGAGTGTATAAGAAAGTTATGAATTTATCAAGGAATTAGAAATTTTAATGTGAATGACAAGTTTATGATATCTTTTGATATATCCTTCTTGCTGACGACTGTATTGCTGAACAAAGAATATCCTTTTTGATAATTCCCTCTTCTGGCTTTACAAATATATATGCATGTTAATATACATAGAATATTCTAGAACAGTAGTCAATCACAATATTAATGTTTTTTAAATAATAAGACCAATTGAATAACAGCTCATTAAAGAACCCCGGTGGGTGCGTACTGCTGAAGAGTCCCAAACTAGGTTGACGAAACAGCTGTCCAGTACTCCATGCAGGTTTTCCAATGGTTCTCTAACCAATGTCAACTCATGACGAAATCCTGTAACAAATCAACCAAATCCCTACAAACCAATACTTGAATAAAAGATGTTTAAATTATAATAATAATAATAAAGATGTAATAGCAAATAGAATATCAACTAAAATTAGGGAAATTTCCACAAAACTTGAGGATCATTCAAACCTGGTTAGCCAAAGTAAGGATAATGTCAGAACTACCCTCCTTTGGATTCATGAATTAGGCTTCAGCAATATTTATTAATCGAACTCTTAAGGCGAAGTCAAGATTTGTTGGTATGAGGTAAATGACTTTAAAAGTCGCCTCGTTTACATCAATCCTGTGTTTTGTATCCACAAGATGAGACAAAATAGCGCTGTGAACAGATCTTGTTTGTTATTTACTTAATCACTGGTGCAGGATGATGTTCGGAAATCCGATGAGACAGTGGATTTTTATATGTGTTGTGATTACTAAGCGAAACATAGACATCAACATTTCTGTATCCTGAATGAAAGAACTTATTTTAAGATGTACAGTGAATGTTCATTTCTTGTTCAACAAGGAATACCATAGACAAACTGACTGTGTAGCTATGGTTTCCCATTAGGTGCAGTCCCAACTAATTCTTTCCTCTATAAGTTATAAAATGGACCACTAAAAGGAGTGATTATTGAGCTAGAATTCTACTGTCAATGTATGGATGAAACATTTCTGGTTATGAAATGAAGCGACAAACATCTTCAACAAGTGATGCCCATTCAGCGATAAATTAAACCATAGAGAAAGAAATTAGTGAGAGTATCTCATTCCTACGCGTCTTCCTGACCAGGAAGGAGGATGATACAATAAGAGAGATTGTGTACAGAAAACCTACAACGACAAGTCAGTTCACTCAATTTTTGAGTTTTGCACCTCTGAAAGGCAAACGGGACCTGATAAAGTGTTTGATTCATAAAGCTAGGATAATCTCAATGAGAAGCTAAAGATTATTAGAGAATTACTTAGTAAAAATGGTTACCCAGATAAGTTCATTGAGAAAAATATGAATTTAACACCAAAACAAGCCAGTAAGGAAACAGCCTTTAAAAAAGCCATTGTTCATAAACCTGCAGCTCCTCAGTGAAAATATCAGCGAAATAGTAACACTGCCTCCTCAAGAAGAGTGCAGTAAAAAGACTATTGATCAACACACCAGAGGTACTCTGTCTCTCCGGAATTAATCCGATTTTACATTCGATGATTAACGACAAATTACTTAATTTCACTTCCTCCATGTCCATCTACCAGTTTGACTGCAGCTGAACAGCTAGCTACATTGGGCGTACAATTAGGCAGGTTCATCATCGCATCTTTGAACATCATCCAACATGGTTAAGCAAACGACAAACAATATTTATTCGTAGCTCTGTTTTAGTACACCTTGTAGACAGTGAGCATAAAGCTGATGTTAATACGGTATTTAAAAATGTTTATCACATTCCAACTTATCTTAATTTTAATTTACGTGTTCATCTTCTGCATACACCTGAAGCCACAAAAATCCACCTAAAGAAGCCAAACCTGTGTGCTCAAAAGAAATCGACACAGCCACTTCCCTTACCTTGACCATCGTTACTTGAATGAATAAGCCGGACTACTTCGCACTTCCCCTAAGCCTCTTTTAAAAATTATAATTGTCCAAATTATTTTACCTTTTTTTCTGACTACTTCATCTCTAATTACAAGTTATCATTGTCCGAATTATTTTGTTTTTTTGTAATCACCTATTACGTAATCAACTTGAACACTCACTTGTTGCCTAATTACTCCTTACTGTCCCAAAATTATGCATTACACAATGCACACGTTGCAACCATTTCTACCTCTTAATTGTGTGCATAAATTACTATTCATTATTAAGAAGTTACTCACTTTTTCATTGTTTATGAGTCTTAGATATCATTGAACCAAAAGGGAAAACTACAATGGTCTATACCAAGAACACTTCAATTTTGCCTATGAATTAATTTAAAAGTTTAAAATAAGACTTTTAAACTTGACGAAAATATTTAAATAGCGGTTATATTGACTAAAGAGATAAATGGATAGTAGTGGATCGGTCGCACAGCAGTTAGGACTCTCGCCAACTATGCACGTGGTTCAAAACATTACCGTAAAAGACGAAGAAAATTCACAAAAATGCCTAGTTACAAAAAACCCTTTATCACTCATATATTGTGACCAAGTAAATTTTTTTCAAGGCCTTTATCCCATAGTCTTTCTTTAAAGTTACTTTTCTGCTTTTATTGAAACATAATGGATTGGGAAATTATTTCTCTTAAACATGCAGTGCAGCGAGAGACTGTTCAACATGTCAAGCAGAATACTAGTCACTATTCGCACTGTTGAATAATGACAACAATTATTTAAGTGTTAATTTCCAGGGATTTGATTGGTTACAGGATTCCATCATGAGATGACACCGGTTGGAGAAATATTAGAAAACTTGGAAGTATTGGACAGGTGTTTGGCTCTAGAATGGAGAGTCCTGAACTGGACTAACGAAACAACTGACTGTCAAGTACCTCCTGGTGATTTTCCAATGGTTCTTTAACCTATGTCAGCTCATGATGAAATCCTTTAACCAGTCATAAACCCCTGCAAACCAACACTTGAATATTAATCTGAGGCTCACTGGTGACTAGCTTCGTTCAGGTAGGTAGTTACCTGCCTGGGTTCTAATGGATATCCGTGACCAATGGGGTGTAGCAGATAGGGCATGAGGACAAATATTCGCCACTGATAACACTGGCCAGTAATTGCTCTATGTCCTGAGTTAGCGCAAGTTGGAATTTATGGACTGGCTACTGGATTGGGTCTCTGTGACTTGATGCTCAACAAGCTAGTCTTGTAACCGGAAGACCGTGGGTTCAAACTCAGTTGGTGAGTGGGTGCTTACCGCTGAAGAGTTCTAAACTAGACTGACCAGACAGCTGACTGTCCAGTAGTCCTTGGTGTCTTCTAATGGTTTTCCAACCATGATGTCAGCTCTTGATGAATTCCTGTGAAATAATATTTTGTCATTGATATCTTTGAGTATATATACACACCATTGATATGAAACATTCTGCGTAACTAACCTAATTATCTCCACAGTAAAATCTGTTACTTCGTTCGTATATTCTGCCCTAGTTAAACAACCGCAAATAACTTCAGAGGTGGGTATTAATTAACAGACAGATATGTTTTGCGAGAGCATATTCAGATTTGTCATGAAGTGGTAAAATAAGTAAAAACTACCCTCAATACTATGTTGGAGAATTTTATTTTTGCCTTCGGGGATAAATTTTATGACAAAATGAAACAAAAAGTTCATGAGTATCAACTGATTTATTAGTCTGGCCTACCGTTCATCCACCTTAAAAGCTTGTAATTGTTTGACTTTTTAAGCCAGATATTCCATTATATTGATATGAACAGTAAATTGTGCTTATAACGTCATCCAGGTGTTAATACTGCATCACTGTGTGATATTTAAAAACAAACTAATCTAATATGAAGTAAATTTTAATGCTTATCTATTATTATTTAGACTGAGACAAAGAAAAAGCCACTTTTAATCAAATTAATATCTTTAATCAAATCACAAACTCTTTAAAATAACTCACAAGCTTTTAAATTTCAAAGACATTTCGAATTAAATTGCATTATGCAACATATATGACTCTTGGCATAATCAATTTATCATACGCTGAAAGTCGAGACAGTCTGAACTTCTTTTCCTTGTCGTACAGTAGGAACAGAAGAGATCTCATTACAATGTATAATATTTTAAATAAAGACTAAGAGCCTGGTCTATTTTCTCTCTGCTTTCTGGTCAAATGAGAGCACCTCAGAGAATGTGATAGGAGAGTTCAAATGCCATGAAGGAAATATACCTATAAGGAGTGCTGGTTCTCACACCAAGTCATAGACTCCTGGAACCAACCCCCAGAAGAAGTGGTGTCAGTGCACCGTCAACCCACTCATTCATGAAGGGTTCGGGGAAGCATAGAAATTTGCTACAAAAGAACTAACATAGGCCTTAGGCTTTCTATTCTCAATCAATAAATTTGAAATGTGAATTCTGTAACGAAAAGATTAAACAACATAAAATCGAACTGCTTATTTTTTGACTGAGAGAATCAAAGTAAAGGAATTTAGGTAAATGTTACTAGTACAGATGTCTTATAAGTAGAATGTTTCAGACTTATCATGATATGATAAGCAGAGACACACTTAGCGATGCAAACATACAATGCTCAACAAATCAGCGAAAACCCAGTAATTTGAAATTAATAGCGTTCTCTGTGCTACACCTGAGCTACAAATCTTCTCTATTATTTCAAAACCCAGTAAACTGAAAGTTAGTAAATACACAGGGAGTTAATATAATAAATAAAAAAATAAATAAACCAGGATCATTATACTTTAATAACAAGAAAATGCCACTGCAAGGTGTATTTATTCTCGCTAACTTCTAAATGTAGCGAGTATTTTATGGAATGCTTAGTTAATCATAAAAGCATTTTTACCTCCTACCTAATACAAGTTTATATATACATACACTGAATGAACGTGAAGAGTTTTGTCTCATGTTACCCGTACTTCTTTCATTTAAAACACTAAGAATGACATAAGACTAGAACTACACATTATACAGTACAAATTAGAGCATAGACTTAAAATCTAGACTTTGCAATCAGAAGATTATCTAATGCATCCAAAACATGTCTTTATAAAAACTAAAATGTGTTGATTGTATCTGCCATTAATTTACAAAATGAAAAGCGAACGTCTGTGTACAACAAATAAATTATAATTACATTACTGTAGAATATACACAATGGTAAGTTCTTTGTTTTGCTAATATTTCGAGCAAAACTAAAAACGCATCATTGTGTGTAGACTGTTGACACATAGTTATAATTCCCAAAATTCTTACTATTCAAACTTATTCAAACTTTGGATTTATACTCTAATGGAAAAATAAACTTACATAGGAGTCAGCACTCAAACCTGAAGAATTATCAAATCCAGTTATTGTAATTGGAGTACTGAGTTCCTCCCTGTTTCCTTGTGAATCCGCTGCTGAATGAGGATATGACAAGAAATCGACACTAGGTGGTATACAGTCGACATGGGATAAAGTTCCAAATTTTGGTGAACATTCTTTCAAACATAAATTGTATTGAGATTGCAAGGGATTGAAATAACCTTGCTTTGAATTCTCAACAAGCGGATTGACATTTTCCAAGTTAATACATAAAAGCCCACCGTTACCTTTTTTCTCAAAAGTTTCTTCGTGAATACCACATTCAGATGGAGGTAGTAGACCGGCTATCTCCTCCCAACGGCGTTTTTTCGGAGAAGTATCGAGTTCAATCATTCACAGTGCAAAGTGTGGTAACAAAATTCACAATTAAATTTTCATTGAAAAACCGTTTATCGTTTTCTCAGGAATAAATCAATCGTATTACAATGAGACACATTCTTCAACATAAACGTAAACAGTTTGAAAAAGTTTAAGTAATGTATTAGCGTCATATTATTCATAAATTAAGCCATGTATCACATTTTATTGGGTGTTCAGACCACGTCAACTTCTGAGCATCTATTTTGTTCCCCGTGTGAACATTCGAATCGAAATCTGCTGAATATTTTAAAATGCGCACAGTCTCAAGGCTGTATATGATATACAAACAAACAGTTTTACAGTCACCAAAACATTTCGAATTTATTGGCTGAGGACAGAAGGCTCAAAGCCTATTTTAATCCTCTTCTAGTGAATTTCTGTGCTTGTTCAAACTCTTCTTGAGTGAATCAGTTGAGGTTGCAGACACCGCTTCTTCTGTTACTCTGTTCCACCAGTTTCTGAATCTAATATCAAATATTTTTTTACAAGCTAGTATAAACCAATTTGATTTCTTTGTGCTCGCTTCTTGATTGTGAGGTGAAGGTTTATGGTCTTTAGTAAACTTCTGCGTAGTTCGTCCAGCCACTCGACTGTCGTAGCCCTGGTTGACTACGGAAGGAGTAGTGCTGGGATTAATTACATGTTGTTTGTAGTATGCGGTGTGTTGGGACTTTGTTACAACTGTGAGTAGAGTTAATCTCTTCACCATTTAGTCCTCCGGTACCGTCGTCAAAAGAAAAGAGATGAAAATAGATATAATTAGTGTAAGATATTCAGACCAAAATACAGAAAAAGAAATTAAGCAAATGTAAAAATAAAGAGCCATTCAAATAAGAAGTCTGTAGCGGTATATATATATATATATCCCCGAAATTATTGACCATAGGAATCATCATTGGATGCTGACCCTTAGAGTTTAAGTCGACTTGTTTAGCTGAAGGCTTCCCGTCAAGCATCTCCGCCATTTGGTACTCCGTCGTTTCACTGTCGTGTACGATAATTAGCTAGCTTAGCTTCCGTTTCAAGCCGCGATTTGGTTCTGAAATATGTATCGTAATTTGGACAACCGATTGTAGCCTTTTGCTTTGCCTTTGGTACGCGAGAATAAAATAAGTTGGAAGTTGTCGGTTTAAGAGCTTGCGTTAATATACCCTATGCCTTTCGCTAACGTCTATAACGTTAACCTCTAGAAGTCCATACATGTACATACACATATGAATATATATAGTATATAGCATGTATGTGTAGCAGTTGGATTTGTCAAAGGAGTGGTACGGGTGAGAATGTAAGGAAGTAAATCGACAAATTTATTTGTCTACCCCTGAATGGTATGTGGGATTTCATAGGCCATTTGGACGCAGTCCTTGTGTCGCTGTATGATTGTCCAGCCTTCTCTTAAAAGTGTCCACAGACGATGCCATAGCTACGCCTGCCGGTAAGGAGTTTCTGGGATGGCAAACTTGCAGTGGAAAGAAGTGGGATAGCACCCGGGTCCTTGCCCTCTGGTGACCTGTCCTTCTGGGATTTCCACGAGGAAGCCTATACCTACTCCATGGCGGAACACCTTTGTTTGGGTGATTTTGGTCATTTGTAATCTTGTAGGCAGTAATTAAATCCCCCTGAGCCGATGGTAGCTAAGTCTGAGCAGGTTTAATTTCTTTAGCGTTAATCATACGGTTTGTTTCAGAAAGCCATCACTGCTTTTGCCGACCGTCTTTCCATTCTTTCAAAAAGGTTTGCGTGTCTTCCAAGCAGTGTAGATGCGTCGATGTTGTGCATTTCAAGGTGTGTTCTGAAGCAAGTTTTGTACAGCCTTAGGAAAGCTCAAGAGTGAGTGCACGTAACTGTCTTTGTATAGAGTGTATCACAGAGCATGCCCTCGCCACTACATCACCCGTGTATTTCACGCTTTTGTCCATATTCTCCGTTAGAATGAGACATAAGTCAAGCTCGGACATTGTGCAGGACAAGCTTTTGTTGCACAACGTGTAACCTGCATTCTGCAGCCTACAGGCGTGTAATTTCACTACTTTGAACTTTTTAGGACTGAAAGCATACCAACGTCCAGTCTTTTAGAAGTTTCAGGTCTCTCTGCAGCCTATGTTTTCCGCACATTTAATTGCCCTCCATATCTACGTCGTCAGAGTATAGAAGAGTCGGGCAGCTTAGACGGAATGATACGTCATTGACTAGAATGAAAAATATCAGTGGCCCTAGGACAGAACCCTGCGACACTCCTGATGATGAGCCGTGTCAAGATGATTGGACTCGATTGACCTTATTGCAAAATTTCCTTTCATCTGGGTAGTTTTTCAACTACGACAGAAGCGGCTCACCTATACCTGCCTGAGTTATTTTGTATAGGAGAAGGTCATGGTGAACGGTGTCAAAGACCTTCCAAAGTCTAGGAAGACCACATGGACTGGAACGTTCATATCCCAGCATGGTGTCCAATCGTCCCAAGCTGATAGTAGGTTTGTTACACAGGATCTGCCTTTCTTGAAACCGAGTTGGGCTTCATGTAGTCTATTAGTCCTATCGAGGTACTCCCTGATGTAATCATCAATAATAATTTCCAGCAATTTTGATATCACTGGGAGTATGGCTACTGGTCTATAACTAGTACCATTTTGTCTGTCCCCACCTTTGAAAATGCGAGAAGGGATAGATCTTTTCCACTCCATTGGCAGTCTCCCCAAATCCAACGAGTGTTGGAACAAGTCTCATAAAGGGCCTACTGAGAGCTTCGGTGCACTGCCTCAGAACGGATGGCTCGATGTCGTCACAACCTAAGGATCTTCCAGGTGTGATTCTCTGTAGCTTCCCTAGCACTATTGCCGAGTTTATTTGGGGAGTGGCCACTAGGTTCCCCTCCGGTGAAAGACCTGTGCCGCCATTTTGTTCCGTACTAGCAATTCCAACATTGCTGTTTAACTGTTTGGCGAAGACTAAAATGAATGTTTCAGCCATCTCCAGACTGGTGAGGTATTGACCTACTAAGGCACACACCCTCGTTGTTTGGGTGGCGAGGAAATACATAAATCCACAGTTCCCATTGTATACACTCAGTGGAGTTAGGAGCCAATGAATAATGCACTTGAAGCATATGCGTACTTCTCATGATCACGGCGACACTTTGCGGAATATGTCAAAACCGTAGAGTAATCAAACCCCACACGAGATGTAATTAACTAAATCCGCACGGCAAACAAGCTGTAGTATATACTTGAATATTCATCCACATGTCGGTCATGATGACAAATCCAAATCACCACCTATGCAGCGCCAATAAACCTGGATATATATAAAATAACAAAAATATGCCAACAGCTGCACTTCAGACCATACTGATTCATTCAATGGTAACATTCTGCACCTGCATGCCTCATTCAACATTTTGCATGGATCGGTTCGCGATCGTTCTGGTTCCAGATCAAAAAGAATCAAAAATCCACCGGTCGCTGGATCATTAATACTTCTCTGCATGTTTAGCTGGTTACTAACTGCTGTGGTGAGCCTCTTGCGGATTAATTGCTCCAAACATGGTTCACGGTAAAGCAACAAACATTTTATAAGCCATCTTTATACTTTTGTGAGTAGCCCATCATATCGGCCAAATGTAAAGCAACACTCAGTTGTTACGTGCATTCTCGGAAAATTCAAACAATAATGGTTGTCAATGGAGTTGAAGATTGAACGATCAATTCTTGGTTGTTTGCTTAAAATCAACTTCCCCAATTTTCGCGGAGGCATCAATACGACAGTCATCGTCTCATCAGTCGCTGTTCAGAAAGAAGAGTAAAATATCGTCAGAAGTAATATAACGATTTATTATTGTAATATTTGTTTACAGACCTTAGTTCGCTTATTCCTTTTATATGTTGGTGTAACAATAAACAAATATCACGCGGCAGATCGGTGTTTTGGTTTTTGCGTCCGTTATAACTAAGCGTTTCCGAAATCTTCGAAGAACAGCGTGGGCCCGAGCGCAGCGAGAGCTGGGCATTAACGGTTTATGAGACGTGATTGACAGTTTCTGACGATAGAAACAGATCTGGCGGATTGAAACAGTTGGTGAAAGTTTGGATAGTCGCCGTTCATTTTTCCTGGTGCCGGTCAGGTCCTCTTTGAACAAGCAATATCTGGAACTTTTTTGGAATTGGGTCAAGTTCAACAATGCCTGGGTCAAAGAAGGGACAGAGTGTCTTGGATGCAAACAGGAAAGTAAGTCATGGTGACTTGTCTGTTAATTGTAACGATGTGTCTGATGTTAAGCATGACATGGTTGATGTTACTGTTTCGCCGTTCAGGGATAATAGGAACATCAAACTCCCTAAATTTGAACCACGGTGTTTTGATGGAAACCCGGCTGATTATTTACAATTTGTAAAGGAGTTTGAGATCATGTTGAGTGGTTTTTTATTAAATGATGAATTGAAGTTAATGTATTTGATGAGATATTGCACTGGAGATGCTGCAAGAGCTATACAGTGCTGTACGTTTATGAAGCCAAAAGAGGGCTACTACGAGGCTCTGAGCATATTACGTCAAAGGTTTGGAAGACCTTCGATGATTGCAGGGAAATTATTCGAGGCTGTTAAGGGTATTGGTGGTCAATTACAGGATGACTCCCTTGCACTCACTGAGTTTTTAGATAATTTGCTAATTTACAAGAATGGAATGATTTCGATGAATCGCACGAGTGACCTCAACTCGAGTTTTATACTGGAAGTAATAGCAAGACGCCTACCTACTGGACTGCAAAGGAAGTGGGTGAAGATAAGCTCCCGTATGGAGGATGAGGGTATCGAGCCAAAGTTTGATGATATCCTGAAACTGGTAAATACTAGTGTCAATCAATCTATGAGCAAGTTCGCCAGTCTATTACATCTCACCCCTAGAATAGAGCAGTCTGAGATCAGAATGCAATCATTGATGACGAGTAGGCCTCAGAGAGTTGGTTATCGAGGAAGCTCCATGATGTCTAGTAATGCATATAGACCTAGTGAGTGTAACAGGTTTCGTAGTACATCCTCAACTGATAGGTTACAAGATGCAAGACAAACACGGTTTTGTTTTACACGTGTAATAATAATAATAATATATATTCTCATATAAACATATAAATTTACATGAAAATGCATGCCATTTTTACAGGCACGATCAAGTATGATATAATATCAAATCGTAGATTGTCTACAAGTTAATAATGTTTCAACAGTTAAATATTTGATATATATATAAATACACATTGTCTGAACTAGGCTGTATAGTTATTGAATTGTACAATTGTCCTCCAGGTTGAGCGGGAAAATCGACTTCGTTTCGTTTTCATCCCGTGGTTGTCGGCATACGATAACCAACCAATATTGAGGTAAGTACAACGTTTACAACGGATTGAAAGCTGTTTTAGAAAAGTAAAAGTGCTAAGGTGAATCAATAAAGTGTAATGAAATGGGTAAGTGCAAGTATCACTAATAAATGCATTAATATAGAAAACTCCCTAGGCTGACAACGTTCATTTGCAATGTATAATGCTACGCGTATATCTGGTAGTATCATGATGTCCACTTTTGGTTTTAATACATTTTTTCCTTATGTCTGCTTTTTTATTTTATGCTTTTTTGTGCATTTGGTGCACAACCGTACCTCACAGAGAATAGGAATAGAATAAGTCGAATCAAATTCATAAAGAGCTATAAAATGTTAGGTTTAATGGGATACAATGAGGATTAAGTAAAGACGTTATTAGAAAATGAATGAGATAAGACATTGTGAAGTGGTATTTAAAGATCCGACAATGGACAGCAAGTTGATTTATAAGATGCCCCATAAATCTGTGCAGATCCCACATGGTCGCATCTCAACAATAGGCTGAGCGAATGGTATATATTTAAAGGTAGAAGCATGATCTGTCAAGGCGTTCATTATTATCTTTTTCAAGATAAAGATCTAAGCCCTCATAAAAATCAGAAATATCTCGAGCCTTTAATTTGTATATTGCTGTTCCTGCAGAATGGGGCGATTCACCTTAGTGACCACCACCATATCTACTGATCAGCTAACGCCACCCTCCCTCCTTTTTTGATGTTAAGCTCTGAGAATATGATTATTATGGCTACCGCAAATATACTGCTTGGTACCAGACATGTTCGTACCCCATATTCCATCTCCCTAGCTTTCTTAATGAGTGCTTCCAATAGGTCTCCACATACATCTTTATGAACATTATATATGTATGCATGCGTCCTAATGAACGGATTACTTTACAAGAAGTTAAAACCTTAAAGAATAAAAAGAATAGGTTTTGTGAATAGTTAAGCAAGATTCAGCAGAACAATATAGTTAGGGATCAATGTAGGTAGTATGAACTGAAGGTAAGGTCGGTTGGCAGGACTTAGTGTACTAAATTATCATGACAGTCTTGTATATAGTAGACATCTGACATTGCAAAGTAACGTGTCTAAACATATTATAAAAGATATTAACAGAAATACTACATAGCTTTAACATTATGAATTTTAGAAAATTATATGAGAATGGGTAACTGTTGACTGAAGATAATCAATTCAACTCAAAAATAGTGCAGTGTATTATGCTAATAATATAAGTATATTCGTAAAATATTAAAAGATATGGTTGCTAATGTAATGGTTTTCGGAAATAATTATACTGACGAACTTATTGAAGATTACAGTGAAGAGGAAACCAGTGAGTTAGTTAAATGGCTACTGTGCAGTTAGTAGTTAAAACGTCTTTTTTAAAAAGTAAAGGGTAGAAGAGTTTTGAGCACCGGAGCAAATTAAGTCATATTCTACTGAGTAGAGTGTAGTGAGTAGTGGTACGATTAGGGATAAGGGTAGGTTGAATGAACTTGGGGAAAATGGTTGGTTGGTTGAGTTTGTTATTGCTAGGTATTCCTGGCCACTTTTCATATGGCATGCTTTAGACATTACAAAGTACCAGTTTGCTTATATTATGGGAGAACTATCACAACTAATTTGGGATTATACATCCAGGAGAGTCTAATGAGTTTATAAACCCGATTGAAGAAATATCGATAGGATCTCTAGTAAGCTGAATAACCGGACCTTAGGTAAAGGCATGTGGGAGAGATTAGGTTGGTTTTATCACGTTATAGATGAGGTACGGTTGCCGGGGCAAATGAGTTTCCTCAAATTGGGGGTATTGCACTGGGGTCTGTAGTACTAAAGCTAGTTGAGCGGCCCATATGGATAAAGTATGGATAAGTAGACCGAAGCTCTTTTGTTGATAGGAACTCGTTAAGTAGACGCTGGAATTCAGTAGGAGATCGGCAACTACGTACAGTAAGTGGAAGTTCGTTCCATAATGCACTGTACTGTATTTTAAAGAAACGTGATCGCAGTTTTGTCCGGAACCGGCTTATGGATAGAGTATTTTCATGATTCCTAAGAGTATATATGGGTAAATTATTGAAAGCTATTGGATTACTGCTTTTGGTGTAGCCGTGTAAAAGGCGAAAGAGGAATGTAAGGTTGAGTTTCAGGCGCCTTAACCAAAGTGGCTGAAGTCCATACATTTTGCACCTATCAGCGTAAGTCAGTCCTTCATGTTTGTATAATAGGCGTCGAGTAAAACTTCGCTGAATATTTTCAATACGAACCCTGTCATACCCATGCATGAAACCGAAGACAATTGTGCAGTATTCAAGTACTGGACGAACCATGACTTTGTATAAAAGGACTTTAGCCTCATTTGTGTACATTTTTCGATGCAACAAGCCTGTGAGTCTTCGGCATTTAGAAACAAGTGCTTTTGCGTACTGACTGAATGTTAAGTTTTGTGAGTAGGTAACTCCCAGGTCTTTTATGGAACTGAGGGTTTGGAGAAAAGAGTTACCTAGGTGTAACCTGAAATTCGGATGGGAGTTATTGAAATATAGGACACCACATTTATCAGAATTGAATGGCAGTTGCCAGTCATTGCTCCAGTTATGTAACCTATCCAGATCATCTTGAATATGTGTGAATCCTTCGTTTAGTGTAGAATGGGGGAAGCTGTATACAATCTTTAAGTCGTCAGCAAAGAGGTATGGGGTACCATGCTTGATTACGCTGCAGATGTCGTTAATGTAGATTACGAAAAGCAGTGGACCTAGTACACTACCCTGAATCACTCCACTTCTTATAGGTCTGGGTGACGAGTAATTATTTGCAAATTTCACAACTTGGGAACGATCTTCCAAGAAAGAAATGAGCCAGGATAACAAGGGGTCTTGGAACCCGTACGACTTTAGCTTAAGGATTAGTCTCTTGTGTGGGACTTTATCAAAGGCTTTTTTGAAGTCAAAGAAGAGAGTTGTGACATACAAACCATGATCACGCTTAGCGGTAACATCATCAAAGTAGTCAAGTAGGCAGGTGGAGCATGATCGATTTTTCAAGAAGCCGTGTTGTGCTGGAGTAAACACTTTGTGAAGGTGGAGGTATGAAGCAATATCTTGCCCTATAACCTTTTCCATAACCCTGGAAACTACTGACGTGATATTAATCGGTCGGTAGTTTTCGATGTTAGAAGTTGGTCCTTGTTTGTGCCTAGGGGTTATAAACGACAGTTTCCAGCATTCTGGGTAACTGCCATTATTTAAGGACAGAATGAAAAACTTTAGTAGGATAATGGGTATATCCTCACCACCTCTTTTCAACAAGATAGATGGAATTCCATCGGGCCCAGCGTTATATGATGTCCGGAGGGATGCTATAGCGGAGGAAATCTTTTGTTGGGTGAATGTTATATTACCCAAAAAGTGATTTGGTATTGTCGGAACTTCAAGACTATCTACTGTTTCTTCGATAGTATAGTAGCTAGAAAAGTGGGAGCTGAATAACTCACATATCTCCTGCGGGTCTTCGTGTAGTTTTTCTCCATCTAGTAATAAGTTAGGGATACTTATTCTGTTGTTGTTGATTCGTGACTTAATTAGTTTAACTAATGCCTCTGTATTATCAGGTCGTGAGTGGAGGATGCGTTCTAGTTTGATGGACTCAGATAACTGATTAGATTTGTATGAATCATAAGTTTGCTTGAGTGTAATGAGTGATGAAAAGTCATTATATCTGTAGAATTGCCTAGCATGCTTACGCAGTCGGTTTCGAATCTTTACGGGGATGAAGTCGGGCTGTTTAGGCCTCGTTTTCACAAGTCTTACTGGAGCGATGAAGTCATGTGCAAATCCTAGGTTCTCATAGAGTAATTTGTTTGTCTCTATAGCCGAGCTGCACGTAAAGTATGGCTCCCAGTCTAGGGTGCGTATGTATGGTTTCAGTTCATCCCACTGAGCATGTCTGTAACCCCTGAGTAATACTTTGTTGGCGTTTATTGTCGAACTCATGCTAGTGCAAATATTAAATGTACCGAATACTACTCTGTGGTCGCTGCCAGGAAACTCTTTACCTACTCGAAGGGTAGTGGGGATGATACCATTAGTGAAAACTAGATCTAAAATCTTAGATAGCCTGGTAGGATACTGTACGTGTTGTTGCCATTCTTTTGTTTCTATTATGTTGATAAATTCATTGTACCGTTTTGGTGAGGAAAGTGGTTGCCAGACTACATCGGGCATATTAAAGTCCCCACATATAATTTTAGCCGTGTGAGGTAGTGAAGTGGCGTAAGCGAACGTGCTAGCAAGCTTCATATTACCTTCAACGGTTGAGCACGGGGGGTGATAGATGCAACCTATAAGATAGGAACTGGAGTGAGACAGTCTTAGAATAGCCCACACTGAATCGTTATCTGTGATGAGCTCTGGGTAGAAGCACTGTGTGGCCTTAATATCAGACCTGATATACATAGCACATCCTCCTCCTCTACCATAGTTTCTGTCGCCTCTGAATACATAATAGTTATCAATAGAAATATCTTTATCGCAAATCTGAGGAGTGCACCATGTCTCAGTAATCATTATGAGAGACGGATTGCAAATTAGGGATAATGTCGTGAAGTCGATGCTTGAGCATCAATCCTCGACAGTTGTCACAAGTTTATAAATACCAAACCCAACGGAGGGTCCATTTTGACGAAGAGGCATTATAAGGAGCTGAAAGAACTTATGAAAAACGAAGAGATTATGATATTACGTCCTGATAAAGGCGGAGGAATCGTTATCATGAATCGTAAGGACTATATCAGTAAGATGCTGACTATACTATCCGATGAATGTAAATTCACAAAACCGGTCAACGAGAAAAACATGACTGAACAGACCGAACAAAAGCTAACGGACACCCTCCGTAAGCTAAAAACTGAATCTTTCATCAGCAACGAAACGTTTGAATCCATAAGACCATCCGGCTCAAATATACCACGACTCTATGGACTTCCGAAAGTACACAAGAACGGTATCCCTCTTCGACCGATCCTTGACATGACCAATTCGCCTTATCACCGCACAGCCCAATGGCTAGCAGATCTACTAGAACCAATCAGAAGACAAGTTTCCTGCCACACAGTTCGAGATTCATTCGACTTTATCGACTCAATTGAAAACATCAACGTATCCAACAGGACCATGATCTCATTAGATGTCACATCACTATTCACAAATGTTCCACTGACTGAAACAATATGCTATGTATGCGAACTTATTGATTCCAAAGGAATAAACATCGGTATACCCACCGAGCGTCTTAAAGAACTCCTTCTGAGGTGTACCCTGAATGTTCAATTCTCTTTCAACAACGAAATATATCGCCAAAAGGATGGTATAGCTATGGGCTCACCACTAGGCCCATTACTTGCAGATTTCTTCATGGCAAAACTCGAAAACACATGCATGAAGAAAATGATCGATACCTTCGGAATCTACAAGAGATACGTCGACGACACTTTCATTATCGTCAACAATGAAGAGAATCTAGACGACATCCTGAAGTCGTTTAACAAGTGCCACCCCGCAATTCAGTTCACGCTGGAGAAAGAGTCCAACTCTAAAATATCCTTTCTTGACATCCAACTAACAAGACGAGAACACGATGGAACACTGAAAAGATCTATCTACAGAAAGTCAACATGGAACGGACAGCTGATTAACTTCCACAGTTGGGTACCCCTATACACCAAACGGAACCTGATCCGTTCACTTAGCAACAGAGTTCGCAGAATTTGTACCCCGGACACCGTAGAAGATGAACTGGACAATCTCAAGAGAATCCTCGTCGAGAATTGTTACCCAGAACGATTTATTGCAAAATCTATGAATCCTAGGCCACAAAAGCCGCCCACGCATAGCGTCCCGAAGAAACCGCTCTACATAAACCTTCAATTCAATGGAGATATATCTGCGGAAATACTAAAAAATCGACTGTCGCGCTCACTCAAGAAGACTTTCTTCGCAGCTGAACTACGACTAACTTTCTCCACAAAACCTATGATTCATGTGAACGTGAAGGATAAGCTACCACTGTTGGCCTCATCAATGTGTATCTACCAATTCACCTGCTCATGTGGAGCCAGGTATGTCGGCCGTACCCAGCGTTCGCTTTCCAAGCGTATCACCGAACACTTACCAGCATGGTTTTACAAAGGAGAAAAGCGATGTCCCCGCAGCTCCATCTTAGAACACCTGATAGAATCCGGACACCAAGCTGCACCCCAAACAAACTTCAAAGTCGTCTACAGAGTAAGAAGTAGTCTTCCAAAAGGTGTACGAATCAGACTTCTTCAAACTGCAGAAGCAATGGCGATTCACTTGCTAAGCCCTGAACTCTGCATACAGAAGAGGTTCGTTCAATCACTAAACTTACAATGGACTTAACCTACATTATTACCTGAAAGGTAAATTCTACCTAATTTTTTTTTTCTGTCTCTTCATTGGTATTATTCTGTCTTCTCAATTGTAATATTTTGCATTTTCAACTTTCTTGTCTCTACCCCTACCCGATTTAATTTCTACACCTCACTACCACTTTAATTGACCTGACCAACGCTCAATTTATAGTCATTTATGTTACGTCATCCAACTTAATTGCTCAATTTCATTTCTAATCTAAATGGCATTATTATCTACCCCACTTCTACTTAGTCTCTACCTGTAATTACCTCTGTTGCTAACCTGACCTAAGTTAAAACATTTTAGTCAATTGTATTACGTCATCTAACTTACTAACTCAATCTTAATTTAGTTGCTGTCCAATTAACCTTGTTTCTATATTAGATCATTCTTTTATTACCTGATCAATTATCTAATTTTGACAAACCTCATGTACACACACACACTCAAATAATTATATATAAATGCGATTGTACAGCTATGTGAATGAATTCGCCGAAAAGAGTCTCTTCGCTGAACGTCTTCTCTCTTTCATATGACTAAATGGGGATTTTCAAGATAAGCTAAATGTAAACTCCAGACCTGACTCCGAATTGTGTGACGATAACGGTGCGGTCAAGAAGTCTGTAGTTGCAACTGGTAAGCCGTTGTTGAATAAAGTGTCACAGAATAGAGTTGCTGCTTCAGAGTGCAGTTCTGACCCTACAAGTTTACAAGGTATTACTAGTCAGAGTGAAGTTGTAAAACCTTTTATGATTTGCGAGGAGGAACCAAATTTGTCTACTTCTGTTAGTAAAGAGTTTGAAATTGATGAAGTTGACGGTAAAGTGAATATTCGTGATAATGATCATGATACTTCACATTTGTCTTTGGTTGATCATGATGAGATGAGGGATATGCCTACTACTGCTAAGTTAAATAAAGGTTCTGTACAACTACAACGTGAAGTAGAATTGAACGCAGATGCAGTTCCAAAAGGTGTGCATACTTGTGAGACAGTCAGTGTAATTGATCAGCGTGTAGCCCACCTATCATCAGATGATAGTGCTAAACCCGAACTAGTAGTGAAAGACAGCAGTGGCGGTAATCTTGCAGTTGCACAACTATCTGAGAGCCGAACAAGAACAGCTTCTGATCCACCAATAAGTTCATCACCTTGTGTCACTCAGTCATCGTTGGTGCTGTCATCCACAATGAAACAGACACCCATCAACTCAAGTATCTTGTGCAATGACTATGATAGTATCAGTTCGTTTGAAAGGACGAATATCAATGGTCAGTTTAGTGAGGATAAGCCAGGTTTAAACGAAAGAGTAATTGTTAAATTGACTTGCACGAATAAAGGCATTTCTAGTTTCAAGTTACTATTTGAATCTTATTATCTTTGGTGTAAATTACTCTGTTTCTATACTTGGTTGATGAGATATGTCGTGTGTTTGTTGATCATCTATATTCTACGATACAATGACATGGGCGTGTTGCCGTTCAGATTTGAGGATATAGCTGATAGAAGGAAGTTAGCAAATGAACTCTGCGACGATTTTCCAACCTAGGGCGTCAACCTAAGAAGGGTTGTAGGCGTACTGGTGTAAGTCCTACAATTCTTCAAAGGGTAGCGCATCAGTGAGCAGTCCAATGTGCTTGGTGTGTGATCTTGTACATATGTTCATATTGTATATACTGAATTGATATCATCTATCATCTAGCTGTTGGTAATTCTGTTTGTGTCCGGACGACTTCCACTTGGATTATCAACCTGAGAAGGAATGTAGGCGTACTGCTGTAATTCCTACGGTTCTTCAAGGGTAGTTTGTCGTGTCAGAATCCACAACATTTGATGTGTTGATTGTACATATGTTTGTGTTAAATAGTTGTGTGAGTTCCAATTGATGTAATTGTTGGTTAATCTTGTTTGTGTCCGTACATTCCACAACTTACAATCGTCAACCTGTGAAGGGTTGCAGGCGTACTGGTGTAAGTCCTCCAATTCTTCAAAATAATTCCACCAAGACATGATCCGCGAGGTTATTTGTACTGTTTGTGTATACGTGTGGTGTGTCTTCGCAATTTGTGATTTTGGATCAGTTGTGTTTACTCGTTGTTTTCGTGCCTTGTTTTTATTGCATAATTTTGTTAAAATTTTCGTCGTGATAACTTCTGAAGTTGTTTCGAGTCTTCTACATCCGTGAATGAATTGATTGATGTTAGAGACAGCAGATGGGTCGTATACGCCGGGGAGGCTAGGCTATTGCTGAGAATGAAACGCACACGGAGATAATTGTTAGCTGCGGTCCGACACGCCGGGGAGAAAGAGTGTAAACGACTGAGGCTCGCATGCGTCACCGTTACTAGAACTGAGGCAGAATGAGTGACAAGCGATTTCAATGGTAATTGGTAGTGAGTAATTAAGAGGATGTGCGTAGAGTATCGTGAGGTCCTGCCATGGTCACTTTGCATTCTGCAAGAGTCATTCTAGCAAATGGCGATTGTGTTGCAAGATGTTAAGAGGAGGTCTCTGTCTGGACGCGCAGGTCGTCATTGATGTGTAAGATTGTGCTGTGGATATGCTTGTGGTGTGTTGGCTTTTCTGTTTGTTTTCCATTTCAGCTCTGTCCGTGTGACCCAGGTTCTCGCAATGGCATCCAAGTCGACGTGCATTGGTCGTGAAGGAAAAAAGGGTTGGATCCCTTTTTTGCCGGGGAGTGTCAATGCAGTTGAAGATTGAACGATCAATTCTTGGTTGTTTGCTTAAAATCAACTTCCCCAATTTTCGCGGAGGCATCAATACGACAGTCATCGTCTCATCAGTCGCTGTTCAGAAAGAAGAGTAAAATATCGTCAGAAGTAATATAACGATTTATTATTGTAATATTTGTTTACAGACCTTAGTTCGCTTATTCCTTTTATATGTTGGTGTAACAATAAACAAATATCACGCGGCAGATCGGTGTTTTGGATTTTGCGTCCGTTATAACTAAGCGTTTCCGAAATCTTCGAAGAACAGCGTGGGCCCGAGCGCAGCGAGAGCTGGGCATTAACGGTTTATGAGACGTGATTGACAATGGTGCTCAGGATTACATCATATAAACTTTTTTAACTTATGCGAAGTGTGCTTACTGTCAATATTCCATTATCTTCCCTATAAATTTACATTTTCATGTAAATCTTCTGTCAGTGAAAAATTTAAAACATGCTTAATCCATGTATACACTATTATCTTGTTGACGATGCCTGTCAACTGGTGTCCCTCGTATACAAAAATGAGAATATATATTAATATTGTTACTCTCTTGAGTTACCTATGAAAATTGAAACTTTAACAACATATCCCCACTTTCTCCATTATGGATAAAATTTTTGTTTTTTATTTACACAGTGTTATATAGTAGTATTCGCTGATGACGTTCCGAGCATAATTTATCGATCATATTCATATCAACGCATTTACAGAAATTTCTCGCTTCACTTATATACACGAGTAAAAATTGATTAGACTATCTCGCAATTGAGTCGACCACGACGAGGGACGTCATTGGTGATAACAGTCAGCCTTGTCTTACTTATGTCTTCACTTGGACCGCTTCTATGAGTTTCCTATTGTGGATAGCGTGACACACGCCACTGCCATATAGCTGTGGTTGAATGAGATTTATAAAGGTTTGGTTCGATGATACTAGAGGGTTGAAAGCAATCGGCAGGAAGTCTAAAGAATAGGTTTCGTGCTAGTTGACACTCAACAGTTGGCGAGGGGTATCTGCAACCTCGAAGAGACTCGTGTCCCTTCTGAGATTCGTGCCCACATCACACAATGATTGTTGCAGTCATAAACGTTACTACTGCGATATTCGGGTTCGTGGTTGACCTCATATAGGACTGTATTGGATACTTCTGATTGGACACTGGTTTGTAACTAGTGTTATGTGTTTAGTCCTTTATTTGGTACAGAATGCATTCTATCAGTCAGTGGTAGCGTCTATGACTGCAGCGCTGAGTGACTCGTGTTTGAATCTCAGAAGGGACATAAGTTCTTTCAGGGTTGCAGATAAGCCTTGCTGATGTGTGTCAACTAGCACGAAACCTGGGTCCAAGGCTTCCTCCCGATTGCCTCCAACCCTCAAATATCGTCAAATCAGTGTGCACCTCGATAGCGAGCTACCTAGAATGGTGGCCACATTGCAAACCGGACTGATAGAATTAAGTCTGCACTAAAGAAAAGATTAGACACATCACACTAGTCGCTAGTGTCCAATCAAGGATTTGGTTCACTGAGCTCCATAGTGTTGTAGTAGTCTCCAAATTACTTAGTGGCCGACGCTGTCGAAAGTTATTTCAAATTCGATGCATTTGAGGCAGATGTTTGACTGCCACAGTATGCTTTGTTCGATGATGATGTGTAGATTCGTGATTTGATCTTCACATGATTTGATTTTCCTGAATCCAGCTTGTTTTGTACGGACTTCTGTATGCAGTGCATATTTCATTCTCTCCATGATGAGGGGGATCGTCTCACTCCATTTTTTGCAAGGTGTTGAGTAGCCGTTCTTTGGTAGTTTAACAGAGTCACCTTCCAGTAGTTAGGTAGCCTCCCTGCCTTCCGCATTAGACAATTATCTGGCAGTAATCTACACGTTGCAAACAAGAAGTAACTGATGACCCACACTGATCATTTTCAGGTTTCCTGAAACTACAGGAGTTTGAAACATTTAAACGTGTGTCCCCATTTATTATGAGATTTTGAACATTAGGGCAACTTTCTTGACTTCTCGTTCTCTTTCTAAAATCGGCCCTAAGAACCCTTATTTTTGCCCCACAGAACTGAGAAACACAAATTTGTGAGAGGAGACGAATGCAGTGAAAGTATGGGATTATTTTCGGCTGCAGCAAACAATAGCCCCACTCGCTGCACAGTTCATCCAGGAAATAGTACACACACTGACTCTGTCTCACCTCAGAGCCCCCCCAAACATAACGTAGGGATAGTAACAAGTAACCGTGTTAACCTCTCCCCCAATAACTCTGGTTTACTAACAATTATGCTCCTGAATGCTAGATCTCTCCTTAATAAAATAACAACGCTTCGCTGCCTGGCATACATAGAACGGCCAACACTAATAATGGTGACTGAAACCTGGCTTACTACTGATATACCTGACACAAAGCTAGTAATAGACAACTACGACATCTATAGGAACGATAGAGTTGACAAAAGAGGAGGCGGTTGCTTAATATATGCCTATAAATCCACTAACTCCAATACTTTCAATAACCCAAATACTGACAAACTCCCAGAATCTAAGTGGATAAGCATCCACACAAACGAAAGTAAAATTCTCGTGGGATGTATATACAGACCCCCCAATAGCCCTGAAATGACTGATATAACTATTGCAGAAATACTAGAGCATGTAGCCACGCTGGACTTCGACTACAAAGTAGTATGTGGAGATTTCAACTTACCTGGAGTAAACTGGGATACCTGTACAGGACCAAGAATCCATGAAGAGCTACTACAAGCTATAGACATAGGAGGATGGAAGCAGTGCGTGCGCCTCCCTACAAGGAACCAAAATACTCTTGACTTAATCCTCTGTCATAACATAGAGCCCATCTCGATAGAGGTGGGAAATAAACTCGATAACAGTGATCACAACATATTGTACTGCACGCTACCCCTCCGACTAACAACTAAATACACACCTAAAAATTCCCCGGTGCGCTATCAATATAGGGACTATAAGAATGCTGATTGGGAATTCCTATCAGATCTGTTGAGAAGTTCTGACTGGGAAGAATACTTCATCAACAATAACTTAGAAGTATCACTTGAGATTTTCTACAAAACAGTTGGCTCAGCAAGAGACACAATCGCGCCCCTAAAATCTGCCCTAAAGACACCAACTCCATTTATTGACCGGAAAACGCGACTAAAACTAAAGAAATTGAAAAGGAAATACCATGTATTTAAGGAATTTAATGCGTTAAACCAAATACATGAAACTCTTAAACTGCTTGAAGAGAAACACAAAATGAAGTCACAACATGAGGAAAATAAAGCGCTAATGGGTAACACCAAAACTCAGGAACTTTGTAGGATATTGCAAAAACGTCTAAAAAGCAGTAAAGACAATAATGTAAGCATCTTGGAACATAGGGGTGTAATATACAACGATCCCCAGGTTATAAGTGAACTCCTCAGTGAGTGGTTTTGCAATGACACCAGAGTGCACCCGACCCCAAATTTCCAAATGACCTGCAAAAGTAACCACAAATTAGGAGAAATAGATTTTAATATACAAAATATAGACTCAGCGATTAAGACATTGAAGTCAAATGGCAGTACTGGAACAGACGACATACCATCTGTCATATACAAAAATGGTAGCACGGAAATGGTAGTCTTGTTACTTAGAATATTTACTCTGTCACTGGAAACTGGAACTTATCCTGAAGTGTGGAAAACCACATACATATTACCTAAGCACAAAGCAGGGGCCAAAACCAGTGCATGCAACTATAGACCTATTAATATAACACCGGTAATATCACGAATAATGGAGAAAGTGGTTAAAGACCAAGTGTCAGACAACTTACTAGAACATGAACTTATCAACCCATCACAACACGGATTCCTCAAAAAGAGATCATGTGCGACCTGTCACATAGACTTTTTCAACGAAGTTACACGAAGCAGGGACAACAGAGAACTAGTAATTGTGCTATATTTCGATATAACAAAAGCCTTCGATAGAGTCCCCCATAATCTGCTAGTCAGCAGGTTATGCTCACTAGGGATATGTGACCCTCTCCTGAGCTGGATAAAATCATTTCTCTGTGACCGAAGTCAGATAACAAAAGTTGGCTCGATAATCTCAAGGCCTAAACCAGTAAGTAGTGGTGTAATCCAGGGAAGTGTATTAGGCCCACTCCTATTCATAATATATATAAACAGTATCTGTGAATGCTTTAGTGTTGGTAAACCAATACTATATGCAGATGACTTAAAAGTGACCTATAAATGCAAGAACACAGATCTCGGAATAACAGTAAACGCCATACAGCAAGAATTAGAAAAAATGGACAGATGGTGTGACACCTGGCAACTCCAGTTTAATGTCGACAAATGTGGCTGGCTCTGCATAGGTTGCAACAATTTAGAACTTGACCTGACAATTCAAGGCCATGCACTTTTACGACTGGAATCTGTATTGGACCTAGGACTGAAATACTCACATGACTTATCATTTTCTGAACATATCTCCAAACAAGTGTCAAAGTCACGCAGACTTATCGGCTTTCTACTCAGGAACTTTTACAGAAATGAGTCCAGAATTCTGTTGTACAAGGTTTGTGTGCGTCCTTTATTTGATTACTGTTCATTCATGTATAGTAGTATACGCATAGAGGACAAATTGAAAGTCGAGGGAGTGCAGAGGTACTTCACGTCAAAATTACTCGGAACCGAAAATGGTGCGAACTACTCCACTAGATGTGACACCCTAGGATTAGAAACACTATGGCTAAGACGCCTGAGACTAAACTTAACACTTTACTATAAGCTTCTAAACCACTTAGTTTTTACCTCTACTAATGGCATTCGACTTTCAGATGACAGTGGCTACAAACTAAGACACACTAAGGGTACAGTAGCTATCGAACAATGTAAAACAGCTACCAGGCAAAAGTTTTATTTGATTAGGTATGCACAGATATGGAATAAACTACCAATGGAAATGCGTCAAGCAGGTACATTGGCCTCATTCAAAAAAGTGCTTAACGACAAACTACACGAGTTTGCAAACGACAGTAGTCCTAGTTCCTATCTGAGAGCCTCCGAAATTATAGGTCCATTTAATGTATAAGCTTAAATACTACACCTGTTGTTTTTGCCTATATTTATAATTTTAGATAAAACATTAACGATTAAGATACTTACCCTCAAACAGACAAGAAGTTTCGTTTGTAAAACTTCTACCCAACACAATAAGTGGAATAAAATGGACATAAACCGACAACATGAAAAAGATATAACTCACCACAACATCACATGGACAGATGTACGCTCGTCGGACATCATATATGCCTCACCAACTACAACCCAACATTCCTGAGATAATGTGATGAACTTATATCCGTAATGTTGCTGAGCAGTCAATATCCACAACTCCTGTCGGAACAACTAAAATTCAAAAACCTTCCTCACGAGAAGTAAATACCCACAAGCAGTAGAAATCCATTAATTAATGCGTCTAAAGCTTATGTATTTTACTCCCAACAATGACATTGCAGATCAAATGAGATAAACATATCACTGATTTCAAAATAACACATCAATGAACTATAATTCAAGGATTCTGCACACAACAAAGTATTGTACGAAAACTGACTTCAAGCTTTATTTTTTTCCCAGGCACTTATAACCCATCCACCAAAGACCTGGTTTTTTTGTTAATGCGAAGACAATACTTCTGTATTTCCTGATGTGTTGCACTCACTGACAATCTAGCGGATTTTTCCAACTATGCACAGAAATGATTGTACATAAGTGAAAAGGATGTTTTATACTATTGGGATTAACATTTATCAAGTGTATGTATAATCTCCAGTGTACATGTTAAACATATTTTGTCATCGATTGTAAAATGTGACTGAATAATATGGTCCTATTTCTGTAACAATTTGATGATGCCTGTAAACTGGCGTCCCTCATGTACTGTATCATGAGAATAAATTTATTTATTTATTTATTTATACAGTATATATAGACCCAGGGTTTATGTAGCCCAAGATTTCTCACCTCGAAAACAAGTAACAAATTAACAGGGACTAAATAGGTCTAGCATCCCAACATGGAAGTCAGACAGGCTACTAGTGATTAACAGGCATTTTCTGTCCATTGTGCTGGTTGCTCGAGAATAATGGCTTTCTCTGTCTTACTCGTTAACGCCTTCAGCATATTTTAGAGCGACCGTACTCTCTGAAGTCAGAAACTTCGCCATGACAATAACAACTATTTATTCCAGCCCACGGCCCTAACTTCCCAATATTGCTGTTGCTTATTCTTGTGCACTTGAGGACACCCTGCTCGAAAATGAAGTATCAGTTAACATCCTTTTTTTCTTGTTGTATTATGGTGGTGTTCTGACACTCCCTTCCTTCCAGACCGAAAAATTCCACATCTAACTGTTTCCAAAATTTTAGGATTGCTGCCTCTCTATCTCACTCTAACTCCCATACTGGTATTTCACTACAGGTTGACTGATGTGGTTACATTGCATATTGAACACGTTTGTTGGAAGAAAAAAGCGCCGACGGTTCAGTGGTAGAAAGCTCGTTAGACTGATACCCGACCGACGCATTCCTAAACCCCCTGCACCGATGGTAAGGCCGTAGAGACGAAGTTTTTGCGTGGGGCTAGCAACCCTTAAATGTAAAATAAAACCGCTGATGCTAAACTTTAAGGCTCAAGCTCGTTGTGATCACGGTACAAGAGTTGGAAAATTTAGGCATCTGCAAAAACGAAATGCTTGCCATCAAATCACTCCAAAAGTAGGTTAACAGACTCCAAAACGGCTAATCCAAAATAATACCCCTAGGTGGCACTGATGACAGGAATGCTGAGGAAATGTGTTAGCTGTCTCATACACACTTTGCGAGACCATACACTGTAGAGGGTGTCCGTATCGTAGATTTCCCTCATGTAACATGCGAATGTCTGTGATATGATTTTTACCACCCAAGGAATAGATAAAACCATCACAACTCACAAGACTGCTAACGCTCCCAGCCAAAGCGGTATATCTTTCATTCTGCCAAGAAGCGGTGGTAGTGACATAAATTTAAGCCCCCTCAAGCCAAACACAGTTTAACTAAATGATAGAGCATACTCCAATCGCCAGAAGAAATCTTATGTTGTACCCATACGTTAATACTGGCCTCTAGCTCATATTATTAACTACCGCCTAATCAACGTTTCGTCCATGGATCCACGTGTAATGGAAAAGATTGTAGAGGCTCAGATCATTTAGTATATTCTCTCTAGTGGTCTGCTGTCCTCACATCGATATGGTTTCTAATCAGAAGGCCGCGCATGACTTACCAGTTGCATTATCTTGGCCATGTTGCAGAATACATGAAGATGGTCACTCAGTGGTGACATTATTTCTGGATGTTAGCAAAGCCTTTGATAGAGGCAAACATGTCAGATTTCAAACGAAACTCCAATCCTGTGGGGTGAATGCAGAGCTTTTTGCAGAAACAGAGCAGTCAGTGAGAACCAGCCGTCAGTTATCTACACCTAAACCCATAACTAGTGGAGTAATACAAGGTAGCGTTCTTGACCCTACTTTGTTCTCCCTATTCACAAATAAAATAGTCTCCATATTCGAGTAAGGCGAGCCATAGCTCTTCGCGGATGATCTAAAGATAAAATATAGCATCGGATACAGGGAAACCAGAGTTGGAATTAGGACCAAAGAGGATATAAAAGTCTAAGCGACTGGATCACCAGACGTGTTGCCCAAGCTGCTCTTAACACTGCCTCAACAAGTGAAGGGAGAATATAATACTTAAGGCTGTTCAATGACCCATTTATTAACGATAGTGTGAAGCGGATATGGAAATTCACTGTCACACTACGACGTAGCAGCCACCCAACTGTCCACTGAAAATCTACTAGTCCATAGTATGATTCAGTCAACACAAAAACGAATTGATCGTGAAAGGCGAAATTGTCGGCATCTAATTTAAACTCTACATCGAAGCTTTGGCAGCACACAAAAGGTGCTAATGACCAAAGTGGCCAAAATGTTCGTGCAACTTAATATAAGGCAAAAAATAGGGGAAATATGGGAAGGGATTCTCATCAAGGATTAACAATAGACGTAATGATATAGTGTCCAAAAAGGTTTATTCAGTAAACAACAATTTTGAAATCATGAAAACCCCATGTCAATGCAGTTGAAGATTGAACGATCAATTCACGGTTGTTTGCTCGAAACCAACTTCCCCAATTTTCGTGGAGGCATCAATACGACAGTTATCGTCTCATCGGTCGCTGTTCAGAAAGAAGTCTGCAGTAAACCGTCAGAAGTAATATTGTGACCATAAAATAGTTGCATGTTCGTTTAACATTTCTCCAGAAACTATACACAGAAACGAAGTTAGTCGGACACCTATAAGACCATACACGCGGGTTGATTGGGACTTGTATCAGGACTTGATTAGATACTCTAATTGGGATTCCTACTTTACCAATGACTCCTTAGAGGAAGTCCTTAAAAACTTCTATGACAATATACAGTCGGTTAATGATGTCATAGCGCCTGTGAAACTGATTAAATTCAAAATCCCTCAAGGTGATTTTATTCCAATATCATTAAGAAGAAGTTTGCGGAAGCATTCATTAAGTTACTATAGACATGACGACTTATCGTCGTTAATCGCTATCAAAACAATCCTCATTAGAATCCATGAGTTAAAAAATCTAAGTCTTAGGAATAAAGAAACGCGGGCAATTCAGTCGCCACATAACACTGGAGAAATAGCCAAACTCTTCAAAAGTAGGTTAACTAACTCCAAATCAACATATCCAAAAATAATACACCTAGGCGGCATTACTCACGAAAGTGCTGAGGATATATGTGAGGTGTTTAGCACGCACTTTGCCAAACTGTACACTCTAGAAAATGACCAGGATATAGATTTCCCTCGTAAAACAGAAAAGTGTCTAAGCGATGTAGTCTTAAACGCCCAAGAAATCGATAAAGCTATCACAACTCTTAAGCTTACTAATACTCCCGGCCCAGATGGAATGTCTTCCGTCCTCTTAAAAAATGGTGGAAATGACATGAATCTACTTCTTCTCAAGATATTTTCAACTTCGATAAGGAGTGGAACATATCCAAATAGCTGGAAGAAATCCTACGTTGTACCCATTCACAAAACCGGACCTACAGCGGACATAGATAATTACCGCCCCATCAACATTACTTCCGTAGTTTCACGTGTGATGGAAAAGATTGTAAAGAAGCAAATTGTTCAGTATTTGCTCTCGAATGACTTAATATCCCCTTTCCAATACGGTTTCCTAAATAGAAGATCGTGCATTACGTGCCAGTTAGATTATTTCGATCACATTACTGAATGTGTAGACAAAGGTCGTTCGGCAGCAACATTATTTCTAGATGTTAGGAAAGCTTTTGATAAAGTCCCACATAAAAGACTCATACTGAAACTCCTATCTTATGGAATAAGTGGAAGGCTTCTTGAGTGGATAACTTCCTTTCTTACAGGAAGAGAACAGTTAGTTAAAGTCAACCATCACTTATCAACATCCAAACCGATAACCAGCGGCGTGATACAAGGTAGTGTTCTTGGCCCTACCCTATTCATTGTATTCATAAATGATATTGTCTCTATGATCAAGTATGGCAAGCCATACCTCTTTGCAGATGACCTCAAAGTTGTCTATGATTTTGACTATAATGATATGAATATTGTTAGTAAAATCCAAGAAGACCTAAATAGTCTATGTAATTGGAGTGAAAAGTGGCAGTTAACGTTCAATCCAGCTAAATCTGGGATAACATACTTCGGACGTTGGAAACCTAGCATGTGTCTATACATGTACGGTGACCTTGTCTCAAACACAAACACAGTCACAGATCTCGGGATAACATACTCAGATCTTACCTTTACTGAACATGCAAATAAGGTGGTATCTGATTGTAAACGTCTAACCGGCTTTGTGCTACGCAACTTTTACACTCCAGAAGCCAGATTAGCCATATATAAGATATGCATTCGCCCCAAACTTGAATACTGTGCCCACTTATACAGTAGCTTTAAATCAGCAGACAGAAATAAAGTTGAAAGTGTCCAAAGATTCCTTACGAAACGCATATTAGGCTATGGTCAGCAAATAGAATACCTTGACAGATGTATTCGACTGGACTTAGAGCCCTTATGGTTAAGGAGAGTGAAGTGCAATTTATTTCTCTTATTCAAAGTTATAAGAAAGCACTGTAACAGTAACTCGTCCATAACCTGGGCTAATCCTAAATCGTATGGACTACGCAACCACAACTACCTTCTCAAGGTTAACACCCATAAACTCACCACTAGAGCTAACTTCTTCACCATTAAATATTGCAAACTTTGGAACCAACTACCCTCTGAGATAAGATCCTGTGAAAGGCCTGACAGTTTCAAAAGGAGCCTAGAAAAACATATAAACATGTCCACCCTAGCCCGCCTCAAAGATCTCAACTGCTGGTAGAGTGGAGAGACAATGGCATTTCAATATTTAACTACAGAAAGTACACTAGTTCCCAGACTAACATAATAATACTTAGTAATTATGTAGGTTCAATACTTGAAATTAGATTGTCATTAAAATACCTAAAATGATTAAAATACTTATGCGGCAAATGTTCTCTTGGTTTACCGCTCTTATTTCCCTTATAACACTCAGTTATTGAGCCTAATGTATTCTTTGATAATACGAATTATGACACTGACTATGCTCTTATTATACATAGATTGATTTACTTTACGACTACCTGTAGTACTAACTACCCTTCTGTAGTATTGTTAACCAAATGCTGAAATTTTGTTGGTTCTGTTAATATCTTTTTATAATATATGTAGACAGGTTACTTTGCAATGTCAAATGTTGACTATATATAAGACTGTCATGATAATTTAGTACACTAAGTCCTGCCAACCGACCTTACCTTCAGTTCATACTACCTACATTGATCCCTAACTATATTGTTCTGCTGAATCTTGCTTCACTATTCACAAAACCTATTCTTTTTATTCTTTAAGGTTCTAACTTCTTGTAAAGTAATCTGTTCATTAGGACGCATGCATACATATATAATGTTCATAAAGATGTACGCGGAGACCTATTGGAAGCACTCATTAAGAAAGCTAGGGAGATGGAATATGAGGTACGAACATGTCTGGTACCAAGCAATATATTTGCGGTAGCCATAATAATCATAGTCTCAGAGCTTAACATCAAAAAAGGAGGGAGGGTGGCGTTAGCTGATCAGTAGATATGGTGGGGGTCACTAAGGTGAATCGCCCCATTCTGCAGGAACAGCAATATACAAATTAAAGGCTCGAGATATTTCTGATTTTTATGAGGGCTTAGATCTTTATCTTGAAAAAGATAATAATGAACGCCTTGACAGATCATGCTTCTACCTTTAAATATATACCATTCGCTCAGCCTATTGTTGAGATGCGACCACGTGGGATCTGCACAGATTTATGGGGCATCTTATAAACTAACTTGCTGTCCATTGTCTGATCTTTAAATACCACTTCACAATGTCTTATCTCATTCATTTTCCAATAACGTCTTTACTTGATCCTCATTATATCCCATTAAACCTAACATTTTACAGCTCTTTATGACTTATTATATTCCTACTCTCTGAAGGGTACGGTTGTGCACTAAATGCACAAAAAGGTATAAAACAAAAACAACTGGCACAACTGAGGATAAATGTATTAAAACCAAAAGTGGACATCATGATAGTACGAGATATACGTGTAGCATTATACATTGCAAATGAACGTTGTCAGCCTAGGGAGTTTCCTTTATTAATGCATTTATTAATGATACTTGCACTTACCTATTTCATTACAATTTAATGATTCACCTCAGCACTTTTACTTTTCTAAAACAGCTTTCAATCCCTTGTAAACGTTGTACTTACCTCAATATTGGTTGGTTATCGTATGCCGACAACCACGGGATGAAAACGAAACGAAGTCGATTTTCCCGCTCAACCTGGAGGACAATTGTACAATTCAATAACTATACAGCCTAGTTCAGACAATGTGTATTTATATATATATCAAATATTTAACTGTTGAAACATTATTAACTTGTAGACAATCTACGATTTGATATTATATCATACTTGATCGTGCCTATAAAAATGGCATGCATTTTCATGTAAATTTATATGTTTATATGAGAATATACATTATTATTATAGTGATATCTGTTCACAGACCTCAATGATAACATTTTTTATATGTTGGTGTCACAATAAAGAATTCTCGAGTGGCCAATCGGTGTTTTGGTTTTCGCGTCCGTTATTACTAAGCGTTTCTGAGAAACTTCAAAGAACAGCGTGAGTCCCAGCGTAGCAAGAGCTGGGCATTGACGGTTTACGAGACGTGACTGACAGTTTCTGACGATAGAAACAGATTCTGGCGGATTCAGACAGTTGGTGAAAGTTTGGATAGTCACCGTTCATCTTTCCTGGTGCCGGTCAAGTCCTCTTTGAACAAGCAATATCTGGAACGTTTTTGGAATTGGGTCAAGTTCAACAATGCCTGGGTCAAAGAAGGGACAGAGTGTCTTGGATGCAAACAGGAAAGTAAGTCATGGTGACTTGTCTGTTAATTGTAACGATGTGTCTGATGTTAAGCATGACATTATTGATGTTACTGTTTCGCCGTTCAGGGATAATAGGAACATCAAACTCCCTAAATTTGAACCACGGTGTTTCGATGGAAACCCGGCTGATTATTTACAATTTGTAAAGGAGTTTGAGATCATGCTGAGTAGTATTTTATTAAGTGATGAATTGAAATTGATGTATTTGATGAGGTATTGCACTGGAGATGCTTCAAGAGCTATACAGTGCTGTGAGCTCATGGCCCCTAATGAGGGATACGCTGAGGCTATGAGCATATTACGTCAAAGGTTTGGAAGACCTTCAATGATTGTAAGGAACGTATACGAAGCTGTCAAAGGTAACGGCAGTCAACTTCAAGATGACTCCCAGGTTCTTACTGAGTTTTTAGATAATCTTATGACTTATAAGAATACCTTGATTTCTATGAATTGCATGAGTAACCTCAACTCGAGCTCAGTCTTAGAGGTAATTGCAAGACGCCTACCTACTCGACTGCAAAGGAAGTGGGTGAAGATAAGCTCCCGTATGGAGGATGAGGGTATCGAGCCAAGGTTTGATGATATCCTGAAACTAGTCAAAGATAGTGTCAATCAATCTATGAGCAAGTTTGCCAGTATATTGAATCTCACCCCTAGAATAGAGCAGTCTGAGAGTAAAACGCAATCATTGATGACGAATAGGCCTCAGAGAGGTGGATATCAAGAAGGCTCCATGATGTCTAGTAATGCATATAGACCTAGTGAGTGTAACAGGTTTCGTAGTACATCCTCAACAGATAAGTTACAAGATGCAAGACAAACACGGTTTTGTTTTACACGTTTGCAAGAGGTGCATGCAGAAGTGAACTGTGAACCAGTGAGCAAGTTCAGTGATAAGCTAAATGTAAACTCCAGGCCTGACTCCGAATTGTGTGACGATAACGGTGCGGTCAAGAAGTCTGTAGTTGCAACTGGTAAGCCATTGTCAAATAGAGTGTCACAGAATAGAGTTACTGCTTCACAGTGCAGTTCTGACCCTACAAGTTTACAAGGTATTACTAGTCAAAGTGAATTTATAAAGGACTTTTAGGATTTGTGAGAAGGAACCAAAACTGTCTACTTCTGTTATTAAAGAGTTTGAAATTGATGAAGTCGACCAGATAGATGATGGTAAATTGAATATTTGTGATAATGATCATGATAGTGCAGATTTGTCTTTGGTTGATCATGATGAGATGAGGGATATGCCTACTACTGCTAAGTTAAATAAAGGTTCTGTACAACTATAACGTGAAGTAGAAATAAATGCAGATGCAGTTGCAGAAGGCACGCATACTTGTGAGACTGTCAGTGTGATTGATCAGCATGTAGTCCACCTATCATCAGATGCTATTGCTAAACCTGAGCTAATAGTAAAAGACAGCAGTGGTGGTGGTCTTGCAGGTAGACAAATTTCTGAAAGCCGAGCAACAACAGCTTTTGATCCACCGCTAACTTCATCAACTGATATCAATCAGTCGTCGTTGGTGTTGTCATCCACAATGAAACAGACGCCCATCAACTCAAGTATCTTGTGCAATGACTATGATAGTATTGGTGCGTTTGAAAAGACGAAAGATATTGCTCAGTTTAGAGAGGATAAGCCAAGTGTAAACGAGAGAGTAATTGTTAAATTGACTTGCACGAATAAAGGCATTTCTAGTTTCAAGTTACTATTTGAATGCTATTATCTTTGGTGTAAATTACTCTGTTTCTACGCTTGGTTGACCAGATACGTCGTGTGTTTGTTCGTCATCTATATTCTACGATACAATGACATGAGTGTGTTACCGTTCAGATTTGAGGATATAGCTGATAGAAGGAAATCAGCAAATGAACTCTGCAACGATTTTCCAACCTAGGGCGTCAACCTGAGAAGGGTTGTAGGCGTACTGCTGTAAGTCCTACAATTCTTCAAAGGGTAGCGCATCAGTGAGCAGTCCAATGTGCTTGGTGTGTGATTTTGTATATATGTTCATATTGTATATACTGAATTGATATCATCTGTCATCTAGCTGTTGGTAATTCTGTTTGTGTCCGGACGACTTCCACTTGGATTATCAACCTGAGAAGGAATGTAGGCGTACTGCTGTAATTCCTACAGTTCTTCAAGGGTAGTTTGTCATGCCAGAATCCACAACATTTGAGGTATTGATCGTACATATGTTTGTGTTAAATAATTGTGTGAGTTCCAATTATTGTAATTGTTGGTTAATCTTGTTTGTGTCCGGACATTCCACAACTTACAATCGTCAACCTGTGAAGGGTTGTAGGCGTACTGGTGTAAGTCCTGCGATTCTTCAAAGGAATTCCATCGAGACACGATCTGCGAGTTTGTGTGTACTGTTTGTATATACGTGTGGTGTGTCCTATCAATTGGTGTTTTTGGATTCATTGTGTTTACTTGTTGTTTTCGTACCTTGTTTTTATTGCATAATTTTGCTAAAATTTTCGTCGTGATTACTTCTGAAGTTGTTTCGAGTCTTCTACATCCGTGAATGAATTGATTGATGTTAGAGACAGCAGATGGGTCGTATACGCCGGGGAGGCTAGTCTATTGCTGAGAATGAAATGCATACGGAGATAATTGTTAGCTGCGGTCCGACACGCCGGGGAGAAAGAGTGTAAACGACTGAGGCTCGCATACGTCACCGTTACTAGAACTGAGGCAGAATGAGTGACAAGCGATTGCAGTGGTAATTGGTAGTGAGTAGATAAGACGATGTGCGTGGAGTATCGTGAGGTGGTGCTATGGTCACGTTGCATTCTGCAAGAGTCATTCTAGCAAGTGGCGATTGTGTTGCAAGAGGATGCCTTTAACTGGAAGGCGCAGGTCGTCATTGATGTGTGAGATTGTGCTGTCGGTATGCCTGTGGTGTGTTGGCTTTTCTGTTTGTTTTCCATTTCAGCTCTGTCCGTGTGACCCAGGTTCTCGCAATGGCATCCGAGTCAACGTGTATTGGTCGTGATGGAAAAAAGGGTTGGATCCCTTTTTTGCCGGGGAGTGTCAATGGAGTTGAAGATTGAACGATCAATTCATGGTTGTTTGCTCAAAACCAACTTCCCCAATTTTCGCGGAGGCATCAATACGACAGTCATCGTCTCATCGGTCGCTGTTCAGAAAGAAGTCAGCAGCAAACCGTCAGAAGTAATATCGTGATTTATTATTGTAATATTTGTTCACAGACCTCAGTGGAAACATTTTTTATATGTTGGTGTCACAATAAAGAATTCTCGAGCGGCCAATCGGTGTTTTGGTTTTCGCGTCCGTTATTACTAAGCGTTTCTGAGAAACTTCAAAGAACAGCGTGAGTCCCAGCGTAGCAAGAGCTGGGCATTGACGGTTTACGAGATGTGAGTGACACCCCACTGACATGGAAGTCAGTGCTCCTTGAACAAGTGTAAAAATTCACTCAAAACAGGTCTATAGAACACATCGATCGACCGAAAGGCACACTTACAAACTCACTAGCGTCCACTCTTTGGTCCCCTAAAATCACACTCATTTGAAAGCCATTAAGTTTTCATGGTGAATAGAAGATGGATTCGCCATATCGGTGAACGTTTATCACTTGTAGGGAGCGAAAATCCCATATGTTCATGCGCAAGGTGAGTTGGGGGCTAAATAGGGTTACGAAATAAAAGCAATGGAAAACCGTCAAGACACTAAAAATCATTATGCAATAAATATAACCTTTCCCAGGAACACCAGTCTATGAAATCTTTACCCCAGAGTAAACAAGAGAAATGAATCCAAGCTCTCAAAATACACCCATAAACCCTGGGTTATTCATGATATAAACAGCAAAATAATGTTCAGTAGTAAGACACATGGTACAGCTGGTTTGTCGTAGGGGAAATGATCAGAAAGGTTGAATCGGTTCTTCTTATTCTGCAGAAAACAAAAATTGAAGATCGAGAGACAATTCTTTGATTAACTTGGGTTTTGTTGTGGTACACTATTATGCGTAAGGCGTCCCCCGATCCCAAATGCATTCACTTTGTATGAGTCAGAGAAGGATTAGAAATTCAAGTTATAACGATTAACAAATCTCCAAAAGGGCGAAATGTGTTCCCGGATCACTGCAGTTGAGCAGTTATGCATGTTTCACCAATTAGTGTGTGTACGAACAATTGAATATTATAATGGCCTTTCAAATGACGCAGTTGCCAGGCCGTGTATATTCAGCCTAACCAGTCAGACTAAACGATGTAGCAATCAGCGTTAGCAACACTGATGGTATGTGTTCTTCATCACAAGGTCTTATTACCATGATCAGAATCTCAAGAGGTGACTATAGACTTCATTTTTCTCACCCTTTCCTTCTTATCATACTGGAACACCTTACAGGACATATAAGGGCAGTTCTTAAATAGAAGACGTAATATATCACTGTAGTGAACTGATTCTCCAATCACCTGCGGTGGACCTTTTACTCTGTTAGTGTAGTATCCCAAATTCAAAAATAAAATAAAATACCAAATCAGTTTAGTTACGGCAAGAATATATTATAGTTTCGTTACTTGGGCTTACTTAGATCCAAAAGCCACAATAAACGTAATAGACTCCAGAGGTGCTGCGGGAAGACTGCTCCAGTACCAATTCTCCAATGGTGACGTTGCCGGAGGTCAACCAAAGTACGCAGGAAGAAACTACGGTGTTCCTGCGAAAATTTGAGATAGAAAGCAGGTGGTTAGAATTGATCGATGGCATTTGGGATGGTGGAGAAAACGGAGAGTCGGAGGCAGAACTATACATTTATTCAAAACCGGAGGTAAAGTTCAAAGTACAGAGTTTATGGTTAAAACAAAGTAATGTACAATGTGTTCATTTCTTTCATAGTAGTCAAAATTGGATAAGTTTATTTTTGAGGTCTCCACACACCAGCTCCAAAGTGCATGTGTATTCAAGCATTTAGCCGTCGCATTTGAAAGAAAAATATACAAGTGGGAATACTCTGTGCAGCTGCCTCCCATCACTACTTAAAAATCTGAATTTTAAAGACATGTCAAAGGTTAAATGATGAAACCTAATTGGACGAAGATTTTAGCGCGTCTTACCTTGCTGTACGCTACCATCGTTTTTGCCTATTTTGGTCCTTACAGTTCACATGTAGCCTTACGGGTCTGGGTCGCTGTCTTCTTGTTTCACCCTAAAAGACGTAAAGTTCCATCACATTACTTCATGGTCCAGGAATTCATAGTGTAACTTAGAATGAAGTGATTATTGTTACAACCCCCGCTAACATTTTCTTCGGGCGCATTACAGAACGTGGGGCAGTTATCCACAGTCTGCCTTCAAGATTCGGCAGTGCGCCTGAAGTCTGTCCGAAAGTTTCTGCAGTGTAACTGAAGTCACCGCTAACTGCCCAAATATTATATAATGCCGAGTTGAATTTCGCTAATTCTGAACTAACTCTAACATTCTATATTGAATAAATTCTGAGACTGTTCTGAAATGGTTTCATTAAGCTCACAAACTAGAACTCAGCCCTTTTTCAACCCTCTTAGCCTATATTCAGCACTGACTAGCATTAATTCATAACAAAAAGATTTAATTCGTGACGTAGTGGCAATTTTTTCAGTCTTATCTCAACAGTGAAGGCATTATTTCAACTGCAAATCCTATTTTTTAAAGTTTTGTCGCAT
Source organism: Trichobilharzia regenti (assembly GCA_944472135.2). Classification (NCBI taxonomy): domain Eukaryota; kingdom Metazoa; phylum Platyhelminthes; class Trematoda; order Strigeidida; family Schistosomatidae; genus Trichobilharzia; species Trichobilharzia regenti. Next base: position 1,645,164 of record OX235262.1, on the reverse strand, counting down.
CAAGTGTCCAGTGCTCTTTCTGAGAACGACCAGTGTGATCTCAGTACATAGTGGTTTCATTGTAGGTAGATAAAATATTCATTTACCATGAGAAGGGATTATCTACGCATAGGTTAGAATTAGATTCATATTTATTGGTTGAGGATAGAAGGCTTAGCGCCTATGTTTTCTAGTAGGTTTCTGTGGTTGTGTAAGCCCTTTTGATTGAATCAGTTTAGGTTGCAGACACCACTTCTTTTGGGAGTCGGTTCTAAGAGTTCATGACTCGATGTGAGAACTAGTAAGCTTGGGTGGGTAGTTTGAAAAATTAGCTTACGCTGCTTATTTTTTGTATGGACTAAGTGAGTAGAGCGGACTTTAGTTTAACACCGGGGAGAATGTTAATGGTGGTGTTGCAATTTGATATAACTATATGTATTACAGGAAGTCATTCGTAAAAATCTCATTTCCACACTGTCTAGATGTGTTGTATTATCTACTTCTTTATCGCTGTCTAAGTTTCTTATGATATTTCCCCTACACATCCAGCTGACGCGTTTAGCAAAATAGTCACAAAAATGAACAAGAAATATCCTGAAGATATGTGTTCCTCTTTTCCTTCATATTGATTCTATCAAGGAGATTTCTTCGTAGTGAAACATCTGGCTGTTAAATGAGATTCTCTTTGCTGTCGCCAGGGTGTATTTCGTTATATTACTCGTCAAAGTGTTCATGACAATTTTGGCATTTTGTATTCCGTGTTGTTTAGGGGGAATGACATATATGCGGGCAGATGCATCCACTCCCTGTGACTTATGATCTTCAATGAAACTGTTTTGTATTTCTTTATTACTCCTTTGTCTCACACCTCTGCTCACTGTTTCTATTATGCTTTTCTTGTACTTTCTTCTCTTGCTTCGCGTGCTACACGGAATGTGGCGACTTGAACTTCCGCACATTTGTGCAAAGTTCTATGTCGAAAACAGACAGACAGAGACAGATGCGGGCAAACTGTTCAACAGAGAAGTAGATTGCCACATCATAGTCTTTGGTAACTGAAGTCATTGAACTAGTGGGGCTAATTTTGGCCGACTGAGCTGTAGCTTTTATATTTGCCTGACTTCCAAATAATGGACCAAGTTGGCTAACGCATGTATCGATGTTTACACAGCTGGGTAGCCTGAGATTGGTAGATGTATATATCTGCGTATAACTTAGGCTAACTGGGTTTCGACACAGAGCTTTGCACAGAAGTGTAGCAATTCAGGCTGCTTCACTTCACTTAGTACACGAAAGTAGGGACAAGAAAGAAGACTAAGGTGTACGTCTATTCAAACCTCTGTATCATTAGGAAAACAGGCAAGTCTGAAAAATCATGGCCTGCCGTGTACAAATGGTGTAAAAAGTGGCTGCTGAGTTTTTATGGACACTAGTTAGAAACACCTGCTAACATGATTTCACTGAAAGTCGCAGACTTGTTTTGTTGACGAGTGCCAATCAGCACGAAACCTAGTTGTAACACTTCCTACCGATTGACTCCAGCTATCTAATAGCAATAATTCAGAGTGTAGTGCATCATGATGGCGAGTCACACAGCATGTTACCACACTGCAAACTAGGCTGACTGGTAGAATTCAGTCTGCACCAAATAAGGCACTAGACACATCACACTGGTTGCTAACTAGTGTCCTATCAGAAGTATTCAATAAATTCCTACTGGAGGTCAATCACGAGCCCCGAATAGCTCAGTAGTAACGTCTCTGACTGTAGCAATAACTGGATTACACGGGTTCAAGTCTCAAAAAGGACATGAGTCCCTTCAAGATTGTAGATACGCCTTGCTTACTGGTGAGTGTCAACTGGCACGAAACCTATGTCCGAGACTTCCCGCTGATTGCCCTCAACCGTCTAATGTTTTCACATAGCCGAATGAGGTTGCTTAGATGCGCATTCCACCCATCTATCCAACTAGCAGAGCTAAATAAAACATATTGGGCTTAACGAAACCTTAGAGAAAAGTATCTCACTAGTTCATAACTGCAATTTATGAACAAAAGTTGTGCCAGTGTAGATTTAACTACAAGGTTTCCAGTTTCTCTGTGTTAGTAATGATTATATACCCGTATGGTTGGAAATGAAACCACGGTAAGTATACTTCAGCAGATTATAGAGAAAAAACGGACCAGAAGCTCAACAAAAACTATTATTTCTATTTTTTCCTATGCCCTTTGTGATCTAAATGCCTTCGCAAAAAATCCGATTGTACAGTAATTTTTGAAGATGAAATCACCCTTAAGATGTCTTTGTTTCCCCTGACCCCCTTGTTCTTTCCCCTTTCTCCCTCTAGTGAAGATGAAACAGCCTTAGGTTCTAAACAGAGTCATTTCATATATTAGAAAACAGAAAGATTGATCAAAGAAATATTTACTTTTCAATTAGATCCTCATCTCTGGCTCTACTCTAATATATATAGCATTTCTATTACGATACACAACAGTTTACCAATCAAGTGGCGACATGTTTGTTAACAACAATTAGTCAGTGTCAAAATGTCAATGGGTTGATAATAAACGAAGAAAATAAATACACATTTAAAATGTAGAAATAGTTAGAATAAATTAATTTTACAAGGATAACATATAATTAAAGATGAAGTAGTCAGAAAAAAAGGTAAAATAATTTGGACAATTATAATTTTTAAAACAGGCTTAGGGGAAGTGCGAAGTAGTCCGGCTTATTCATTCAAGTAACGATGGTCAAGGTAAGGGAAGTGGCTGTGTCGATTTCTTTTGAGCACACAGGTTTGGCTTCTTTAGGTGGATTTTTGTGGCTTCAGGTGTATGCAGAAGATGAACACGTAAATTAAAATTAAGATAAGTTGGAATGTGATAAACACTTTTAAATACCGTATTAACATCAGCTTTATGCTCACTGTCTACAAGGTGTACTAAAACAGAGCTACGAATAAATATTGTTTGTCGTTTGCTTAACCATGTTGGATGATGTTCAAAGATGCGATGATGAACCTGCCTAATTGTACGCCCAACGTAGCTGGCTCTGCAGTTGTAGTTACACTGGTAGATACACACAAAAGAGGCAAATTTAGGTAGTTCATTCTTATTTCTCGAACGTAGAACAGGGAAGGGGGTTGTGAAGAGACAGCGTACATCTGCTGCATAATAAGCTGTTTTAACTGCATTCTTCAGTCGTTGTGTTATTATTTCGCTGATGTTTCCACCGAGGAACTGCAGTTTTATGAACATTGATTTTTCCGGAACTGTTGCCATATTGGCTCTCCTAGGTGCTGAATTCATATTTTTCTCAATGAGTTTATCTGGATAACCATTTTTTCTAATTAACTCTCTAATAATAAGCTCCTCATCGGGGCAGTCGTCTGAACAGATTAACTTAGCTCTATTGTTAACAAGCATACCGCCATTTGATTGGTAAACTGATGTGTATCGTAATAGAAATGCTATATATATTAGAGTAGAGCCAGAGATGAGGATCTAATTAAAAAGTAAATATTTCTTCGCTCAATCTTCCTGTTTTCTAAGTATCTAACTGCGGATTTTTTTTCTATATTTCATAACTTCTTTTCCATAAAGATACAACTTCTTTAACCTGCTATTTTTCAGGTAATACAAAATTCACAAATGTCGACAATTTCTGGCCTCTGAATTATCTTAACGATCGAAAACAACACACTGGGGGATTATTTCATTGCCTACTATCGTGTAGACTATAAATCATTTTCTCATACACTCATATACTACTCAAGGTCTATGATAACAGGATTTTTGGACCGAACTCAATGGCAAAATTTAGTAGCTGGTGTCGCCGGTGGAGTAACATCTGTATTGATTCTACATCCATTAGATTTAGCCAAAGTTAGGCTGCAAGTGAATGAAGGCACAGGTGTTGTTGCTTGCAGGTTGGGATAAACAAATTTTTTTTGATGATCATGTCTTGTATCGTATTTATGTATTTATTTATTGATTTTAATTCAGATTCACAATTAGTTGTATCGATTGAGATAGTTAGGACAACATGTGTGGTGCATGACTAACCATCGCATTCATCGACCAGCAATTTTGGAAAGTATATAGTGGTTATCAGATGAAAAAAATGCTTCATTAGTCAATGAAATCCTTGTCAGTTAGTCTAAGCTAGCCACATGGGGAGGTGTAGACTGGCAGGCAGGCAGGCTGGCTAGCTGGCTGGTTGATGTCATCGAGGTGGTAAGAACCAAAGATGGCTGAAGAAATTTGGTGATATGGCTCGAAATCCTCGTTCTCAATGGGGTTGGGCAGATGCATTCACGCTGTGATTTGTCATATCCATCCAATCAAACTATAGTTCTTGCATATTATTATTCTTTTGCCTTGTCTCACACTTGTTTATTATCAGTCTTATGAATCTCAAGTCAAGTCATTCACCATTGTCAGCAAACAAAGAAACAAGAAGATGCTTGCAATTGCAGAGGCTTGTGCAATTCGAATTTATAAACCAGCACTCTGTATACAAAAGGAGATGGTCGTCACTCTGAATCTATCATGGTAATACGTTTTACTTATTATTACTATTATTCTACCTCTTATTATTATTAACATTATCATTATTATCATTATTCTTGATTCATCTAAAACTATGCTTTATCAATAAGACTATCTTAACTCACTTCAACACTATTATTATTATTATAACTATTACTATTGATATTAGTCTGTTTGCAATTCTCGTTATATTCCTTAATGATTAATTGTTTATCTAAGTGATGTGATTGAAGCGTAGTGCAATTTATCTTCATTTTGATCTCTCATACTCTCTCTCCCCTTATCTATTTGAACATGACCTGGAAAACATTCGAACCTGTCTTTCTGCATGACTAATTCAATGTAGTTTGTTTACTTATCGGTTTATATCTCCCAATGTAATTTCAAAAGTATACATGTGTATCCGTGTATGTAGAGTATTCAGCTGACGAGTTCTACCGAGATTTGATGAATTCATTAAATCATCCTGCTTTATTAACCTTTATTGCTTGTTTTAAACTGAGGTTAAAATTCACATCCAAAGATAAATTGTTTTCATAGGTATCAACTGACTTACAAATAAAGCTTACTTGGAAAGTTTTAAGCTCATGAGCTCACCACATCAAGGCGTTTTAATCACTGCCAAAAATTCTTAACCGATCGATAGCTGCTCCCTGCTTGCATATCACTATGACTCAACAAGCTACACTGGCTAGAACTCATCTTCCTGCAGGTTCTACTATGTCTTTAAGGTTGTGTTAGGAATGCGAATGACACTAAAAGTACTTAACGATTTAGTGTATTAGATGTTTACACTATGCATGGGATTCTGTGGGCAAATTTGTACTGCTAGGAAACAGGGATGAGTGGCAGCAGTTAGATGTTTCTCTCTCAGATAGATGACCGGTATGCCAGCAATGCTGCCTCTCCACTCTGATGGGCGGGACGCTGAGTGGTGGTTAGAAAGGTTGACTTCAGTATAGTGTACATCTCGACTTACCCTACTACAGGGTGGTCCGTAGCGCCAGTGTTAAGTTCCTAATACGAAAATTTTTAAAAAAAATCAATTCAATCAGGCTGTATATGTGAGCGGCCTCAAGAAATTATCACCTAGGGGCTCTATCACGCAACACTAATTCTCTTTCTGTTTCAGATACCTCAAGAAAAGAATCTTTACCCCCATTATAATTAACTACCGGGAATTTATAGTTTTGGCACTATTTTTTTATTTATTTTTATTTTTGATTACAGCTTGATTCCACACTGTATTTTTGGTACAAGTATGGAATTTTCAGCATGGATATCGGTAGCCCAAATTTTGCAGACCGACCATAGATATCAGGTGTGCGCCGGCAGGGAATCGAACCTCGGACCATGTGCTTGGTCGGCGAGAGTCCTAACCACTCTGCCACCGACGCACACAAAGCGGAGTACCATACTGTCTGTCTGTCTGTTTTCGACATAGAACTTTGCACAAATGTGCGGAAGTTCAAGTCGCCACATTCCGTGTAGCACGCGAAGCAAGAGAAGAAAGTACAAGAAAAGCATAATAGAACAGTGAGCAGAGGTGTGAGACAAAGGAGTAATAAAGAAATACAAAACAGTTTCATTGAAGATCATAAGTCACAGGGAGTGGATGCATCTGCGCCACTGAGAACGGTTTTGAGCCATGTCACCAATTGTTTCCAACCATAGATTTTTACCGTCCCGAGGACCCCAGCCTGGAAGTCTACACCTTCCTACGTGGCTGGCTTAGACCAACTGTTGTGGATTTCATTGACTGATGCCAAGTTTTTGTTTGACCGCCGCTAGCTTTTTTCCAGCCTGACCCTATATCCGCTAACATTGCTCGTCGAGGGAGGCGATGGCTTGGCATACGTAACACATGTCCTAACCATCTCAGTCTTTGTAGCTTCACGACTTCATCGATTGATTTCCCCTGTTTACCTAGAACTCTACGCCTAACCTCCATGTTGCTCACCTTATTATGCCACCTTACACGGGAAATAGAACGCAGGCACCTATGATCAAAGACAGCTAGTCTTTTCATGTCTTCCACTGTCAGTGACCAGGTCTCACAACCATACTAGTAAGTATGGATGGTCTTTTTACTACAAGTCAACAGCCACATCTAATTGGTGGATGGTGACTAGCAGTGAAATCCAGGATGCGCATTTGGGACTCTTCATCTGGATGTACCTGCATTTCCCAGTGAGTGATGATGTTCCCACCGAGGCTCGAACCCAGTGCCCATAGTTTCAAACGCCAAGGCGTTATCCGCTAGATCACTTGGGCCACAAGAGCCAACCCACTTCTTGTACAACGGGTAATGTTCATTTAATTGAATTTTAGATTTTCTTTAATGTTGGCCTCTTGTCAATCTGATACCGAGCACTTCGGTCCAATCAATTGACGGGAAAATCTAAAATTCAATTAAACAACAGCCACATATGTTTGAAATAACTAATTTTATTGATACTTCTGGTTCTCTTCACGTTCTCACTAGAACATAGGGCTTCAAGCTAGAGGCTTAAAGTTTCTGTAGCAGTGTTTATCTTAACAGGATAAGGTTGCTAGCCTCATGCCCAACCCTTCCTTTTTAACAGCTTGATTTCTGGGTTAGCGAGGTAAAGGAGTGCATCGGCCGGGGTTCAAACCCCGGACCATGTGCATGGTCGGCGAGAGTTCTAACCACTATGCCACCTACGCACACTTTGGTTCTCTCGTTGAATTTTAATGAAGAAAGAGAAATTAAATTAGCAGTATAAAGTGGTGTCATCATTCTATTTCACACGTTCTCATTAGGTACTACACATTGTATGAAATTACAGTCGTTATAAAAATGACAATAACATACTTCATTGTTTGAATAGTAGTAGAGAAAAGATTATAAAATCACCTCTTTCAAAATGAAAACGTTACAATATCTAGTTTAAGATTTGATCATCAATTTATACGCTTTCGATGTGGAAAACGGGTGATGGGGGAGAAGGCAGTAAACAGAAAATTCTAACAAACAGTGTTAGCTTGTGGGTTTACATGGCAACTCAAGATTGGAAACTTGCCCAGTGAGATGAAATAACTAATATGGATGACTAATCAATGTAATCAAAATGCGGTTACCAAGGGAGTGAGACATTGATTGCACTCTCTTTCTGTATGCTGTATAAGTTTGGTTTTAAACGTTTGATTGCAACTGCTTCAGAAAGTCATAGTAAATTTGATGTCCTTTGTATAGTTGGTATTTTGAACGATTTGGAAATCTCGATGAAATGATTCGTATGCACCACAAGGTGTGTTTAGCAGTTGCACTTTACGAATATCTGCTTGGGATATGTCGAGAAAACACCTGATAGAAGCCATTCTTTCTATCCTCCTGATGTGATTGCTCCAGGAAGTGCATGTAGATGTATAAATGTCACTGCAGGTGACATCAACAGGCTACTCATCCAGTCTGGATTGGCTTATAGAGCATATGGTGCTGGATAGCGTTACGAGCTTAGCTGCAGGAAGTAACTTTTTTATTGCTTCTTTGACCCTCTTATGAATTCTTTGTGATACTGCTTCTCCGTTGAGTAAGAGACAAATAAGCACTTCCTTCTTTTCAACAGTTGGGTATTCCATTTTCACGTCTTTTTCTTTGTTACACTTTTGAATAAATTCCTTTGGATATCCGTTTTGCTTGGGTTGCTATGTGAACATATGATCTGCACAAGAAGCCGATATATCAACCTGAAAGCGAGCACTTCAGTCCAATCAATCGACAGGAAAATCTAAAATTGAATTAAATAATTAATATGACCCGTTGCACAAGAAGTGGCTCTCATGGCCCAAGTGGTCTAGGGATTATGCTTTGGCATTTGAAACTGGGCACTGGGCTCGAGCCCCGGTGGGAACACTATCACTAACTGGGGAATGCAAGTACATCCAGATGACGGGTCCCAAATTGGACGAAACACGCGTTATTCCACTGCCAGTCACCATCCACCAATCGAATTGAAGCATGTTATTGTCATTTTTATAGCAACCGTAATTTCAGGTAGTGTGCAGTAGCTAATGAGAACGTGTGAAATAGAATGATGTCATCATCTTATACTGGTAATTTGGTCTTTCTTTTGCTTTTTTTATCGTCATTTTATTAAGACTAGTTTTCACCTTTATAGACTACTACCCGTACTGATATTTGTTATTTTCTTATTGATACTTACAGGCCTAAAACAACACGAGCATTTCAAACTTTATATGAAATTGTCCAATATCGAGGTTTTCGTGGTCTTTACCTGGGTTTAACGCCAAATCTTATTGGAGCTGGTAGTTCTTGGGGTATATACTTTTTTCTGTAAGTTCCTTCCTTATTAATGATAAACTAGTTGATATGCATGCTACAACAATGATTCTAATTACTTATTGTTAGTGTCGTATAGTGATCGATTTCCAGTCTGGAGATTATTGTGATTTTTATTCTCTCGGGTTCCGAGTGGAACATAGGGCTTCAACAACACGTCTCCACTTTCTTCTATTCTCCGCTGTCCTCTTCAACTGGCTAGCCACGCGATTGCCCATAGTCTCTCGTCTCCTCTTCACACGATCTCTCCATGTCACCCTCGCACCGACGACCCACTCTTCACTTCTCATTGGGATTCAACTCGAGGATGTACCTGGCGCGCGATGTCATTCGATGGCCTCCTCAATGTATACCCAATCCATCTCCATTTTCTCATGCCTATTTTTTGAGCGATCGGCTCTTGGTTGGTTTGTTGCACTGCAAAGTTTCTTACTGCTAATTCTTTCTGGCCTGCCATTCGATCGCCAGTATAGAGCCAGCAAATGTAGCTGTTCATAGAAGTCTGCAGTCACTTGTTAGAAATACTTTTCTTTACACCTAAGCCAAGTTTCCGAGCCCAAGCCCATCTAGAAGAACTGAGTGACTGATCTAACATTGATGTTGAAAATCCAAACCTTGTCCTTTATGTTGTGGAGTGCAGAAAATTCCCACGCTGATTACAGATTGATGAAGGTGTATCTTGGCTTTTCGAATCTGGCTGCCTTTGACATCCTCGTCCGTTCCATCTGCCCGTAGTTGAAATGATGCTGCCTGGCCAGATAAGTGAAGGAAGTAACCTCTTTCAAATTTCTCCCATTGATGGTGATTGGCGTTGGTTGTTGTTGCTGTTGCTATTGGTTGGTTATCTTGATCTTGATCACCTCCGTCTTCTCTATGTTCACCTGGAGTCCTGTGTTTGCCGCCTGCTTCTTCAACCAGTTTGTTGGTTTTCGTCTGTAAGTCTTTGAGTCTGTGAGACATTAAACACAAATCATCCACGAAATCCAGATCTTCTAGAGTCTTCTTATCAGTCCAACATGGTATTCGTGTCTTCTCACTAGCCACAGTCTGACGGATGCTTCATTCGACCTCAGTGAGGAATACCATCGGTGACAATAATCAGCCTTGTTTTACTCTTGCCTTCACTTGGAAGGCTTCGCTTAGTTTTCTGTTGTGGATCGCGTGACACATGCCACTGTCATATAGTTGTTGAATGAGGTCGATAAAGATTTGGTTCACTTAGCTCTATGGTGTTGTAGTAGTTTCCAAATTACTTAGCGGCCAACACTGACGAAAGTTATTTCAAATTCACTGAAGGTGAGGTAGAGGTTTGACTGCCATACTATACTTTGTTCGATGATGATGCGTAGATTTGTGATTTTATCCTCACATGATTTTGTTTTCCTGAATCCAGCTATTTTGAGCGGAGTTCTGCAAACAGTGCATGCTTTATTATCGCCAGGATACTACAACTTAATATTTGCTTGGCGTGGATAAAAGTATGATTCCTCCCCACTTTTTGGAGATGTCTAAGACACTCTAGGCTTTCTTTTAGTCACTGGGTACATTTTATTCCTTGCAAACCTTTTACAATGACAACATGAGTATATCCGCTGCAGTTTCTTGATCCATTTTTAGTGCTCCATCTGGTCCTTCTGCCTTCTCGGACTTCAGTAGTTTTTTAAAGCAATTGGTTCCCTTTATGAATTTCGACAAAACAATAAGAAGACGTAGTTTATCTGAAACGTATAATGTATTGGCGCAACACATTTCGGACATTCTGATCACACACGTACTTGTCATACACAGTTTTTATATAAGGCAAGAAAGCATGAATAATTACAATACAGGTCAGATTGTGTACAGGTCAAGGTCACAAAATAATGGGTAGGGAGACGCAAAAGGTGTGGGTAAGAAAGATAAAGGGAGGAAAAAAAGGGCAAAGAAAGGGTTTGAAAATATTATGAAGTAAAATTGGTCCTTGGTTCTAAGTTGGATTACCAAGGCAGGTTTAAGGTGATAACAAATAACTTTTGGACGCATAAGACAGGTTTAAGTCTTTTAATGGCTAAGGCTTCAATGAATTTAAGTATGTGACCCAACCTTGTCTTATATATCGGCTTAAAGGCATTATTAAAATCAACCTTATGACCCGTCTCTATAATATGCTTCGCTATAGATGATGTTGGACATCTATTTCCCGGGTCAATTGTATCTGGCGATTTCATTTGTTGTTGCAGCCACTTTGGAATGTGTTCTGTAGCCCTAACATGCAGAGACCGATGGGTCCTCCCTATGTACGTGTCTCCACACATACATGTGAATTGATAAACACAGTGGGATGTGACACTATCGTTCGGATAATGTGAGGGTTTACAGGACAGCATAGTTTTCATTTTCTCTATGAAGATAAGTTTAGCTGCATAATAGGTTCTACTAATTGCGGCCTTTAGTCTTTGTCTAGTGACTAGACTTTGTTGATCACCTCTGAACGGCAAGGATATGTAAACATCCTTTTTGGGAACTGATTGGATTGGTAAAGCTGTGTGGTTGACACTTCCATAACGTCTAATAAACCTCAGTGGGTAATTGTTATCTAACAATATTTCAGTGAGATGTTGTCTTTCTTCTTCAATTGTATCGGCGGTACATATACGGTGAACGCGCTTGAACAAACACTTAACCAACGCCTTTTTATACTGTAGTGGACAGAAACTATAGTAATTTAGATACTGTCCAGTCCATGTTGACTTCCTGTAGACAGATCGTTTTATTGACCCATCTTCTCTGCGGGTTATGAGTACATCTAAAAATGGCAGGCATCCATTATTCTCTTTAACATAAGTTAGCGATATACTATTTTGTGCTCTGTTGACCTGGTTTAGGATTTCTATGGCGTCGATTTGTGATCAACCGATCGACGCCATAGAAATCCTAAACCAGGTCAACAGAGCACAAAATAGTATATCGCTAACTTATGTTAAAGAGAATAATGGATGCCTGCCATTTTTAGATGTACTCATAACCCGCAGAGAAGATGGGTCAATAAAACGATCTGTCTACAGGAAGTCAACATGGACTGGACAGTATCTAAATTACTATAGTTTCTGTCCACTACAGTATAAAAAGGCGTTGGTTAAGTGTTTGTTCAAGCGCGTTCACCGTATATGTACCGCCGATACAATTGAAGAAGAAAGACAACATCTCACTGAAATATTGTTAGATAACAATTACCCACTGAGGTTTATTAGACGTTATGGAAGTGTCAACCACACAGCTTTACCAATCCAATCAGTTCCCAAAAAGGATGTTTACATATCCTTGCCGTTCAGAGGTGATCAACAAAGTCTAGTCACTAGACAAAGACTAAAGGCCGCAATTAGTAGAACCTATTATGCAGCTAAACTTATCTTCATAGAGAAAATGAAAACTATGCTGTCCTGTAAACCCTCACATTATCCGAACGATAGTGTCACATCCCACTGTGTTTATCAATTCACATGTATGTGTGGAGACACGTACATAGGGAGGACCCATCGGTCTCTGCATGTTAGGGCTACAGAACACATTCCAAAGTGGCTGCAACAACAAATGAAATCGCCAGATACAATTGACCCGGGAAATAGATGTCCAACATCATCTATAGCGAAGCATATTATAGAGACGGGTCATAAGGTTGATTTTAATAATGCCTTTAAGCCGATATATAAGACAAGGTTGGGTCACATACTTAAATTCATTGAAGCCTTAGCCATTAAAAGACTTAAACCTGTCTTATGCGTCCAAAAGTTATTTGTTATCACCTTAAACCTGCCTTGGTAATCCAACTTAGAACCAAGGTCCAATTTTACTTCATAATATTTTCAAACCCTTTCTTTGCCTTTTTTCCTCCCTTTATCTTTCTTACCCACACCTTTTGCGTCTCCCTACCCATTATTTTGTGACCTTGACCTGTACACAATCTGACCTGTATTGTAATTATTCATGCTTTCTTGCCTTATATAAAAACTGTGTATGACAAGTACGTGTGTGATCAGAATGTCCGAAATGTGTTGCGCCAATACATTATACGTTTCAGATAAACTACGTCTTCTTATTGTTTTGTCGAAATTCAGTAGTTTTATTGTACTCAAGAATTCGGCTTTTGTTTGGGGACTGGTGTCGATCCACGAGTCCTTTAGAGTAGTCGCCACATTGTTTTATTTGTCTCTCTTCTTTAGTAATTAAGTTCTACTGACCATCTTTTATTGACTTCATCTGCGTTGATGTCTTCCTGGATAGATATCTAAATTATCCAATATAATTTTCTGTGGTCTATTTTATCTGAGGCCTGTTCTGCTTCAGTTGAAGTACTTTGAAGTTTCTGAAACGATTTGATTGATTTTCCCACTGCGCCCGACCTTTTCTTTTTTCCTGGGCTTAGGACCGGTTAGAAAACTAATAAACTAGGGAGGTATGCAAGGTTTAAGATGTTAGTAATTCCATGTAAAAAAATCGCTCACATTACCAAAGATGTATCCACACATACCACCTGATATGTATCCATATAAATTGTGTGTTTGTTTGACAGTCTGATATATTTTGCTATGTATATATGGATCGATATTCTATTATAATTAGCCAATCATGTTAAGACTGTCTATTGATTTGTTCATTTTGAATATTCGCTCAAACACTTGTTCGGACATTCATATATTTTTGCTCTCACACACTTGTGTGACATTGATTCTCCTGGTGTTTGGAAAATAGAAGTATCATCGCAAACCTAGTGGTCTTCTGATTTCCGTCTTTCTTGCGTCAGGACTATTAAATTCTCGACCAGTACATAACACCACCATTAAAGTGCGGAATATCTCCCCGTCTGTCAGTATTTATTACCTTAACTTTCGTGTCGTTCTGGTTAGTTCCAACACATTGTTTGCTTCTACTGATTTCACAAAATATAAATAGCTTCTTCTCTTTGTGTCTCTGCAAGACTATGTTAAGTCATTTGTATATCTTTTTGTCCAAATGTCGCAAAATATCGCCAAACATATTGCCGTTTGAGGTGACTTAACCCTTAGAACTTGTGATATAAGATTTATCACGGCTTGATATCAATTAGGGAACCATTGAAAACCGGCACTGGAGTACTAGACAGCTGTTTCTATCTAGTTTATGACTCTTCAGCAAAATGAACCCACTTTTGGAGTTACAACCCGTGACCTTCCGGTTAAAAGTGAAGCCCGATCCAATCGCCCATGAATTCTCACTTCTACCAATTCTTGAGAAGTTATGACCAGTGGGGTCTAGCACCAGTCCGAGAGTGAGGACAAATGCTCGCGAACGATGATGTTGGCTGGTAGTTTCGCTGAAATCATGAATTTTCAAGTATTGGTTTTGTAGGGATTTTGTTTGATTGCATGGAGGATTTAATCATAAGCTGACAGCAGGTTGAAGATGAGACAGTAACTCATCGAAGAAGACATTGCGAAGTGGTCGCGCTATGTCGTGAATTGGCAGAAGTTAGAATTCAAGGACCGTTGGATCGGGTCCCAGTGGCTCAATGGTCTACGAGCTCGCCTTGTAACCAGAAGGTCCTGGGTTCGAACCCTTGTGGTGGGTGCGTACTGATGAAGAGTCCCAAACTAGGACGAAACAGCAGTCCAGTACTCACATGTTTTCCAGTGGTTCTCTAACTGATGTCAGCTCATGATTAAATCCTCCATCAAATCATGAATTGCCAGAAGTTAGAATTCATGGGCTCGCCGTTGAGTTCGGTCTCACTGGCTGGATAGTCTGCGAGCTTGACTTGTAATCAGAAGGGCCTGTGTTTGAACCCTGGCGATGAGTGTGTACTTCTGAAGAGTACCAAACCAGACTGATGAAATAGCTGGCTGTCCGGTACTACCCGGTGGTTTTCCAATGGTTCTCTCTAACCATGTTGTCATCTCATGATAAAAAAACCTGTAACCTAGTGACACATCTTCGAAAATATTCCCTTTATTGCTAAGATAGTTTACGACTGCGCATCTTGAGAATGATATCTCTCTAAAGATGAAAAGAGTAACTCTTCGCTGAGCACCTTTCAGTTTAAATGTAATTTTCACACTGAGTTTCGATCACTCAATCACTCATTTCTTCATTTGGCTTTTCGATGTTTGACAGTTATGAAGGCATGAAAAGGTTTGCTCAACATGGTGAAGAATCTAAAGCACTTACAACTATTCAATATTTGACCTATGCTGCTGTATCAGGTTAGTTATGCAACCATTCAATCACCTTTAATAGTTTTTTTCCCAATATACTACTGAGCTAATAACTGCATCTAGACTGTTGGGGTTTGTTGTCATACGCATTTACCCAGTTTGATTGAAATAGGCAGGTTTTCAATTTCTGAATCCAAAGCATGAAAGATGGAAGAGAATGCTTAACCCAGTCAGACATATCAGCACAGTTGGCGGGTTATCTGTAGTGTATCTTACATTGGAGCGTCAGTGATTCAGCAATGGGAATGCTCACCAACCACTTGGTCCGGAGTCCGATTCCCGGCCGACGTACATTTTTGCCTCCCGGTAAATACGGTGGGTTAGGTGGCATGAGGCTTGCAACCTCTCCCCGTAAAAAGGGAATCATACCACTGCTACTAAAACTTCAAAGTTCAAAGCCTGAATGAAGCCGTATGTTCCACTCAGAACGCAGAGAAATAAAACAATTTCCAATTTACGCATTTAGAAAAACAAAAACATTGAGCCAAGTGATATGCATTCCTTTTCAATTAGTTTCCTTATCGTTGGCTGGCTCCAAACTATTGGATGGTTTTTTTGCATCGAAAGTGTACCGATTATTATTTCAGTCAGCAAGAACTGTCAGTTTTAGGTATGGGACGAGGGGGTGGAAATAATCACGTGGTTCAAGACCACTTAATTCGCCCCTAACTAGATCAAGACACTGAGTCACTGAAATAGCGAAACGAGTATTTGAGGTCGACAGTAAGATTCCTTCTGAGGAAGCCTGACACAAAATACATTTGACTGCAAACAGCTGTAAAAACTGTTAATAACCCGAAACCTAAAGTTAGTAAGAGCCATTGGATCTCTACCATCTCATCCGAACTGACTGACGCAAGGAAACTGATTTAGGCGAGCTTCGAAAGCTACTGAAACGCAAACTGACAAGAAGTGTTTGCAACGACCATGAATAGTGGTGGGCGACAAAAGCGAAGATGGAAAAGGCGTTGGCGATAGGTAACACCAGACAACTACTTAGACTTATCAGCGAAACAGGTGGTAAAAGGCGGATGATAAGTGAAACAATCTCGGAGAAAAGTGGCACCATAATTAGCTCTCAGGATAGACGACTGAAACGCTGGAAGGAACACTTTGAGGAGCAATTTAATTGGCCTACAGCCACACTCAACCTTCCGAGCATCCAACACCTCCCTGGATGGGATATAAACACAGGTCCTCCGTCCCTAACTGAGGTTTCTAAGGCTACCACTAGTCTAAAACGAGGCAAGACAGCAGGACCCGATGGAATGACTCCAGAGGTGTTTAAGGACGGTGGAGACAGTCTACTGTCTGCATTAACTGAGGTACTAGGCGGCGTCTGAGAATGAGAGGAAGTCCCGTCGGGTTGGTGTAAGTCACTGATTATCCCCATATACAAGAAGGGAGACAAGTCTTCCTGTGATAATCACAGAGGGATTAGCTTGACTAATATAGTATCTAAAGTCTTAGGCTCAATAATCATGCGTAGACTGAGTGGTGGGCGGGAGGCACAAACATGATAGAAACAGGCAGCCTTTAGACCAGGAAGGGGGTGTATTGATCATATCTTCACCCTTCGACAGATTGTAGAACATGGGCATACTAACTGGCATCCGACAATCGTCTTATTTTTTCACCTGAAAGCGGCATTCGATTCTGTCGACCCAGGGGTACTATGACAATGCTTGGCTATGAAAGGAATGCTGAGAAAATACATCTCACTGTGGCAAAAACAGAGGGTAACTGCTTCCCGTCGAATGGTCATCTGAATGACCATTATGATATGTAGATAGTCTCACTCTGTTTTCGACATAGAACTTTGCACAAATGTGCGGAAGTTCAAGTCGCCACATTCCGTGTAGCACGCGAAGCAAGAGAAGAAAGTACAAGAAAAGCATAATAGAAACAGTGAGCAGAGGTGTGAGACAAAGGAGTAATAAAGAAAAACAAAACAGTTTCATTGGAGATCATAAGTCACAGGGAGTGGATGCATCTGCGCCACTGAGAACGATTTTGAGCCATGTCACCAATTGTTTCCAACCATAGATTTTTACCGTCCCGAGGACCCCAGCCTGGAAGTCTACACCTTCCTACGTGGCTTAGACCAACTGTTGTGGATTTCATTGACTGATGCCAAGTTTTTGTTTGACCGCCGCTAGCTTTTTTCCAGCCTGACCCTATATCCGCTAACATTGCTCGTCGAGGGAGGCGATGGCTTGGCATACGTAACACATGTCCTAACCATCTCAGTCTTTGTAGCTTCACGACTTCGTCGATTGATTTCCCCTGTTTACCTAGAACTCTACGCCTAACCTCCATGTTGCTCACCTTATTATGCCACTTTACACGGGAAATAGAACGCAGGCACCTATGATCAAAGACAGCTAGTCTTTTCATGTCTTCCACTCTCAGTGGCCAGGTCTCACAACCATAAAGGAGGACGGAGCGGACTGATGAGCAGTACACCCGCCCTTTGGTCGATAGTCGAACATCTCGTCTACGCCAGAGTCGGCGTAAACTAACAAATGCGAAACGAGCCCCTTGTATTCGTGCTGAGATTTCGTCAGAGATCAGCCCGTTGGGGCTGATGGTACTTCCCAAATAAGTGAAGCGGTCAACGTGCTCTACCACTTCACTTCCTATTTTTAAACTAGGCGTCGATGTAGTCCAGTCCTGTAACATCATCTTGCATTTGGCGGGAGCGAATCGCATGCCAAACATTCGTAGATTGCGGCTCAAGGTGTTTAGAAGACTCTGCATTTCGTCAGCGTCTTCGCCTAGAAGGACTATATCGTCTGCATATTCCAAGTCAACGAGATTATTCCCCGGTAGCAAGTCAATCCCTGAGTCGCTGAAGTCACCTAGGGTTAAGTCCATTAACACATCTATGATGAAGTTGAATAGAAAAGGAGATAATGGGCATCCTTGACGGACACCACTGGTCGTCATCAGTTCAGATGACAGCTCGCCGTAAGCCCTCACCTGGCTGTATGAGTACGAGTAGAGTGCCTTAATCAGTGCAATATATTTTCTCGGAATTCCCTTTACAGCCAAGCATCTCCAGAGAACTTCCCGATCGACAGAGTCGAATGCTGCCTTTAGGTCAAGAAATATAATGACTGTTGGACGCCGGTAGGAATGCCTATGTTCTAGAATCTGTCGGAGGGTGAAGATATGATCAATACACCCTCTTCCTGGTCTAAAGCCTGCCTGGCTCTCTCGTGTTTGTGCTTCCCGAGCACCACTCAGTCTACGCATGATTATTGAGCCTAAGACTTTAGATACTATATTAGTCAAGCTAATCCCTCTGTGATTATCACAGGAAGACTTGTCTCCCTTCTTGTATATGGGGATAATCAGTGACTTACACCAACCCGATGGGACTTCTTCTGATTCCCAGACGCTGCCTAGTACCTCAGTTAATCCGGACAGTAAGCTGTCTCCACCGTACTTAAATACCTCTGGAGTCATTCCATCAGGTCCCGCTGCTTTGCCTAGTTTCAGATTGGTGACAGCTTTAGTAACCTCAGTTAGTGACGGAGGACCTGTGTTTATATCCCATTCAGGGAGGTGTTGGATGCTCGGAAGGTTGAGCGTGGCTGTGGGCAAATTAAACTGCTCCTCATAATGCTCTTTCCAACGATCCAGTCGTCTATCCTGGGAGCTAATTATAGTGCCATTTTTTTCCGAGATTGTCTCACTGATGATTTGTCTTCTCCCACCCGTTTCCCTGATGAGTCCAAAGAGTTGCCTGGTGTTGCCTATCCTCGAAGCTTTCTCCATCTCTTTGGCTTTTGTCGCCCACCACTGTTCACGGTCCTTGCGGAGACTTTTCGTAAGTTTCCTCTTGTGCAGCTTTCGCTCCTCATTGAATTCGGAGCTCGCCGGAATAAGTCTTCTAGCATCTATCAGTTCGGATGAGGCGGTGGAGATCCAGTGGTTTTTACTCACCTTTGGGTTTACCTTATTCACAGCTTTTACAGCTGTATCTATGGCTGCCTGGATATTTTTCCAAGCTTCTTCAGGGTGAGCACAGCTGTCGAACACAGATATGTGTTTAGCTAGTTCTTCCTCAAATACGGATTTAGTTTCCTGATCGAGCTGGGGACGTGATGGTTTTACCGCCAGCTGTTTCCTACGTCCGTTCAGTCGTAAGCACACCCGAGCGCGGACCAGTGCATGGTCGGTATCTACGCACGTGTTCCAGAAGGAGCGACAATCTCCTACCGACCCACGCCAACGATAGCTTATTGCTATGTGGTCTATTTGTGTCCAGCGTTGGTTTGATGAAGGGGGTCTCCAAGTCAAACAGTGTCTCTCCTTGTGTTTGAAGTTAGTGCTTACAAGAAACAAATGATTATCAGAGCAGAACTGTAGGAGACGGTCACCGTTGTCGGTTCGCTGGCACGGAACTCCATAGGTGCCACCGACATCCTTCTCAGATTGACACAATTTCCCTACTTGAGCGTTAAAGTCACCAGCTAGAACGACTATGTCTGAGCGTTTAGCCTTTCCACCAAACTAGACAGCTTTTGGTAGAACTCATCCTTCGTTTCATCTGAACTGCAGTCAGTGGGGGCGTAGGCGGAGATTACGAAAAGGCATCGGCGAGTAGTGCAGTCCTTCCTCCTTCTTACTGATCCGTTCAGGCGGACAGCACACATTCGGCTATCTACCGGGATCCAGTCAAGCAATGTCTTTTCTGCCCTAGTACTCAAAGCTATCCCTACGCCAGCTAATCCTCGTGAACTAGCTGTGGCATCTCCTGACACCCTCAAGGTGAATTTTGCAGATTCAACCTGTTGGCCAGGTGGGGTTAGGTGAATAACCACACTTGGGTCTTGTATGCGTGTTTCTGAAACACAGCATACATCAATGGCTCGTGATGCCAGGGTCTTGGCTAGTGATGCTTGTTGTCCTATTTGGCAAAGTGTCCTAACATTAAGAGCTCCTATATGAAATTGGTGGCGCGGCTTTAAGAGGCTGTCGGTGGTGGTTTTTTGGCTTCCATCGTTTTTAGTGGACGCAGAGTGGAGAGGAAGTGGAGAGCTATCAAGTCGAGGAGTTGCATCAGTGGAAGGAAGGCAAGATGATAGAGATGAAGATGAAGACAAAGATGAGTGAGTAATAGAGAGGTTTCGTGTGCATTTCGGATTGTGAGGGCGATTGTTACTTCCCGGCTGCCCACACCGTGGAAGTTGGTTGCGTGACCGCAGAGCCCAGGGGACAACTG
Organism: Trichobilharzia regenti; assembly: GCA_944472135.2. Classification (NCBI taxonomy): domain Eukaryota; kingdom Metazoa; phylum Platyhelminthes; class Trematoda; order Strigeidida; family Schistosomatidae; genus Trichobilharzia; species Trichobilharzia regenti. The sequence goes on along the minus strand of OX235262.1, from coordinate 1,624,845 downwards.
CTTGAGGCCGGTCACACGCGGCCTGTTTTTGTTTGTTCTTTTTGTTTGGTGTGTCTCAGTAGCAGATTTATCACTCCTGCCCTGTGACACGGCAGCAGGAAGCGCGGTCGTTGTTAATCCGGGCCACGGCCGATCCGGCATGAAATTTTGTGATTTTGTATTGGACATGATGTTGGATTGGGTAGCTGCTTTTTGTTTAACCGCTATCCAAACAACCTGCCTGGCATGGTAGGACCTCAAGAGACATAAGTCTCAGCCAGTATAGCTTGAATAGATCATTGCGGTGTTCAAGCCCGACCACCACGTCAAGGTAGCAGCTTTCGGTCGGGGATATGTAGATAGGTGGGTTTTGTAGAAATATTCCACTCAACCAGTGTTTTATAGGATGCAGCGTTATATATGTAAGCCCAATCAAGTAAGCATCTCAAGGTTAGCAGCTATCAGTTGAGTGCAGCACTGTAACTTCGACTCAACTTCAACTTCGAATTCATAAGAGAAGCGGAATCCGAGAACAAAATTTCATATCTGGGCGTTTTGGTCAAGTGAAAATCCACAGGAAAATTGGAGACTCGAGTTTACGGAAGATTAACTCACACAGATCAAATTCTCAATTACACAACAGTAACAACCCGATAATGTACAAACAAACATTATTCAATAGAGCCAAGAAAAAATATCTCATATACGCCTTCCAAAAGAATGGAAATCTATGGAACTTCATCAAAGGACATCTACAATCAACCCAACCAATCAATCAAATCAAATGCTCCCAATGAAAACACTAAAGAAATCATCTTACTATATATAAAGGATGTCTCCAAAATCACTTCAATCAGCTCTGTGTCAACCAAAAGACCCAACAGCAAAAGAAGATAAAACCAGAGTCATCTACAAAATAAATTGCAATGATTGCGAAAAACACAACACTGACCAAAGTGGACGCCCTTTTCATCTTCACATCCAAGAACATATACTGTCCGTCAAAAGACATGATATCCACTCCCTCATATCACTGCGCATACAGGTAACCACGGACATGTATTGGAATCGGGCAACATTTAAATATTTGGCAGAGGAAACACCAGGAACGCCAAAGAACTTTCTGAAGCCTGGTATTCATCTGAATCGGCAATTAACAGGCACATTGACACAGAAAATATTTACCAATCCATAAAGGAAGGAGATCTTATGCACAAAAAGTTAAACTTCTCGTCAGGGAAACAACCAATTCCAATGGAAGTAGATGAGAGGTTGTGAAAACATACAAAAACAATCGATCATGACGTTCTAGGTCACCAGGAGAGATGACTAATAAACTCATGGAGAAAGTTTAAAAAATCTCACTTCATGCTGAAATATCTGCATTGAAGATGTTACCTATTAAGGCAATAAGAGCTTCATAAATAAACCATCCAGCTCAGAGAACACTTCATCAAAAATTATAACTCATGATTAACGTGGTGTTATTTCTTCCAGTCTTACTTAAATTTCATCTACACTTTCCACCCCCGTATTCATCTCTTTTTTTTCCACAGGTGATTTTATCTCTTTTATGCGTCTCTCCCTCTCTCTATATCTGTCTAGGCGCCATAACAGTATCCATCGTCAATCCAATTTGGGTTATTAAAACAAGACAGTGTTTACAGTATGAAGAAGCGATAAAGTCAATGCATAAATCCTCGACAACAGTTCACTCGACTCAGTCAATACCAAAATCTACTTGGAGTGCATTACGTAATTTATGGATAAATGAAGGTTTTCTTGGCTTGTATCGTGGTTATCTACCTAGTCTGTTTGGTGTTAGTCATGGAGCGATACAGTTTATGTTCTATGAACATTTTAAAAACGCCTATAATAAATACCATTACAATAGACCAGTGAATGAAAAGTTGGTAAGTGTGGGTGTACGTATGTATGTGACATTATTATTATTATTGTTTCTTTAGTTCCTAGAGGAACATGGGGCTTCAGTCGGACATCTCCATTACCTTCGGTTCTCTGCTAGAGTTTTCACCTGGCTCCAAGTCTGCCCACATGTTTTCATCTCCTCTTCACATCACCTCCTCCAAGTCACCCTCTCAGTGACGACCAACTCGACGCTTCCCTTTCGGGTTCCACTCGAGCGACGGCTTGTCTAGTGATGTTACTTGATGGTTTCCTCAGAGTATGGCCAATCCACTTTCATTTCTTCCTGTCCGTTTTTCGTACAATCGGTTCCTGCTGGGTTGGTTCGCTCCCAGAGATCCCTGTTGCAGGCCTTATGATCTTGAGTGGTATTGAGCGAAGACAGCTGTTGATGAAGGTGTATGGTTTGTTTGAAGTGCTCTTCATGACGCGCAAGTCTCTGATCCGTATAGTGAGTAGCACTGACTGACTTCACATTGGAGTTGAAAATCCGGATCTTATTTTTCATGCTGAGTGCTGTTAACCTCTACACAGACTAATGAAAGGTATGTGTGTGTGTGTGTGACAAAGTTGTCCTATTTCTTCCTTCGTAAAGTTTTTTTTTAAATTCCTAATTCCTTCTGGTCATTTGGTCTCCAGTGTATGCAGCGAGAGAAGTGGGCAGCTAGTTGATGGAGGTTTGCAGTAGCCTGTTATAAATGATTTTCATGACACGCTGGCTAAGTTTCTGACTGACATAGAGGAACTGAGTGACTGACTTAACACTGGTGTTGTTTGTGCTGTGGTGTACAGAAGATTTCCAATCTGATCTCAGAGTAAGGAAAGTCTGCGTTACCTTCCTGACCATGGCTGGCTTTGACATTCTCATTCGTTCTATCTACTTGTAGTAGAAACGATGTTGCCTGGCCGGTTAAGTGAACGAAGTAACTTCTTTTAAATTTCTCCCATTGATAGTGATTGTTGTTTCTAGTTGTTGTTGTTATTGGTTCTTATGGGTATTTTCATCACCTCCATCTTTTATCTATGCTCACTTGAAGTCCTGTCCTTCACTGCTTAATTCCTCCGCCAACTTGGTGTTGGTTTTTATCGGCAAGTCTTCGATTTTATGCGACATTATGCATAAATCGTCCGGGAAGTCCAAAGTAATCTATGGTGAAGTTAAGAGAATGGTTATACTTGAAATTTAGTGTTTTCCCCCTTTCAGTTTAAATGATAACGCTATAAATAGTTGGGAGTTGTTTACATAGAGTTAAAATTGTACTCATCTAATGAAAAACAAATGGTCTAATTAACATTGAATTGTCCAACTTATTCATTCGGTGAAGACCCTCATAAATCAACCGGATAGGTACCGTTTCTAAAAACACACCCCCTAAAGTGATGTGATGAATTCTACAAAAGTTTGATATTTCAAATCCGAATAATTTATGACAACATGTATGACAAACATGCACAGAGTGATGACAATACCAAGGAATTTAAATCATCAGTAGTACTTCTATGCGCAAAGAAGGAGCCTCGAAAACCTTATGGAGAATTATTAACAATACAGGCAGGAATAAAAGTGGCATTCAACCCACCCACAAACTCACTTAGAAAAAAAAAACTTTGTCGGTTAAAGGGTTGATCCTGTGGAGGAATTTAGTTTATCTAATGCCCTATCTGCAATGATTGTCAGGTCTAATACACAGTTCAAAGTAGTAGAATAAGGTCAAGAGAACTAGCGGAACACGAAAACCTAGCAAAATGTACATTGGTTGACACTAATAAGATAAGAAATCTAGAGAATAGTTTAGCGGTAGATAGTTCTACAAGCAATTACACACAATTGTACAACAGGATGGAATAAAATGACAGTTCCAAAGTCTAATGTAACATGGCGGAGGTAAAGATTCATCATGGGAGCTTTAATTCCTAATCTTTCTTACACTATGCTGGGGGTCAGAGGGCGAAGTCCTACTACTGGGGGAACAGGGGTGTAACAGCAGTAAGGTGTTTCTCTCAGATTACCAGCATGCCAGCTATGCTGTCTCTCCACTCTGTAAAGGCGGGGTTAGAAAACATCGACCCCAAAAATTGTACATACCGACTTACCCTACGGTGGTCCGTAACCGGCAGCAGGTTTGCTAATACGGAACCAATTCTAGAAACCAGTTCATACAGACCGTGTGTAACCGGCCTCAAGCAGTTGTCCCTTGGGCTCTGCGGTCACGCAACACTTTCTGTTTGAGGTCCCCGAAGAATTAATCAACTTCCACGGTGTGGGCAACCGGGAAGTAACAACCACTCACACACTTCGAAAAGCACTTCCAATACATTGGGCTCGCGATTTGGCAGGTTGATCATCGTATTTTCAGACATCATCCTGCATAGTTAAGGAAACGACGAACAACATCTATTCGTAACTCTGTTTTAGCACACCTTGTAAATAGTGAGCATAAAGTTGATGTTAATACAATACTAAGAGTTACTTATCTCATTCCCACTAATGTTAATTTTGCTTTACGAGTTCATCTTCTACATACAGATGAAGCCAAATCTGTGTGTTCGTGTGCAGCTACTTTCCTTAGCTTGACAATCATTACCTGAATGTATAAACCGTACCACTTCGCCCTCCCCTTAAGCCTCTTAAAAAATCATAATTGTCCAAATTATTTTCTTGTTTTTCTTCTGACTACTTACAAGTTACTATCGTCCGAAATCATCTCGTTGGCGATCTGGGCAGCTTTCCCAGTCTCGTACATAGTTCGGACGTTCCATGTTCCCACACAGACTTTTTCTTTTGGTGCAAAGAGGTTCATCGTACTGAAGTTTCTTTAGCAATTTTGTTTACAGGGTGGGGTTGCTAGCCTCACGCCTGATAAAGGAATGATTACATTAAGTTAAAGTTTAGAGAAAAGCGACTTTTTGGGTTGCTCCCTCAAAATCGGAAAATAGCGGACAAACAATTGATTGGATAATGCGACAGACAACGGCAACCAACGAGGGAACAGGCATAAATGGACTGACACACAAGACTTGGAGGATCTGGATTTCGCCGATGATATATGTCTGATTTCCCACAAACTGGAAGATATGCAAGTGAAAAGCAGCAAGTTGGCAGAAGAAGCATCAAAGATACTCAAGCTCAGATGGCCAGAAAAGATCAGCAACAGGGATCTCTGGGAGCAAACCAATCAGGAACCGATTGTGAAACAAATAGGCAGGAAGAAATGGAGATGGATTGGCCATACGCTGAGGAAACCATCAAGTGACATCACTAGACAAGCCATTGCTCGAGTGGAACCCGAAGGGGAAGCGTCGAGTTGGTCATCAGTGCAAGGGTGACTTGGAGGAGGTCATGTGAAGAGGAGATGAAAACATGTGGACAGACCTGGAGCGGGGTGAAAAAGTTATCAGAAAACCGAAGGCAATGGAGGTGCGCAGCTGAAGCCCTATGTTCCTCTAGGAACTAAAGGATACAATAATAATAATCGTCCGAATTATTTTATTTTTTTCTAATCACCTATTACGTAATCAACCTGAACACTCGTTAGTTAATCCGATTTTTTCGTTTTGATTCACTTGATGTGATATAAAATTTATTTCTCCGATGGACATTAGTTAGTAACTAGTATCATTTGTCTAGTCCTTTGTTTTTGGTGCAGATTGAATTCTATCAGTCAGTCTAGTTGGCAATGTGGCCACCAAAAGGCTAGGTGGCTTGCTATCATGGTTCACTGTGCATTATTAATATTAGATTGTTGAAGGCAATAGGCAGGAAGCCTTACTTGACCTAGGTTTCGTGCTGATTAGCACTCATAAGCAAGGTGTATCTGCAATCACCTTAAAGAGAGTCATATCTCTTCTCAGATTCCAACTCATGTCATCCAGTGCTGCAGTCAGAAATGCAACTACTGAGCTATTCATCTAGGTGCCACAAGTTCGAATCTCAGGAGGGTCTTGAGTTCCTTCAAAGTGATTGGAGATACGCCTTTTGACTGACTTGGTAAGTGCCAACTAGCCCAAAATCTAGGCCAGATAAGGCTTCTTGCCGATTACCTTCAGCCGTCTGATGTTTAATTTTTATTACACAATGTTCATTGTTTTGCTAGTGTAAATTGTTGTTTCTTATTGGTGTTTATTCCATTTCAGTCGGCTATTGAGTATTTAACATTCTCCTCCACATCTAAATTGATTGCAGCTGTGATCACATATCCTTATCAAGTGATTCGGTCAAGAATGCAAGATCAGCATAGACAGTATAATGGAGTTGTTGACGTTATTCGACAATTATGGAGGTTTGTTGGTTCATTTTATTCTTTTTACCAGGCTTAAATTTAACTGTTAACCATTTTCAGACTATGAGATTGCGTATTTAGTTGGTGGATGGTGACTAGCAGTGGAATCCAGGATGCGCATTTCGTCCTATTCGGGACTCGTCAGCTGGATGTACCTGCATTTCTCAGTGAGTGATGACGTTCGCACCGAGGCTCGAACCCAGTACCCATAGTTTCAAACGCCAAAGCGTTATCCACTAGACCACTTGGGCCACGAGAGCCACCTCTTGTGCAACGGGTCATATTAATTATTGAATTGAATTTTTTATTGAACTGAGACCGAGCACTTCGGTCCAATCAATCGACGGGAAAATCAAAAATTCAATTCAATATGAGATTGCGCATAAAATTAAGTCTAATAAAGCATTGTTAACCGGTTAATGGTGATTGGCAGCTGAATCCATTTGACAGAAGTTGGAATTCAAAACCTGGTCTTTGAGGTGGATCCCAGCGGCTGAGAATGACCTACAAGTTCACCTTGTAGCCAGAACGTCCTAGGTTCGATCTCCGTTAGTGTGGGTGGGTGCGTACTGATGAAGAGTCCCAAACTATATTGATGAGACAGGTCTCCAGTACTGGTTTTCAATCGTTCTTTAACTGATGCCTACTCATGATGAAATCCTGAATCCATTTTAGCTGATTTGAGGCTCGTCAGCTAAATGTATATCTTCATTCCGAGTGAGTGAGTGAGTTATGATGTTTTCACTGATACTTGAACCTCTGCATCTATCGTAGTTGCAAACACCAAAGTGTTAACCACAGATTCAAAAGGCCTGTAAAGCGACTTACATAATCTGTGATGTACACGTGATATATTCAGCCATTGATCAAACGATTCATATAGTTTAAAACAAGCTATAAAGGTTAATAAAGCAGGATTTAATGAATTCATCAGCCCTTGCTGAAACGTTTCGGAGCATATATAGTCTCTGATTCATTTCAATTTGTCAATCAAATTAAAGGTCTCAATGTATCTGATAAGCATTTGGTCTCTTTCGATGTTACCTCTCTTTTCGCAAATGTGCCAGTCGTTGAGACTATCGACTTCATATGTAAAGAAGCTGAAGACATACCCATTCTAACATCGGAATTGAGGAAATTACTACTTTTATGTACTAAAAATGTCCAATTCCAATTCAGCGGGCGTCTGTTCCGTCAAGTTGATGGTGTCGCAATGGGAAGCCCTTTGGGACCACTTTTCGCAGACTTGTTCTTGTCACGCCTAGAAACCAGTACCTTGCAGCAACATATACAAGAAATAGATGTATACCTAAGATATGTTGATGACATTTTTATTGTCTGCGAAAGCAGATCAAAAGCGGAAGACATGTTAACAAAATTCAACTCATGCCATCCAAATCTCATCACAGTAGAACACGAGGAAAACGATACTATTAAATTCCTAGACGTTTTTCTAGCCAAAATGAATGATGGCACAATCGAAAGATCCATATTTAGAAAGTCTTCATGGACAGGACAGTACATGCATTTCAAGAGCTTTGTTCCAATCCAGTATAAAAAGAACCTAGTCAGAACACTGTTCAATAGAGCACGAAAAATTTGTTCTGACAGTACTATTGAACATGAAATAAAATCTCTGAAGGATATTTTATGTACAAATGGATATCCTGAGAAGTTCATTAATAAATACTCTAAAGAAACTACCCCTTGCAAAACAATTCAGACAGTTCCAAAGAAACCTGTCTATATCATTTTGCCATTCAAAGGAGATGACGTACAGGAAGTAGTGAAACGAAGACTCGACAAACCCATCAAGAGAACTTATTATGCTGCAAAACTTGTTATCCTTAACACCACCAAGCGAGTGCTTCAACAATCCGAGAAAGACCAGTCGCCAATCCTCGACACTTCAAACTGCATATATCAATTTGAGTGTGTTTGTGGCAGCAAATACATAGGTCGTACGGAAAGGCGATTGTCTACTCGCATGATGGAGCATTTGCCAAAATGGTTGAAAACAGCTGAGTGCAAAGTGCCAAAATCCTCAATAACAAAACATCTTGTGGATTACGGACATGATATCGACGCCGTCAAGTCATTCACCATTGTCAGCAAACAAAGAAACAAGAAGATGCTTGCAATTGCAGAGGCTTGTGCAATTCGAATTTATAAACCAGCTCTCTGTATACAAAAGGAGATGGTCGTCACTCTGAATCTATCATGGTAATACGTTTTACTTATTATTACTATTATTCTACCTCTTATTATTATTATTCTTGATTCATTTAAATCTATGCTTTATCAGTAAGATTATCTTAACTCACTTCAACACTATTAAAATTGTTATTATAACTATTACTATTGATATTAGTCTGTTTGCAATTCTCGTTATATTCCCTAATGACTAATTGTTTATCTAAGTGATGTAATTGAAGCGTAGTGCAATTTATCTTAATTTTGATCTCTCATACTCTCTCTCCCCTTATCTACTTGAACATGATTTGGAAAACATTCGAACCCGTGTTTCTGCATGACTAATTCAATGTAGTTTGTTTACTTATCAGTCTTATATCTCCCAATGTAATTTCAAAAGTATACATGTGTATCCGTGTATGTAGAGTATTCAGCTGACGAGTTCTACCGAAATTTGATGAATTCATTAAATCCTGCTTTATTAACCTTTATTGCTTGTTTTAAATTCGTATCGGAAAATAAATGTTTTCGATTCATATAGTGCTCAGCAGTTAGATTTAGTCCCCTTCATCACTATGAAACGTGTGGCTATTGAAAGTGTAAGATAGGAAGACGCTTTTTTTAAATGAGTGTTCGCGTTCTGTCTCCCATGTTAGGTGGTATAATATTATTATTATCATCATGTTATTGTTCCCTTTTTGGGTTCCGAGTGCAACATAGGGCTTCAACAACATATCTCCACTCTGTCCTATTCTCTGTGGTTCTCTTCAGTTGAATCCACGATTGCCCAAAGTGTCTCATCACCTCACACGATCTTCTCCACATCACCTTCGGACTAATGTCCAACTCGTCGTTTCCGATTCGGGTTCCACTCGAAGTTATGCCTGGCGCCTGATGTCATTCGACGGTTTCCTCAGCGTATGCCCAATCTATCTCCATTTTCTCTTCACCTAGTTTACTAGTTTCTAGGTGGTCTCAGGCCTAGGAAAAGAGGGAGGGTTGGGTTTGGGGCTAGCGACTCTACCTCCTCCCATCGAAAACCAAACAAACTGCCACAGAGACTTCAACACACACAAAAATACTGAAAATATAGAAAACAGGCTTCTTTTCTCGGCAATAGAAGAGGTGAAATAATGCGGGCTGGTGAAAGCCTTCGGGAACCCAATCAACCAGCCGATGTATCTTCTCTTGATGAAAGCAGAATTAAGAGTGTGGACGGCGAAAAAGGTGGGAAAGCTGCCACGGTAGCAAAAGAAATGACAAAATACGGCATGGAACTGCTGGGAATCTGTGAGTGCAGATAGAATGCATGTGAACTATAGACACTGTCAAACGAAGAGTTAGTAATCTGCTCCGGCCACCCAGACGACAACCGCAAGAACACTGAGGCGGTGAGTAGCACCTTCGACTTTTTACTTTGTGAGTTCAAGAATTTGTCTGATATTCGTTTCTACTTAGTAAATCTGTGCGTCGGTGGCACAGCTGTAGAATGTTCGCCAGCCGTGCAGGTGGCCCTGGGTTCGACCCCGGCTGACTCACCCCTTTACCTCGCTAAGCCAGCAGTAGGACTGGCAAAGAGGGAAGGTTGGGCATGAAACTAACAACCCCATACCACTAAAAATAAACACCACTACTATTGAAACTTCAGGTCTGTAGTGTGAAGCCCCCTATTTTCCACGGGAAACGTAAAGGAATAAAAAGAAAAACTTGGTAGATCACGAACATTACCGATTTCCTCTTTTAGTGTCTTTTAATCTCTTAATTTCATTCGCCTCCCCCCACCCTGTATATCTAAAACTGACCAACTATAATAACCACTTGTTGATTGGTAAAAAGAATTTTCATGTAAAGAAAAACTCCTCTTATTCTTTTTTTTTTCAGAGGTGAAGGTGTTCATGGATTTTACAAAGGACTTGTACCGCACATTCTTCGATGTACACCAGCCTGTGGAATAACATTTCTTGTATATGAATACACATTAATCGCTTTTGATTGGTTCAAACAACAGTGATGATTGTGATTGCATTTCTTCTCCACTGAAAAGAAAAGAGAACCCCCTCCCTTTTTTTCCATACAACAATAAATCGTGTAGATGATATCTGCCCCCTGTTTTGCCTGGGGGCGAGGAAAGAGGGGTGGAGAATAAACGTGTGATAACTTTTCACTGCCTATACCGGTGGATTGTATATTGTAATGCTTAGTATTGTTATTATTATTAGTTTTTGTACATAGAGTTTACTGTTTCATTCCCAATCTTATTTTAGAATTGATTCGTGTTGTTTTGTATTCTTTTCAATATATATTTGTTGCCTTGTAACCAGAAAGTCCTGGGCTCGAATCCCAGTGGGTGCGTACTGGCGATGATTCCCAAACTAGGATGAAACAGCTGTCCAGCACTCCCTGGTTTTCAATAGTCCTCTAACTGATATCAATCCGTGATCAACTCGTAAAAACATTACTAACCCTTTCAAACCAAACTATAGAAAACTGAGTAGTACATCAAAAAACCTGAATGACGAAATGAAACAATAGAAGAATTGCTGGTTGGTGTTAAATAACTGTCCTCTAAAATTCACTAGGAAGATCAGAAAAGGTCAAGACGAAAATAATGTGGAAACTAATAATGATAACATAATAGAGAATATAAGGGATCTACAGTAGTTTTACCATATAAGGAGGAGACTTCTGAGATCCTACGCAGGATTCTTAGTAAAGCAGGAATTAGAGTGTCATTTAAACGTACAAACTCACTTGAGTAGAACAAGCTCTGTAGGTTAAAGGAACCATTTGACCCAATTAAACGAAATAATATAATTTACAAAATACCTTCCAATGACTGTGAGTTAAGTCAACTACGTAATTCAATCAGACCAGTAGACTGGGGCTAGTCAGATTGTGTGAACATAGGAACTTAGCTAAGGTTAGAATGACTGATCCCATGAATATAAATAACTTATAAAAAAACTCAGCAATATCACTGCATGCATTAACACACAACCACAGAAGCGGATAGGACAGAGTCAGTATTCTAAGAAGTAATATAGGTAGGTAAAAGTAAAGGTTGATTACTGAATCCTTGATCATCGAGTCTACACTCAACACATGCAACAGATATGGCTCCACATGAATACCAGAGATATGGAAGACATTATTAACAGCAATCAAATCAGAGGATAATAAATGTAATCAATTCACACTATGACATTCTGACAAGTTACTTATTTTGACTATAAAAACACTCGTCTTATTTCCCATCTAATTGTATTTGATTGATAACGCTAATATTATTTCTGGCAGAAGTTAGAATTCAAGGACCATTGGATCGGGTCCCAGTGGCGTAATGGAATACGAGCTCGCCTTGTAACCGGGAGGTCCTGGGTTCGAATCCCGGTGGGTGCGTACTGCTGAAGAGTCCCAAACTAGGACGAAACAGCTGTCCAGTACTCCCAGATTTTCCAATGGTTCTCTAACTAATGTCAGCTCATGATGAAATCCTGAAACCAATCAAATCCCTACAAACCAACACTTCATGAACTCTCTTACAAATTGCCGCGCCTGGGCAGCGATGATTCGAGACGTTCATGAAGCCGGCTCATCCTCCCGTAGGAGATAGCCGAAGTAAAGTAAAAAGTAAAGTAAACCAACACTTGAATTTCTGAATGTATTTTATCCTATACTGATTTTATTCAAATGTCTAATCAATTCTACTCATGTATATAATTAAAGCAAAAAGTTGTGTGAGTGAGTGACTTGATATGATTATGAGGAATACGAAATTGTGCTCAGTAAATATTACTGTACAACACTGTGTGATTTATATCAAAATAAAATCTTATGCATAATGGAGAAAATCTCCATTTAGACACTTAGAAAGTAAAAGGATTGAGCGAAAAAATATTCACTTTTCAATTCAATCCTCAACGATGGCCACACTCTAATATACACCAGCAGCAGTTTTAATACAATACACAATATTTTACCAATCAAATGTCAATATGTTTCTTAACAATAATTAGTCAGGAACAACATTTCTTGGCGGGAGGTGATAATTAACGAGGAAAAATTATTGCACACATTTAAAGGGCGGAAATGGTTACAAAAAGAGGACCCTATAATGCATAATTTTGCAACAATGAAGAGTAATTAAGGAATTCATGAGTGTTCAGGTTGATTACGTAATAGGTGATTAGAGAGAAATAAAATAATCCGGACGATGATAACTTGTAAGTAGTCAGAAGAAAAATAAGAAAATAATTTGGACAATTATGATTTTTTAAAAGGCGCTTGTCGGGAGGACGAAGTGGTCCGGTTTATACATTTATAGAATGATGACCTTGGTTAGGAAAGTGGCTGTACGAATGTCTACTCAACACATATGCTTGGCTTCAGTTGTAAGGAGACGATGAACCCGGAGAGCAAATTCAAGGCTACTTGGAATGTGATAAATAACTTTAAATGCTGTATCAACATCAATTTTATGCTCACTATCTACAAAGTGTGCTTAAACAGAGCTACGAATAGATCTTATTTGTAATTTGCTTAGCCATGCAAGATGTCTGCAAATACGATGATGAACCTGCCTAATCGCACGCCCAATGCATTAATCTCTCTCGTTAATTATCACTCAGAACCGGTGACATTTTGTTACTGACATTATTGTTAACTAACATATCACCACATGTTCGGCAAAACGTTATTGGATTGTATTAAGATGCTGTACATAAGATGTATTAGAGTAGAGCTAGAGATGAGGAGGTAAAGCACTTTTGTGCGGATACGGAAGACTAGTTTGTCATACATCATCTCTGGTTTAGTAGATGTGATATCCGACTTGCTATCGATCAAACGACGTGTGTACTGCTCAGATGCACTTCTATTCGTCCTCCTTCATGACTGCCAGTGAGACATGTGCATCTAAAGTGGAAGACATGAAAAGCCTGATTAGCTAGCTGGTTGTCATTCATCAAAGGTGTCTGCGTTCTCTCTACAATCCATGTTAGACTGTAGGTGTAATAGGGTGAGTAATATTGAGGTGTGTTAGGTGAGTAAGGAGGGAAAATCAATGGACGAGGTTGTGAAGTTACATCGGTTGAGCAGAACATGTGTAACGCATTTATACGTAGTCATCTTTCCCGACGGGAAGGGTGAGCGCCCTGACGCAGGGTGGATCAGGTTAGAATAGAGCCGGCTAGTAGTGGTCAAACCAAGAGATGGCTTCACCAGTCATTCAAGTCTATAACGGTTAATTTAATCCAGCCAGCTGGCCAGCGACATAGAGAGTTGTAGACTGGCCGGCTGTCTATCTGGCTGGCTAATAAGAGCCAATGATGACTGGAGACAGATAATCGGTGATATGTGGAGTGGAAGACATGAAAAGATTAGCTGTCTTTGATCATAGGTGCCTGCGTTCTATCTCCCTCCCGTGTGAAGTGGCATAATAAGGTGAGCAATACTGAGGTTAGGCGTAGAGTTCTAGGTTAACCGGAAATCACTCGACGAGGTTGTGAAGTTACAAAGACTGAGGTGGTTAGGACATGTGTTACGTATGCCTAGTCATCGACTTCCTCGACGAGCAATGTTTGCGGATATAGGGTCAGGCTGGAAAAAAGTTAGTGGAGGTCAAACAAAAACATGGCACCAGTCAATGAAATTCACAACAGTTAGTCTAAGCCATGTAAGAAGGTGTAGACTTCCTGGTTGGGATCCTCGGGACGGTAAAAACAAATGGCTGGAAACAATTGGTGACATGGCTCAAAATCGTTCTCAGTGGCGCAGATGCATCCACTCCTTGTGACTTATGATTTCCAATTAAACTATGTTGTTCTTCGTTACTACTATTCCTTTGTCTCACACTTCTGTTTACTGTCTCTATTATGCCTTTCTTGTACTTTCTTCTCTTACTTTGTGTGCCACATGGAGTGTGGCGACTTGAACTGGCGCACATATGTGCAAAGTTTTATGTCGAAAACAGACAGAGACAGATTGGTGATATGGCTGAAACTCCCCGTTCTAAATGAGGTTATGGAGGATGTAAGTGGTTTGTTATCTCCATCCAATGAAACTCTGTTGTTCCTGCATATTACCACTATTTATTTTCCCTGGCTCATACTGCTGTTTATCATCTCTGTTTTGAATCTCTCTTTACTCTCTTCTCTTGATTTGTGTGCTACACTGAGGGAATGTAGCAACTCGAACTGGTACACACCTTTGCAAATTGCTATATTAAAACCAGTCATTCAGTCTTCTAAGTTCCTAGAGTATGATTAAACTTGAAGATGTCCTTAGCGTATTTTAAATCTGTAACAGGAGACTTGTTAATGGGAAGTATAATTTGGAATTTGATATGTAGGGAAGTTATACACGCTTTATATGAAAATCGTCATTTGCAGAGATTGCCTGTGTTGTGCTATGTTTTCCCTTCTTAATGTGTCTCTTCATCTTCTCTTTGTGCCTTTCATGTTTAGTCGCAATATTGGTTCATTTCCTCTCTTTTGACGACAAATCGACCTCTCCTCCATTCAATGTTTTGAATGCCTGTTAATATACTACTGATAGATTTTGTCAGTAGCACACTTCACAAACCCACCTCCTTGTCTTTCTGCATCTACTTTGAGCAACGGGTTTTCGGTTGCATGAATTCCTTGTTACTTATCCTTCATAGTCGTCTATCTGATCTTTTTGTTTTTATTTACTAGTATTAGTATTTTATTCCTATAAGTTCCTAGTGGAACATCGGAGGGCTACTTGTGTGAGTTTTGAAGTTTCTTTAGATGTGGTTTATATTTTTACTGAGTGAAAGTTTGCTAGGCTTACGCCTTCTAGCCTTCCTTCTTTTGCTGGCTTAGAGAGTGCTTTAGGAGAGTGTGTCAGTTGCCGGGATTCGAACTCTGGATCACCTTTCGTGTTGGTTTTTGGGTCAGTGTTCTGCAGCTGACGCATACCTCTCTATCGAACAATTGGATGTTCGGTAATACTCTTTTACAGTGAATAGTGGATTTGATGAATAGAGCAAGAACAATGTTGGCTTGTGCAGAATAATATGATAACGTCATTTATTTCGCTGGCTTCTCATCAGTTGTGTGTACAGTCGAAAGGAATTACTATTAAGTTATGTACAGAACAATATTGAAGTACTAGAAATTGTAACATGATGTTAGTTAATAACAGGAGAATTCAAACTTCATAAATAAACAACTGTCTTCGCTCTATACTGAAGATCAGGTGACCGGGTCGGAAAGAATCACCAACAAGAAACTATGGGACAAACAAAACAAGAACCAGTCGCTCGCCCAACAAATATGCAAGAGAAAGTGGATTGGACATTTGCTGAGGAGGCTGCTGGGTGACATCGCGTGCGTGTCAGGCCATTGCTCGAGTGAAACCAGTCCGAAAGGGAAGCGGCGAGTGGGAGGTCAGTGCAAGGGTAACATGGAGGAGATCGTGTGAAGAGGAGTTGAAAGAGTATGGACTAACATGGATGCAGGTGAAAAGTACAGCAGAAGGAAGACAGAAGCAAGTGGAGACGTGCAGTTGAAGCCCTATGTTCCACTAGGAACCCAAGGGAACAATAATAATAAATAATGCTCGGAAAACTACACTTAAGTTTATAGCCAGAAAGTTCAAATTTAAATAAAAAATTTAAGCGCTTGGATACAGTGAGAAGACAGTTATGTAGTAAAGAGGTGAGTAGGATGATGAGTAAGAATGTGGTGAGTTCAATTCAAATCACAGAAAAAAGAGAGAAGCTAAGTTACACCATATCATAAGAGTTGGAATAAGCTGAAGCCAAAGACTGTGGAATCAATCGAAAAAGAGAATAAAGACATCCAATTAAACCAAGGCAATGAAAGACTAATAACCGCTTATTTCTGAACACACAGATAAATCGGGTTTCAGGCGTCTGCTAGTGATTTCTTCAGTTGATAAACTTTGAGTAGAACTGAACTATTTTGTCTATTCATAATTTTAAAGGATTTTGTGATATTCATCTCATGGCCTTTGTATTGATGAGATGTCTGGCATTGGTACTATTGAAAGTGTTTGTTTCCTTGAGACGTCGACTTTTCGGTCCATGTCCTTTTCTCCTAATATCACTCATTGCCTAGCACATATTCTTTGTTAGGGTTTTCAGTAATGCCAAATCTAGTCTGAATTGACTGTCATTTCCATATGTAAGAACTTGTTAGAAGACTATTATCACTGGAATTAATTATGGCATAGGAACAAGTACAAAATATCTTTCGCATGCTTAATTACAATACTCCCAACGTATTACTCACAAATTAGGTAGAATAAGGTCAAAATAAAATGTACCCCTGGAAACGTGTATTTAATCTACATACATCAATGCAATAGTTCGAAGTCACACTCCGATCATGTTGGATATCATTGAAAATATTGTTATGGTGCCGCTGGGTTCCCAGTGGGACATAGGACTGCAACAGCACATCTCCACTTTGTCCCATTCTTCGTAGTCCTGTTCAGCTGATCCGAAGATTGCCCATAGTCTCTTTGATCTCCTCCTCGCATGATTTACTCCTTGTCATCCTCACACCAACACCCAAGTCGTTTTTTCTCATTCAGGTTTCATTTGAGCTATGCCCTTCATTGAGCATGACGTCGTTCGACGGTCTTTCCAGGGTGTGCCCAATCCCACAATACTTTTGGTGGAAAGTTATGTACATTTTTGCCTGCATATTTTTGGAGTGATAGGTTCTTGGTTAGTTCGTTCCAAGATCTTCTTGTTGGTATTTCTTTCTGGCTAGCTGGCCATTTGGTCTTCAATGTAGAGCCAGCGAAATGGCTAGCTGGTTGATAAAAGTCTGCGGTAGCCTGTTGGAGATGCCTTTCGTGACATGTAGTGCAAGTTTCTGATGGGTATAGAAGAACTGGCTAACCTAAGATTGGTGTTGGAAATCCGAATCCTGTTTTTTGTACTGGAGAGTGCAGAAGATTTCCACACTGGTTTCAGACTGATGAAGGCGTATCTTGCCTTTCCTATCCTGGCTGCTTTTGATATCATCGTCCGTGCTATCCGCCTCTAATTGAAGTGATGATGCCTGGTCAGATAAGTGAAGGGTGTCACCTCTTACAAATTTCTTCCGTTGACAGTGATTGGTTCTGGTTGTTGTTACCGTTGGTGGTGGTTGGTTGCCTTGATCATTTCCGTCTTCTGTATGTTTACTTGGAGTCCTTTCTTCGCTGCCTGCTTCTTCAGCCATTTTGTTGGGTTTCGCCGAACATTCTCGAGTTTGTGTGACATTAAACATGAATCATCCACGCATGAAATCCATATGTTATAGAGTCTTCTTGTCGGTTCAGCGTATTCAAATCTTCTCAATACTCAGACTTCAGCATAATCCAGTCCACCGCATCTAAGAATATCATCGGTAATAGTAGGCAGCCTTGTCTTACTCCTGTATTCCCTTCATAGGCTTCACTGAATTATCCGTTGTGGATCACTTGATATATGGCATTGTCATATAGTTACTGAATGAGGTGTTGAAGTAGTCTTCAAGTTTTTTGGCGGTCAGCGCTGTCGAAGGGCTTTTGAATGTCGATGAAATTGAGATGGAGGTTTAAAGGTAAACATCAGAAACGGTAGAGTAACCAAAGCGATACGGGATTACGAATATATTGGTTGAGTTGTATGCAAACGATAGAGAATACAGAGGTGATGTAGATACCTAACCAAAGAAAACAAATCAAAACAGCTGCAACAAATAAACAAACGAAAATCAGCTATGGATTCCCCATTAGGTCCTTTATTAGCTGACATTTTCTTAGCTAAATTAGAAAGTGATTCTGTAAGAGAGATGTTAAGCAAACTGAATATTATTATCGCTGTGTAGACGATGCATTCATCATATGTGACAATAATTTGGATAAACAAAATCTGATGCAAGTCCTTAATAATGTGTAACCGGCAATGAAATTCACTTGTGAAAAATATCAAGGAAGCATTTTTTTCTGAATGTTCTTTTTACCAACAAGCCAGGCGGCATTGTAAAGCGAAATATGTTTAGAAAAGTGACACTGAATATACAATATATCCATTTCTATAGTTTCATACCCGTACAATATCAACGAAATTCAATTCATTGTCTCAGTTATAAAATAAGGCGCATATGCACTGAGTATTACATTGAATCGTTGAAAATACCCATTGGAACATAAGACAAGATTGCATAGGATTAGAAAACAGTTACAATCTTGTCTCCAAGCCCCTTGTAATCTATATTCCTACCTTCAAACTTTCATATCAAGTTGAAAATTATTATCACCTTCGTTACTATGTGGAATTAAATAAATAAATAATAATTGTATCCATGTAAAATAATCTGTATAAATGCGATTGTACAGCTTTTGCGAATGAAATTGTCGAAAAGATATATTTGCTGAACTTCTTGTTGTTTTCAGTCTAATATTACATTGAAGATGAAATCGTAAATCTAAAAATTACCCTACAACAAAATAGTTATCCTACCAGTTTTGTAAAGAAGTATATTTCCAAAAGGACTCATAAAATTAAACGTGATACCGTGAATAAGAAAAAGCTTTATTTGAGAGAGAGTACAATTCAAAGGTAATATATGCACTGATATATTAAGCCGTAGGTTGATCAGATCAATTGAAAAGACTTTCAGTGCTGCATAACTACACATCAGTTTCTCAACCAGATCGATACTGACACACTGCACCGAAGATGTCTACATCAATGTGTGTATAAAGTCAACTACTCATGTGGAGCTAGTTAAATAGGTCGAACTCAGAAGAATTCATCTTTATGCACTCGTGAACATGTTACTGTTTGGTTTGGAAAAAGTGTAACCAAATCACAATAAATAGTGCTATTTCGTCTCATCTAGTAGACAGTGAACACCACGTGAAAACAGATGAGTTACTTATGGCTGTTTATTGAGTACCAAACAATCAGCCTAAAGGCATATGATAACGTTTTTCAAGCTATAGAGAGAATAAGAAGCAACCTGACTTATGTTGGGAAAAAGAAGCACACTCACCCACGTTTTTAACCCCAGCCTATTATAAGGTTAACAGAGACATAATCATTTCATATTTTCATGTCATACTATGCCTTCTTATTTTTTTTTTACCTTGTTTACGCTACTTTATTATTATTATTATTATGTGTCACGCTTCGTAATTTACTCTAAGCTTATAAACTCTTTATTTGATAACTGTACTTGATATCGGCCAGCCCTTGCTTGAACTCACATTCAGTATTCCCCAATTTTTTGGTATTTTTTGTGTGTTTTATGGTAATCATTTTCCCCGCACACTATTAAATATAATTCACCTTCCATCCCACAATGGAACTTATATTCTCTTGACTATAAATACTTTAGGATGTCACCCTTTTGTCTATTCACACTTTGATTTATGTTCTAAATGACTACACATTTCATATACATTCATATGACAATATTAAATACCGAAATATCATTCCATCTTATTCATATAAACCAATACAGTTTATGATATAATTTTCACTCGCCTTTACTGCCTATTTGTATTCTAATATTCATGGATTTATAACTGTAGAGGCTGAAGAAGAATTTATCGAAAACAATTGTTAGATCAAAGCCATCTTATTCGGATAGTTATTTAACAGCAGTGCTTCTTTGATTTTGATTTTATACTCAAACCTGCGCTGAAGATGTTGTCCAAAAGGACGATAAGAGCTTCACAGTTAAATCAACCAGCTCAGAGAACACAACAAATTTAAAATCATCCACCTGAGCTACAAATATTCTGTATTGATTCTTTAATCTGTTTCACTTTCCTTATAAAGTCTGAAATGCAAACAAAGATGAAATTGGGATATATGTGTAATGAAAAGTTTTTCTTGTGTAAGAATACTTCCATCATCTGGAAACCTTTTAGTCAACTTACAAGCAAAAAGAAACAAACAAATTTCTATTGATGCTTATTCTGATGTGTAAACGCCTGTTAAATGGATCTCTTTCAAGGCAACAAGTTGATAATATGGTTGTACTTGATGTTTCTAGTCAAATAAATGATCATTTTCCAGGTCTTAATGAAAGGGATGAATTGTCATGTCTCAAATACTCCACACAGGCTAGGGATCCTGTCGGTTTAGCAAGTATTCTACATCAAAGTGTGTTGATATTTTATGTGTCATCCTATAACACAAGTCTTTAATGTATCATTCCTCAAGGATACAGTACCTGCTTCCTGGAAAAAATAAAGATTGCCCGTGTACTAAACTCATCATCTTCTGGATCACGTTTAAAGTTTAGGCCAATCGCCATCACGTCTCCACTTTTAACAACTATGGAGAAACTTCTCTTGCTTGTTCTGAAGCCTTCATTGAAATCTTTTAATGACCCAAAGTAGTTTGCTTAGGTATGCAGTAGTGTAACAACAAAAGACAAGGGCCGGCAACAGATCGTTTTATTACGGAAATCAACACGTATTTATATATATTTCCTGTACATTATTATAGCTTATCCAAGTAGACAAACCCAGGCTTCTGATTGGTTGTTTCGGGTAACCTCGGAAAATGGAGCCATCTATCTGCAAATCGTATTTGCCCACGTTAAGTCTGCTGTGATTGTTTGTTGAATCAGCCTTGTTCATATTTCCTCACGGCCAATATAAGTGACCTAGACATTGACGTAGATTGATGTCTACCAATTGGCTAGCAGCCTGCTCTCACCACAGTAGGAGTACTGTAGATGCTGTCTCATTGAATTTCACCAGTTTATTGTTTCAAGCCTTGATAGAGGTGAAAAGTCTGTTCGATCCTCCTTTTCAGACTACTCTACTACTTTTGGTTCTATTCCTAGGACGCTTTTACTAAGCAAGTTGACTTCAGCATTCAATGAGTGCTGAGTAACAAGATGATGGTCTTCCAGTCTTTCAGGTAGGAAACAGCACACTGCTTTAAGTGGAAAGCACTCCACTTCTTTTCTTATGGAAGCTGGTATACGTCAAGGTGCTGTACTTTCTTCATTTATTTTTTTTTCTTTGTGCATAACCCACGGTATTTCCCTAAAGCTCATTTCACTAAGTATGTTGATGACCTGACAGTTTGTGTCCCAGTATTTTCTGCGTTGGATTGTTCTGATATGAATAGTTACTTACTTGAAGTTAACCAGTGGTTTCACTCAAATGATCTTAAACTAAATCCCTCTAAATATCATAATGTTGATTTTAGTTTCACATGTGAACAAGATTTGCGTGGACCGATTAGGAAACAGGATAACAAGTTACCATATACAGGTCTGTGAATAAACGATAATAAAATGTACAATAATACTTCTGTCAACCATCAAACGTTTAAGCAACTGTAGTCATCGTTGTCTCCCGCCAAATGGAGATCAGTTCGAATAAACAGATCATTCAATATTTACCAAGAATGACATTTATCCTGGTATGAGTTCCTGTTCAAATCTCTGTTGGTCATCTCATGTCTTGTGGATTTCAAAGAAACCTTTTTCGTTTAACTTACTACAAAGGGAAGTTGAGATTTTCTAGCATAACTCAGCTTCTTTTCTCACAATTTATTAATTCGTGTATTCTTCTCATGCTTCTGTATTGTTCACCCTTATTCTCCTTTGGCCTTGTCAAGAATGACTATTTCTTACACACTATGTAGAACACTGAAGGCTGTTAGTAGGTTTAGAGATGTTTGTGTGCCTTTGACTCAGCTGATCGACACTGTTGTTGATAGGGGCACTTTAATTCTTGATGGCAGTTAGCTAAAGCCATCTTGTTTGATACAAATCATACTCTCCACTTATTCCTACTTCTTCCTTGTATCTCTTCGCGTAAATCATGCATTTATTCCCCTTGATGAATTTAAATAAAGCAAGAACAACAGTGTGGTTTGTGCGGAATAATATGGTACCATCATTCATCTCGTTGGCTTCTCATCAGCTGCTTGCCTACAGCCTAAATAAATTATGAGGTTTGTGTACAGAAAAGTTTTAACATACTTCCAAACTTTTAATGATGTCAGTTGAGAGAAGGTTCCACAATTAATAAACACTGCTCAGAAAATTGCGCTTATATAGTTCTTACACAGACAGTTCAAGTTTAAACAAAATTAAATGTATGCACACAATGATAAAGAAGTTACGAAATAAAGACGAAAGCTGCGTAAGATGCTGAGAGACCAATAAATTTGGTAACAATGATAAAAATTGCTCCGGCAAACTTGAGGAGAATCTAGCTCCTTTGTCTAACGATAATTGTAAAGGATTCCGCTATTTCCACCCCATGACCTATATCGAGAAGATGTTTGAGAATAGCGCTGTTCTAAAAGTTTGTTCTCTTGAGACGTAGGCTTATCAGCACATGTTCAAAAAATTTGAGGTATGCCCTTCTTTCTGTTCTCCAAATGTAGCTGCTCCCGCAGATACACGCAGATTTGTATACACAGTTGGAATTAACATGAGAAGAATTTCTATCAACTTTTACTGCATCAAAGAGCATGTTGTTCGATGGACGGGAACCAACTTAGCTGCAGGATTTTTCTGAGCACTGTTCGCTAATTGCGGAACTTTCTGTCAACTGACATCATGAAAAATTTACAAGTATGTTAAAACGTGTCTGTATATAAACCTCATAGTTTATTTACACTGTGAGCAGTTCAGCTGATGAGAAGCCAACGAAATAAGCAATGATGGTACCATATTATTCTGCACAAACCACACTGTTGTTCTTGCTTTATTGAAAATTTCAGTTTCTGTGATTTTATTGTTCTCTGTGTTCACATATTTATAAAAGGAGTTAAATTGTTGCGTATGTGTACAAAACCTGAAAATTTCATTCTGTATGGAAAACTATTGATCAGAATACAAAGTGATTATTATTTAGGTTTTCTACCCCACTACTTGCAATTTTCGCCAACATAGTTACACATATAACTAACTCTGTTTTGTGAAATAAAATTCATCTCTAACATAGAATGAAAATTTCCCACAGGGCCCAGTTTCCATTCTATATCAGTGAAATTATTCCAACTAGCTTAAAACTCCTACTTCACCTACAAAACAACAATTAAGAATAGACATCACAATCAAACGACCTTGAATCAACCAATCAGATTGCTCAGCATTGCAAATGGCTGCTATTCCTATTCTTCCTTGCAAGTTACATCCAGATATGGTTTTTGACTGCTTTGTCGAAAATGAATTAGTTGCTTTTTTTTATTTCCTTCACGTTCCCCAGTGGAACATAGGGCACTTTCAAGCTAGTAGCTTGAAGTTTCTGTAGAAGTGTTTATTTTGACAGGGTGGGGTTCTTAGCCTCATGCCCAAACTTCCCTCTTTACCAATCTTATTACTGGGTAAGTGAGGTAAAGCAGTGCGTCTGTGGCCGGGGATCGAACCCCGTACCATGTGCATGGTCGGCAAGCATGCTAACCACTGTGCCACCGACGCACCGGTTGATAGAGACGACTAAAGCATGCATATGAGGAGGGATAATGACTGCGTAGAAGTATTGTCGGGCTGTTGATGGTTATGCATTGCATTCAGATGCAACCACTGTCATAACACGAAGTTTGTAAGAGTTGTTGGTAGATTGTACATAATGAGGATATCTTAGATACCTTCTTCTAGAAATCGAAACTCTGCCATACTGAAATATGATGTCTTTGCCACAATTGCCTACTGAGACGAACACCAGTAGCTGCTACATCTGCAGAAACAGTGAATACTAAAATGTCAGCGGTTCAGTGGGTGGTATCAGCATCACTGTCAAGATATTGCCTCACAAAAGATCAGTGGGATTATTTGTATACTTGGAGGGATTGGTGTTGTCGTTCATATTGACGAAACAGTACTTATTAAAGAAAAAGTGTGAATCCCAGTAGGAGAAGAGCAAAGCATGTCGGGGTACTGGGACAGTAGGATAAAAAGCAAACCCATATTACAACAACTGGTCATCCCAGACCGGGCACTACCATTCACATAGACAACGAGTGGAAAGGTAAGGTTATTCGCCACTATCATCAATAGGCTATATTCATCATAAAATCAATTATTCGTTTGAATGAATGATTCCTATGAATGGAACACATAGAAATTCTGCTAAAGGATTATGGATGAACGTATTAGAATGGTAAATGGTTCCTGATAAGTTTTGAGAAAAAACCATTTAGACGAATTTTTGCATCGACATTGGTTTAATATGCCTTTAGACAATCACTCGCATAAGAGACTGGGATCAATTTTAACAGTCTATTACAGATGCGTACCCTATATAATTTATTTTTGTAATATATATATATATATATATATATTGGTTGAACGATTTCATCATGAGCTGACATCAGTTAGATAACCACTGGAAAACCTGGGAGTACTGGTCAACTGTTTCTTCGGCCTAGTTTAGCACTCTTCATCAGTGTGCACCCACTGGGGTTCGAACCCAGAACCTTCTGGTTACAAGGGGATTTCGTAGACCATTCAACAGCCACTGAGACCCAATCCAATGGCCAGCCCATGAATTCTTACTTCTGCTGATTCATGACATAGCGCGACCAATTCGCACTGTCTTCTTCGATGAGTTACTGCCTCACCTTCAACCTGCAGCAACCTACTGGTCACGGCTACCCACTGGAACCCAGGTCACTGTCTGAATAGGGCCAGTCACTAGTTAGCATCGGATAAATTTTCAAGTATTGGTTGTTTCTTTTTGTAGGGATTTAGTTTGATTGGTTGGAGGATTTTATCATGAGCTGATATCAGTCAGAGAACCATTGGAAAACCTGATGAAATCTTCCAACAATCAAACTAAATCCCTACGAAAAAATCAATACTTGAACATATATATATATATATCTTATGAATATACTTTTTCTACAATAAATGCCACTTTTCACCTAGAAGAATGTGATTGATTGGTTCAAGGTGATTTGCCTATACTGTCTGTTCTTTACTGTTACCTACTTTCAAAAAATATTCCACACTAATTAAAATATCAGAAGGTGAATAACATGCAATTAAAGCCATCGTATGAATAACTAATTATCAGTTGGCACTATAGGAGACGAAAAATATTTGATTCATATAAACGTAAAGGGATTTATTGACTGTTTTTATAACCTTGACAACTATGTACTGCCTGTTAAACAGTCTGCAGTCAGATTATCTAGGTCATATGTGTGTATTAAACAAACGATTAGTTAGCTTGTTAACTAAGCGAAAAGAAAGCGAATGTGTATCATTTGTATTGATGAATTTTTTGTTCTGTGTACTGACCTCAATTCAGTCACAGTTAAGTGTAAGCCAAATCAACAAAAACTAAGGCGATCAATGGGTCAGAAAGATTCACTATAATTCTTAGTAATTACAGGATTAGCAGCATAGCAATTCTGCGATCAGATCAGTAGTAGTGCATGTTTATTCTCCGCATAATTCCCTATAACAAATGATGATTTTGTAATAAATAAATAAATAGTCCTGAGTTCAACCGCGTGCGGATTAAGAGTCCAATTCAGGCAGACACAATGTCTGTTCATTACTCCCTAGTGGTCATCCAATGATTTTCTAAGCAGTGTCATCTCATAATGATGAAATCCTGTAAGCATAATCGGAAAGTTTGGGCAAAGTTCCAGAATAGCGTCCAGGAGTGCAAACACTGAAATAAACTTGAACGTTTGCTAGTCGTTGGTTGAGGAAACTCACCATTATTCTAGCGCAAAAATGAACGGTGTTCATCTGCTCAGATGGAAATTTCATCCAGATCACGTATTTCAATACTGCCTAGATAATGGATTGATTGGATGTTTTCGTATATTTAGCTGTGGTGCTTCAATAAACCTGCAGGCATATTTCCAGGTCATTTATGGATATATATTTAGATGTACAGAGTGTAGGAAACGAATAAGTGTTTGTAATGGTAAGTTAATTGTCTTCTAGGAACCTTTTTTGAAAAATCGAAACTTTCGTTGACGAATATACTGTTTCTGTGCCATTACTGGATTTTGAAGTCTGGGGTGAGATCAACTGCCACTCAAAAAGATAGTACACTGACGTCTACTGTTCCAATTTTGTCGAGATTAGGCGTCACGGAAAATGAACAATATCACACAAGTTTTGCTAGGCTTCGGTGTTGTCGTTCATATAGACGAAATGGTCCTTATTAACAAGAAATATAATCGGGAACGAGCTAGGGCAAATAACGTTTGGCTATTCAGGATTTACGTCACCCATATTCGAAAAGGTTTTCCAGATAGGAGTGCTGATACTCTTCTCCCCATTATCCAGAGACTCGTTTTGTCAGGCACTACCATTTATACGGATGAATGGGCAGCATATAACCGATTATCCGATTTGGGATATATTCACCATCGAGTTAACCACTCGGACGACTTCGTCAATCCCAGAACCGGTAGTGATACTTATTCAATAGAAGGTTTCTGGGGAAGACTAAAAAATAGAATAAGAGCTATAAATGGATCTCAAAATCAAGTTATGTTTAGTCACCTAGATGAATACATGTATAGGAATTGGTTTAATTTAAAAACTGAAACTCCACATCATAATTGGGACATCTTCTTATCTCATATGAGACAAAAATACCCTGTTTAATGTTTTTTTCATGTTTTTCTATGTAAATATACGTAGATTTTTATGCAAAAATCCTCCATTTTTCTAATTGATCGACTCAAGGTCACGCTTGCGTTCGCATCCCTTGGGACGCTATTGTAGGACTTTGCCAAAGATGGTTAGCTATCCACAATCTATACATTTCAAGGTGTGAATTCGTTACTATGCTGCTTCCTTTGGAAACTAAGTTATTCAGATCACCACAGTATGTGTGGTCTGCTTCATACCATAAATGGTGATCAAGAAAGCCGGCATATCTACATAAAACGATATACTACTGATTCATTGAAATAAGTAGTTGCATACCACTCATATCGACCAGTCACTAGTGCTTTCTAGCCAGACATATCGAGGTGATTTAAACACCGAACGGCTGTTTCACTCTTTCTGCACCGTTTCGGAAATCTCAACGAAAGGAAGCAGATGTCTGCAAAGAGTAATTACCAGACACTTTGGGGATAAGGGTCATTTCGTTGAGACTTCCAAATCATTCAAAATAATAAACATACAAACAAGGACAGCAAATTTACTACGACTTGCTGAAGCAATTGCAGTCAAACATTTCAAACCGAATTTAGGCAGCGTACTGAAAGAGAATGTAATCGATTTCTCACTCCACTGGTAACTGCATTTTAATTACATTGATTAGTCATCCATACTAGTGATTTTAGCTTACTTAGCACGATTTTCATTCTTATGAACTATTTTAACGGTGGAAGACAGAGGACTCGGTAACTGTGTTGCGCCTTATCTCCAAATCACCAGTCGCATAGATCTTCCGTGTTGTGCTACTTCTGGACTTCCTTCATATTGTGTTTCTTTGTGTTCCTTTCACGTCCCCTATGTATCTCCACAACGCTTTATCACTTGATGCTTTTATTCCGATGAACATCTCTTTTTATACTACTGACAAATGTTATCAGTAACACGCGCCACACTATAACTGCTTTTCAGTTACCATGTAAACTTATAAGCTAACACTATTTATCATATTTTCCTTTCTTCTCCTCTCCCCCACCTGCCTCCTTCTTTTCTATTTTAAAAGGCCTATAAATTGGTAGCAACTTAAACAAAATATTTTAATGTTCGCAACTCGTATGTCTTGACTTTATAACATTTTCCTCGCTACATTCAAACACTGAAGCGTGTTGTCATTCCTGTATAACCACTGTAATTTCAGCTAGTGATCTGCAGTAGCTGATGAGGACCTGTGGAATAGAATGATAAGATCACACTTTAAACTACAAATTTGTTCTTTCTTTCTTTATCTGGACTCATGAACTGTCATTCCTGTGGGCTAGCGGTAATATAGCGCCTTCGCTGTCCAATATTATCGACTGCATGTATCTGTTCTCTAACCGAACTTAGTAAATTCGCTCACCAACCAGTTATTCTTTGAACTACATACTTATTAATTTATTCTTTCAGTTGTCGAGCTCTTAATGATTCAATTGATTTTAACGTGGTTTCTCTGTGGCAATCTGTGATAGAGTAGGGGGGTAAAAGTAGCTGTTAAATGCAGCTTGTTGTAAATATTTTTGGTGGCGCGTATATGAGGTCTGTGTAGCACACAGTAGAAGAATTAATTTGCTATAAGTGTTTAAAGTCCTAACCTTATTTCTTGTGTTTTGGGTGTTGTGAATATCTACAGCAGATTTCATATTAATAAAGGTTTGTATTGTTTTTTTTCGATTATGTCTTCCAATCCTCCATTTTTTCTATACTTTTAAGTTTTTGTAGGAACTGGATTGATCATGAAATTTTTCTGTTTTCTGTCTTCTCCTCTCCCTCTCCCCAACCTTCTTTTCTATTTTGAAAGGCATTTAAATTCATGAAAACTTGAACTGAAAATTGTAATGCTCGCATTTAGCATGCCTTAAATTTATAACATTTTCCTTACTACCATTCAAACATAGAAGTGTGTGTTATTGTCATTCTTTTATAACCATTGTGATTCCACCTAGTGGTCTACAACAGTTGATGAGAACCTGTGGAAAGTGTTTGGTCCTTCTGGCCTCTATCAAAATTTACGAAGGGAACCAAATGTGTGAAATATCAGTGGTTTTTTCTATTACAATAGTACTTGTGAAGTTAAAGTGGATGAGATCAAGATCTGAAAGGAGTTTCACTCGATTGAAGAATATTTCATTAACGACATCTGTCAGTTAAAATGAGTTTACAGTGTGAAATCACTTCAGAACACGCAAAACATGACTTATGAGTTCAGAAAGATTCACTTATTAATCTTTCTCTGCATTGGTGATGACTCACTAAAAATGGTGTAAATGACGAATTAAAATTCTGACTACTTGTCTATATCTCACAACTATTTCATTCACATTTCTACATTGATTTATTTTGTAATCGAATTAAATTAACAAAGAAACTATGTAATTGGCACAATCATCGTGTTTCCACTCTCCGTTGTCTGCAACAGAATGCGTATCCTAAATTCGTAGCTGTCCAGTCACCTGACAACTTCAGTAGGTCGAATAAAGCAGCTCAACTTTCAGAAAGAAGACAAAGTAATAAGTTTGACAGGGTGCTTCAACTAAACTCTAATCCTAAACACCATAATTTTGAAAATACATCTAATCATAAAATTCTAGATACTAACAGTTTGAACCGACATGAAGGTGTGATGTTAGATGACGCATAGGAAATCCTGATTAATAAATAAGAATGGCTATGTGTCACTAACTAATAATACTTGGTCAAAGTTTCCCGACTGTCTATATCTACTTATGGAGATGTTAAGACATTGTTTTACAACTGTTTATTCGCACACACACACACATACACACGGTGTTTAAAGTGTTTAACAAAGGTAGATCAATATTTGTAAGTCTGAGGTCAAATTTTGATCACAACTCGTACAATTTTGTTTATTATACTTGTTAATATTTGTTTTATGAATCATGATTGGACAAAGTTTTTAAGAACAGAAGATGTTCCTTTTATGTATAAACCTGTTATGTTAATTGCGATTAATTTCCCTGAAGAAGTTCGGACCAGATTTCCGAACGAAACGTTGGAATTACTCATTTCAATATCGCTGAGATTTTACAAATATAATGGTTTACAAATGTCTATCCTATTGGAGATTAGAAAAAAAGGCGAATTAAGTAATCTCAACTCATTTTTTGTTTGTGAATTAAATCCTCATTTAAATATCCCAATAGGAATAAATCGATGTACTTTAGATACTGCCTCTGCTATTTTACATTATAAAGCTGTTTCCTGATTAGACGAAGAAACTAAATATGTTCATTGTTCTCTCCTTGACTATACATCCACTTCTTGACTCTGTTTCTAGATGTCTTTGTTAAATAAACTTTCCATGATACCAACTGAGTCCTGGAATGTTAACTAGTTGCACTCATATTTCTAAGATAGAAAGCGGTATACTGTATAATAAGGTAAGTCACCCTCTTCTTTACTTACTGGAGTCAGTGTCCGTCAAGGTGTCTTTCTTGCTCCTCCCCATTCTCTTTTCTCTTTCTCTTCACATGAATTGCCTTATTCTGAAGAAGTCAACTTTGTTAAATATGCTTACTACATTACTCTCTCGTTGCCAGTTACTTCCTGAGCTAACTGTTCTAAAGTGACTGAATAGCCTTCTACTGGACATTAGCCAGTGGTTTAAGCTTAATGGTTTTATGTTAAATTCCTCTACTAATTGTCAGACAGTTCATTTCACCTTCAGGAATAAAGGTGATCAAATCTGTAATGTAATTCATATTTTTACGGTTCAGGTTGTAACCAGTTAAGAAGAATCCTCGAAATAATAAAAGATGAGCTCATATTATCCTGGTTGTTGCTTTGTTCAAGTTTATTAATGGGAAGAATTACATGAAGTTCTTAATGAACTCATTAGTTCACACGATGCTTGTAGTTTAGATGGCACTGATATAAAGAATAACTCAGACGAGAAATACCTTGATCCTCTGACTTTTCTTGGTCTGTCATCCCATACTTTATCGATTTCTAAGAAAATGCTTCGTCTAACCACCAGTCGCACTGAAAAGTTAAGACAATCAGGTAGGCATCACTCAATCTCTAATTTTACAATTTGTTAACTTTAGCATCTTACCTATTTTTATTTATCGCTTCTCCCAACTTAGTCTTTCCTAGGCTACTCAGAGATGACTATGGCATATTTTGAGGGGTATTAAAGGTTTTTCGTGGAGCAAGTGGTGTTCCATTAAGTCAGCCAGCTAGTTACCATTTTACTCGACAGACATCTGAACTCATGCGAGGAATAGCCTAATTTCATATTGTCTGACTCTTAGCACCCTCTCAATTCTCAACTTTTCCCTCTCTTGCATTTCATACCATAGTACTGGGAGTCAGTATAAAAGACTATATGCTGATACAACTGAGTACAGAAACTCAACGATATCCTATTTGGCCTACCCTCTGGCCTTCTATGTGATAAAGACAGTACTAAACGTGAAACTTACGAATTACTGTGCAGTTAGCATAAAAATAGCTCAGTTATTCTTCCATACTTGCAATCTTATGATGACATTATCCCCGTTATCTTATAATTTTGTGTTTTTAATACGAATAGTATTGTTCTTATCATCTTACATTTGTACATCATTTAACCCTGTTGAGAATTCCACAATGTATCATAAGTACTGTCTTGGAATAGAGTAAATTATTATCATCACTATTAATAGATACTGACAATAGTCTCTTCCATAACTTCTTCATAAGGTTCTACAGTTATGTGACCATAATAATCAAAGAATTAATGTTTTAAATTTGATTGAATCAATAAGATCCAGAAATTACAGTTGATAAGCCTCTGAAAGTGCATAAATATGCATCAGTATAACACTAAACTGTATATTAATGAAAAATCTGCGTCCAGGCATTATTATTATTATTATATCCTTTAATTCCTAGAGGAACATAGGCCTTCAGCTGCGCGTCTCCATTGCCTTCTGTTTTCTGCCAACTTTTTCACCCCGCTCCAAGTCTGCCCACATGCTTTCATCTCCTCTTCACATGACCTCCTCCAAGTCACCCTCGCACTGACGACCGACTCGCTTCTTCCCTTTCGGGTTCCACTCGAGCAATGGCTTGTCTAGTGATGTCACTTGATGGTTTCCTCAGTGTATGGCCAATCAACCTCCATTTCTTCTTGCCTATTTGTTTCACAATCGGTTCCTGGTTGGTTCGCTCATTGCCAGAGATCACTGTTGCTGATCTTTTCTGGCCAGCCATCTGATCTTGAGTATTTAGCAAAGACAGCTGTTAATGAAAACATAACACGTAGTTCAGTGAAGAGTCTCTTTTCGACGAATTCATTTTCTTAGCTGTACAATCACAAATATACATGAGTTATTTTGTATGTCACACGCACATGACGCATCTGTAGTCCCGATCTTCTAGAAACAGAATTAGGTCTTTTGAGAGAAAGCTTCATCCAAAATGGATACCCACCAAGATTCATTGACAAAAATATCAAATCAAGAATTTGGAGGAATGAAACTTCACTTGCGGCGAAAAAGATACTCTACATGAACTTGGATTTCAAGAGAGATTTAGCAATCGATATTCTCAAGAGAAGGATCACACCATCTCTGAGGAGAAGATTCTTTGCAGTAACGCTAAGAATAGTGCTCTCCAGTCGCCCACTGATCTACAGAAGCCTTAAGGACAAGATCCCTCGTCTGACCACTTCTATGTGCATTTATCAGTTCTCCTGCTGCTGTGGAGCCAGCCAGGTACATCAGTCGTTCGACGCTCATCCTTTCCAAGTGGATTCAAGAACACAATCCAGCATGGTTGCGAAAAGGAGATAGTGATGCTATAAGGAGTGCGATAATTGAACACCTGGTTAACACTGATCACTCCATCTCAACAAACTCCTTCTTCAAAGTAATCCACAGAGTCAGTACGGTTTCGCTTTTTTTGTATCGCTGAAGCTCTGGTCATCCACATAGAAAAACCTGAGCTGTGTATGTAAAAGAGAATTACTCAACCATTTCTATTATCATCGTAACAACTTTGTTGATTTTTGATGACTTAATTTGGTTTGTTTGCGTGTTTCTTTAACTGCTTATAGTTCTTGTATTCATTAAGAACTCATACATAATTTCGTATACTCTACTTTGTTCCTATGTGTATGTCAAGTACAACTCAGTCATCGAACTATTCATTATTATTATTATTGTATCCTTTAGTTCCTAGAGGAACATAGGGCTTCAGCTGCGCACCTCCATTGACTTCGGTTTTCTGACAACTTTTTCACCCTGCTCCAGGTCTGTCCACATGCTTTCATCTCCTCTCGCATGACCTCCTCCAAGTCACCTTGCACTGACGACCAACTCGCCGCCTCCCTTTCGGGTTCCAATCGAGCGATGGCTTGTCTAGTGATGTCACTTGATGGTTTCCTCAGCGTATGGCCAATCCATCTCCATTTCTTCCTGCCTATTTGATTCACAATCGGTTTCTGATTGGTTCGCTCATTGCCAGAGATCCCTGTTGCTGATCTTTTCTGGCCATCTGATCTTGAGTATTGAGCGGAGACAGTTGTTAATGAAGGTTTGAAGTTTGTTTGAGATGCTCTTTATGACTCGCCAAGTCTCTGATCCGTATAGTAGCACTGACTTCACATTGGAGTTGAAAATCCGGATGTTATTTTTGATGCTGATTGCTCTTGACCTCCACACAGATTTGAGAGTAATGAAAGCTTGTCTTGCTTTTCCAATTCTGACTTTGATGTCCTCGTCAGTTCCGCCTGTAGTTGAGACGATGCTTCCCAGGTAGGTGAAGGAGGTTGTTTCTTTCAGGTTCTTCCCATTTATGCTTATTGTTGTCTGTTGTTGTCGAACTATTCATATCATTACATAATCCCTTTTCAACAACTATTTGTGGCTACTCATCACCTTTGTTACTACACTAGTTTCAATAACACCCAATTTTCTTGACCGTCTTTGTATTGCGTAACTCCACCCAAAACTTATTTATTTTCACCTGTTTAGTTAAAGTAACTACAAACAATCTTATTTTTGTTTGAAAAACTTAGTTTACACATGAATACAAAGGGAAGCATGTTTATTTGCGATTTTACAGCTAAGAAAATGAATTCGCCGATAAGACTCTTCGCTGAACTACGTGTTTCGTTTTCATTTTTTTCCCTTCACGTTCCCACTGGAATATAGGGTTCAAGCTAGTCGCTTGAAGTTTCTGTAGCAGTGTCTATTTTTACAGGATCGGGTTTCTAACCAGCCTCATGTCCAACCTTTCCTCTTTACCAGCATTATTCCCGGCTTAGCGAGTTAAAGGAATGAGTTGGTCGGGGATCGAACCCCAGACCATATGCATGGTCGGCGGGAGTCCTAACCGCTATGCCACCGACGTACTCGTTTTCATTAAACTGTATATATCAGACATATTAAAGATAGTAACAAAATTTGCAAGTTCCATAGCAGAATAAGGTAGTAATAGTGACTGGTTGGACTATTTTCTTTTCCACACAGTGCTCCTATATTGTTGTTTTGGGCGAACCGCAGTGGTGTCTGCTGTTCAGGGTATTCGGTGTCTAGAAACTTTCGGTAATTTATTTGGTAGCTAACAGATAATAGGAGTCTTCAGTGCTAGATTGGAGAAATGGGACCAATATAACCGACTCTAAATGGGGAAGTTGAATTTACGGATATAACAAGAGGTGGTTAGCCTAGGTGATACGTCTTTCATTTTCAGAATTATAATCAGTCATGTGGAAAATATAAGCCGATGTCTGTCGGTACTGAACGATGTTTGAATCGAGTTTTTCAACTTGTTGGTTAGTATTTCACTTGGTACATCACCATTTTTCTTGGTAATGTGTTGTAGGGCAAATGTTTTCAGTAAACGTGTGGTATACACGATACAATGCCCTCAAGGAGTGGCAGGTTTTTCAACTTTCAAAATTGCATTCCTCGAAGCAGAAAGAGAAATCCCATGTTCTACTTATCCTCACTGACCGGAAAAGAGGCACTGAGGAATCAGTTGACGAAGAATTACGAAATCCCTGGGGAATTTTGATAGAAAATGGTTTCCCACCCAGATTCATACATAACAATCTAAAACCAAAGAAAACTTCTGATGAACAAGTTCAAGTCGCTCAACGAAGATGCTAATGCTTAATCTCTCTTAATTTAAAAGTGATACTGAAGCAGGACTTCCCTGTAGACGGACCGCTTTCGAAATCTCTCGGCGACATATACTTCTCCAACACCCACCTCCGTGGCGTACGGGTGACATTTTCCGCACGTGAAAGACAAGCCATCGCCCACATTGGGCAACTTCAACATGTATATACCGGTTCACTTTGTCCTTACTGTGGAGCTTAGTACATCGGTCACACCATACGTCCCCTTGTAAAACGCGCTCAGGAACACTCCCAGCCTGGTTGGATAGCAAAAGGAGAACTCAAGTAAATCTCCATGGTTCGGTAACAGCTCCATTTGAAAAATCCTTCAAAGGCAAATAAAAGATCCGATCAAACCTCTCTCTCAAAGGGAGTGAGATTAATGGCATCTGGGCATAGCTGAGGTACTATTAAGGCACAAATTCAAGCCAGTGCTATGTGTCCAGCCTCTGGCTTTATAATGGCCATCGAAGAAAGTTAGTCCTATCAGTAATGATTATCCTATAACGTTTCTGTTTCAATCTTCTTGTTTATTTCTGTTATTTTCAGGTAATTATACATCCCCACCTACATTGCTATGTGTTTTATCCGAACTTCCTTCCTATTTTTTATTACTGTGTCTTTAATCCCTAATCGCACACAAAGGTCAATTTTCTCAGCCATTATGATCGCACTAATCCTTTTATCCGATATTCCTGTTTATTACACTTGTTAATTTTATTAATTTAGGAAACAGAGTTCTGGAATTTTTCATCCACACACAAATGTACAGCTATCTAGTCGATGAGCTCGTTGAAAACAAAACTGTTTTCACTGCAACCATCTTTCCAATACAGTTTGATATGATGAAGGAAGAACTATCGGAAAGAAGATTCTTAGTATTCACTAATATCAGTCTTTTAAAATTATTAATGGGTATATTTAATCAATTAAAATCTATTCTTAGTAATGATTCTATCCCTTCTTCACTCTCCGCCCCCCACCGACGCAGCAGTAGTTCCAATGTTTCACAGAATCTATCAGCAATAAAATTGATTGAATTTATTTTAAAAAACTCGATAAATCTAAATTACCCAATCGTACATAGACGTCAGTAAAATGCACATAGATAGCAGCAAGAAGAGAGACAGACAGAGATTGACTGAAATATTCAGTGGGTGTATTTATATTATGTGTATATATTTATCCCAATACATTTTTCCAAGGTCAAGAAATCATCCTAAGGTGCATAATAAAAAAAAACACTAGCACAATAGCACCTTTGTAAAATAGGAAAAATAGGTAATTTGTTCGATCGCTACGATATCAGTTTATGATGTATATGTAGTAGGCAATGATAGGTGAAAAAAAAATATCTTTCATAATTGATCGAAATTCCATCATTTCCCTTCATCCCAAGTTTCAGTTGGATTGGTTGGGAATGTGGGTGCTAAGTATTATCAGGAAGACAGGCAGGCAACTAGACACACGTAAACTACACACACATACACACACTAGATCATTTCTGTGTGGTGGTCATACAATTGATTACAAAATAAATTCCATTTAAATTTGTTTCAATTGTGAAGACAAGATAAGCAACCGAGTATCAACCGGTTCACATAAACACACACACATCTTTCTTCTAATTTTTAAAAATAACTTTCTTCATCTTTCTCAAGTGAACTTTTCTTGTTGTTGTTGCTCTTCTCTGGATCGTAACTTTTATTAAAGAAAACTCAAAAGATGGATGGAATTAAAAAGAAAATGATTGCGATGAAGTTGGAGAAAGAGAATGCCATGGAAAGGTACGTTGAATAGATGTTGAATTATTTTTTTTGTTGTCTTCAACTTTTCCACTCTTAACAGCGTTATTACCATTATTACTCTTGGATATTGTTAGTAGAAGACATTGTCTTTTATGTCTGAGGGAGATGGTCATTAAAAGTAGAAGAAACGAAAAGCTTGATTAGCTACCTAGCTGGCTAGGTGTCTTTGATCATAGGTGCCTGTGTTCTCTCTACATCCCATGTTAGGTAGCAAGTGTAATAGGTTGAGTAATATTGAGGTGTGTTAGGTAAGTAGGGAGGGAAAATCAATGGACGGGGTTGTGAAGCTACATAAGTTGAGTGAGATGGTTAGGACTACATGTGTTACGCATTAATGCCCAGTCATTTCCTTACCCGATGGGAAAGATGAGCTGACAGACATAGGATGCATCAGATCAGAAAGGAGCCAGGTAGTGGTGGTCAAACCAAGAGATAGCTTCATCAGTCAATCAAATCCATAACAGTTAACTTAAAGCAGCCAGGTAACCAGCGATGTAAGGAGGTGTAGACTTGCCGGTTGGCTAGCTGGCTGGTTGGTTTCCTAGAGATGGTAAGAACCAATGATGGTTGGAGACAGACAACTGGTGATAGGGTTCAAAATCCTCTTTTTCAGTGGGGATGTGAAGATGCATTCACTCTTTGTGAGTGATTTGTCATCTGCATCCAATGAAAGTCTATTGTTCTTGTATATTACTACTATTCTTTTTCTCTCACCCACACAATGGGGAAGTAAACAGTAGGATTTTGAGACAGGAACTCAACTTGGTCATCCGTAGAACCTATTACGCAACCCGGCTTATTATTATTATTCAAAAAGCCAAAAGTATGTTCCACTTCAAACCTCAGAAGTGCACTAGTGATTATGTCACATTACACACTACACACCAATTTGCGTGTTTGTGTAAGAGAGAGAACACATACATAGTCAGGAATAATCGTCCTTTGCATGTGAGGGTGGGAGAGCATATTTCCCAAAATGGTTGGAAAAACTGATAAATTCCGAAGAAGTGATAGACGTGGCTGTCAGACTACTAGCTTCGTGCATAGGCAAATATCTAATCGATATGAACAATAATACTGATGTTCAAGTAGCTTTTAAGTTTATTTTTAAAAATGGTGAAGGACTCTGACTGAAATACACTGAGGCGATAGAAATACATAAACTCAAGCCATCTTACCTCCCTGTGTGTAAAAAATAATTGGGTATTACTCTTAACCTGCCTTAGTAATTTTTGTTTGATTAGATAAACAAACATTGTGTTAATTATTCTTATCATTCTTATTCTTAAATCCTTTTTATCACTTTGTGTACTTTATTTGGCCCAGCATATTTTTCATATAAATTAACTTGACTGACAGATAAGTATGTGTATGTGATCAGATTGTTGTTCGAAGTGCATATTGCACAATTATATCACACCACATTTCTTCAGATAATCTTCGTTTTCTAATATAACACTCTGCAAATATGTGAAATGGATTAATAGTTTTATATTAGTACTCCCTATGTTGCTGAGTGCAGCCTACGGCTTCAGTGGCACATCTCCACTTTGTCCTGTTCCCTGTGGTTCCCTTTAGCTGACGGACTTACCTTTCGATATTATGAAAAGAAGGATATTACAGTCCCTGGAAAGAACATTCCCTGCTGTATCTCTGAGAATAGCCTTTACTAGTTGACCATTAATGTTCAATAACCTCAAGGACAAGATCCCGCTGTTGACCAACTCTATGTGTGTCTATCAATTCACCGGTCGTTCGACTCGAGTTTTGTTACGAAGAGGTGGAAGTGTAGCAACAAGAAGCGTGATCATTGAACATCTGGTCGATAATTGTCACCCTATCTCTATAGCCTCTGCCTTTAAAGTCATCTACAAGGCAAAAAGTAATTTACTGAGATCACTACGTACCAGACTCATCTGCATCGCTGGAGCTTTTTATCTATGGAAACAGGAAAACCAGATCTCTGTGTACAGAAAAAGTTCGTTCAACCCCTCCAACTGTCATGGTCTTAATCCCTCTATGCTAAAGTATGGTGATCTCCAATCATATTTTGGCTCTACCAATTCTTTAATTTTTCATTTTGCCTATTCAATTTGTGTACTCTTCCTTATTATGTCAATTGTTACCATAACTACTCTCACTTTGAACTGTCCCCGGTATTATTTCACTTGTTCCACTTGTCATTCTAAATCAATTCTTTTTTGCAACGTTAAATTCTAAATGCTATCAAGTTTCACGCAATATTACGTAACGTTTTTATTTTATTCGATTAGTATACTAATCCTATAATTGCACACCCTTTTTCAAGTTCTATCCATCCTATGAATTATTCTATATATGACATTAACTTGCTTTACCACTTGACACTTAACTATGATTATAATCACAAGCATTTTAATTTTTTAATTGCATTTCATACTACTATTATTATTATTTTATACATTCACACCTATGATTCAATTCCCTCACCTGATATAACTTCTTAAGAACCATATATATTTGATTGTACAGCTTGATGATAAATTCGTCATTGAAAAGAGTCTCTTCGCTGAATCACTTGTTTTGGTTTTCTAACTGTTACAATGAGAATTTTCCATGAGTATATCATATTACTTAGAATATTGATGGCTGTAATCAGGGTTTGTGGTGTGTGTGTCTCCCTTTGACTAAACTGACTGACATTGTTGTCGATAGGAGCATTTTAATTCCTGTAAGCAGTTGGCTAAAATTGTATTGTCTGATACGGGACATCCTCTCTACTTATTCCCAACTTCCTCCTTGTATCTCTTCGGGTAAAACGAGAAGAAACTTCACAAGAATCTATGCTTGTACAGCAAAATATAAAAATCCTACCAAACTATTTTAATGCGCGTGTTTGTGTGTAGAGAGACAAGTGTCAGAAAAGGACTTATAAACTTTCTAAATCAGTAACTGGACTGCAACGTATAAGCAAAGATTATTATTATTACTATTATTATGATTATTATTATTATTACACGTATTATCTATGATATTATCTATTTACAATTCATTGTTTCCACTGCCCTTGAATTTTTTGTGGTTTTATTATTATTTTAAATTTTATGTGCCTTAATATTTATGAAAGGAGCTAAATTGTTAGAATATATTATTTTTTTCCTTCACGTTCCCCAGTGGAACATAGGACTTCAAGCTAGTGGCTTGAAGTTGCTGTAGCAGTGTTTATTTTACAGGATAGGGTTGCTAGCCTCATGCCAAACCTTTCCTCTTTACCAGGATTATTTCTGGCTTGGCGAGGTAAAGGAGTGCGTCCGTGGCCGGGGATCGAACCCCGTACCATGTGCATGGTCGGCGAGCGTCCTAACCGTTATACCACCGACGCACTAGAATGTGTATAAAAACGCTTAAAATTCCATTCTGTATAATTATCATTGTTTAAAACAAAGTGACTATTTCTATTATTATGTCAACTTAGGACTAACTCCTAACTCGATGTGTCTCAATAGTCGCCTAAATGTGTGTGTGTCATATCTATCACCATTTTCACCGGAGCATTTGTTGGACGATAGGTTCCTGGTTGGTCAATGCCTGCCAGAGTTCCTTGATGCTCATCCCCTCTGTCCTCATCTAGCTCGAAGATCTGATGATAAAGGTCTCCAACAGCCTTTTTGAGATACTTTTGGTGATACGCTAAGTCTCTGGAGGATATAATGTTTATAGAACTGTCCATCGGCCATAGATTCGACCCAAATGCTTAGTGATCACCAGACAGTTTTTCTGTCTTATTTCCTCTTGGGAAAATTACATTCCCGACTAAATTTTACCTTCAGTCAAGTGGTATACGTTACGTTTTTGCGCCTTTCTCTGCTCATCCACATAACCACCGCCCGCCACCACCACCACCATCACCCACATCTCCAGGTTTGATTCATTGACTCCGGTTTTTGTTGCATTTTGTACACTGTACTTTCATAGAGCTGTTCAATATGAAGAACTACTTAAAAAGAAAGAAGAAGAACGTGAAAAAAAGGAAAGTGAAATTGCTGAACTCAACACTAAAATGAAACAAGCTCAAATTGAATGTGATGGAATACAAGAAACCCTACAAGAACAGATGAATAAACTAGAAGAGACTGATAAACGTGCAACAAATGTAAGTTTTGCTATGCTATTCAAAAAAACTTGTTTATGTTATTGCCATGCATTAATATTTTTTGGATAGTTTTATATGAATTTTATAGCGTTTCATGTGTGTGTGTGTTTGTGTTTAGTTTTTAGGAAGTGTCATAATGTGACATGTGCTACTGACATAAATTCTTATCTATTAGTGAAACTGCCTCCTCTGTATCCACTAATCATAGTACTTCTTGGTCATTCACACCCCCTCTCGATAGTCGCCACTACTTCTAGTCTGGTGGGAGAGAAAGAACACACATCATACTGTTTAAAAATTTTCCTTCTCCTCCTCGAGTGTCCTGATTTGCTACATTCAAAGCATTGGTCTTCCTTTGCACTCATTCATAGTGCCGCTAATTCACGCTGGAAATCTTCAGTTATCTGTTCTCATTCATTCGGCTCCCTTGTGGCTATTTGTTGTGGTCAATAGTTGCCTGGTTACCTTCTCTAGTTCACCAATTTCCATGTGTTGTGCAGCATTAACCAGTTATAGTTGCTGAGACATGTGGTCTGGGTCAATCTGAATGAACTCGGAAGTCAATAACTGCGATGCCGACTTTTCATGAAATATGGGGAGTGAGCGACGTAGTAGATTCGTCAAGGCTAACGGGTCTCTGTCAGATCCCAGGTTCATGGCACGGAAGTGCTGCTTCTCTGTCACAAATCGTTCAACCGATAACTTCCAGGTCTCTTTATCACCTGACCGCTCCACATTGTTGTATGCCGCCTTTGTCCAACCTTTCAAGAGTGTCCCTAAAACAATTTTCTTCGCCATCGGATTCTTGGCACCCACCAAATCAGCGACAGCATCGAAGTCCCACAAGAAGCTCCTTATGTTCTCTTCTTCAAAAGCAGCAGGGTATAGACTCTTCACTTTCTTGAGGCAGAGACACTAAATGTAACTGCAGAAGCCATGGGACTTGGTAATGGAATGTTTGTTTGTCTGTCTGTCTGTTTTCGACATAGAACTTTGCACAAATGTGCGGAAGTTCAAGTCGCCACATTCCGTGTAGCACGCGAAGCAAGAGAAGAAAGTACAAGAAAAGCATAATAGAAACAGTGAGCAGAGGTGTGAGACAAAGGAGTAATAAAGAAAAACAAAACAGTTTCATTGGAGATCATAAGTCACAGGGAGTGGATGCATCTGCGCCACTGAGAACGATTTTGAGCCATGTCACCAATTGTTTCCAACCATAGATTTTTACCGTCCCGAGGACCCCAGCCTGGAAGTCTACACCTTCCTACGTGGCTTAGACCAACTGTTGTGGATTTCATTGACTGATGCCAAGTTTTTGTTTGACCGCCGCTAGCTTTTTTCCAGCCTGACCCTATATCCGCTAACATTGCTCGTCGAGGGAGGCGATGACTTGGCATACGTAACACATGTCCTAACCATCTCAGTCTTTGTAGCTTCACGACTTCGTCGATTGATTTCCCCTGTTTACCTAGAACTCTACGCCTAACCTCCATGTTGCTCACCTTATTATGCCACTTTACACGGGAAATAGAACGCAGGCACCTATGATCAAAGACAGCTAGTCTTTTCATGTCTTCCACTCTCAGTGGCCAGGTCTCACAACCATAAAGGAGGACGGAGCGGACTGATGAGCAGTACACCCGCCCTTTGGTCGATAGTCGAACATCTCGTCTACGCCAGAGTCGGCGTAAACTAACAAATGCGAAACGAGCCCCTTGTATTCGTGCTGAGATTTCGTCAGAGATCAGCCCGTTGGGGCTGATGGTACTTCCCAAATAAGTGAAGCGGTCAACGTGCTCTACCACTTCACTTCCTATTTTTAAACTAGGCGTCGATGTAGTCCAGTCCTGTAACATCATCTTGCATTTGGCGGGAGCGAATCGCATGCCAAACATTCGTAGATTGCGGCTCAAGGTGTTTAGAAGACTCTGCATTTCGTCAGCGTCTTCGCCTAGAAGGACTATATCGTCTGCATATTCCAAGTCAACGAGATTATTCCCCGGTAGCAAGTCAATCCCTGAGTCGCTGAAGTCACCTAGGGTTAAGTCCATTAACACATCTATGATGAAGTTGAATAGAAAAGGAGATAATGGGCATCCTTGACGGACACCACTGGTCGTCATCAGTTCAGATGACAGCTCGCCGTAAGCCCTCACCTGGCTGTATGAGTACGAGTAGAGTGCCTTAATCAGTGCAATATATTTTCTCGGAATTCCCTTTACAGCCAAGCATCTCCAGAGAACTTCCCGATCGACAGAGTCGAATGCTGCCTTTAGGTCAAGAAATATAATGACTGTTGGACGCCGGTAGGAATGCCTATGTTCTAGAATCTGTCGGAGGGTGAAGATATGATCAATACACCCTCTTCCTGGTCTAAAGCCTGCCTGGCTCTCTCGTGTTTGTGCTTCCCGAGCACCACTCAGTCTACGCATGATTATTGAGCCTAAGACTTTAGATACTATATTAGTCAAGCTAATCCCTCTGTGATTATCACAGGAAGACTTGTCTCCCTTCTTGTATATGGGGATAATCAGTGACTTACACCAACCCGATGGGACTTCTTCTGATTCCCAGACGCTGCCTAGTACCTCAGTTAATCCGGACAGTAAGCTGTCTCCACCGTACTTAAATACCTCTGGAGTCATTCCATCAGGTCCCGCTGCTTTGCCTAGTTTCAGATTGGTGACAGCTTTAGTAACCTCAGTTAGTGACGGAGGACCTGTGTTTATATCCCATTCAGGGAGGTGTTGGATGCTCGGAAGGTTGAGCGTGGCTGTGGGCAAATTAAACTGCTCCTCATAATGCTCTTTCCAACGATCCAGTCGTCTATCCTGGGAGCTAATTATAGTGCCATTTTTTTCCGAGATTGTCTCACTGATGATTTGTCTTCTCCCACCCGTTTCCCTGATGAGTCCAAAGAGTTGCCTGGTGTTGCCTATCCTCGAAGCTTTCTCCATCTCTTTGGCTTTTGTCGCCCACCACTGTTCACGGTCCTTGCGGAGACTTTTCGTAAGTTTCCTCTTGTGCAGCTTTCGCTCCTCATTGAATTCGGAGCTCGCCGGAATAAGTCTTCTAGCATCTATCAGTTCGGATGAGGCGGTGGAGATCCAGTGGTTTTTACTCACCTTTGGGTTTACCTTATTCACAGCTTTTACAGCTGTATCTATGGCTGCCTGGATATTTTTCCAAGCTTCTTCAGGGTGAGCACAGCTGTCGAACACAGATATGTGTTTAGCTAGTTCTTCCTCAAATACGGATTTAGTTTCCTGATCGAGCTGGGGACGTGATGGTTTTACCGCCAGCTGTTTCCTACGTCCGTTCAGTCGTAAGCACACCCGAGCGCGGACCAGTGCATGGTCGGTATCTACGCACGTGTTCCAGAAGGAGCGACAATCTCCTACCGACCCACGCCAACGATAGCTTATTGCTATGTGGTCTATTTGTGTCCAGCGTTGGTTTGATGAAGGGGGTCTCCAAGTCAAACAGTGTCTCTCCTTGTGTTTAAAGTTAGTGCTTACAAGAAACAAATGATTATCAGAGCAGAACTGTAGGAGACGGTCACCGTTGTCGGTTCGCTGGCACGGAGCTCCATAGGTGCCACCGACATCCTTCTCAGATTGACACAATTTCCCTACTTGAGCGTTAAAGTCACCAGCTAGAACGACTATGTCTGAGCGTTTAGCCTTTCGCACCAAACTAGACAGCTTTTGGTAGAACTCATCCTTCGTTTCATCTGAACTGCAGTCAGTGGGGGCGTAGGCGGAGATTACGAAAAGGCATCGGCGAGTAGTGCAGTCCTTCCTCCTTCTTACTGATCCGTTCAGGCGGACAGCACACATTCGGCTATCTACCGGGATCCAGTCAAGCAAT
Organism: Trichobilharzia regenti; assembly: GCA_944472135.2. Taxonomy (NCBI): domain Eukaryota; kingdom Metazoa; phylum Platyhelminthes; class Trematoda; order Strigeidida; family Schistosomatidae; genus Trichobilharzia; species Trichobilharzia regenti. Next base: position 1,579,903 of record OX235262.1, on the reverse strand, counting down.
GTCTTTTCTGCCCTAGTACTCAAAGCTATCCCTACGCCAGCTAATCCTCGTGAACTAGCTGTGGCATCTCCTGACACCCTCAAGGTGAATTTTGCAGATTCAACCTGTTGGCCAGGTGGGGTTAGGTGAATAACCACACTTGGGTCTTGTATGCGTGTTTCTGAAACATTTGGCATCTCTACATAGCGAAATTATATACACTTTAACTCAAAATCCTCATTTCCATAGATCTTCCGTGTGGTGCTGTCTCTGTTTTTGTATTGTGTTTCTTTGTCTTCTTTTCGTGTCCGGCATGTGTGGCGTCAAATCTATGTGCGCGCTATTTGATGTTTTCTGTGCCGATGAATGTCTCTTTACATATTACTGATAAATCTTGTCAGTAGTACACGCCACGAAAATATAATCCACAAAGAAGTTATTACCATCCACCCTGCTAATAAGTACCAGTAGGTACGACACTTAGTTCCAAGGTTTGCTTACACACAAGAGATTGTACGCGTTTTATAACATTAATACAGTCATGTTAATTATTTCAGGCAAAATAACAATACCAAATTGACCCGACTTTCTGCATCTGAAAGAAACAAAATCAACAGTTGGAGAGGGATCGAATAAGGTCATTGTATTATTGTATCCTTTCTGATTTAGTTGTATAATCTAAGCTGGTTGATTTAATTAAAAAGCTTTCACTGTCCTTCTGTATAACATCTAGACTACATTAAATCCGTCAAAGTGGGCGTTCCCTTAGAATACGAATTCAAGAACAGAAATTAGCTATGAAAAGACACTATATGTATTCTTTTATATCGATACATGTCGATAATTACGAGCACTAATTTGATTAGGATAATGTAGAAATTTTAAACAGATGAAATACCAAAATACTTTCAGGGAATTTCTAGAAGCTTAGTCAGTAGTCAGATGAACCAGTGATCAACAGACACACATTACTAGAGACCAAAATTTAACGACTAATAAAGAATAAGCCACATGGCAAGGAAGTTCAAATTACAAGTCAATAAAAGTGATCAATAGGAATGTAAATAAACAGCCAGTCACAACAACGGTTGTCAGGACATACAAATAATAAATATTATTCATGAAGAACTAAAATAAGTTCATTTCATGCGCTAGGACCTACGCTGAAGCAATGTTTTCTAGATGGTGGACAATGGAAGCTTTGCAATTAAACCAACCAGCTCAGGAATCACAACTAAATCAGTATTATACCTTAACAATTGCTCCTTCTGAAATAAAAGAAAGAAACATGCTCTGACACTCTTTAATATGTTATACTTGATCAGTGCTAAGTTTTAAATTGATCAAGAATCTGGTAGGATCTGTTTATTTATTTTTTTATTTTTGATTACAGCTTGATTCCACACCGTATTTTTGGTACAATTGTGGAATTTTCAGCGTGGATATCGGTAGCCCGAAATTCGCAGGCCGACCATAGATATCAGGTGTGCGTCGGCGTGGGCTCGAACCCCAGACCATGTGCATGGTCGGTGAGAGTCCCAACCACTATGCCACCGACGCACAGTGTGTTTTCTTTCTTTCATGATTTGCTCTTACTGACTGATATTTCAGTTAGAAATCTCTTCACTCATTTCGTCACATGACTTGAATTAATCGGATCTTTTATTCAACCAACATGCTTTTAAAACAAGCAACAACTGAGGGAAGAAACGCTGCAGTATTTAGTGAAGTCATCACTTTAGGACTCGTCAGCGTCAGTGGCACAGTGGTTAGGACTCTCGCCGATCATACTCATGGTCTGGGGTTCTATTTCCTACCAATGCACACCCGATATCTAAGGTCGGTCTGCTAAATATGGGCTACCGATATCACATGCTGAAAATTCCATACCTGTACCGAAAATACGGTGTGGAATCAAGCTGTAATCAAAATAAAAATAGAAGAAATACTCCTCTTTAAACTTTCTTATTTATACAGTTCCCTTTTAAGGTTAAATATGTACAACATTAAGGCTGTTTAAATAACATCAAATCAATAATAATACTATCAGTGGATTACAGTTCAATAGCATCAAAATAACAATACACTGAATATCAGAAAAATTAGGAAAGATAATAATACAAATTCGTGAATTTATAGTCTGCATTGAAGGCCATCCAGGGTGGTAGTAGTGGCTGGACTTGCTTCTTTTGAACACAAAGCACTGGTTGTTTCATGCAAATTGCAATAACCTCTGCTGTTTGAAGTATGCGGTACCTCGATGTTTTTGGCAATTTAATTGGGACCCGGTAAATGATAGAGAAGGATTCTTTAGTGGTGACTGCGTTTGTGGTGGGTTTGGACCAGATGGTTTAATATCGAACTGCTGATGGTTTTTTACTACACCTTTATTTAGCCATACTGAGAGATGTTCTCCAGAGCGAAAATTCAAGTTCCTAGAGCAACGGTCACTGAAACTCACTCCATCCTAATTACAACCCTTAGCCCAACCGTAATTCTAGCCCTGATACTAATTATAACCCCGATCCCAACCCTAACCATAATACTTACCTAAACCCTAATCCTAACCCTAACGAAGTACACTGGCGAAACAGTACTTAAAAACGTGATCTGAGTGAAATTTGCTGCTTAAGTGGTGAATAGCGTAGATATTTCAGCCATGACAATGACAGCGCTCTAAAGAATAGCGGCCCAAACCGAAACGACCTTCGAACAAAAAGTGACCTTGAGCAAGGAATCAGCTGACTGTATCATTTTCGGAAGTAATCATGGATGTTTTCGATTACTGTTTGGATAACGGACTGATAGCTTTGTCGAAAATTTGCCAATGCCGAGGAGTTATGAATATACAAATATACACAGAGGCCATTGATGGCTTTGTATACAGATGTATTGAGTGCCGAAGGAGGAAATCGGTTCGAGAAGGTTTGTCGTTGTTTTTTAGTTTACAGATCCCTTAGGAACGTTTCTCTCAAGGTCTAAACTACCTTTGACGAAAATTTTAATGATCTGTAACTTCTGGGTCCTGAAAAGAGCAGTCACAGCTACAGCTTATGAAACAGAAAATTCAGAGGTGTCAGCAGTGCAATGGTACAACTACTGCAGAGATGTTTCCTCCTGGAAAATGAACACCCTGACTCAAGTTCTCGGGGAAGTCGGCAGCACAGTCAATATTGATGAGACTGTACTTATAAAAAGGAAATACAACCGCAGGAGATTACAAGCAAACCAGCAGTGGATACTGGGTATCTACGACACGACAGTGCGCAAAGGGTATATAGGAGCGATTCCCAATCGCAGTGCAGCAGTATTAGTGCCTATTAATAAGCGTTTGGTGTTGCCGGGGACGACTATTCATACAGATGAATGGAGCGGATACCGTCAATTATCGAATCATGGGTACATTCATCATGTCGTTAATCATACGGACGGTTTCCGGAATCCTTTGGATGGAACCCACACCAGTTCCATTGAAAGTTTTTGGAGTCGTCCAGAAAGCTGTATAAGAGCGGTTAATGGATCGAGAAATCCCGTGATTTACAGTTACCTGGATGAATTTATGTACCGAAACTGGTTTCATATGACTATGAAGACTCCCATGAGAAACTGGGAGGTTTTTTGCAACATATACGCGAACGCCATTCTTTGTAACTGCTTATTATGATTGCATTACTTTTATATAAACCGTTTTTTACAATCATGCGCCTTTCTTTTTGAGCCTTCTCATTGGCCGAAGTTGTCCCTATCAAGGTCATTTTTGCGTTAAAAGGTCGTTTCGGTTTGGACCGCTATTCTTTAGAGTCACCCAGTGCCGTCAGCCAACGACTGGTATGCGTTCAAAGTCACCAAAGTGTTCTCACTCCTGGGATGCTATTGTTGAACTTGTCCGGCATAAAATCTTGCGTTAGTACACGCTGTATTATCCGTGAACGTCAACACACCCTCATCCCCTAAACCCCTTTTAGAGGTTGACGTGATATCTCGTTCAACAACTTCTAATTAATTTATTCTCGCGTACCAAAGACAAAGCAAAAGCCAATAATTGATCGTCCAAACCAAGAGATATATTTAGGAACCAAAACAAGCCGTTAGACGAACGCTTAGCTAGCTAGTGATTGTGCACGTGACACGACGAGGTACCAAATGGCGGGGATGCTTGACCGGAAGCCTTCAGCTAAACAAGTCGACTTAAACAGTGGTGGTCAGCATCCAATGAGTGATTGCTGTGGTCAATAGTTTTGGGGAATTATTTACCGCTACACCCTAAATTGCAACAAAAAAATTTGTTTCAGACACCACAGTACCCAGGTTTTCAATTACAGTGTAGTAAAACACCGGTGAAAAGGAGAATGAATGTTCCGATTTAGCGACAATTTCGGAAAGAATCTAAAGCTTCATGAAAATAATCGCATAATAAGTGAGTAGAATCTCTGTGATGTGCAAAGACGGATACCTGGAACTAAACTGACTTCGTGATGCGTCACTAGGGAAACTTTAAATAGACCAGTAGAAGGTGTCTCTAATTGGAGAACTTCCTACAGTGTATATGCCGGTGAAAGGGTGATGCATTACACTGACTTTTCACAAGGCTACACTGAAATTTAAGTATATGGATGTAAGTCTTCATCGAACACCCTATAGCAGAAAATAAGTGATGAAGCGTAAACATGGTTTTAGTTGCCTTATTTTTATCGCAACAACCTTTAAGCAGAATTTTCCTATCGAAGTAGCAGAGATATGTACCTTAGGCAATTTTCATTTGGTTTCGTCTTCTGAGCTCCGTGATCTAATGGAGGAGCCTTCGTCGCCCTTCTACAAAACGTCTTTAATGCCAGCTTCAATATGAAATGAACTTATTTAAATTCTCACCGATGATGCCATAATTTTATCTCCTAATAAAATTTGTCGCAACTGTTTCTTAATGTGCATCAGTAGTGACCATTTTCTACTGACCTTTTTGTCATCTGGTTTATTTTCATTAAATGATAAGTAGTAATATGTTTTTTAATCGCTGACTCATCTGAATACCATGCTTCTATAAATTTCCTGGCATTCTAAGTTTTTACATTTTCCCAACGTGGAAGAGTGCAATGAACTAACAGATAAGCTTATGTGATATAATACGCGTAGTACTTTTAGCTAGGTGACATTTTCAGTTTAATTTTTTAAATACTGTTTTACACCCTCCTTCTATCCGAGTCGATATTTTCTATATGTGACAGTAGCTAACCGTCGAGTCTTTGTTTATCAAGTTAATAAAGAATAAATGCAGCAGTGCTGACGCAAAAGCTTTCACTTATATATATATATATATCAAAAAGTAGCATTAAGAAACATGAGGGAGTAAAACTATATAAAGCAAACCAAGAAGTCGTGCACACACAATCACTCGACTATGAGCAGTAAATTGTGCTCAAAACTCTGTGCATTTATTAATACTATCTCACTGCGTTGTATCAAGTAAACGCATCTAGGGTGAAACTGAACTTTTTTTTCTCTGTTCGGCTCGTTAAATGACTTCAAATGAAACTACGAGAAATAATACAGATCCATTTTACCACTTAAGTAGAGAAGGCCTTGTGTACTATTTTGGCTTTTAGCCATAATCGTTAGTAAATTCACTGTTCGTAAAAGGCTGAAGCTAATACTGCTAATTGTTGGAATCGTACGCATTACGACTGAGGTGTCCCCCTGTTTAACCACCTTATTATAAACCACATGGCAATCGAGCCTCTGCTGTAGACCGAAGTCAATCAACAGACGATTACAGATTTTGTTTCCAATTAGTTTACCGAGTCCCCATGCAAACGTCAGTGTAATTCAACGCTTCAGAATGACGCCCACTATCATAATTGTATATTTTTACTGTTACCTTGGGTTCCAATTTAATGTTTAATTTGATGATTTTGCTAGATTACTGGCAAGGGCTGCGTTTTTTACATGACAGAAGCAGTCCTTTTGGTTTTGAATATTGGTGGCTTTCAAAATTGTTTCAAAATCTCTTCGCATCCTCAGTTGTAAGGAAATGGCTCTCTCGAAATTTGTCCACTGACATTGAATCCATCAAATGTCAAGGTTGTATTGCGCGGTACAATCTAGAGTTGCGTTGCTTCTAATTGGAAAATGACTGGTGGCTCAAATGTTGCCAATGTTGTCAAGAAAAAAATTCAAGAATTGCAAACAGAGCTTGAAAAGCTTCAGTTTGATGTCATCACAGAAGATGAGACATTAAGACATGAGACATCTTTGCGTGAAAAGGTGTGTATAACCTACTTTACGAATATACTTTCTTTATGCACTATAGGCTGAAGCTGAGGTTGCTGCAATGACAAGAAGAATTCGTTTGCTGGAAGAAGATTTGGAAGTTTCTTCAAGCCGACTTACTGAAACTCTGGCTAAATTGGAAGAAGCCAGCAAAACTGCAGAAGAGAGTGAACGGTAAGTTTATTTTCTAACCGAGTGGTTCCGCTACTCGAATATTACACACATGAATGAGTTTTAATAAAATTTATTGCATGTTTGCACGCAGCATGTGGAGACAAGTTCAAAACAAAATGGATACGTACGATAAAAAGGTGGAGCAGCTAAAAAAAGCTGCTGAAGATGCAGCAGAGGCTGCAAAAGAAACTGATAAAAAGTATAAGGAGGTAATCTCATTATTTCCGTACTCTTCCACTTCGAATGTTTTTTAATAATTTTTGAATTTCTTGGTGTTTTATTTTTCTCTCGTGAAATGCACATAGTGGACGGAAAGATCTTGAGATCCGTTCTATTGCTGATGACGAACGTCTAAGTCAATTAGAAGACCAACAAAAGGAAGCCAAGTATATCGCCGAAGATGCAGACCGTAAATATGATGAAGTAAGTCACTGATCTTCTTCGTGTTAGCCTTCATTACATTTGTTATACGCATACTACAATTTATGGTAATAAACTAACTTCGTTTACAAGCACTAATCTGATTCAGATTTGCTGATTGAGGATAGAAAGCTTGTAACCTATGTTAATTCTTTTCTGGTAAATTTGTTTGCTTGTCTAGTGCATTGATATAAGAACAAAACTTGTGCACTGTGGTAGAGTGTAATTCCAGTATGGGTAAATTTTGTTTTGATAAAGTCTCAGTGTTATACAGTAATGTTTACTGTAAACATTACTGTATAACACTGTGAGACTTTATCAAAACAAAATTTACCCATAATGTCTAGTGCATTCTTTAATGGGTCAATTGACAGCGCTGACACCACTCGTTATGAGAGTCGGTCCTAGGAGTTGATGACTTGGTGTGATAACCGGCACTCCCCAGCGATATAGTTTCTACTCGGCTTTCTAACTCTCCTCCGGTATCTTCTGAGGTGTTTCGACAGCCTGGTGCGAAGAAAAAAAAAAAAGACATTTTACTAGTCATAATCTAAAATTGTACACATTGTAGTCAGATGTCTCTGCCTGTCTCCGCTATGACGTGGAGATTTAAACTGTGTAGTTTTTCGTCGTATGACAAACTACTCATGCCAGGAACCATACCTATTGCCTTCCAATTTTCACTCCCGTGTATTACAGTTGCTCTCTTTTTAGTACTATGATTGATCATAGGTCGATCAGTGTGTTATTCTCGCCTTCGACATTACTGAACTATTACTAAACACAATTCCAGATAGTAGTTACCAACAAATTTTTGCGAGAAAGCTACTTATTCGTAAACTACCCTTAAGTAATTAGGATATATATCACTTAGGGGTGAAGTTAAAGTATCATAACCAGAGTCAAGGGCTGCCAAAGATTGACTTCCAAGAACCAATCCGATTTAGGAAACTCTATGAAGGGTCCTTTCAAATCACATCATGCCTGCGTTTTTAGTTTTGGTGACCGTAGATGTAGCATTCTACTTATTCTCTAGGTACTTTTTATGTTAATCTACACCGTTAGGAATGGTTATCGTTTTTAATATTAAGGTTAGGGTCTAGGGTTGAGCTTAGGATTGGAGTTAAACAGGATTGTGACTAGAGTTAGGAGCAGGTTAAAGAACAGTGTCAGAAATGTCAATGGATCTCAAAGTACCATGACCTACAGTCACCTGGATGATTACATCTATCGCTTATGGTGTGCTTTCTCTGTAGATCATCTGTGTATTGATTTCGAGACAAACATTCTCACAACACATAAGGGACAACTATGTAGTGTACTGTCATGTTTACAATGTTTTCGAGTGCATTTTTTAACGATTACGACATTTTTTGCGCCTGAATTTTCATTGTCTGTTCAAGGTCACTGTGGTTTTGATTATGATGGTTTCACATTGCCATAATTTACCATCATTTAGTCAGTTATTCTTGGTTAAGTCAGACTATGGCGTTTAACACTAAGAACCTTGAACAAGTAGTAGCATTAAAGAAACCTAAAATGCCAAAAAAAATTTTTATCAATAAACTGCTTTCCAAAATATGTAGACAGCTTATGTTTTTCCTCATGTACTGTATAAAAGGTTTTCTAGTTAGTCATAATGAATAATCCATTGTCGTCACAGAAGTAGAGAACCATATCATGCGCAAACTGAACAGAATAGACGTATAGTATTCACGACTAGTGATGCAACTGATTGCTTCAGTCATTTAACGAGGGTTGGAGGTGGGGGTTCTGGTGCGTGTGTATGGTTTTGGTTGCTGTGCCTGAAATTCCCCCCAATTTTATAACATTGTAGTGGTTTTGAATATCCTTCATTATCCATTTGAGCTTGATGCTTCTGAAATTGATGATAATAATTGTGATGGATCTTGTTTCAATGTTCTTCCTGCTTTATTATATGTGATCGCTGAAAACAGCAAGCAGTTTTGGCTACATTCTATGCAGAGGCCAACAGTTTCAAATTCGAACCAAGCATTAAAACTTAGTGGTCCATTTTCAGAACAGAACTGAAGGAAATTCTGTCAATATAATTCGAATTCGTCGATCATAAGACATCAAGAAGTAGTAGTAGAACAAATATGCATAAAGTCACATAATTCTACTGTCATGTAACTCCTATGATTCCACCAATAAGGAAAAACAGTTAACCTTCTTACACATCGGTCAATTCACTATAGAACTAATCAAATCACACTTAACGATCGATTGATTGGTAATGAAGAACACCAACGTCTTCGCTAGTTTTTATATCAAGATTTTATGGTTCTTATCTGAATTTATTTTACCCTCAAAAAATATCTTCATAAAAGAAGACACGTCATAATAGATTTTACATATTTTTCTTTGTTTGTTCTCTTTTTCTCTTCATATCTAGGCTGCACGTAAATTAGCTATCGCCGAGGTTGATTTCGAACGGGCTGAAGCACGTCTTGAGGCTGCAGAAAGGTAGAGAGGTGTACCCCATACCATCATTAAATCGCCTGCAAAGAATGCATCTCATCCACGCATCGTCCACTATGTTGCATGGTGTTACGGTGGGCTTGTACCCTAGATTGAGTACTCCTCCCGTTTATATAGTGTCTGCGAAAATATTTTACGCATTTTGGCATTGGATCAGTTTTGTTCTTAACCCTTTTTTTCTAGTGGTTGGTTAACTTACAAACTGATTTTGTTGCCTTGAGCCAGATTACTTCCCCATGATCACACGGATTGTTGGAACTGGGCCATTTTTGATTTATGTTCCGAAAACAGTATTCACCGAACAGACTCGTCAACAACGAATTTATTATCAATCTGTATAATCATATTTATGTGGTTTTTTATATTAAGAAATTATACTCTGTGAGGAAATTTAAACAGAGGTGTGAATACATAAAATAATAATAGTGCAGTGGCAGAAGACAAGGGCCTAGGCAACAGACCGTTTATTAAGGAAATCAACACATATTTATAGATTTTCATGTACATTATTATAGATTATTGTTAACAGAAAAACACAATCTTCTGATTGGTTGTTTCTCACTGAAAATTAGCCTTGCATCTCTTTGTGGCTGTTTCTTGAATGTCAGATCATTTATATGTTAATTGTATCCGCCTACGCAAAGTCTTTGTTCTTATTTTTCTCACGACCAATATTTGGGACATAAACATTGACGTAAATTACTGTCCACCAGCTCTCACCACAATAGTAGTATAAGATGCAATTAAAATATTTGTGATTATAATCGTAGTTAAATATGAAGTGTCAAGTGGCAAAACAACTAGTATCATATATAGAATAATTCGTTGGATGGTATATATGCTGGAAAGGGGTGTGTAAGTATAGGGTTAGTAGGCTAGTATAAAACGTTACATAACATGGTGTGAGATTTTCAAAAACGATTCTGATTTAGAATGACAAGTGGAAACACTTCAAAGTGAGAATACTACTAATCATGATTATAATCGTAGTAGTGAGGGAAAGGTACATAGGTTAACTAAGGCAGAAATAGGGATTGTGCAAATGTGTCTGGTTTGACTTCATGAATGATTAGCCAAAGCCTCCACTGTCTTTAGAAGTTTAGAAGGAAGATGAAACGTGGTTGGCAAGTTAGCATGAATTCGTGAGATGATGATCTCAAAATTATGGTTGGGGTGGGTAGAGTGACAGGAGTCGATCAAGTGTTCTAGAATGTATAGAGCTTTGCACACCCTTCCTCTCTCCCTTGCAAAACCATGCTGTTGTAATATGTTCACGTATCCGTCTGTGGAGGGCGTTCTGTGATTTATGTCACCATTTGGAGCCAGATTACTTCCCTTGTGATCACGGGGAAATAATTTTTGCTTGAAATATATTAGAAAATCAAAAGATTATCTGTCATGGACTGTAAAAAAAGCAACCGTTAAAGAAATATTTGAAACGGAAAATAATAATTTCAATTTATTCTATTTCTTTTTAACTGCATGCTTCCCTTTTCGTCTATGAAAAATCCCGCGTATGTTATCTTGCTGCACGTCTCCAAATATATACTACATATATGTGCATACATTGCTTGTGAATGGTGCAACCTGTCAAGATTTCTTGTACACTAGCAGTGACGGAGAGAAATTTAGTCGAAGCTGAAGCACGTATGGCAAAATCTGAAGCGTAAGTGTGTTTCAGTTTCGTATATACATGTTTATCATCTCTAAAGCCCCACTGTCCCCTTTTAGTGTTTAATTTTATCATTTATGTATTAATGAAATTTAGTCTAATTGATTCCTGCGACGATATAGTCCTTCTAGGCGAGGACGCTGACAAAATGCAGAGTCTTCTGAACACCTTGAAATGCAATCTAGGAATGTTTGGCATGCGATTCGCCCTCGCCAAATGTAAGATGATGTTACAGGACTGGACTACACTGACTCTTAGCTTAGAAATAGACAGGAATGAAGTGGTAGAGCACGTTGACCGCTTCACTTATTTGGGAAGTACTATCAGCCCCAACGGGTTGATCTCTGACGAAATCTCAGCACGAATACAGGAGGCTTGTTTCGCATTTGCCAGTTTACGTCGTCTCTGGCGTATACGAGATATTCGACTATCGACCAGAGGGTGGGTGTACTGATCATCAGTCCGCTCCGTCCTCCTTTATGGTCAGCTGTGAGACCTGGCCACTGAGAGTGGAAGACATGAAAAGATTATCTGTCTTTGATCATAGGTGCCTGCGCTCTATTTCCCGTGTGAAGTGGCATAATAAGGTGAGCAACATTGAGGTCAGGCGTCGAGTTCTAGGTAAACAGGGGAAATCAATCGACGAAGTCGTGAAGCTACAAAGACTGAGATGGTTAGGACATGTGTTACGTATGCCAAGCCATCGCCTTCCCCGACGAGCAATGTTAGCGGATATAGGGTCGGGTTGGAAAAAAGCTAGCGGCGGTCAAACAAAAACATGGCACCAGTCAATGAAATCCACAATAGTTAGTCTAAGCCAGCCACGTAGGAAGGTGTAGACTTCCTGACTGGTTGGGGTCCTCGGGATGGTAAAACCAATGCAGGCTGGAAACAATTGGTGACATGGTTCAAAATCGTTCTCAGTGGCTCAGATGCATCCACTCCTTGTGACTTATGATCCCCAATGAAACTGTTTTGTTTTTCGTTATTACTCTTCCTTTTTCTCACACCTCTGTTTACTGTCTCTATTATGCATTTCTTGTACTTTTTTCTCTTGCTTTGTGTGCTATATGGAGTGTGGCGACTTGAACTGGTGCACATTTGTGCAAAGTTCTATGTCGAAAACAGACAGACAGACCTGCGACTTAGGGATTGACTTGTCTGTCTGTCTGGATTCAACATAGAACTTGGCACCAAAGTGCAGAAGTTCGAGTTGCCACGTTCCAAATAGCACACAGAGGTAGACAAGAAGATGAGTGAAGAGAATCAATAGAGTTTGACAAGTATAAGAGTGAAACAGAATGGGTAATGGTAGAAAGGAATATGAAAGATTACAGAGACTGAATACATCTGCGCTGGCCATTGACAACGACTTTGAGCCATGTCACCTATTGTCTCCAGCCATTGATTCCTAGAGTCCCGAGGCCCCAACCCGGGAGTCTGCATCTCCCTACCTGACTCAGTTTAACTGTCAAGGATTTCATGGATTGATGAGGCCATGTTTTTGTTTGGCCACCACTGGCTCTTTTCCAACCTGCACCTATATCAGCTAGTAATGCCCGTCGGGGGAGGCGATGGTTAGGCATGCGCAGCACGTGACCTAGCCATCTTAGTCTATGTAACTTTATAGCCTCGTCGATTGATTTTCCCTGTTTGCCCAACACTCTACGCCTAACGTCAACATTACTTACCTTGTGAAACCACCTAACGTGAGACAGAGATCGCAGACATCTATGATCGAAAGCAGTCAACCTTTTCATGTCTTCAACGCGTATTGGCCATGTTTCAGAGCCATAGACAAGGACGGAGCGAACTGCTGAGCAGTACACACGTCCCTTGGTTGATAACCGGATGTCACGCCTACGCCAGAGATGGTGTAAGTCAGCGAAAGCAGCTCGAGCTTTTCGGATCCGTGCTGAGATTTCATCGCCAATCAGTCCGTTGGTGCTAATACAACTTCCCAAATAGGTGAAGTGGTCAACATGTTCTATCACTTCACTCCCTATCACTAAGTTAGGAGTTGACGTGGTCCAGTCCTGTAGCAGCATCTTACATTTTGTAGGGGCGAATCGCATGCCAAACATACGGAGATTGCTGCTCAAGGTGTTCAGAAGACTCTGTATTTTGTCAGCATCCTCCCCTAACAGGACTATGTCATCTGCATATTCTAAGTCCATAAGACTATTCCCTGGTAACAAGTCGATTCCTAAGTCACTACGTTCAGTTAAGGATACTTCCATCAGCATATCTATGATGAAGTTAAACAGAAATGGGGAAAGTGGACATCCCTGTCGGACACCACTGGTTGTTACCAATTCAGATGACAATTCCCCATAAGCCCTTACACGACTACGTGAGTTTGAATAGAGTGCCTTGATTAGTGCAATGTACTTTCTTGGCACTCCCTTTACAGTCAGGGGATTGACTTGTAACCACCAGGGAATAATCTCGCTGACTTAGAATATGTGGATGATATAGTCTTCCCTCCTACCTGAAGATGCACTGATATAATAGAGCGAAGTCTTCTGATGATCACCTTAACCAGCAATCTTCGAATAATTAGAATGCGATTTACTCCTGTCAAATGCAAGATAATGAGGCTACAGGACTAGACTGCACTGACTCACTGCTAGCCCAAAGATCGACAGGAGTGAAGTGATGGTAAAGCTTATTGACCACCACCACTCCATTCATTTGTGAAGTTGCATCAGCCCCAACCCACACAGACTGATCGCTGATGAAATTTCACCACGGATACAAAAGGCTCGTGTGAGATTCGCCAACCTACCTATCTCTGAATTAGTAGACGTGATATCCGACTGGCTATCAAAGCACATGTGTATTAGTCACCAGCTCTCTTCGTCCTCGTTTTTCGGCTGTGGTGAGCCATGGTCATTGAAAGTGGAAGAAATGAAAAGAATATAGCGAAATTGTTATGTTATGTTACATCGAGCAGCTGTCTTTGATTGTATTTGTCTGTGTTCTGTCTCACGTGTTAGGTGGTGGTAGGTGTAATAGGATGAGTAATATTCAGGTTAGGCATCGATCGAGTGTTAGGTGAGGTGGGGAAGTCAGTTAATAAGGTTGTGAAGTTACATCGATTGAGATGGTTAGGACAAAATGTGTTACGCATTTATGCCTAGTCATCTTCGCCGAAAGGAAATGTAAGCTGACTGACATAGGATGGATCAGGCTGAAAAAGAGCCAGCTAGTGTTGTCAAGTCAAAACATGGCTTCATTAGTCAATCAAATCCATTACAGTTAGTTTGAGCTATCAATGGAGGGAGTTATAGACTTGTTGGCCGGTTGTGGTCCTTGGAATGGTAAGAACCAATGAAAGCTGGAGATAATTATTGATATGGCTGGAAGTCGTTCTCAATGAGGATGGGGTGATGCATTTACTCTCTGTGATTTGTCAACTGATGTATTTGGTTATAGAAATTTTTAAAATCGGTACCCCATAATTTAAGGCTATTTCTGTCATCTGATAGTTCCGTTACTTTTCCAGTTAATTTTTGCATAAAAAGGGAAATACTCTAATGTGTCACCATTTTTGCTTTTCTTTTCTAGGCTTGTTGCTGAACTTGAGAATACTTTGAAAGATTTAGCAGCTAAATGGAAATCTATGGAGATTAGAAAAGAACAGGTATTTGTTGTTTTGATTTTTATGTTGGTTTTCATTATTTTGATTCGTGTAAGTACTGTCTATTGTAAATATTCAAGTCACTAATCGATGATTGCTACTCCTCGATGTGGTAATCGGGTATGTATACCTCAGTGTCCCAATAAGCTACACTGAACTGGAACTTGTGTTCTTGCAGGTGCTACCGTGCCAAGAAGATTGTTAGGATAGCGGCTTGAATAAAAGCAGTTACTGTGGGTGAGTGGGTACATGGGTTCCATAATCCAAAGGGATCTAATAGCTGCGCATAAACCTGTATTGGTCACGGGCAACCATTGGAGCATAGCCAGTTTTTGACGCCACTCTCTGATGTGACTTCAAGTCAGAGGTTTGGGACTGTGGTTGGAGTGGTCCCTTAAGACAACTACCTACTTTGGGCACCTGTTCAAGTATCCCAACCCTCACAGTAACAGCAATGAGTCATGAGAAGGAAGTCACCATTGCCCAATTCATAGTTTTTTTTTTAATGTTTTATGGGCAACTGTTTATTTCGTCTAAATATGTATGCTCTTAATCAAAGTTTGATAAAAACTAAATGGATGGTTAAAAATAATAGATTAGACATGATTAGTTTTTCATTTCTAGGTTAAAGCTCGTGATAAGGTTGGCCCTTAGATCATTGAACAACTTATCTCGTAAAAATTATGTTTCGACTCTCCTCAGTTGTTAACGATTTTTAAATCCAGTTATAATTGTTAGAAATAAAACAATCATTGTCATTCAAGGTTATCACCCCCCCTCCTGAGTGTTTGACTCGAAGTCTGATTCCACAAAGCAGTAGAGCAGAGTCGATGACCAAACAAAAAAAAACAGGTTCATAGGCCTTTTCGGCTTCCGAAGCCCACGTATACACCACCTAAGGTTTGGCATCAGTTGTTTCCCAGCTCCTCTAGGTAGAAACTTCCACGCCTACCAAGTCTGGTTGTAAGCTCCTCACAATTGTAAGGAACATCCCTTGCCACATGAAGGCAGTTGATAGGACCACATGACTGAGATGTGCATTTTTAAGTAGTCAAGACTTTCAGGTGTTGTGTGTTCTCCTTTGTTTCATTTCTGTGACCTTTTTTTGGTTTGATATAAATTTTCTAAACTTTTGTACTTCATTTACGCGCTTCCTCAAATGTTACCTTTTCTTATTTGTTTACTTTATAGGCAATATATGCGTGTGTCTGTGTGCGTGTACGTGTGTGTGTGTGTGCTACGGTTGAATGTGACTACTACTCATGTGTATTCTGAGTATTTATTTTTTGTTTGCTGAAGTTGTATTTTGATTTTTTTCTAACATATTTATAGTTTATTGCGGTTGTTTGCTTGGCGAATCAACTCCCATATACACACCTCCCCCCCCCACAACTAAATTGACCTTAGTTAGCATTTTGTTTGTTGAGAGTCCAGAGTTTGCTAGCATGAAATGCTTGATGGGAATGATTTTTGACTACTGTCTGGAGTGTTTATGCAACGCGCCAACCCCCCTTCCCACGGAATGCTCACACACACACAAACAAGCGAAAAATGCTAACTCTTATTATCATTTCTAATTCTTTCATTTATCGATTCAAGCAAAATAGTAGAACTTGAAGAGGAATTACGTGTTGTCGGTAATAATATGAAAGCTCTTGAAATCTCTGAACAAGAGGTAATATTAGAAGGAGAAAAAGCAGAAAAAATAGATATTTATTGATTTTTTTTTATTTATTTGATCGATATTCCTTCTTTTATATGCATTTTTGTTTAATTGATTAATATAATGAGGTTATCATAGCACTGAGAGGTAGAAAAAAATCCGGATAATTTTTATTTATTTTTTTAAAATGAAGATTTGAGCATTAAGTTCTCAAGAGAGAGAGAGAGTAGTGTTATATAATATCCGCACTCTGGAGCCTATAAAAATCTATTTACACGCAATAAGGTAGGTAGGTAGGTAGGTATGCTTCAAAATCTCAAATCTCCAAGAAGGTCTATGCCAATTAATCTATAATTATGATCAATAAAAATTGGTGGGTGTTAGTTTACTTAGGCCAATTCTGATTAAATGGTAGTCAAGTGTGTGTGTGTGTGTGCCTCTCAGTTTCATTGCCTTTGAAAAGGCCTTTGATATAGAGTTGACCACCACCAAGTTTTATTTGGGAACTACTTCAACACTATGTGGAGTGTGCAGCGCCACAAATCTTTATCAGAAAAATAACAATGCCATGTGTAAGGTGATGTACAATGGAAAACTCGGAGAAGCCTTTGAAATGAATACAGAAGTAAGACAAGACTGTCTGTTATCACTGATGATATTCCTAATTGTGGTGGATTGGATTATACAGAAAACCGTGAGTGGGAGGGAAGAGAGAAGACAGGAATATACTGAACTGATAAAAACATCTGGATTTCGCGTGTGGATGATTTATGTTTAGTGTCATACAAACTCGAAGACTTGCAGGCGGAAACCAACAAACTGCATGAAGAAGTAAGCAGCGAAAACAGGACGTCAAGTGGAAGTTAAGTAGACGGAGATGAAGATTACCAACCGCCACCACACCAACAGCAACCACAACCAGCACCGATCACTGTCAATCGGAGAAATTTGAAAGAGGCTACTTCCTTCACTTATGTAGCCATGCAGCAACGTTTCAACTACAGGCAGATGGAAAGAATGAGGATGTTAAAGGTAGCCAGATTCGGAAAGGCAAGATACACCTTCATCAATCTGTAATCAATTATTGGTTTGTAGGGATTTGGTTGGTTAGTTACTTGATTTCATCATGAGCTGACATTGGTTAGGGAGTACTGGACAGCTGTTTCGTCCTAGTTTGTGACTCTTCAGCAGTACACACCCACCGGGGTTCGAACCCAGGACCTGCTGGTTACAAGGTTAGCGAGCTCGTTTACCATTAAGCCAATGGGACCCGATCCAATGGCCCATGAATTCTAACTTCTGCCAATTCACGATATAGCTCAACCGCTAGCCAATATCTTCGACGAGTCCTCACACCCTACCTGCTGCACCCTACTGATCACGACTTCCCACTGAAACTCTAGGTAACTACCTACCTGAATAGGGCCAGTCACTGGTGTCTGAACTAAGCAGCATAAAAAACAAGGTTCGGATTTTCAACACTAATGTTAAGTCAGTTACTCAGTTCTTCTAGATAGGTCAGAAACTCGGAGCACGCGCCACGAATAGCATTTCTAGCAGATGGTTGCAGACTTTTACCAACAGCTGCCGCATTCTCTGGCTTCATATTGAAAATCGCATCGGTGGCATAGAGGTTAGGACGATCGCCGACCATGCACATGGTCCGGGATTCGATCCCCGGCCACGGACGCACTCCTTTACCTCGCCAAGCCAGAAATAATCCTGGTAAAGAGGAAAGGTTAGGGATGAAGCTAGCAACCCCATCCTGTAAAAGCTAAACACTGCTACAGCAACTTCAAGCCACTAGCTTGAAGCTCTATGTTCCACTGAGAACGTGAAGGAAGAAAATATTGAAAATCAGATGGCCGACTGCCCGGAAACAATTGGCAACAAGAAGCTCTGAGAATGGATCAACCAAAGAACCTATTGCTCAACAAATATAGCGAAGAAAATGGAGATGGATTCGACACACACTGAGGAGACCGTCGAATGACATCGCTCACCAGATCGTTGCTTGAGAATAACCCGAATGGGAAACAATGGAGTAAGTTGTTCAAGAGTGGTATGCAGCTGATCGTGCGATACTATCTGCAATCTTGGGCCCAGCTAAAGACGGTAGTGGCCAAAAAAGAAAAAAAATAAAAAAAATTAAATTAGTGGAAAAGAGAACAAAATGGAGATGTTTTGCTAAATCCCTATGCTCCACTCAGAACCCAAAAGAACAGTGATATAATCATTCTGATTGGTTAATTTCTTGTCATCGGACGTCTACTACATCACCAATAAAGGGTAATCTATTGTTTATTGTCTATGTACAAGAAAAGCATAATAGAAACAGTGAGCAGAAGTGTGAGAAAAAGGAAGAGTAATAACGAAGAACAAAACAGTTTCATTGGAGATCATAAGTCACAAGGAGTGGATGCATCTGAGCCACTGAGAACGATTTTGAGCCATGTCACCAATTGTTTCGAGCCTGCATTGGTTTTTACCGTCCCGAGGACCCCAGCCTGGAAGTCTACACCTTCCTACGTGGCTTAGACCAACTGTTGTGGATTTCATTGACTGGTGCCATGTTTTTGTTTGACCGCCGCTAGCTTTTTTCCAGCCTGACCCTATATCCGCTAACATTGCTCGTCGAGGGAGGCGATGGCTTGGCATACGTAACACATGTCCTAACCATCTCAGTCTTTGTAACTTCACAACTTCGTCGATTGATTTCCCCTGTTTACCTAGAAATCTACGCCTAACCTCCATGTTGCTCACCTTATTATGCCACTTTACACGGGAAATAGAGCGCAGGCACCTATGATCAAAGACAGCCAGCTAGTCTTTTCATGTCTTCCGCTCTCAGTGGCCAGGTCTCACAACCATAAGGGAGGACGGAGCGGACTGATGAGCAGTACACCCGCCCTTTGGTCGATAGTTGAACATCTCGTCTACGCCAGAGTCGGCGTCTTTTGTATAGTTAAAACTCATGGGCTAAGAAACCAATACTTTCAGTCATCATTGATATACGACACCCTATGATTCTGTCTGTCTGTCTGTCTGTTTTCGACATAGAACTTTGCACATATGTGCGGCAGTTCAAGTCGCCACACAGCTTATGATTACGGTGAATGAACATTGTACTAAAGATTATTTTGATGTGGATCCCTTAAACTAAGTACACAGTCAGAGAAAGTGTAACTTTTCTTGTGTGAAGGTTGATTACCTTCTATTGAATAGGTGACTCAATCCAGTCTTGAACAGACTCGATCTACAGATCCAGGTAGTATTATTATCTTGTAGATAAATAGACACACCCACACACAACGATACAAAGACTGAAGTGGTTACTTTCATTTTTAATTATTATTTTGTATTTCCTCGTAGACTGGTGATTTATATTACACTAAAATGGTCGGTCGATTGGTCGCTCCAATGATGACTGAAGGTTTTTGTTATTTTATTGATGTTGGTTGGTTGGTAGTGGAATTAAGACCTCGTGATATCTGGGAGGAGATGCTATCACTCCCTGTGGGGGGAGATGCAGCTACATTCAACTAATAAGTTCAAATTAGTGGGATGAAATCAAGATTCTGCTGCTAGCTACCGTCAATCCAATTTTCCCTTCTTTACCTTTGCCTTAGCCTACTGATAAACAGAGAGACAAGTTGAGAACACGGTCATATATTGGTATTAGATACCTGTAGCTGACTACTATGGTTCTTGTTCATGATAACTGGCCCCCAGTCTGTGTCATCCGCAGGGAGTATTTGTCCTTACTCCAGAGCGGATGGACCCCATCGGTCACGATTTCTTACTAGAGAACTCCAGCCAAATTTGTCCAGAAGCCAGATTAATTTTCCATGGTTCTTTAACTGATCAACAATTAATATCATTATTGTCTCATTACAGGTATATATATATATAAAGTAATAATAATAGTTTTTCCTTCACGTTCCCAGTGGAACACAGGGCTCCAAGCTAGAGGCTTGAAGTTTCTGTAGCAGTGTTTAGTTTTTACAGGATGGGGTTGCTAGCTTCATCCCTAACCTTTCCTCTTTACCGGGATTATTCCTGGTTTAGCGAGGTAAAGGAGTGCGTTGGCCGGAAATCGAACCCCGGACCATGTACATGGTCGGCGAGCGTCCTAACCGCTGTGCCACCGACGCACTTATATATATATATATATATATATATATATATATATATACTGGATTCTCTTCATTTTTGTTATGTTATTTGTTCAACTCCTCTAGAGTCACAAGAGTGTATATCAAAATAAGAATTATAAATATCTTCAGCCTTTGAGGTACTGAATACTTTCAGCTTTCATCAGTCTAAAATTATATGATATTTTATCTATTCAGAATTGAAAAAGGTATTTAGGGTGAAATTCTGAATTTGGGTTTGATCACGAACGTGCTGACTGTGCGAATATTCTGGGAACAAATCAACCAAAAACCCCATTTGCTCAACAAATATTCTGAAGAAAATTGAGATAGATTAGAGAAAACCTTAGAATGATGATATTGCGTGGCAGGCCATCACTATGGTGGAACCCGAATGGGGGAAGCAACGATTTGGATGTTAGTCCTAGGGTGACATGAAGGAGACCATGTGATGTGGAGTAGATGACAGACCTAGGCAGTCGTAGGCCCATCTAAAGAAGGACCGTAGAAAAAAGTCGAGACTTGCTGCGGGGAAGCCCTGTGTTTCACTCAGAGCCCAAGTGAACACTAATAATAATAATAATACACAAGCTGACGACATCAGTTAGAGAACCATCACCAATATACACCATGAACACTGGGAACATTTAGAAGGCATGGGTTGGTCAGAGAGACCCGTGTTGCCCTGAGTGGGCTATGAGTTCTCTATGTAACCGGGATGGACCTGGGTTCCGAACCCCTGTGGTGGATGCATACTGGTTAAGAGTCCCAAACTAGGACAAAATGGTTGTTCAGTACACCCTGGTCTCTTACAGCTGAATTACCAATGGCAATTATAGGATTGTAACCTTTTTTTCTTCCTTCAAGGTCTTATTCATTGTTCATTCACATTCCTTTCATGTTTTATTCAAAATTCATTCTAAAATTCTAGTCAGCCCAAAGAGAAGAAAGTTATGAAGAAACTATCCGAGATTTGACTGAACGATTAAAGGCTGTAAGCCTTTTTTCAATTATTCACACTTTGTCCTATTAGGCCTGAAATGAGACTGCTGTTGTTTTTATTTTGGCATGTGTTCATTAGATTTGTTTGTGCTGTGCAGTGCAGTGCCATTAAGTGAAGTGGAGTGGAGTGGTATGGCTGATTTTGTGTTTGTTTATGCCTCTATCGCATGTATTTTTTATTTTTCACCCTTAGATCGATAAAATTTTGGAATGTATGAATGTGAATGCACATATGACTTGATTGCCTGTTTGGTGGTTTGTTTGTTTGATGTGACCTTTTCTCACATAGTGTGTCTGCCCGCCTGCCTGCCGGACCACTATACCACCCGTCGTCTTATTGACTTCCTATTTTGTTTTGTTTTTCCATTGGTTTATTTACATTTATAAGTGCAGTAGTGATTCGCACAGAAGTGCACTCTAGTGTTCACACACTCACCAACACATATGCGCAAACATACACACACATTCTACACACAGGTCAATTATACACATTCGATCATAGGACTTAAAGACAAATGTTGGCAGCGTCGTATGTATTTATAGTAAAATATTCGGTGAGAAAGTTGCAGACCTCTATTTTCCACTCAAGTTTAATAAAAACAGGAAGATCGGATAAAAGGCATAGTAGGAGGATCACAATTGCTGAAAAAATTGACTTTTTCTGGTGCCAATAGGGATTAAAGACTCGGTAATAATAAAAAATAGAAAGCAAGTTCAGATAAACAACAGCAATGTAGTTAGGTAATAATAGGATAATCTTTATCGATTGGACTGACTTGTTATGATAATCGTGGTAGGGACAACTGTTGGAGGTATTTCCTTTGAATACATAGCGTGGGCTTAAACTTTTGAATCCCTATACAAAGACAGAGTGCAAGTGTTTGTGTGTGTGTGCACACATAGTTCAGTAACAGAGCATCTAGTAAATCCAGGATATTCAGATCCATTTGAAAATTCCTTCAAAGTCATACATCCAAGTTCTGATCAAATCTTTCCCTCTGTCTCTCAAAGGGAGGGAGATCAAGGGATTGACTGGGCATAGCTGAGGCACCCGTGACTCACAAGTTCATCCCCATGCTATATACTCAAAAGAAATACGTCCAACCGTTGTCTTTACTATGACCATCTCTCAATAATGATTATCCTTTTACCCTTTCTTATCTAATCTTCCTAATTATATTTCTGTTATTTTTACTTTTTAAAAAAATGTCTAATTGCACAAAATGTCAAGTTTCTCAGTATTTCTGTTCTTATTATGTTTGTATTTTATCTGACTTTCATGTTTATTACACATTGTAATTTTATGAATTTCACCCTTGACTGGAAATAGATTTCTGTAAGTTTATCATGATCACCGGCCGATAACTGCTACATTGTCGAGGTGGTCGGGCTTGAATACCGTAATGACCCAACATGCTAAACTGACTAGAACTCTGTCCCTGCAGGTCCTACCATGTCAGGAAGGTTGTTTGGATAGCGGTTAAACTAAAGCAGTTACCATGGGGTACATGAGCTCCAGTATCCAATCGGATCAAATGTCGTATGAACCCATATGAGTCACTGGCAACCATGGGAATGCAGCTCCTGACGCTGCTCCGCTGCCTTGCGGATTAGACTCCAAGTCAAAGGCTCGGGGGCTGGTCCCTTAATAAAACCACCTGCTTCGGTCTGGGCGCCCGGGCAGTATCTCAACCCTCACACAATGAATTGAATAAAGCAACAAACAATCAATGAAGCTTATCGTGTGCTATTACACGTGTCGCAATTTCCTTCTTTCTTCCCTTCCCGATTATAGTTAACTTGTTAAGCATGACTGTTTTCCTTCCAGATGAAGTTCTTTATCCGTTCTGTACTTATATACATATTTCACTTCTTTCTTTTTTTTCTTTTGATCTATGTTGTTTTATTATTATTGTGTGGCGCATCCTTCTTGGTGCCATATTGTACCAAGTTTTTATGCGTTTAAATAAATAAATAAATATCGATTATTTACTATAAATACCAGGAGAATGTACGTGTGGCTATCTACATAGTTGCTGACTTCGTTGAAAAGAAAACTATCTTTGCTGCCATCAACCCTTTTTTTTAGTTATTCCTATGTTTGAATGTGTATATCTGTGTTTATAATTGACCGCCTTTGTCCTCTTCTGTCAATCTACCCTCCCAAAAAGCAACTCTGTACAGGTATGAAATGAAATTACGAAAGGAAGAGAGATCTGTTTGCTGACAGACACTAACTCACGTGTTCCCAGTTTATGTTTTTTGTTCCTGAGGAACTAAACAAGAGTCTGTTGACTTCCTGTGATCCATCGTCATCATCATATATCATTGTTTATTACACGTATTTTACTTCTCGTAATCTCACATCATCGTTTTATTTTCATTTCTTTCCGATATACCACTATTGGATCGAATTAATACATATATATATTTTTAATTGTGCATGTGTTTGACAATCCTGGAATGTCATAATGTGATGGTGATGAACGTGTAACCAACCATCTTGTACGTGTACTGCTGCATGTGTGTATGTATCTAGTCAGCTGAAGTTGAAAAAGATTTGGAAGAACGTTTAAGTGTTCTAACTCATCATGTTAAGGAAGTAAGTTCATCTGTAATGTAATCATTTTTAATATAACTAAACAATAAGTACTTTGATTAAGGACTTAGCGAACTGGTGATTAATATCACGTCTACCAAGCTACAGATAGGTGAAAGATGGCAAATACCAAACGAGCCTGGTGTGTATCCGTGGTGAAATTTCGTCAGTGATCAGTGTGTGAATTGGGGTGATGGAACTTCCCAAATGAGTGAAGTAGTGGTCAACACGCTCTACTTCAGTTCACTTCTTGTCGATGTAGTCCAGTCCTGTAGCCCCATCATCTTACATTTGACAGGCGCAAATTGCATGCTAATCATTCGAAGATTTCTGGTCAAGGTGGTCATCAGAAAACTGCGCTGTGTTATCAGTGCATCTTCAGGTAGGAGGGTGGAGTATATCATTCACATATTCTAAGTCAAGGAGATTATTCCCCGGTGGTAACAAGTCAATCCCTTAGTCGCAGAAGTCAGTTAGGATTCATTCCCTTAGTACATCTGTGATGAAATTAAACTGAAAAGAGGACAGTTGGTATCCTTGACGGACACCAGTGGTTCAGATAACAACTCTTCACAGGCTCTTATGTGGCTGCGTGAGTTCGATTAGAATGCCTTGATTAGTGCGATGTATTTTCTCGGCATTCTCTTCATGGCCAGACATTACCTTGGTCGATGGAATCGAATGTCTCTTGTAGGTCAAGAAATATGACAATTGTTGGAGACCGGTTGGTATGCCTATGTTCTTTTCCAGAATCTGTCGAAGGGTGAAGATGTGATTCATGCCATCAATCACATTGTATCCAATACACTTCTACACAAATGTCAATCGTGAGTTCAAATTTACTCAGCAGGAGCACAGGTTGACACACGTTTGCGTTCGAATCTCAGAAGGGATATGAGTTTCCTTCAAGGATGCAGATACGCTTTGCCAACTGATGAGTGCCTACAAGTACGAAACCCCTAGATCTAGGTCAGATAAGGCTTCCAACTGTATCGCCTTCAACCATCTAATAATATGATATTGCAATAATGGCAATAATAATAACTTTAATCAAAACGATAATCATTATACAGAATGGAATTTTCAGTGACTTTATGCAAATTGCAACTATTTAGCTCCTTTATAAGTATTTACATACATAAAATTTAAAGTAGTAACAATAATGTTAATAATGAAACCATTATAAAAAGAATATAGATGGAAACCTGATGAACTATAAGTAGATAGTATCATAGATAAGACATGTGATAATAATGTTCTTTGCTTATACGTTGCAGTTCAGTTACTGATTTAAAAAGTTTATAAGTTCCTTTCTGACATCTGAGTTTTCACACAAAACCCCTGCTAAATATGGTGTAGTTGAATTTTTATATTTAGTGGCTGTAAGAGCATGAATTCTTATGAAATTTCTTCTGGTTTGACCCAGATACAAGGAGCAAGCTGCGAATAAAGAGGATGTTCAGTAACAAACAAGATAACTTTATGAGTAAAAACACAGTTTTTGTTCAGCGAAGAAATTTCTTTTCAACGACTTCATTTTCAAGCTGTACAGTCGTATTTATATTACAGAAAAAGGTTGTTAAGTGGCCCTAAATAATTGCTCAGTCAATGTACGTATATGTGATAAAAGTTATAAGGGGTAGAGTTGAAGTGGATAAATTACAAAAATATGAAAGATTGTTCTATAACAAAAATGTCAAGTGTTGTCTAAAAAATTATGAAAATTAGGAGTACAATTACGATAAGAATGAAGATGTGAAGTGAAGTGGAAAGAATTCAAGTGGTAAGATGAAATAAAAACTAGAAAGAAAATTATTATGACCAAGGTAAAGAAAGGGGTTTGACAAAACGCTTTTGAACACATAATTTAGGTTTCTGTTCATGTATAGCTAAAGCTTCGGCTATGCATAAGTGCAGAAAACGTAAACTTTTGGATCGATTGGATTTTGCCATGTATATAACTTTGAAAGATGAATCACGTGGGGCTAAATGACCAGACTCTAACAGGTGATCACAGATAGACGACTTTGCAGTTCTACGTTCGCCTTTCATTAACCAAACCGGATAGTGTTCAGCTACACGTTTTCGGAGATTACGCTTACAACGTCCAATATAAACAGCTCCACAAGAGCAAGTAAAAGAGTAAGATAACTTTAGCCAACTGCTTGCAAGAATTGAAGCGCCTAATGACAGTAATGTCATTCAGCACACCATTAACACTACATGCAGCCTTTATTATTCTACGTATTATGATATATTGTTTTTTGAGAAGCACAGAGAAGAATACGTGTGGGGAACAATGAAGAAGAATGGTCAGGGTATATGAATTAATAAATTGTTACAGGAGAGGTTGAGTTATTCCACAAAGTCTAAACTTGTTTATGTCCGCAAGATATGGGACGACCAACAAGGATTTGAAGAGAAACTGTTGTCAAGATAAGGGATATTCAATTTACTCCCTATCACACAATGCCGTCAATATTACAGGAATCATGGGACTAAATCAGTCAGTCCACGCAGGTCTTTTTTGCATCTGAAATTAAAATCAACACTTTGACATATTTAGATAGATTCAGTTTAAGACCATTGAGGTGAGACCATCTTTTAACTTCAGATAAAAATCTATTTAAATAAGAACAATTGAATGCAGAAACTACTGGGACAGAAATAGTTAGATCATTGGCATATTTAATGAAGTACAGATTGTGTACTTTGATTTCGTCTTTCTTTGTATTTTTGTTGAATGTGCGTCGAGAAGAATAGGTTGGAAGTAATTTAACACTCAATGCATGTCTCCATTATTTTCACCGGAATGCTATTCGCATGCAAATAGAGAGAGAGAGAATGCAATTTCAACTACAGCTGGCGCCGCCTCTGTATTTGAATGTTTGTTGGCATCGTGACGTGAAATTCACTCAAAGTATTATATCACTACTGTTATACTGACTTTCTTACTTATATACCTGTTGTATTCCTGTAGGCTGAACAAAGAGCTGCTGAAGCTGAACGTCAAGTCTCCAAATTACAAAATGAGGTTGATCATTTGGAAGGTGCGATTCTCCCTCATGGATGCATAACATGCTTGCGCTATAACAATGTTGTGCATGCATATATGCATGTCATGCATTTTTAGGCATAAGCTTATAGGATTTACTCACTTGAGTCATGCGTCCACAGACACACACTCAAAACACTTGTGTTTAAAGTGTCTTGACCGTAGATATTCCCAAAAACGTATATCTCTGTCATGGAGGAGAGAGGCATATGTGCGTGGTGGGTGGGTGTGTATAAGGAGTTCTTTTCTTCCCAGGTATTAGTTTTCATATTTCCTCCTTATTTTACTTGTATGCCTTGACTGCTTGCTGTATGCTTATTACATAACAAATTCAAATTGAAATTAATACAGGCTGAATCTCGAGCTAACGCTGCTGAAGCTGACGTCAATCGACGTGTTTTGGATATTAAAAAGGCCAAAGGTGAGTGAATATTAATTTTGCTGTTTATTTGCTTTTTTGTGACTTCTTTTTGAGTAAATTACTTTCAAATTGCCCTCAATGAGTTTTAAAAATGCTTTGAAAAAGTTTCGAGGTCATCCTTTTCCCATCTTACGAAATACCACAAAAGTGTTCTCACCCAAAGTTTTACGTAAGACTTTTACTACTACCAGATTCTAAGTAGTATACGGGGTTAAATTGTAAAAAGTAAATCAACTAGATAGATAAGATGTCAACACAAAGTTCAATAGATGACATCTGTGAAACAGATAAACGGAAAACAGAGTACATTCGGAAATGTGAATTATTATTATTATGAGTGTTGTTCCTTAGGGCTTTAGCAAAACACATCTCTACTTTGTTCTATTTTCCACTACCTTCTTCAACTGGGCCCCCGATTGCCCATAATCTCTCACCTCCTCCTCGTACGATCTTTTCCATTTCATCCTCGAACGACCACCTTGTCGTCTCCCATTCAGGTTCCAGTCGAACAAAGGTCTGGTGTGTGATGTCATTCGACGGTATCCTCAGCGTGTGTCCAACACATTTCCACTTTCTTTGTTATATTTGTTGAGCAATAGATTCTTTGGTTATTTCGTTCCCAGAGCTTCTTGTTGCTATTTGTTTCCGGCCAGCCGGTCATTTGGTCTTCAGTATGGAGTCAGCGAGGTCAGCTGTTGATAAAAGTCTGCAGCCACCTGTTAGAAATACTTTTCGTGACACGTAAGCCAAATTTCTGACCCATCTAGGAGAACTAAGTGACTGACTTGGTGTTGAAAATCTGAACCTCTTTCTTTATTCTGAGTGTAGAAGACTTCTACACTGATTTCAGATTGATGAAGGCCTATCTTACCTTCCCGAATCTGGCTGCCTTTGACATCCCCATCAGTTACATCTGCCTGTAGTTGAAACGATACTGAGTGGCCAGATAAGTGAATGAAGTAACCTCTGTCAAATCTATCCCGTTGATGGTGCTGGTTGTTGTTGCTGATGGTTGTCTTCATTACCTCCGTCTTCTCTATGTTTACCTGCAGTCCTGTCTTCGCTTCCTGTTTCTTCATGCAGTTTGTTGGTTTCCGCCTGCAAGTCTTGGAGCTTGTGTGACACTAAACATAAATGATCCACACGCGAAATCCAGATCTTTTTGAGTTTCGTTATCGGTCTAACGTATTCCCGTCTTCTCCCTTACCACAGTCTGGCGTATAATCCAGTCCACCACAATTAGGAATATCATCGATGATAGCAGGCAGCCTCGTCTTACTCTTGTATTCACTCCAAAAGCTTCTCTAAGTTTTGCATTGTGCATCGCCTTACACGTGCCGGTGTCATATAGCCAGCCAGCTGTTGAATAATGCTGATACAGATTTGGGGCACTGCACTCCATAGTGTTAAAGTATTATCATTATTATTATTCTTTTAATTCCTAGAGGAACATAGAGCTTCACCCGCGCGTCTCCATTGCTTTCGGTTCTCTGCAAGAGTTTTCACCTGGCTCCACGTCTGCCCACATGCTTTCATCTCCTCTTCACATGACCTCCTCCAAGTCACCCTTGCACTGACGACCAACTAGCCGCTTCCCTTTCGGTTTCCACTCGAGCAATGGCTTGTCTAGTGATGTTGCCTGATCGTTTCCTCAGAGTATAGCCAATCTATCTCCATTTCTTCCTGTCTATTGTTGTAGTAGTTCATAAATAACTTGGTGGTCACTTCTATCAAAGGCCTTTTCAAAGTCGATGGAATTGTTAGGAAGAGGTTTGACCACTGCCATCCGGAAATGTGAATATGTGAATATTACATGATAGAAACATAAGACCAGTGAAATGTCAAAATAGAAATAGACTAAATGAAGTGAAATGGAATAAAAAGGGAATTGGAACATAAGATTCAAGAAGGTTAACACAGTTTTTATGTACATTTCATTTGTATAGCAGAGGTTTTATAGCAATACATAACATTAAAGCCAGAACTTTATGAACAGAAACGCGATTGGTACGATTTCTTGCACTACAATGGTCTTGATTTTACTATGCCTAGGAGTTCCTTCAAGATTCAGGATATATGTCTTGATAACTGACTAGTAGTGAGCGTCAACAAGCACGAAACCTCTGTCAGGATTAAGGCTTCCTGTTGATTGATTGTCATCATTTTATTAATATTCTTCTTAAATAAAAGATATGAATTCGTTAATTCCAAGTTGTGACATATTATGGCCTACCTTCTCAGAAGTCGATAATAAGCAGAGAAATGTGAGGAAGAAAGAATAGGTAACACATGGAAAAACAACAGGGTTTTATTAGATATAGGAGATCACAAAAAGTGAATTCATCTCTCCACCCCACCCCACTGGAAACGATTTTAAGCAATATTATCAACTGTCGCCTGCTATTAGTGTGGTTCTTGCCATCTTGAGGACCCCAACCATCTACTAGTTGGCTCTTTTCCAACCTGGTTCACAGCTTATGTCAGTCAGCTAACATTGCCCGTCATCGAGGGAGGCAATGGCGAGGCATAAATGCTTAACACATGTCCTAATCATCTCAGTCAACCGACGTAACTTCACAAACTCGTCCCTTTGATTTTCCCTTCTTAGTTACCTATCACTCGACTGAATCCAAACGGCAATATTTCTTACTCTATTATGCCTGCCTACCACCTAACATGGGATGTAGAGAGAACGCAGACACTCCTGGTGAAAGACAGCCAGCTAGCTAGTCATGCTTTTCATGTCTTCCACTTTCACTGGACCTGTCTCACTCACAGCTATATAGGAGGATACAGAGAAGTACTGCTGTGCGGCAAACACATCCTTCAGTCGACAGGCAACCGGATATCAGTCTAGTAAGCAAGATATGGCGTAAGTTGGCAACTGCCATGCGAACTATCTGTATCTGCTGTGACATTTCGTCAGTGATCAACCTGCTATGCCTGATGACCGGTGGTAAAGTCCACTCAGTGGGGAGTGTGAATAAATACTCGCTACGGATTGCATTGGCTAGTGCACGCTATATCGTGCATGCATTGGCAGAAGTTGGAATTCATGGGTTGGTCATTGAGTCGAGTCACAGTGGCTGAATGGTTTATGAGCGCTCACGTTGTAACTGGAAGTCCCTGGCTTGGAACCCCTGTGATAGATGCGTACTGATGAAGAACCCCACACTAAGGCGGTAGAAATAGCTGTCCACTGTTTCTTGGTGGTTTTTCAATGGTTCTCTGTCTCATGATATCATCTTATGATTAAGTCGTGTATCCAGTCAAATCCCTGCAAACTAGCAATTGAATGAAACAAGAGGGCTTGACGTCACGGTAGTAAAAAAGGGATTCGACAAATCGTCTCTGTGTACACACAGAGTTAAAGTTTCCCTCGTTTGTGTATGTATAGTAAGAACTTCTTCTGTGTTAACAGAAAAACATTGATGGAAATCCTTCGAATGATTTCACTTTATTTTTTATATTGTCACACTTCTCAAGATGCAGAATAATGTGTATGAACAAAATGTTCAAGAATATTTAGATACTATTTGATTGCCTGATTTCTCTCTCATTGTACGTCGGTGGTACAGCGGTTAGGACTCTCACCGATCATGCACATGGTCCGGAGTTCGATCCTCTGCCGACCCACACCTGATATCTATGGCCAGCCTGCAAAATTTGGGCTACCAATATCACATGCTGAAAATTCCATACTTGTAATAAAAATACGGTGTGGAATCAAGCTGTAATCAAAAGAAAAAAAATGTTGGACGTCCTTGTGGGTCATCTAGACAATAATCTTACAACTAACAGGCAGACCATGTGGTTGTTACAGTATTTTCATCATGAGGTGATATTGGCGAGAGTTTCAGTTTCTTTCCTTCACGTTCTCCAGTGGAACATAGGGCTTCAAGCTAGTGGCTTAAAGTTTCTGCAGCAGTGTTTAATTTCTACAGGATGGGGTTGCCAGCCTCATGCCCAACCTTTCCTCTTTACCGGCATTATTTCTGGTTTGGCGAGGTATAGGAGTGCGTCTGTGGCCGGGGATAGAACCCCTGACCATGTGCATGGTCGGCGCGCGTCCTAACCGCTATGCCACCAACGCACCAGCATTAGAATATAGGACGGCTGTTTCTACCGTCCTAGTTTGGGTGTCTTCCGCAGCAATACGCACCCACCCAATAGGGGGTATTCGAGCCCAAAATCTATTCGTCACAAGGTGGCGAGCTCGTAGACCATTCCCAACCACTCAGATCCAGTCCAATGGTGCATGAATTCCAATCCTGTAACCAATCAACTTTCGTGCCCAAACAACGCTTAAATATCTTGTTGATTCTATATTTTCAGTCTGAAATCTTCTATTTCATAATGATGGTAATGATATGTTTGTTTTAAATTGTTTTATCTCTCTTCTTTATTTCTCTTTGTCATTTTCTTTTAATTTAGAACGCATAGTCACAGAGCGTACTATGTATGAAACATTACGCAAAGAAATGGACACGATGATCAATGAATTTCATTCATTTGATCGACACCACCTGCGCCTCTCATTCTCTTTCATCTTGCTTAATATATTTTACAATTTTGCATGTAATTGTAATATTTTTTGTTATTGTCGTCGAGAGAGAGAGAGAGGATGCCGATGGCGGTGAATAGTTCTGAGGTGGCGGGGAACAAAAACAGTTTAATATTTATATTATTATTAGTTTACTAGTCTTTGCAATAAATAGTAGTAATAATAGCAATAATATTAATAATAATAAACATACCTGCATGCATGCATCCAATTAACTCACCCCCCCCCTTGTTTGTTCATTCTATCAGCTATTCTGTCATTTGTTCATTCAATTTTTTTGGTTCGCTCCCTTCTGCATTGACCATTATTTATCATTATTTTAATCAGTTATGCATCTTTTTTGGACTATGTGCATTTTGAGCATTGTATGCTTTACTTTGTTTTTAGGCTGCTCTGTCTCTTTATTTGTCAGTGTCTTCAATAAATAAATTCAAGGCTTCACATCGCCCTTTTTTGCATGAAATTGAAGTCTCTTTTTGTGGTATTTAAACTCATTTCTGTAGACTTGGAGTACTTTTAGGCGCGTGGGTAGTAGTAGTAGTGGTGGTTCAACAACAGTAGGGAGACTCAGGAACCATGTGTTATGTGATGTGGCCTGGATATCGACCCCTCACCCTTGCTGTGTGCTGTGATGCACTCTCTGCTGATTACCTTTGTAAGCCCTCGGTAAAGACGGAAGATTGGTTGGTTGGCAGGGGGTGGGGAGGTGAGGACAGCAACCCGCGGGAACTTCAGAGCTTGTACCCCTATAGTTCCACTCGGAACGCAATGGAATAAAAAAATAAAATAATGGAGTAATTTATGTGCCTATTGTTTGTTGGTTAGAGAATTTTGCACACTATTATTATTTTATTATCTGTTTAGGTGATTTTGTATTCAGTTTCGTGCAACCACAAATGTGTAAATCTGTCACCTATAGTTATCGTATACGGATATTGAAATTTTTGGTTGTGTCTCTGAGCTGGATGTCTTAGTCGCGAAGATGATTTCGTCAGCTTACTAGGCAACATCTCATCGCACATACTTCCATTTGTTGAAGTGAGCTTTCAACTTAATTAGTTATCTCTCCTGGTGGGTGACCTTCGCCGTCGCGATTGGGTGTTTTTGTCTGTTTTCACCCTCCTCCTAGTCTACATGTGGTATTAGTATTGATTGTTTCCTTGACTTGAAGTTTGACTTTTTGTGCGTGAAATTCACCGAAAGTGCGTGCGAAAGAAAGACAGGTAATTATTACAAAAGGATCTTAAAGAATGATGAATGCGTCTTTGGCATTAAGAACAATTCAGAGGCAATCGTCATTATCATACCATTCTGTCTCCAGCGATTGGTCCTTAATATCTCAAGGAGCCAGTGAAGCAATCTACACCTGACTACATTGGCTTAAGCCGATATTTGACGTCTTTACTCCTAACTCTTTTCCAACCTAATCCTTTGTCAGTTAATATTTATTATCCGACGAGAAAGGCGATGGTTTGGCCTACATGTAGTACGTCGTCCCCTGATCACCTCAGTGAATTTTGTATATTTAGGCGATATAACTGTCTGTTTTACGAAGGTCAGTGTTCATAGGTGTTTGATACAGTGTCCTGTCTCACTTCTGTGCGTACTGGTGTACATCATCCTGACAGATGATGAGTATTTTGTCTGGTTAGTGGCATCAGTCAGGAAAGTTCACATTGTGTTCACAAAGCTGAAGTGATACGCCATCGATATATCTTCAAATTGATATCTGATAGTGTAACTTGATGGCATTCGTCACGCAGCAGTAGAACTACTAGTCTTCGTGCGTACACATATAGACTGAATTTATCAGGTAGTTAAGTTTGCAAAGTATGTGGTCACCAATAGGCTAGGTGGCTGTCGATCACGGTGCACTCTGGACTGTAAATTGTTGATATTAGATGGTTGGATGCGATCGGTAGAAAGCCCTACTTGATCTAGGTTTCGTGCCAGTTGGCACTCACCAATCAGTTACAGAAAAGCTTATCTGCCTGCATTCACCTAGAGGGAAATGTCATGTCCCTCTTTCTGAGACTCGAATCCGTGTCGTCATCCAGTGCAGTTCTGCAGTCATAGACGTTACCACGAAGGAGCTATTAGGGCTCTCTATTGACCTCCTGTAGGATTAGTGTTTTAGGTACTTTAATTGGACACTGATTGAGGCACTGGGGGACACATGTACGCATCTCAGAAGAAACATGAGTGACGTAGATACGCCTTTATCAAGGAAAAACACATCCTATCTGCATACACGCTTGAAGATCGGCTAGGTCAAATGGAGAATAAATTATTCTGATTGGTCGGCGATTGACTCGAGGTAAAACAAGTTGTCCAATCAGATTTCTGCTTTTTGACGTCCACAAAGTAAAAACAATCTAGAAGTGAGCGGGTGCGTGGGTGGAGGAATAAACACTTCTACCTACCTCTACAGCCAACTAGCGATTGACTTAAACTGTTCATATTTCAGTCTTTTTGCCCACCTCCTATCAATCTGATGTGAGTAGTGCTCATGCATGCATACGTGAAGATTCCTGGAACTAGTGGTTTGTTTGTATCTATCTGATGTTAATCTTCAAAAATCTACTTTTATTCACAATTTCTAGATGATCTATTGGCTGAGAAAGAAAGATACAAAGCACTCAGTGGTGAATTGGATCAAACATTCGCTGAACTTACTGGTTATTAATCTGAAAGTCGAGAAAGGATACCTTACCACTTGCCTATATTCTCGATACAAACACAGAGACTATATAACAACATTCTTATCACTCACACTATCCTGTCAAAATTAACTTTGTTATTATAATTAAACATATAAAAAAACCTTATGTTTCTTTAAACTTATTAGTACTCTAGAGAGTACTGGTAAATCTCCGTATGTTATTACAATTTCATTTAACTACCTTCCTTTCAATCATGCTTGTGCTATATCTATCTATCTATCAATCTATCTATCTACCCGATATCCCTTACCCTTACAAAAATTTGTAGGCGTTTATAGCAAGCAGCCTAAATGATTGATGGTTCTATACATTTAAAGTATGAATAAATAAATAAATAATGCCCGTGTTAAAAAAAATCCATCTTCTCTTTTCCTTATTATTATAATTCAAAGTATTCTCCTTATGTATTTCGTTCATTTGGTCCCCTTGACAAGTTTTGATAAAGAAAGAGCAGATTTGTAGTTTAAAATGTGACATCATCATTCTATTTCACAGGTTCTCATCAGCTACTGTAGACCACTACCTGAAATTTCAATGGTTATAAGGGAATGACAATAATATACTTCACTTATAAGTTTCCAGACCGTAGGTGTGTAGGTGTGGTGTGTAGTACGTCGGTGGCATAGGACGGTGGTTAGGATGCTCGCCGACCATGCACATGGTCCGGGATTTGATCCCCGGCGCCACAGACGCACTCCTTTACCTCGCTAAACCAGAAAGA
The DNA here is from genome assembly GCA_944472135.2 of Trichobilharzia regenti. Lineage (NCBI taxonomy): Eukaryota > Metazoa > Platyhelminthes > Trematoda > Strigeidida > Schistosomatidae > Trichobilharzia > Trichobilharzia regenti. The sequence goes on along the minus strand of OX235262.1, from coordinate 1,544,347 downwards.
ATGCTGATAAAGAGGAAAGGTTGGGCATGAGGCTAGCAACCTCATCCTGTAAAATAAACACTACTACAGAAACTTCAAGCCACTAGCTTGAAGCCCTATGTTCCACTAAGGAACGTGAATGAAAAAAGAAAAAGAGAAGACCGTAGGTGTTACGAACTTCCTGGAATAATTTAAGCGCCGAATCAGATTGATTCATTATAAATTATTTAAATTAATCCCAGCGTATGTAAGAGAAAAAATCAAAACAAGATCCGTCCTTTGAACGTTTCGTCGTGTAAGTCACAGCTTCTTCAGCAGAACTATTCGGATTTTTATTAACATTCAAAATATATAGTCAAAATGTTTTTTACATAAATTGAAGTCAGTTTATTTGAAGGTCACTTGTTGATAGACATTTGTACCAATAGAAATATGTAAGCAGTCATCATAGATTTGTAATGACTAATGTCAAATTGTTATTGTGTGTATTTTTCTGTATATTTTCCGTTTAGAATCTACATATTTTACCTTTAAAGACAAACTATACTGTCAGACATATGGAGTTGCAATAGGTTCACCAGCATCTCCAATTGTAGTAAACGTGTATATGAAAGCTCTAGAAAGAAAAGCACTGACAGGCTTTAGTTGTCATCCTAGAATATGGTACAGATATGCAGGTAGATGACACATATATCATCATAAAGAAAGCTGAAAAAGAAAACTTCCTAACAGAGATTAACTTAATCTCAGAATATATAGAGTTTACTGGTGAAGTAGAATCGGCTGATGGAATTCTAAACTTTCTGGATTGTCTTGTAAAAAGACAAACTGATGAGAAACTAAAGTTAACAATGTACAGGAAACCGACATATTCCAACATGTACTTGAATTTCCAGTCGGATCATCCAATAGGAATGAAAATTTCAGTAGCTTTGAATCTCGTTTACACAGCTAGAAACATAACAGATACTGACGATATGGAGAACGAGATATCCACCAATATAAAACAGATTTTGATTGGAAATGGTTACCCAGAAAAGCTACTAGATAATATTATCAATAAAAAGGGGGCACAAGGGAAAACAGAAAATTAAAAAAAAAAAAGACGATACCTATTCCATATCGAAAAGATACAGCTGAACAACTTCAAAGACTATTTGCTTCATATAATATTAAAGTCTATTTCAAGACTTCTAATTCTCTGGATAAAGCGCTGGTGCATGTCAAAGATATAGTTCCCAAAATGTCACAAAGTAATTGTGTCTATTGGATAAAGTGTTCAGAGTCTGAAGCTTGCTATATTGCACAGAGCAGTAGACAAGGGTGAAGGTCAGAGTGAATGAACATAGGCCGTGCATGAAACGTCCATCTAGAAGTGAAGTAGAATTAAAGGGTCTCGTGAGAAGACTGGGTATAGTAATGCATGCGATAGACAGAGGATATAAAGTTGATTTCAACAATATCGAAATTCTAGGAAGAGCATTTCAATCAACACATAAAGAAAGGTTGACCTCTGAAGCCTTGCGCATTTTAACCACATCAAATGCAGTAAATAGGAGAGAAGTTAATAGACTTATCACCTATACGGCAAACTCTAATGAAGCAAGACAGATGAAAAAACAACAAAAGCCTCTATGAACCTTTATGACCTTTAAAAATGTATTATCGCATTTATCACATGTGAACTGATGTCTTTTCCATAGGACAAATAACATATACTCACTCACACACACCTACAGACAAATATACACAATAACAATTTGACATTAGGCATTACAAATATATGATGACTGCTTACATATTTCTATTTATTGTTTTTTAAATTTTATTTTTTTTGATTACAGCTTGATTCCACACTGTATTTTTGGTACAAGTATGGTATTTTCAGCATGTGATATCGGTAGCCCAAATTTTGCCGGCCGACCATGGATACCAGGTGTGAGTCGGCAAGGGATGGAACCTCGGACCATGTGCATGGTCGGCGAGAGTCCTAACCGCTGTTCCACCGAACCATCCTTAAAGTATATAAATAAGTAGTAACTGAAAATTGTGATGCGTTGCTTTTATAATGCCTTTCTCTACAACCATTCAACGATTGAAGTATGTTACTGTCATTAGTGCGTCGGTGGCACAGTGGTTAGGACTCTTGCCGACCATGCACATGGTCCGAGGTTCGATCCCCTGCCGACCCACACCTAATATCTATGGTCGGCCGGCAAAATTTAGGCTACCGATATCACATACTGGAAATTCCATACTTGTACCAAAAATACAGTGTGTAATCAAGCTGTAGTCAAAAAATATTTATAACCACTGTAATTTCAGATAGTCAACAGCAGTTAGTGAGAATCCAACAAGTAGAATGATGATATCATTTTGTAGTATATATAATTATAAATAAATTGAGTTCGCGTATATATATTTCAACACATCTTCAAATATCTTGTTCTTTCGAAGTTATTCATGTTAGAACTCGAAGTGTATCCGTTTGATTGATACAGATTAGTTTTGATGAGTAAGTTTTTGCACGGGATTTGATATCCTTCAAGGTATCCTCCAGAGATTCCTGTCAGTTTGCAGAACAATTAGAAACTGGTTGGGATTATTGAACAGCAAGTTATTTCGTCCTACGTTTGGGACATATTCGCGGGTACGCGTTCACCTTCACGGATGCCCACTCAATTCTTTTTAATTTCATCAAATAGATGCACCGATAGAATTGAATCTAACTGACTTCAAGGACTTAGGGATTGACTTGTTTCTACCAGGGAGTAACCTCGTTGACTTAGAATATGTGGATAATGTAGTCCTCCTTGGTAAAGACTTTGATAATATTCACAGTTTCCTAAACGACTTGAGCAGCAATTTTCCTATGTTTTTAATGCTATTTGCTACTGTCAGATGTAGGTTGATGAGGCTGCAGGACTAGCCGACGTCGACTGACTCCTAGCATAGAGATAGATAGGAGTGAAGTGGTAGAGCGTGTTGACCATCACTTCAATTATTTGAGAAGCTATATCAGCCATAGCAGGCTGATCGCTGACGAAGTCTCAGCACAGATACAGAAGATTAGTTCGGCATTTGCCAATGTCACGCCGTCTCTGGCTTAGTAGAAATGATATCCGGCTGGCTGTCGATCAAATGAGGTGTGCACATGTGCTTAACAACAGTTCACTCCGTCCTTCTCCATGGCAGTCGGTGAGAAACGATCATTGGGATTGGAACACACGAGAAGGTTAACTGTATTTGATCATAGGTGTCTGCATTCCATCCATCCGATGTTAGGCGGTATAGTAGGGTTAGTAGTATTCAGGTTAGATTTCGGTCTAGTAGTGAATTTACATCGATTGAGATGGCCAAGAAATGTGTTACACATGTCTAGCCATCAAATTCCCCGACCAGGAATTTTAGCTGATATAGAGTGGATCATGCTGGAATAAGGCTGGTATTGGTGGTGCTACGTGGAGGGAGTGTGGCAAATCGAACTGGTGCACATCTATGCGAAGTTTTATGTTGAAAATAGTTAGTGAATCTATAAACTAAAGTAGCTGTTACCTAGCCTTGAATTTCATAATGCGGCGAAATAATTATCACGATGTTCACGTTCAGATTATAATTAGATGTATTAGTGTAAAAACAATCGTGTGTACAAGAAGGTCACACTCAATACACTGACTGATCTTCCTCAGATCTGATCACAAATTCTTATCAGTCAGTTACAGATCTCATGAAAATTATTTGAACACACTATTTTTCCACAGTGACTTCAAATTATAGGTAGAAAGCCTAAGCAACATAATGCCGAAAAATGATACATATAGACGGATTGTTCAGTGTTGTCAGAGAAACTATTTATATAAAAGACATTTGTAAAAATTATATTTGTAAAAATCTCAACGAAACTGAAATGAGTAATTTCAAATTTTTCTACGTTCGATAAATAGGTCTGAACTTCTTCAGGGAAATTAATTGAAATGAATTCCTTATTAGTTTGTTTATTAGATGTATCACACATAGGGTGAAACAGTATTATCACATACTGGATGACAAGGTTTCGAACAAAGTGTATTGTTCATAATCATTCCATCAATTGTAATTACACGACTTTGAAACTGGAGTTTTATAGTTTTCTTTGTCTTCTCCTATTTGTCGTCGTTGGGGTAGTTGAATTTTCCAGATGTCCAGCTAGACAGGTTTTGAATCATTCCTACTACACGTATTTTCATTGACTTGATTCGATAAACAAAGCTTCTGTTATCAATCTCTCCCTCCACCCTGTGACATTAGATTTTGAAACTGTCATTCTATCCCATCCATCCTATTGTATGGTTGTGTGTAACTGCATGCAATTTTATTTCTGACCGCCTTGTTAAGAATTCTGAGTAAGGTTTCCGAGGTTTCTTCCTTCTATGCAATTACTACTGATGATTTAGATTCCTTATTTTTATAGTAATTCCATACAAGGAAGGAACCTCAGAAACCTTAAGGAGAATTCTTAGAAATGGCATTCAAACCACCCACAAACTCAATTAGAAACAAGCTTTGTCGGTTAAAGGGATCAATCCTGTGGAGTCAATTAAACAAAACAATTTAGTTTATCTAATAACCTGCTGGAATGATTGTCAGGTCAAATACATAGGTCAAACTAGTAGAACAGGGACAGTCAGACTAGCTGAACATAAAAACCTATCAAAATCTAGATTATTTGACCCAAATAAGATAAGAAATCTAGAAAATAGTTCAGCTATAGCACTACATGCAATTACACACAACCATACAATAGGATGGATGGGATAGAATGACAGTTTCAAAATCTAATGTCACAGGGTGGAGGGAGAGATTGATAACAGAAGCTTTGTTTATCGAATCAAGTCAATGAAAATACGTGTAGTAGGAATGATTCAAAACCTGTCTAGCTGGACATCTGGAAAATTCAACTACCCCAACGACGACAAATAGGAGAAGACAAAGAAAACTATAAAACTCCAGTTTCAAAGTCGTGTGATTACAATTGATGGAATGATTATGAACAATACACTTTGTTCGAAACCTTGTCATCCAGTATGTGATAATACTGTTTCACCCTATGTGTGATACATCTAATAAACAAACTAATATATATATATATATATATATATATACATATTAAGGAACATCTTTCATAAGAGTCATGAAACAGTTATCAAAATATAATAAACAAACAAAATTGTAAGAGCTGTAATCAAAATTTGATCTCAGACTTACAAATTTCAAAACAATTAGTCTTTTTGATAAATTTGAATAAGGCATTTCGAAGACAAATGTCGCGAGATGATATCGTCATTTCGTGGTTTCTTTTAACAACCGCTTTACAACTAGCATGGTTCACAATAACTGTCATGCATTTTATTTTATTATTGTGAACCATGTTACTTGAAAAGCGGTTAAGACTATTGGTCAGATTTTCTTAAACACTTTAAACAGAGTGTACGTTTCATCAGAATTTTAGTGATTACGTTCGACTAACATTATTTTACGTGGGCCAATTCTGACTGGCCAATTCCCAGACTGGACATCTATCACCATATCTAACAGAAATTCATTTGTAGAGTGAAAACTAATCAGTTACAATAACGAGTAATTAGTTGAATTTTTGCAATAACCGTTATGAGGAATAGAGATAGTTATGAAGGATTATAATTTTATTCAAAAACATCAAAGTATATCACAAAACAACAGTAATAATAATAGTTACAGGATTTCATCATGAGCTGACATCAGTTAGAGAACCATTAAAAACCTGGGATTACTGGACAGTTGTTTCGTCCTAGTTTGGGACTCTTCATCAGTACGCACCCACTACAGGAGGTTCGAACCCAGCACCTAGTGGTTACAAGGCGAGCTAGTAGACCATTCAATTACCACTGGGATCCTATCCAATGGCCCATGAATTTTAACTTCTGCCAATTTACGACATAGCGCGATCTTCAGCCAATGTCTTCTGCAAATATTTCTCGAAACACCAACCTGACATACTGCACCCTACTGGTCACGACTTCCCAGTAGAAACCGGGTAACGACCTACCTGAATAGGGCCAGTCACTAGTGAGCATGTGATTGGTTTTCAAGTATTGATCTGTCCAGTACTCCCAGGTTTTCCATTGGTTCTCTAACCAATGTTAGCTCATGATGAATTCCTGTAATTAGTCAATCAAATCCTTAAAAAACAATACTTGAAAATAATTAATAGTGTATTGAAAGTGATCGTTTTCAAAAATTGTTCTCTATTGGTGCAAAAAGCAAAGTGAAAATTCAAAAAGGTTTACTGATAATTGTAAATGATGTCTACTGAACATTTTAATAGTTATGTAACACGAGAAGGATAAACACAAATAGAGATCCTTGGCTATAGACGAAATGGATAGTCTACCACTTGCGTTTATGGATTTTCCAAAGTCCATCTCTTTTTCTAACCACTTCAGAATATGCTATCCCACCCTCATATGCAAAGCGCCATTACTTTCCCTTGCTAAATATGTACATACACACACGTAAATTGGTATACAGTGTGTCTTGTGGAATAATCAATTGTGCACTTTTTAGCTTTGCAGTGGAGCATATTTTTGGCACTTTCAATGACTATAATCCCAGCTGCATAAGAGGTTTTACGGAAGACCGAGTCGAGTGTCTGCTTCAAAATCTTACTGTTTAGTTGTATGATAATTTAATGAAGACATCTTTCTTAGAGGCAGTATAGATTGTAGGTTTTAAAACTAACTAACCAGCTTCTACACCGGTTTGAAAGCTTTTTAAAGGATATGCATTTTCCATCAGAATTTCATTTTCATCCTCTACAACATCATCAGGAGTACAAATACGCTGAATTCTTTTGAATAACACTTCACCAAGCAAGCCTCCCTTATACTGTAGTGAAGAGAAGCTGTGGAAATTTAAATATTGCCCTGTGAAAGTAGGCTTTCTGTAAAATGATCACCTTATTCAACCATGCTCTCTCTGATTCAGAAATTAATCTTTGTGATCAGATTGTTCCAGATGTATATTGTACAAATACATCACAATCTTATGAATGACTAGTTTCAACTGCGGGAGCAGTTACAGTAGAAGGACACAAAGAAGGGCATATCTACGATTTCCTGAACATGTATCAAAAAGCTTACGTCTAAAAGGAACAAATGCTTTAAACAGCGTCATTGGCAGGCATCTCCTAGACACTGGTCATGAGGTGGACGTTGCAAAATTGTTCAAAATTATCAATAGGCAAAAGAGCGCAATTCTCCTCAAGTTTGCTGAAGCCATCTCCATCAAACGCCTGAAACCTGAATTGTCCGTTCAGAAAGAAACAGTTATCAGTCTTTCTTTGCCCTGGTAACTGGGTATTTTCATCTCTCTTTCATTGTGTATGATCACTTTTGTTCGGAATAGTGTTTAATTTAACACACAAATGCGTATATATTATTACTGTACGCATATACTGATTGATTTTTGTTCAAAAATGAACTCTGTGCAAGTATGTTAAAATTCTTTCTGTATTATTATTATTATATTATTGCTCCCTTGGGTTCCTAGTGGAACATAGGGCTTCAACTGCACGTCTGCATTTGCTTCTGTCTTCTGCTATACTTTTCGCCTGCATCCATGTTAGTCCATATTCTTTCAACTCCTCTTCACACGACCTCCTCCATGTCACCCTTGGACGTCCCACACGCCGCTTCCTTTTCGGGTTCCACTCGAGGGCTTGGCGCGCGATGTCACCCAGTGGTCTCCTCAGCGAGTGTCCGATCCATCTCCACTTTCTCCTGCATATTTGTTGGGCGATTGGTTCTTGTTTTGTTTGTTCCCATAATTCCTTGTTGGTGATTCTTTCCGGCCCGGTCATCTGATCTTCAGTATAGAGCGAAGACAGATGTTCATAAAGGTCTGCAACAGCTGCTGGAAATATTCTTTGTGACCCGCCCGCCAAGTTTCTGATCCGTATAGAAGAACTGACTTTACGTTTGTATTGAAAATCCGAATTTTGTTGTTGATGCTGAGTGACGAGGATTTCCAGATTGATTTCAGGTTGATGAATGTGTTTCTCGCCTTCCTGATTCTCGCTCGATCTGACATCCTCGTGCGTTCCGACTGCCTGTAGTTGAGACAATGCTCCCTAGATAAGTGAATGAAGTAACCTCTTTCAAATCCCTCCCGTTGATGGTGATTGACGCTGGATGTTACTGCAGCTGTAGTTGTTGTTGGTTGGTTATTTTCATAACCTCCGTCTTGTCTATGTTCACCTGGAGTCTTGTCATCGCTGCTTCTTCGACCAGTTTGTCGGTTTTAGCTTGTAAGTCTTCGATTTTGTGTGACATCAAACGTAAATCATCCACGCGCGAAATCCAGGTCTTCTAGGTTCTTCACGTCGGTCCAGGATATCCCTGTCTTCTCGTTTCCCACTGTCTGACGCGTAATCCAGTCCAACACAATAAGGAATATAATTGGTGATAACAAGCACCCTTGTCTGACTCCTGTGTTTACTCCAAACGCCTCGTTGAGTTTTCCGTTGTGGATCACTTGACATGTTCCGTTGTCGTACAGCTGTTGAATAAGGTTGATGAATATTTGGTGTACGCCATAGTACTCTAGTAATTTCCAAATTACTTCACGGTCAACGCTGTCGAAGGCCTTCTCAAAGTCTATAAAGCTGAGGTAGAGGTTTGATCACCATTCCATGCTTTGTTCTGTGATGATGATGCGTAGAGTTGCAATTTGGTCAAAACATGATTTGTCTTTCCTGAATCCAGCTTGTTCTGGTCGGAGTTCTGTCTACAGTGCGTCCTTTAATCTCTCCAGGATGATGCGACTCAGGATTTTACTTGGCGTCGATAGGAGAATGATTTCTCCCCATTTCTTGCAGAGTGAGGCGTAAGTCGCCCTTCTTTGGTAGTTTCACGAGGTAACCTTCCAGACCTTTTGGAATAATGGAGTCAGCATGTCTGCTGTAGTCTCTGGGTCCGCTTTCAGTGCTTCAGGGGGTATTCCATGTGGTTCAGCTGCTTTTCCAGCTTTCAGAATCTTGATTGCGTTCAAGACTTCAGCTCTCGTTGGAGGATTGGTGTCAACTTGTAGTTGTGTGTGCGCTGTTGTTGGTATTTCTGGACGGGTTGCAGGTGATGGTCAGTTCAACAGTCCTTTGAAGTGATCCACCCATTGTTTAATCTGTAGATATACTTAATAATGACTGTGGCCTGTAATCAGCTGATGAGAAGCCAATGAAATAAATGATGGTACCACTTTATTCTAAAAAACTGTAGTTCTCGCTTTATTCAGATAATATTATTATTGTCATTATGTTTAGTGTGATTTTAGTACCATTCGTGATACTGAATTATTCCTGCTTTGGTAACAGTCATAACTGATATTACCTCAACGGAAGAAGGCAAGAGTCTTGGTAACAGACTTTTCTGCTGAGGCAAATCACACCTTATTTGCACATTTTTGGCCACAGAAATGGTTGGCTAGCTCACCAGATAATAAACTGTTCTGATTATTATTATTTATTATTATATCCTTTAATTCCTAGAGGAACATAGGGCTTCAGCTGCGCGTCTCCATTGCGTTCGGTTTTCTGTCAACTTTTCCACCCCGCTCCAAGTCTGCCCACATGCTTTCATCTCCTCTTCACATGACCTCCTCCAAGTCACCCTCACGCTGACGACCAACTCGCCGATTCCCTTTCGGGTTCCACTCGAGCAATGGCTTGCCTAGTGATGTTACTTGATGGTTTCCTCAGAGTATGGCCAGCCAATCCATCTCCATTTCTTCTTGCCTATTTGTTTCACAATCGGTTCCTGCTGTGTTGGTTCGCTCACTGCCAGAGATCCCTGTTGGTAATCTTTTCTGGCCGGCCATCTGATCTTGAGCGAAGTATTGAGTGAAGACAGCTGTTAATGAAGGTCTGTAGTTTGTTTGAGATGCTCTTTATGACGGGCCAAGTATCTGATCCGTATAGTAGCACTGACTTCACATTGGAGTTCAAAATCCGGATCTTATTTTCATTTTCATTCTGAGTGCAGTTGACCTCGACACAGACTTGAGAGTAATTAAAGCTCGCCCTGCTTTCCCGAACCTCGCTATGATATCCTCGTCATTTCCGTCCACCGGCAGTTGAAACGATGCTTCCCGGGTAGGTGAAGGAGGTTGTTTCTTTCAGGTTCCTCGTATTTATGCTGATTGTTGTCTGTTGTTGTTGTTGTTGCTGTTGGCCAGGAATCTTCATCACCTCTGTTTTATCAGTGTTCACCTGAAGTTCTGATAGGTTGTTTATAATTTAAAGGTTAAAATGCGAGGGGATAAGGTCATCTAAATGCAGTAAATCACCTTGAACACTTTCCACTTTCTATTAGGGGATAAATTAAGCATAGATGGGATCAGCTAGAGATGTCTTCAGATTTTACCCATCATATTTCTTTTCTAGAACAAAGGTGGTCTGTAACATTCCGATTAGAATTCACGCTATCGAGATCAGCATAGCCGTTTCCACGCTGACGATACCACTGAGTGATTTTGTGAGCCAGATATGGCCTCAAGTGGGAACCAAAAGGGAAATGACGAGCTAGATGTCTTAGGAGGATGTGATAGAAATCATGTGAGGAGGAGATTAGAGTCTGTAGAGAGTCGCAGAGCAAGCTGAGATGTGATGTTGAAGTCCTGTTTTCCAACTAGGACCTAAAATAAAAATATGATAATCGTCTTCACAATAACAGTCAAATTTATGGGTACACATTGTAACAGCTGGACTATTCTCATAAAAAATAAGCCAGACAAATAACTTATACATGTCCAAACCAAGTTCAATTTTAACGGTTTGAAAAAATTTGGGCATTGGATATATGATATTCATAATAATAGAGGTTTTTTGTATTTCCCAATTAATGAAAAAACAAAACGATGTTGTTTTTACTGATGTTTCGCTATTTAATGCTAATAGCTTTCTCAAAGTATTGTTAAACCGGAATTTACAAAATCCACTCAGGAGATATATAGCAGAGAGTTAGAGGGTGAGAAAGATAGACTTACTTCAACTTAAAAGGAAATATTGAAAGTCAAAATAACAATGAAGATCACTCAAACCAAATATCAAAGGTAATATTATATCTGTTATTATATCAAAACAAAGTTTACTAACTTGATCATCGTTCTTTACTCTGGGGTCATTTCTGGTTGTCTAGTTGGAGAATCGGTAAAGGTAACAAAACTAAGTGTAGATTGTGAAATACATCGGTGAACTACCATTTCTAGACTGCCTAGTTAAGAGAAAGGAAAACGGTCATTTTAGTATATCCATATTCAGGAAGAAAACCCACTCCAATAAATATTTAGACTTCAAGTCATCACACCCCATCAGCGCAAAGATTTCAGTTGTTTCAAGTCTTCTTAGACGAGCACACTCTCTGATAACGGATGAGCAAGAAAAAGAAGAGGAAATATCAAACATTACTGAAACTCTCAAGCAAAACAATTACCCAAGGAACTTCATCAACAAAATCAACACAGATATTAAGTATGGTCGAAAACGCATTCCGAAAACATGGACATCAACAGTCGTCATTCCATATAGAGCAGAGACGTTAGGTGCTTTAGTTTTCTGTATAATTCTATGGATAAATTATATGTTGGAGTTCCTGGGAGTGATACAACGTCTTCAAAGACATCAAATTCACAAGAGAAGAGGAATCCTAGAACAAAATACCATAGTTTCCTTCATATTTTACAAATGATGTCCGTTTGAACAAACCGTCCTTCTCGTAACACTGTCTACCTGCTATTCACCTTCTCTCAAAGTTTTTTGAACTTCAAATGTTAAATGTGAAGAAACTCGAAATGCGTGAACTTCAGCCTTAATTTAGGCTTTTAGAAAACATTCTCAGTTGAAACATTTTGTGTTTCTACTTTGACTACTTATTAGTAGGCAATGTGTTTTCAGTCAATAAATCTCTATGTGAACAGAATTTGTTGTTTCCAGATAACAGGAGTTTTTAGTTGTGCTTTCTCCCCCATAACAATTTTTCAGACGTCAATTCAGTAAAAAATCACACTCATACATTCAATCCTGCAGATTCATTGTCTGATGTACTTTCAGGTGAATTTTTCGATTTGGAAATCAAAAATACTTGCAGCATTCCTATAAGTTTAAATGATTTGATCAAAGCTTGGTTGTGTATGTGGCATAATAGTCTATTTCCAAACCCTGAACAGATTGATTTAAACCTGGATACAAGACAAAGACTTCCTCTGAAATGGTGTCTCACTATAGCTAATATCTAGAGTGATTTATTTCTACGACGTGTAGCTGTATTCGCGATGTCATTACTAGGGGATCTTGTACAAGAAGAAAATAAGGAGAAACGATCACTGAGTGATAAGTTCAACGAATCATTTGTATACACTGGAAGTAATGATCATATCAGAGGAATTTGAGGTTTCGGTGTTATTCATCAGAATGAAACAGACCCTGATGTAAAAGACGGAGATATGAATGGTTTACCAAGTGATTCAAACGAACCATTATTAACATCGGGATGCCTTCTACCTGGGTTCCATACCTGTTGATACGCGTAAACAATGCGTTTTCCCTCTGAGATCAGAATCAGCGTCACTCAGTGCTATAGTCAGAGGTGTTACCACCATGAGAAGTAGTTAAAATCAGATGAAAAATTACATAATGTGGAAGGCATCAATAAAATTAAATAAGTAAACTGATTGACTCAATATAACTAATGAGGTTAAGTGGAATTCATCTAAAATTTCAACTAGAGTCAAGTTAACAGCAGTGGCAAAATGGGGTAAGAATTTAATAATGGATCATTGTTATTTTTCCCTTGAGTTTCGAGTGGAACATACGGCATTCAACAACACATCTCCACTTTGTCCTATTTTCTGCCGTCTTCTTCAGCTTGGATCACGATTGGCCACAATCTCTCATCTTCTCCTCCTCCTTATACGATCTCCTCCATGTCACCCTCGCACTGACCACCCACTCATCACTTCCCATTTGGATTCCAATCGAGCAATGGCCTGGCACACGATGTCATTCGACGGTCTCTTCAATGTATGCTAGATCGATTTCTATTTTATCCCACATATTTGTCGAGCGACCGCCTCTCGGTCAGTTTGTTGCCAGCCAGAGTTTCTTTTTACTTATTCTTTCTGGCCATTTGATCGTCAATATCGAACCAAAGAAGGCAGCTGTTGATAAAAGTTTGCAACAAGCTGTTGGAAGTTCTTTTCGTGACATGCTGGTCAAGTTTCTGAGCCATACAGAAAGACCGATTTGACATTGGTTTTGAAAATCTGAATCTTGTTCTCTGTGCTGAGTGCAGTGCAGAAGATTTCCAAACTGGTTTCAGATTGATGAAGGCGTATATCTTGCCTTTCCGACTGAGACCAGCTTTAACATCTTCATCCATTCCGACTGCCTGTAGGTGAAACGGTGCTTAATGCCCAGATAAGTGAAGGAGGTAACCTCTGTTAAATCTCTCCCCTTAATGGTGATTGGTGCTGCTTGTTGTTGTTGGTTGGTTCGTTATCTTGATCCCCTCCGTCTTCTCTATGTTCACCTGTAATCTGTCCTGTCTTCGCTGCTTGCTTCTTCATGCGCAACGCATTTCGAACAATCTGATCACACTCCACGGACTTGTCATAGGAATGTGAATATATATGAAATTAATAAAGAGGTAAGAGGTGAGAAAATAGACAAGTTAGGTCAAGTTTAAAGGACATATTCAAGGTCAAAATAACAATGAAGATCACTAAACCAAATAACAGAGGTAATACTACATCTGCTATGGCTGGTATCAAAACGAAGTTTACCAAGGAAGATTTAGTGTAATGACGAATTGTTTTTGAACGCATAATGGTGGCTTAAACTTTCTAACTGCTAGGGCTTCTACAAACTTTAGGATACGCCTTCCTCCAAAAACGTTTTATAGATAGGTTTAAAAGATCTGTTGATGTCAATTTTATGTCCTGTCTGTATAATATGCTTCGCAATAGAAGAGCTAGGTCTCCTGTTCTCACAGTTAATAGATTCTGAAGATTCCAACTGTTTCTAGAGCCATTAATTTCTTTGGTGTGTACTGACTGAGCTGATGAGGAGCCAATGAAATCAACAATGGTACCATTTTATTCCCTACAAAATGGTTGTTCTTGCTCCATTCAAATTCACAAAGGGGGTATAAATGCATGAAATACGAAAGAGGTCATTGATATTGACAATCAAATTCATACTGTTTATGGTGTACTGGATCATGAAGCAGCCACCAGGGGCAAGAATACAGGAATACTTTAGACAGAAAACAAAGACGACTCTGGAAGATTTGGATTTTGAGAACGATATATGTGTAATGTTACACAACTTCGAAGATCTACAGGTGAAAACCAACAAGTTAGCCGAAAAGTCAGGTGGAAAATACAGTAGTACTTCAAGTGGACATTGAGAAGACCGACGTGATAAAAACAACCAACCAATTGACCAACTAACATCAAAAACAAGCAACAGTTGTCATCAGTAGCATTTCGATTACGCTCAAGTGGAATGGATGAAGACAGCAAAGGTGGGACCAGAAAAGTCAGACAGGTGTGCATTACTCTGAAACGAATATGGAAATCTACTATACTGACTGATGGGTTTCATCGTAGGACTTTGCACCGATATGCAGCAGTTCGAGTTACAGCACTACCTTCTTCTGGCACACAACGCAAGAGAAGAGAGTAAAACGAGATTCAAAACAGAGAGATGAGGCAAAAAGAATAGCGATGTTGAAGAACAATTTAGTTTTATTGGATATTATAAGTCATAAGGAGTGGATGCATCTGCTCCAGCCATCGAGAACTATTTTGAGACATACCATCATTTGTCTCCAGCTATTGGTTTTTACCATCCCGAGGACGTCAACCAGGAAGTCTACATCTTCCTACTGTACACCTTCTACTGTACTAGACATTAAGAACAAGATTCGAATTTTCAACACTAAGATCAAATTGTGGTGAGAGCTGTCTGCTAACGAAATTGGTGGACAGTAATTCACGTCAATGTTCATGTCCCAAATACTGGCCGTGAGAAAATATAACAAAGACTGATTCAACAACCAACCACAGCAAACTTTGCGTAGGCGGATACAGTTAGCATATAGATGATCTGACATTCAAGAAATAGCCACAAAGAGATGAAAGATTAATGTTCAGCGAGAAACCACTAATCAGAAGACTGTGTTTGTTTGCTTAAATAATCTATAATAATGTGCATGAAAATCTATAAATATGTGTTGATTTCCTTAATAAACGATCTGTTGCCTGGGCCTTGTCTTCTGTCGTTACAAAAACATTTGACGCTTCTATATTGGTTCAGAAACTTAGCTCACATGTCATGAGAAGCATTTCGAACAGGCTACACTGCAGACTTTCATCAATAGCTGCCTTCATCGCTGTGATACTAGAAGTCAGATGGATAGCCGACCAGTCAACCAGCAAGAATTAATGACAAGGAACTCTGAGAACGAACCAACAGGCTAGAACCTTAGATTGATATTATTATTGTATCCTTAAGTTCCTAGAGGAACATAGGGCCTCAGCTGCGCACCTCCATTGCCTTCTGTTTTCTGACAACTTTTCCACCCGCTCCAGGTCTCACCACATGCTTTCATCTCCTCTTCACATCACCTCCTCCAAGTCACCCTCGCACTGATGACCAACTCGCCGCCTCCCTTTCGGGTTCCACTCGAGCAATGGCTTGTCTAGTGATGTCACTTGATGGTTTCCTCAGAGTATGGCCAATCTATCTCCACTTCTTCCTGCCTATTTGATTCACAATCGGTTCCTGCTTGGTTCGCTCCCAGAGATCCCTGTTGGTAATCTTTTCTGGCCGGCCATCTGATCTTGAGTATTGAGTGAAGACAGCTGCTAATGAAGGTCTGTAGTTTGTTTGAGATGCTCTTTATGACTCGCAAAGTCGCTGATTCGTATAGTAGCACTGACTTCACATCGGAGTTGAAAATCTGGATCTTATTTTTGATGCTGAGTGATGTTGGCATCCACACAGATTTGAGAGTAATGAAAGCTTGTCTTGCTTTTCCGATTCTGGCTTTGATATCCTCGTCAGTTCCGCCTGTAGTTGAGACGATGCTTCCCAGGTAGTTGAAGGAGGCTGTTTCTTTCAGGTTCTTCCCACTTATGCTCATTGTTTTCTGTTGTTGTTGCTGCTGTTGATGTTGGCTAGGAATCTTCATCACCTCTGTTTTATCTATGTTCACTTGAAGTCCTATCTTTGATGCTTCTTCTGCCAACTTGTTGCTTTTCACTTGCATATCTTCCAGTTTGTGGGAAATCAGACATATATCATCGGTGAAGTCCAGATCTTCCAAGTCTTTTGTGTGAGTCTATTTTATGCCCGTTCCCTCGTTGGTTGCCGTTGTCTGTCGCATTATCCAATCTACTGCAATCAGGAAGATCATTGGTGATAGTAGACAGCCTTGCCTCACTCCCGTCCTCACTTCAAAGGATTCCGTAAGTTTCCCGTTGTGGATTACTTGGCATGCAGCATTGTCGTATAACTGTTAGATGAGATGTATAATTGTCGATGGGACCCCGTAGTAGCGAAGTAGTTGCCAAATGGCCTCTCGATGGACGCTGTCGAAGGCATTTTCAAAGTCGATGAAGTTGAGATAGAGAGGTGACTGCCAATCCAAGCTTTGTTCAATGATGATCCGTAGAGTGGCGATTTGATCAATACATGATTTGTTTCTCCTGAATCCGGCCTGTTCCGGTCGAAGTTTTTCATCCAGGGCTTGTTTGATTTTCCCAGGATGATGCGGCTTATTATTTCACTTTGGATATACAGGAGCATAATTCCACGCCAGTTTTTACATTGACTTAAGTCTCCTTTCTTTGGAAGTTTGAATAAGTATCCTTTCTTCCAATCCTCGGGTACACTAGTAACTAGTGTGACATGTCTAGTCCTTTCATTGGTGCAGAGTGAATTCTAGGTCCAAGGCTTCCTGCCGACTGCCTCCAACTATCTAATATCATTTAGGCAAGAACTTTTTTCTCCCAACTGATATTTTTCGATGAAAATGGAGATTAATCGGGTATAAGCTGTGCAGGCTGCTGATTGACATCACAGGTCAGACTATAGCTCGAGTGAAAGCGAAATAAGAAACGACGACTTTCTCATCCAAAGATGACACAAATATGTTTTTCTATCCTGTGAACAGCTCCGATACATATTTATATGAGTCCAAAACCTGACAAGCCTACGCATATTTTGATTTGACACTAGTAACTAGTGTGACGCGTCTAGTCCTCTGATTGGTGTAGACTGAATTCTATCAGTCAGATACGCCTTGCTGACGAGTGCCAACTAGCACGAAACCTAGGTCCAAGGCTTCCTGCCGACTGCCTCCAACCGTCTAATACCATCAAAGCCTACGCATTTTTCAGTCGACCAGGCAAATTAATTGGCATCACAAGACGTCACTATAATGACTTAAAGAAAAGAAAGAAATCTGAACACAATTCAGAAAAAACATTTATTCATGCTTCAAATGTAATCGCTTTTGTCTACACCTAAATATTTAGAATATCATAGGAACTAGATGCTGTCATTTTGTTTCTTCAGGTGATAATGTGTTTCAGTCACATAGACATACATACATACATGTGTGTCAGTATGTGTTTCTATGCATGTACGCATGTCTGTGTGCCTCTGTGTCTTTGTGTAATGAATATGAATTGAATAGTGCACAAATATAATGATTACATCATTTTTAAAAAGTTTAACACAAATGAAATTTCAAATTCATCTTCAGCGTATGATTAAATGAGTGACAATAATGAAATAGGACATAATCTGTGAAGAGATACACCCACTCACTCACCCACCCACCCACACACACACACGAAGACAAACACGCACACACACACAAGAGACCAGAGACAACAAGACAGATACAACAAGACACAAAGTTAGGTCATTATACACTAGACATGTTATATGTTAAAATGCACTGTACAAATGGAGGAAACAGATCGATAATAATAATGATAACAATAATGATAATAATAAGGGCTGATAACCTTTTGAATTTCTACAACGTAAGAATAAAATCCTCTAAGTATCTTACAGCTGAAGTAGGCAATCAAGGAGATCTCGCCGTGCACACACAGACAAACAGACATGCACACATTTAGACAGACACATATCTTTTAAGGGGAGTATTCACAATTTATGAAAATCGAATAATCTAATGATTGTATCTATTAGAGGTAGAAGAATTATGAGAATTAAGTGATAATAATAATTTGAAAGAATGACAGATAGGACAACTAACTGGTTAGCTAATTATGAATTATCAACCACACAATTGGATGTGATGTACTGAGTTCAATAATTAATTGATTACAGGGTTAGGCATAGGACATCTGTAAAAAGTACACATATAAATTACACAACATTACACTGAATTTGTATGATTTGTCTAAGTTTGCCAGTGATCATTCTCACAGTAAGTTGCAAGGGAAATTGTTAAAAACTCAAAGCATAAAGAAACAAACGACGGAAAACAAATAGGGCTAAAATGTTTTTACATTCATGTGAACTACTAATTAAATAGGGTGTGTAGCATTTATACAAAAATCTGTTCATCGTATAGATGAGTAGTACATTTTTAGATTGAAGACGTCGAAGCTGAAATTGCTGCTTATGATGAATAAGTTGACTTTTAACTTTTAACTGTTTCATTTTGTTTTGTGTCAACGCGTGATTCATGTTGTTGCTTTTCCTTTTCAACATTACTTGCCCAATAAACTGTATTATCTTCTAAATTTTTCATTAATTCAGGGATTGGAAAAACAGCTAGACAGATAAAAAACAAAAAAAATGTACAGGTCTGAGGAAAATTAAGAAAGAAACATATAACTACTGTTAACTGTATTAAGTAGTAAAACATGGAAACACAAAAAAATAAGAGGGACTAAATGTATGGGACCATATATTACTGACTGATTGAGACGATTAGTTGTAAATAAATAAGTCATCCAGATTATCGGAAGGATCTGAACACCTGAGAGCCGTTTCGTTCGCTCATGTCCGAGCTCGTCAATGGTGTACCCAGTTTGACTTGATTACAATTTATAGTATCAAGCAGCATCACATATTGTGGTGATCTCAATAATTTTGAGATCTTACGGAGATCTTAAGGAATCTGCTTTAAAAAAAACTGAATGTTCACTTCAGCAGACATACTTACATACGTTTAGGTTGTACAAATAGTCATGGGAGTCCTTTTATAAATCTCAAGCTCAACTTTTCGCTGACCTAATAGAACAGTATATGTGTAAAACTTTGGCACTGTTGTAGTATGTAATTCCATATTAATATGTTCATTTTATGTATGTCATACACAGAGTGAAACAGCATTAATGTTACACACTCAACCGTACAATAGGATAGGATAAGATGACAGCTTTGTTTATCGAATCAGCTGAATGAAAATACGTGTAATGGGAATGATTCAACACCTGTCCACTAGGACATCTTTGGAAATGTCTACTACCCATATGACGACAAATAGGAGGAAATGAAGCGAACTATGAGACGGAAGCTTCGAAGTTTTATGGTTATAATCGATTATATGGACATGAACCATGATAAATTGTGTTTGAAACCTTGTCATCCAGTAAACAGTAATGCTGTTTTACTCTGTGTGTGATATATATATAAAATGAACATATTAATATGGGATTATAATCTCATTAACCATCCAGACACTTTGACTGGGATTCAATGACCCCTGAATTCCAGCTTTGTTAATTGATGACAAAGCGATGCTCTCCTAAGTGCCTTCGATGAAGATCAACTTTTCCTTGACATGCTGGACACCCCAGTGGTCACAGACATCCCACAGACTTCATAAAACCCATCCAGTGAACATCATCAAGTTGGTGATTGGCATTCAGTTGTTGGGGATTTGTGGGTATTCATTTCAGTTTTTCGGTTAGGACAGGTGTCCAGTGCTCCTTAACGATTTTCAGTGAGCTCTGTAACTTACCCCGTTGGTTCGGGACGAAAATCTAAAAGTTGGAATTAATCGAAAATCCCCCCGATTCCCATAATACGAATTCATATGTCCCTTTGATCGGACAATAGTTAGTAACTAGTGTAATGTGTCGAGTCCTTTGCTCTGGTTCAGACTGAATTCTATGCGTCAGTCGAATTTGCAGTGTGGCCACCAACAAGCCAGCTGGCTCGCTACCAAGGTGTATTCTGAATTGTTAATATTCGAATGTTGAAGGCTATCGGCAGGTTTTGTGCTAGTTGGCACTCCTCAGCAAGGGTGATGCGGATTCAAAGCTCAGAAGGGGCATGAGTTCCTTCAAGATGATTGCAGATGCTTCTTACTAACTTATTACTCACTACCAGATGATCAGTCAAAATATCTAATACAGTTCTACAAGAGGCAAGTCAGGAGCCTGAATAGCTTCTCAGTGGTAGCGTCTCTGACTGCAGAACTGTACTGGGTGATGCTGGTTTGAATCTTAGAAAGAGAGACATGAGTTTCTTCAAGGAGATTGCAGATACTCCCTGTTGACTGATGATTGCCCACTAGTACGAAACCTAGGTCCAAGGCTACCTGATTTAATACTATACTCGATCACTAGACATAATGCAAACAAAGTCTATTATTTATCAAATGGACTGACACCAACATTGTTTGAATACGTTCAAAAATATATCGAAAAATTGGAAAATAACAGAGCAATCATCAACTGTGCTGAAGAAATCATAACTGAAAAGAAGAAAATAAATATTATTAAGGAAAGAAACATGAGCTTTGAAGTATAAAATGTGATATCATCAATCCATTTCACGCGTTCTCATCACCTGCTGTAAACCACTATCTGAAATTACAGTCGCTTTAAAAGAATGACACGAAGTAACACATTTCAGTGTTTGAATAGTAGTCGAGAAAAGATGATAAAATCACTTCATCCTAAACGGAAGCATTACAATTTTTAGTTTAAATTACCATCAATTTATTTGCCTTTGAAAGTAGAAGAGGAGGGGAAGAAAACGTAAGTGTTTATTTGTCTCCCATTCAAAGGAGATGAAGTATCCCAAAGAATTCAAAAATGAAGAAAACGGAATGCTTCTGTGTACCTTAACCGGTGTCATTATACACCACCTTATGGTTACTCAATAAGTCAATCTAAACTGGAGCAAGTACCCTGCTGATGTCACCTCTAACTGTGTTTACAAATTTACACCTACTACCCGGAGCAAGTACATTGGAAGGACAGTTTTCAACTATATCCAAAGAAACTTATGCCTGGAAGGAAGCCGATATTGTAAAAGTGCGATTACCAGACACATTGTGGTGGATACGAGTCATTCATCGAGATTTCCGAATCCTTCAAAATATTTAGCATACGATAAGGAAAGCAGATCTCACCCACTGACGACATTCGTTGGGATCGCGCTAAATCCCGAAATGGTAGAAGTTAGAATACATGCTCTGACTGGCCATTGGATCGGCTACCAGTGGCTGAATGGTATACAAGCTTGCCTTGTAAGTTGAAGGTCCTGGTTTCGAACCTCCTGTGGTGGGTGTGTACTGCTTTCCAGTACTCTCCTCTGGTTTCCAATGTTTCTCCTCTAACTAATATCAATCGGTGATCAACTCGTAAAAACAAATCTAATCCTTACAAACCAACAATAGAAGATTTTTATTGAAGCTATTTCAATCAAACTGAATTTTGATTACATTGATAAGTTTATGCATATTTTAGCTGTTGCAAGTCACTGAGCAAATTTCCAATCTTGAGTTGCTATGTAAACCTACAAGCTAACACTGTTTGTTAGAATACCCTGTTTACTGTCTTCTCCTCAAAACTCGTTTTCTACTTTCAAAGGCAAATAAATTGATGGTAACTTAAACTAAAAATTGTAATGCTTCCGTTTAGGATGAAGGGATTTTCAAGTATTGGTTTTAAAGGGATTTTGTTTGATTGCATGGAGGATTTAATCATGAGCTGACATCAGTTAGAGAACCATTGGAAAACCTGGGAGTACTGGATGGCTGTTTCGTCCTAGTTTGGGACTCTTCATCAGTACGCACCCACCGGGATTTGAACCCAGGACCTTCTGGTTACAAGGCGAGCTCGTAGATCCCGGTGGGTGCGTACTGATGAAGAGTCCCAAACAAGGACGAAACAGCTGTCCAGTACTCCCAGGTTTTCCTGTTGTCAGCTCATGATTAAATCCTCCATGCAATCAAACAAATTCCCTACAAAACCAATACTTGAAAATTTATCTGTGCTCACTAGTGACTGGCCCTATTCAGGCAGTTAACCTGGGGTTCTAGTGGGAAGCCGTGACCAGTAGAGTACAGCAGGTTGAAGATGAGGCAGTAACTCATCGAAGAAGACATTACGAAGTGGTCGCGCTATGTCGTGAATTGGTAGAAATTAGAATTCAAGGACCATTGGATCGGGTCCCAGTGGCTCAATGGTCTACGAGCTCGCCTTGTAACCAGAAGGTCCCGGGTTCGAATCCCGGTGAGTGCGTACTGCTGAGGAGTCCCAAACTAGGACGAAACAGCTGTCCAGTACTCCCAGGTTTTCCAGTGGTTCTCTAACTGATGTCAGCTCATGAATAAATCCTCCATGGAGTGATTTTATCATCTTTTCTCTACTACTATTCAAAAACTGAAATGTGTTACTTCGTGTCACTGTTTTACAGCCATTGTATTTTCAGGCAGTGGTTTACAGCAGGTGATGAGAACGCGTGAAATAGACTGATGATATCACATTTTATACTGTAAAACTGCTCTTTCTTTCTTTTCAAGACAAAAATAGAAATATTAATAAAATGATCTAAAATAGTGAGTCAGTGAACTTACAATCGAATCCGGAGAACATTCCTTTCAGGAAGAAATCAATAAAGGAGATTTGTGATTGAGAAATATTACATGTCTGTCTATCAAAATTCGGCATAACAATTGGTAGACCACGTCGTTTCTCTTCTTCCGTCTAAAAAGTAACGAAGTAAGCAAGTAAGCAAGCGAGTAAGCGAGTAAGTAAGTAAGTGAGTAGGGTAATAATAGTAATAAAGAGATACAACAATACAAAGAAATAAATAAGGAAAAATTCAGGAAAACTGTTTAGTTTAAATGGAAAAACCAACTAACACATGCACGCACCACACACACACGCACACATACATACAAACAAACATACAAACAGACAGGCAATGTCTGTAAGGCATTACAATGAAAATTTGAATTGCTAACTAGACAAAGACGAACTATACATATGTATGTATCTATATTGTAAGCTGTTGAAGCTACTCAGACGAAAAACAGGAGATTATATTGATCTGTTTTATTTATTTAATATTTTTTTTTTTTGAAAATTGTAATTGAGAACATTTGGTCAGTGAAATATATTTCTTCTTTGGGATTATTCGTGTTGTGTTCAAAAACCAAAAATAATAATAATAATAATAATAATGATTTACTTTATTGCAAAAACAGTACTTGTGATACAGAATGGAATTTTCAGCATTAATCACAATATTATTGCATCTAATTTCCTCAAATTATAAATAAAAATTTTTGTGTGCGTCGGTGGCACAGCGGTTAGTACGCTCACCGACCATGCATATGGTCCTGGGTTCGATCCCCGACCGACGCACTCCTTCGCCTCATTAAACCAGTAATAAGACTGGTATAGAGGAGTGGTTGGGTATGAGGCTAGCAACCACATCCTGTAAAAATAAACACAGCTACAGAAACTTCAAGTCACTAGCTTGAAGCCCTATGTTCCACTGGGAATGTGAAGGAAAAATTATTTATTATTTTATTTATAAATAAAATTAATCACACAGAAAATTTTCCACATTTACAATAGAGGTAGTATCAAAAACATGCAGCATATAAAATGGAAATAACAATAATAATGATAACAGCTAGGGTAATAATAATAAGAATACAAGTGAAAATTGCCGTGGGCCTGTTCCACACAGTGTTGTAAATGTGGTATAGAAATCCTAACATGTTTAAAAATATTGAATATAACGTTCTCTTTACATGATATAGTGAGGGGAAAAACAAAGATTACAGCCGTCATGGAGATAAGTTGGTGTTTGCAATTATGAGAGTAAAACAAAGAAGTAACAGGACCATAAATATAATAGAAATAATAAAAGTAAAACTTCAAGGTATATAAGGATGGATGGAGGAAATTGTTTATTTACAATATGAAAAAAGGTTAGTTAATTCTTGCCTGACACTATTTTCATCACATAAAATACGTGCCAAGTATGGTATCACAGAATTTCTATACTTAGACGTGCGAGCATACAGTTTTCTGAAGTTACTCCTTGTTCTACCTGAGGAGATGCAAGGTGAAAGCTGAGAGTGAAGCGGACACTCCAAGTCAGACAAAATCCCTTTAGCAAATTTATTGCACGAAGTCAAGTGCCTATCGACAACGACGTTAACTATGTGGTCCACTGGGACACCACTCACCCTACTGACAGTCTTCAGCATTCTACGAATTGTGACATAGTCTTTTTTAAGCAAACCAGGAAAGAATAAGGGTGAACAATAAAGAAGAATAGGTAGGATGCAAGAGTTTATGAACTGTAGGAGGAGGGGTTGAGTTATACCCAAGTGTCTTAACTTCTTAATGTAAAATGTCAGGCGGAATATTTTACTGGAGATTGCTAAGACATGGGAAGACCAGGAGAGATCAGAAGAGAGAATAAGTCCAAGATACTTAATTTCTGATTTGATTCCTATATCATTGTCGTCAATCTTACAACTGTCATGAGAATCGATGACTTCTTTTTGTGGTGAGAGCAGGCTGCTAGCCGATTGGTTGGCACTAATCTACGTTAAGGTCTGGGTCACTAATATGGGCCGTGAACAAGGCTGAGTCAACAACCAATCACAGCGAAGTTAACGTGGCAAAATATGATTCGCAGATAGAGAACTCTGTTTGTCAAGGAATCCCGAAACAACCAATCAGAAGCCTGCGTTTGTCTACCTAAACAACCAATCAGATGACTGCGCTTGTCTATAATAATGTTGTCTGAAATATGTATAAATACGTGTTGATTTTCATAATAAAACGATCTGTTGCCTGGCCCTTGTCTTCTGTTGTTACATTTGGTGTCGCTGCCTACCGACAAATGAAAAGCCTATACCCTGCAGTTTTTGATGGAGACATATGGATCTTCGGGCAGGACTTCAAGGCTTCTGCGCAGTTGAGTGGCGTTCAAGATCTGCCAGCGATGGAGCTGCTACTTGAGACGCTGCTGGGAGGTCGGGCGAAAGCAGCATATGAAGGTGTGGGCCGAAGTATGGACGAATGTTCGACAGGGTCAGGTAAACAGTTTCCAAAGTGGGAAGGACCATATATGGTCACTTCGAGATGGGGTTACGCAGACACAGTCGCAATGGCGAACAATGAGAGGCGCGTGAACGTCAGCGAGCTCCAGAAATGGATACAGCGAGACAAGCCAACGATGACGCCTGCACCAAGTAGATCAAGCCGACTTCAGTCGCACGTATTTGACGGGGGGACGAGTGTGGTGAGAGCAGGCTGCTAGCCGATTGGTTGGCACTAATCTACGTTAAGGTCTAGGTCACTAATATGGGCCGTGAACAAGGCTGAGTCAACAACCAATCACAGCGAAGTTAACGTGGCAAAATATGATTCGCAGATAGAGAACTCTGTTTGTCAAGGAATCCCGAAACAACCAATCAGAAGCCTGCGTTTGTCTACCTAAACAACCAATCAGATGACTGCGCTTGTCTATAATAATGTTGTCTGAAATATGTATAAATACGTGTTGATTTTCATAATAAAACGATCTGTTGCCTGGCCCTTGTCTTCTGTTGTTACATTTTAACTGTCTTTTACATCTTAAGCTGAAATTAACAGTTTGACATTTAGAAGGATTCAGTTTAAGACTGTTAGACTCAGACCATTTGCTGACTCTCGATAGAAAGCTATTTATTTTAGCACAATCTAGCTGGGAGTTAACAGCCATTGAAACCGTTAAATCATCAGCGTACTTCACAAAGTTCATTTCATCAGAGTGAGGCAAGTCATGCAAGAAGAAAGAAAAAAATGGGAAGGAGAAAGGACAGAGCCTTGAGGGACACCATTCCACGCTGAACCCAAGCGAACAATAACAATACTGAGTAAAACTCATCTACAGACTAATGTTTTCACTGATAACTAAACAAACATAAACTTTAGATTTGAAAAATTAACTCACCTGAGCAAAATACTCTTCAGCTATTCTTGCTGCCCATTCTTTACAAATAGATAGTGGTCTTGTTGGATTGTTAACATCAGAGCATTTTATAATTAACCGTTTTATCAATGCTCTATTCTCTGCAGTCGATAAATTCTCCAGCGTGCTAGAGATTCTTTCTTGTCCAGGACTAGGTGATGTTGAATGAGACATTGACATTCCCATTGAACATGACTCCATAGAACTCATACTTCCTACAGAGGAACGATCATGATGCTGTAAGTGAAATGAGACATTTGAAAATCAGTCTCTTAAAAGGTGTGTAGGATAGAATAGTTAATTTTAACATATTTTAGTCTAACCAATGAAAATATTTCAGTGAGGAGTGTAATTCATTCCGCTAAGTTATAATCCATGGTGTCAATACAATGTCGATGCTTGTTATGCCCTTCCGTCTCCCAAATTCTGAATCCTCTTCAGGACCTCTTTGCTGTTTACTATTTAAGGCAAATTTATGCGAGATTCTGATGATGTCTTAGAAATTCAGTCTGCTTCTGAGGAGAAACTCCTTACAAGACAACATGCAGATATTAGATAGAAAACCTGAGAGTATGACAGCACGAAAGATACCTCTGTTTATTAAGTTACAACTTAATGGGGACTTGTCGATTGAGGTTTGGTTCCAGAGACTTTCCAGAAGTAGACGTAGAACGGTCTACGCATCAAATCTACGTTTGTCATTCTGTAGCCGACTGATGATTGGGACGCAAACGAAGGATAGAGAGCTAGATAGCTTTGCCACACACCTATGCATTTATTAATTCAACTGCTCCTGTGGAAACAGTTATCTTGAGCGTAATATGTACTAGACAGCTTAGACAACCACCGTGTAACTGAACATCTCCCTTAATGGTTTATCAGAGGACACACGAAAAGCATCCGGAGCTCTGTTTTGTCACATTTAGTTGGTTTATCTTAGCGTTTATCGACTACCACATATACTTGAACATCTGTTTGTTGAATCATGCTGTTTCTGTTATGGTTCTTGTCATCACAGATCACCCTACTTCTTCATCTTTGTTACTGACAGAATTAATATTATTATTATTATTATTAATATTACTGTTATTATGATGAATTGTACAATTTACATGCACAATCTTATTATCCTGATGACAAATCACCGTGACTGGCTTATATTTAATTAATATTTATTTGTAAAGTTGTGTAGGCATATTAGAAATTAAATCAGTTCACTAAATTATCAGTTTCTGCTGGAGTATACTTCAATATCTGACACTCAGGTACCAATTATACACATGAAAGATTTGCGTCGAGCTTACGTTCTCCTCGTTATCTATTGAAAGCAACACGGAACTGTAGGTATTTACTAACTACAAAGGCAAAGTTATCTAATCCGAGATCATGTGAACTAGCGGGGTGTCAGAAATTATAAATATTTTTAGTCATTCCACTGCAAAAGTCTCACAATTATTCATGACTTAGTTATTTTTTTCAAAAAATTTTCTTTCTTTTCTGCTTGAGTGAAATTTAGGGCTGCAGGTTTGAGCTTTGAAGTTTTGGTAACATTGATGTTGTTTTACAGGGTGAGTTTATTAGCTTCACACCCAACTTTCCTTTCTTACTGGGTTTACTATAGGTTAAACGAGGTGTATGCGTTTGTCGGCAGTGGATCGAACACCTGACCTTATGAAACATGGTTAACGAGGATTCTGCTTAGTATCAAGAAATAATAAACTGCACATACAGAAGCATCTTCAATTTTGAAGAATTAGTTTGTAGAGTCTCTATTTGTTTCGGGTTAGACCACGGAATGATATCAGTTAGAGAACCGCTGGAAACCAGGGAGTACTGGACAGTTGTTTCATCATAGCTCGGGAATCATCGTCAGTACGCATCCACCCACCATTGGGTTTCTAACCCAGGACGTTACAGTTGCAAAGCTAGGTCGTATACCATTCGGCCACTGGAACCCAATTCGATGGTCAGCCCATGAATTCTAACTTCCAGCAATTCTTGATTTTAGCGCGACCACCAACCAGTGTCATCAGCAGGAACTCCATATTCACTCCCGAATGGATGGCTCTCACTGGTCACGAATTCTTACCACTGGTTGCGTACTGCTGATGATTCTTAAACTAGGATCAAACAGTTGTCCAGTAATCCCTGACTGGTTCTCCAACTGATATCAATCCCTCTAATTGCACAATATGTCAATCTTCTCAGTAATTATGATACTACTACTCTGTTTGAGTTTTATCTTTTCCCCTGTTTATTATAGCATTTTAATTACTAATTGTAATACTATTAATCTGACCCTTGACTGGAAATTGTTCTGGAACTTCCCAACCTATTTATTATGAATACATGAATGTACAGCCTAGTTGATGACTTCGTCAAAAAGACAATTTTCTTAGCTGTCTTAAGTGTCTTTATAATATATCCTATGTTCCAATGTGTATATTCCGTGATATCAGTCCGTGGTCTACCCAGGTAATTCATGCTGCGTTTTAAAAAATATACAATAAGCCAATCAACTTATAAGACTATCTGAAATAGTCTTGTATCAGTAGGTTCAAAATTAGGAGCCCCACCTACTAATTAGGTCTCACAGCTCAGCTGGTGTACTATTGAAGCGGTAACCTGGAAGCAGTCAGCTCGAATTCACTTAATAAGCAAATGTTTATTTTGACTTCAAACATCCATCATCCAGTACATCATGTCATAATTCCATAGTCGATGAATATCTAAAAGAATATCCAGTATCCAACACATGAAATTAGGTGACAAATAAAAGATGAATGGGTAAATAGCCAAACTTACTCGATTCTTTGTCAGCATAGGTTTACTTAGAGTGTTGACAAATTTTGTAACAATATCAAAGTGTCGTACCATTTCAGTAGCCAAGACCATATCGACAATGTAGCTACGCATTGTACGATACTCTTCTCTGTGTACCGAAAAAAAAAACAAGAAAAATATAATAAAACGTAGTGAAAGAGTTTTGTAGACATTCAGAATCAATAAATCGATATGGTGAATACTACTATCTTTCTTCTGGACAGTATTTATAAAATGTACAGAATTTTCAGAGGAGTTTCTTGCATGATATTTCCTTTCTTCGTACAACATCTTCAAGTAAAATATTAATTAATTGACAGGATATCCTTCCTGTGAAACAGTGGCCTCTGAGCTGAAGCACAAACCATTCCATTATGATGATATATCTGCTTTGTTTCCTTCAGCATATCCACAATATTTAGTTGAAAGTCAATTTTAAGAAGTTCAGAAGTATATTTTGTAATCCAACTGCACAAGTGAAAAGCAGTTATCTCATATATTGGGACAAGTTCTGTCTGTTTTCGACATAGAACTTTGCACAAATGTGCGGAAGTTCAAGTCGCCACATTCCGTGTAGCACGCGAAGCAAGAGAAGAAAGTACAAGAAAAGCATAATAGAAACAGTGAGCAGAGGTGTGAGACAAAGAGTAATAAGAAAAACAAAATAGTTTCATTGGAGATCATAAGTCACAGGAGTGGATGCATCTACGCCACTGAGAACGATTTTGAGCCATGTCACCAATTGTTTCCAACCATAGAGTTTTACCGTCCGAGGACCCAGGAAGTCTACACCTTCCTACGTGGCTTAGACCAACTGTTGTGGATTTCATTGACGATGCCAAGTTTTTGTTTTACCACCGCTACCTTTTTTCCAGCCTGACCCTATATCCGCTAACATTGCTCGTCGAGGGAGGCGATGGCTTGGCATACGTAACACATGTCCTAACCATCTCAGTCTTTGTAACTTCAGGACTTCGTCGATTGATTTCCCCTGTTTACCTAGAACTCGACGCCTAACCTCAATGTTGCTCATCTTATTATGCCACTTTACACCGGAAATAGAGCGCAGGCACCTATGATCAAAGACAGCTAGTCTTTTCATGTCTTCCACTCTCAGTGGTCAGGTTTCACAGCATAAAGGAGGACGGAGAGGACTGATGAGCAGACCACCCGCCCTTTGTTTGATAGTCGAACATCTCGTCTACGCCAGAGTCGGCGTAAACTGGCAAATGCGAAACGAGCCCTTGTATTCGTGCTGAGATTTCGTCAGAGATCAACCCGTTGGGGCTGATGGTACTTCCAAATAAGTGAAGCGGTCAATGTGCTCTACCACTTCACTTCCTATTTTTAAACTAGGCGTCGATGTAGCCCAGTCCTGTAACATCATCTTGCATTTGGCGGGAGCGAATCGCATGCCAAACATTCGTAGGTTACAGCTCAAGGTGTTTAGAAGACTCTGCACTTCGTCAGCGTCCTCGCCTATAAGGACTATATCATCTGCATATTCTAAGTCAACAAGATTATTCCCAGGCAGCAAGTCAATCCCTGAATCGCTGGAGTCACCTAGGGTTAAGTCCATTAACATATCTATGATGAAGTTGAATAGAAAAGGAGATAATGGGCATCCTTGACGGACACCACTGGTCGTCACCAGTTCAGATGACAGCTCGCCGTAAGCCCCACCTGGCTGTATGAGTACGAGTAGAGTGCCTTAATCAGTGCAATATATTTTCTCGAATTCCTTACAGCCAACATCTCCAGAGAACTTCCGATCGACAGAGTCGAATGCTGCCTTTAGGTCAAGAATTAATGACTGTTGACGCCAGGGGACAAGTTGCCACCCACAATCAGACTATTCCTCAAATTTAGTAGGAACTTGCAAATCAAAAACTTGTAAACATTTCAAATGCATACAAGATCATATTTTAATCGATTAAAACAAACCGAACGAGAGAAAATCTATGCACTGGAGAGATGGAAGTTTTCTGGCTGCCCAAGTTTTAAGCAGGTCACCCCATTATTTAATTAGGAGTATAGTCGTACACCTACTGTGGATGGAACCCCACATTTAAACGATTGATCTAGGCATATTCTCTCCTTGGTTCATAGCCTCATGTTATGAACTACAAAAGAAACCCCTGATATGCTCAGAGATACTGTGAATAGAAAAGAACAGAATTGTTTAGCCTCATTCGTTAAATACACCTATTATAGCCCAATTCGAAGAGCTACAGGAGAAAACCAACAAATTGACGAAAGCAGCAAAGCGAACAGGACTTTAAGTAGAGGCAGAGTAGACACAAGTGATGAAGATAGTCAACTAACAACGACAGTAACAAGCGCCAATCATTATCAGCGGAAGAAATTTGAAAAAAAGGTCATTACCTTCACTTATCTAGCTAGTCTGCAGATATCGTTTCAACCAAAGGCGAAAGAATGAATGAAGACGTCAAAACAAGTATAATTTGGAAAGGCAAGACAGACCTTTATCCGTCTGAAATCAGTTTGGAAATCCGCTGCACTCAACATAAACCAAACAATACAGATCTGCAACATCATTGTCAGTCAAGTCATTCAGAAACTCTACCAGTGCGTTATGAAAAGGATTTTGAACAAGTTCAAGGATTTTATCAACAGCTACTCTATACTACTGCATACTGAATAGCAAATGGCCTACCAAAAAGAAAATAAAGACAGGGGACTGTAGTAATGAACCAACACAGAATTGAACGCTCAACAAATATTTGGAGATGGATGGAACACACTCTGAGGGAACCCCACTGGGTGACAGTGTGCGATAGGCCATTTCTCAAAAGAACAAAGAATTTTCTCAATACATTTTTCTTCATACTGTGCTGGTTGCTGTATATATCCACATTAGACATATATTGCGTTTGTAAATAAACGGCTTTTAGTAGCAAACAACTTGTTTTAGGATTAACAATATTTGCGTGTTTATGTGTTCCCCGGCAAATCAAAATGTTGTTAAGTTCAAGTGATTCCTACTGCATGTAATACGAAATAGAATTTCAGGACAACAGATATTTAGTTCTCAACATTTATTGATTTTTCATCCTGACAGTCTCATCAGTCAAACTTATCAAAATTATCAGTAATATATCCTTTTGATTAAGAAGATAATCGGCTTCAAACCTGATGATGGTACTTTTACGACTAACAATTTTGACTAACAGGTAAACCACATACTATACCAGGAGAACAGACAGAGAGAAAGAAAGGCTGTTGTCCACATTCTTGAACACATAACAAAAGAACCTTAGAATAATAGACTAACAGACAGTAAACACTAGGGAACTGCACGCTATCTAATTGTTTATCGAAGTGATGTAATTGTAGCGTAATGTAATTCATTTTATCTTAATTTTGTTATCTCTCATACTCCCTTCCGCTTATCTGTTTGAACAATAACCTGAAAAAAAACATTTGCACGTGTCGTTTTGCATGGTTAATTCAATGTCGTTTATTTGCTTATCAATCTTATATCTCCCAATGTAATTCCTATGGTGTATATACATCAGGAAATAAATGTACGCTAGCTGTCGGATAGTAGTCATCTTGTGGACAGTGTAGCGGAAAGACTGTTTGGAATGTCCCTCCTGAACAATCTAGTCACAAGATTTAAATGTTTTGACTAACTTTGTAGTTGTTATTGGATGAAATAAAGCGAATTCTTAAAAATCATGACATAAGAGTGTATTTAAGTGCCATGAATGCCTTAGGACCATCACTGATGAAGATTAGGGGTAAAACAGAAGAAGACAACCGATAGCATTGCGTGTACCAAATCAGTTGTGGGGAGAGAAACTGTAAGATAAACTTCCAGACAGGTAAACACAAGAGTAAAGGAGAATAAACAGTGTCTAAAGGTGTTTCAAAAGACGTCTGCAGATTTGAAGAAACTAGAAAACAGATCTATTATTGAACAGCATGCGACAGAAATGAAACATAAGATCGACTTTAGTAGGATCAAGGTTCTGAAGAAAGGTTTTGGATTGCATAAAGAAATACTGACAGCAGACGCCTTTCATATAATATGGGTGAATCTCAAAAATTTGAACATGGACGGTGTTAATGCAGGTCAACATCGAGTAGTTTGTTTATTACAACTAGTCTTCATTGGTGGGAAACAGGAAGGCTGTCATTGCTTAATCGTGTACTGGTTGGCAGAAGACTGGATAAATACGATTAGAAGTGTTGTTGTATATTATATTAACGTTTATTTACGAACTTTAGCAGTGATTAACCATTGTAAATCTGTTTCGTTATCACTTGAAACCAGCGAAAAGTTCAGGATCTCTGAGATCTAGATATTTGATACGTGTTGTGCTATTAGCTGATGCATGGCAAGTCCTGATTATTAATTAAAAATGAATATATATATATATCACTATTCAGTCATAAATAATCTAAATTCTCGATTGTCTGTATCTTCTTATGGAGAGGCTAACAAGTGTCTACAACTGTTCCCTCATACACACAGCACTGAATGCTACATACACACTTATATTATCAAGAGTTGATATGTAAGCATTAGTTTTATTTTTCGAGTTTGACAACGGATTGATATCAGCTGGAGAATCATTGGAAACAAAGTAGTAATATACAGCTGTTTCATCCTAGTCTGGGAATCATCGGTAGTATGCACCCACTGGGGTTCGAACACAGGACCTTCAGGCTACAAAGCAACCTCATATACCATTCAGCCACTGCGACCCGATTCAATGGCCAGCCCATGAGTTCTGACTTTTACCAATTCGGGATTTTAGCGCGACCAGTAACCAATGTCATCGGCTGGAACTCCATCTTGACACTTTATTATGGAAAAGATTTTATTTTGATAATTCAGTGTTGTACAGTTATATATATCAGTTAATATAACTGTACAACACTGTGTGAATTATCAAAATAAAATCTTATCCATAATGGAGTTACACTCTACCACAGTGCCCAAGTTTTATACTTATATCAATCTTTACACTTTACTGGATGAACCTCACTGGTCGCGACCTCTCACCGAGAACTCCAGGAAAACTCGTCCTGTAGCATGTTGCATATATATATTTCTCATAATCAGTTATTCATGACCATGAACTATCAAATGTAGTCAATAAAAATCTGATGCAAAACTACACACTGTTTACAGTGTTCAACAAAAGTAGACTAATAATTGTAAGCCTGAGGTCAAATTTTGATCACAATTCAAAAAAAATTTTCAAGTATTGGTGAAATCTTCCATGCAATTAGACAATTTTGTTTGTTTATTATATTTTGATGCCTGTTTCATGACTCATATGGCTGGGTGAGGTTTCCGAAGACAAGATGTTTCCTTTACATATATATATACATGTATATATTATATATATATGCATATGTGCATATTAATTTTCCTGAAGAAGTTTGGACCAGTTTTCTGAACTCAGGAAACGTTGGAATTATTTTTTTCACTTTTTCACTGAAACCATACAAATATAATTTTTACATATATCTACTTTGTATTCAGAGCTGAATTATTTTGGAACTATTTGGGTAAATCTTGATCACAGTTCGTAACAATGCATTATTCATTTTTCTGGTGGACTGTATATCATTACTTCGACATCTGCACTATTATTATTATTTTATTTATTCCTTAACGTTCCTTGTGGAATATAGGGGGCTTCAGGCTTGAGCTTTGAAGTTTCGGTAGCAGTGGTGTCTTATTATTTTTACGGGATATAGTTGCTGGTCTCATATTCAAACTTCCCTCTTTACCAATCTTATTACTGGTTCAGCAAGGTAAAGGAGTGCTCCGGCCGGGGATAGCACCCCAAACCACATACGTGGTTGGTGGGCATTCTACCGCTGTGCCACTGACGCCCCTACATTTGCATATCATACGTTAACTTGATCCTTATTACTTGTCTTTGTCCCTATTAAATCTCGAATTTTAATGCTTCTCTTTGTGGTTATGTGTAAAGTGATAATGTGTTGTTGGTAAGATTTTGTTTGAGTGAATCTGTATCATTCTGAACTTGGACTTCCTGTAGGAAGTCTTGATGTGTGATTCCTGTGGACAAAGTTTTAGACTCCACCTTGTCCGGAATATTCTACTTGATTCTAAGGTTCTTCTTACAGTTGAATTTCAATTAACTAATTTTGTACCACAGTAATTGTTTTGCACTTAGAAAACTACACTGCCTGTATAGCTGCCTAACAGAAATATTGTGGTAATTTTGAGTTTTCGATGTTATTATTATTATTGAATAGAACCATGCATGAATTCGAGTTACAAAGGATCATCTTTTCCCTGTCTCTGGAGTAGCTTTTTGTGACTGTGCTTTTTATCAAGGGAGTTTCAGGCAGGCATGCAGTGTGAAGAAAGGATTGGTTCTCTGTGTTTCGACCAAAACGAGTTGGGTTCGGTCACTGCAAACATTCTCAAGGTGTTCAAAATAGTTGCAAGGCAAAGGGAACCTTGTTTGTAACTACCTTTTGCTGAAATAATCATCGTCAAAACTATTTAATTAGTGAATGGTGACTTGCAGTGGAATCCACCGAACATCTTCACTCACTGAGAAATGCAGGTACATCCAGCTGACCACGAGTCCCAAATAGGACGAAATGCGCATCCTGGATTCCACTGCTAGTCACCATCCACCAATTAAATAATGATTAAATGTCCAGACATTGTCGAAGCATCTGTACAAGAAGCCGACATACCAACCTGAGACCGAGCACTTCGTTCCAATCAATCGATGGGAAAACCAAAAATCCAATTTAACATCGTCAAAAGGTTTTAACAGAATATATATACGCTGCTAAAGAAGATAGTAGTTGACCCTTCACTATCACGATGATTATATACATAAAACACAGTTATACAGTCTTTTATTAAGTCATATTTTCTTCTAATTATCCCATAAATGTTCTATTAATTTAACACGGAATAATTTAAAGACTAAACGTGATTCCTGACTTATATTACTTATAGATTCTATCAGTAACATGTTCTCAAAGTGGTAAAAGTTTCTTCATACCTTGTTTTGTAATTTATAAATTTCAGTGTTGTTTGGGTTCCAAGCAGTTGAAAAGAATCCGCGAAATAATAAAAAAAAAGGAGTTCATAGTATTATGCTACATTTCTAATTCTTGCTTAGTTCAAATTACTTTTTATTTCCTTATATCCTGAGTTATTTAATGAGCTGGTGTTATCGTGTGAGGTGATCCACAAGGGAAAACTCAACGAAACCCATGAAGTGAATACAGGAGTAACACAAGACTGCCTTCCTATTATCACTGATGATAGTCCCAGTTTTAATGAGCTGGGTGTCATGCGTTACACCGCGCATGGAGAGGTAGAAGACATGCATACGCAGGACCACTGATAAGAAGACTCCAGAAGATTTGATTTTT
The DNA here is from genome assembly GCA_944472135.2 of Trichobilharzia regenti. NCBI lineage: Eukaryota > Metazoa > Platyhelminthes > Trematoda > Strigeidida > Schistosomatidae > Trichobilharzia > Trichobilharzia regenti. Next base: position 1,507,794 of record OX235262.1, on the reverse strand, counting down.
GATTTTTTTTTTTGATTTACAGCTTGATTCCACACTGTATTTTTGGTACAAGTATGGAATTTTCAGCATGGATATCGGTAGCCCAAATTTTGAAGGTCGACCATAGATATCAGGTGTGCGCCGGCAGGGGATCGAACCCCAGACCATGTGCATGGTCGGCGAGAGTCCTAACCACTGTGCCACCGACGCACAGATGATTTATGTCTAATGTTACAGAAACTCGAAGTCTTATAGGCGAAAGCCAACGATTTGTATCTAGCCAGTAAGCATCGTTTCAAACACACAAGTAATAGCATGGATGTTTATGTCAAAATCAGCATGGATTGGAAAGTCAAGAGAGCTCTATAACTCTGAAATTAGTTCGGAAATCCACTGCATTGAGCATAAACAACTGAATTAGGATTATCAACACCAATATCAACTTAGTCAGTTTCTTTATATGGTTCATAAAACTTGTGCGTTAGTTACCAAAATCCTTTCCAACGGCTGGTGGCAGATCACTAACAACAGATGTCTTCTCGCCTCGATACTAAAGGTCAGTTGGCCGACTAGTTAGAAAGAAGCAGCAGCAAGAAACTAGGGGATCGAAGGAACTCGAAGCGCCTGTAATACTGATACATAAAGAAGGAACGTCAGAGGGATTACGAATTATTCTGAATTAGGCTACGATTAGTCGGGGTGTCATTTGAACCAACCAACCAAACAGCTCTTTTAGAGATAAGCATTGTCGGCTTAAGGACCCAGTAGATTAAATTAAGAAAAATAATGTAAGATTTTATCATGAGCTGACATAGGTTAGAGAACCATTAGAAAATCACCTAGGAGTACTGCACAGCTGTTTCATTACAGTTTGGGACTCTTCAGCGGTATGCATTCACCAGGGTTCGAATTCAGGGCCTTCTGGTTACAAGACGAACTCGTATACCATTCAACCAGTGATCCCTATTCAGGCAGTGACCTGAGATTCTGGTGTGAAGCCTTGAACAGTAGGGTACATCAGGTTGAAGATGAGGCAGTAACTCATCAAAGGAGACATTGTGAAGTGGCTGCGTTATGTCGTGAATTGGCAGAAATTAGGATTCATAGGCCGTCCATTGGATCGGGTTCTCGTGGCTGTTGAAGGATCTCCAGGCTCGCTTTGTAATCAGAAGGTCCTGGATTTGAACCCCGCAGTGTCAGTGCGTACTGTTGAAAGGTCCCAAACTAGGTTGAAGAAACAGTTGTTCAGTACCCCCAAGTGGTTTTCCCCTGGTTCTCTAACTGATGTCAGCTCATGATGAAATCCTGTAACTTGTCAATCAAATCCCTACAGACCAATACTTGAAAAATATTATACTTTACCAAATACCATTTAATGACTGTGGCGTCAACGGTATAAATGAGATAAGTGGATTGGGGTCAACTAGATAATTCGAATATAAAAATTTATCTAGAGGCAGAATGATTGACCTTGATATGTTAAATAACCTACAAAAATACTCGGCCACTGCATTGCATTCACTTGCATGTATTCACCAAATATGGTGGATGGGAGAAGGTGAGAGTATTGAAAAGTAATATAGTCAGGTGGAGCGACACAGAGATGTTAATAACTGAAGCTTTGTTTATCGATTCAACACCACACACGTGCAGTCGGAATGACGCAACGCCTATGCCGGAGATATGGAAGGTAGCAACAAACAACAAGGGGAAGGGGTAGAGAGAGAAAGAGAGAATATAAGTATAAAAGGCAAACTGTGAAGCCATGTGAATTAACTGATATGGTTATGCGTGGCATCGCTGTGTGATATTTGAAATAAACTTATAAAATAGGAAATTGCATTCTATCACAGTGCTCAAGTTCTACAGCTACATTAAAAAAAACGAAGAAACTATCGCCTAACAAATGTGGATTAGAATATGGGGATGGATTGGACAAATGCTGAAGACACTGTCGAACGACGTCTCACACCAGCCAGGCCATTCTCTGAGTGGAATCTGACAGTGTCTGAGAGTGACACGTAGTAGATCGTGTGAAGAGGAGATAACAGACCGTGGGAAGTCGTGGGGCTAGCTAATGAAGGGGACTGTAGAGAACAGAACGAAATAAGAGACGTGCTGCTGAAGCCCTATGCTTTATCAGCGGGAAATAACTGTAGAAAATATCACAATATCTCAGGAAGAATATACAAAAACTGTTACTTACCGAGTAAGATTTTGGAAAATATTGATTTCCGGTGATCTCAGGGTTAACTCGAATGACAACGCCACATGATGACTTTCCAAGACGGCGCTAACAGAATAAAAACAAAGTGTTAAGAAGGGGTTAAAAGTGAATGCCACTATTCTCATTAAAAAGTTCCAATGCAACGGGTATGATTCATTGAAAGGCATTAAAAACCATGGACAAATGACCTTCAAATAAACTGACTTCAATTTATGTAAAACAAATTTTGACTATATATTTTGATGATTAGTAAAAATTCGAATAAATCTGTTGAAGACCCTGTGGCTTACACAGCGTAACGTTCAGAAAAATCTTGTTCTGATTTTCTTAACACGCTGGGATTAATTTAAATAATTTATAATGAATCAATCTGACTAGACGCTCAAATTTTTCCAGGAAGTTCGTTTCACCTACGGTCTGGAAACTTATAACCAATAGATAGAGCTGTTGTCCACCAGAAGTGGGAGATAAAGTTCCATTAGATGAATCGTTAAAGTAATCCCTTTACATGTCCACAATAACTAAGTTTTTAAGTAATAATCATGATAATAAAAGCTTTATTCAGAACAATGTTTATATAATGTACAGAATTTTCCAGAGTTTATTCCATGATATTTTCTCTTCGTTGTTCAGGATTCACCAATAATAAAGATTAATTGACTGACAGTAGATCGTGTGTGTGCGATCCAATTCACCATTATGAAATCTCTTCCTTGGTTCCTTCGAGAAATACTCGACAGAATTTTGTTCAATTTTGATTACAGGAAGTTCAGGAGTACATTTTATGAAGCAAAGACACAACCCAGGAACAGTTATCTCATATACTGATATAACGTGCTGTCAACGGTAATGCTTTTTCTCATGTTTAGTAGAAATTTTCGAAATCGTAGCTTTTAAATGTTTTGAATACTCGCAAGAGTAAATAACACTATTAGAGCGAGCTTGTATTTTATTAGATTTAAACATACTGAATAAGAGAAACTATGTACGATACATTGATGGAGGTACTTTGGTAGTCAAAATTTTAAGCAGGCTTTCATACAGTATGTGTTACCCCACAATTCCCTACTTAATTACTTTGAACTCTACAGAAGTGCGAGTTTTAAGACACGTCCTTTAGAAATCAGCTTTTATAATCTAAAGGTGTGCACTAAACGTTTTTTGTAGCTAAAATATAACAAAAGGAGGACCAATGTAAACGCTGATGAGACGTACAACCTTCTAGGGATGTTCAGAAGTCATTTAAGCATGATATTTATATATTAGTGCTCTGACAACGGCAACAGTTTTGACAGTATGTCACTTGTAACGTCACCGGGGGAAGAAATGTAGCAGCAAATATGGTGATAATGAAATATTTGGACAGGTAGTACAACATCTGCGCACAATCATAAAGTGTCTTAGCTGCTTGGACTCTTGTGGTTTTCTTCAGACAGCTATGGCTTTCAATGAATCCCAAGAATAATCAGTTCTGAAGTTGGTTGTGTGCTTTCATTTAGTTGGTAAAGGAGAAGTAACATATCTGGTTTCTACAAGAGTCGAACTTAGGCAATGTGGGGGAGGGGAGTGTAAATCCTCTATGGAGAAAATTTACTTGATGAAGTCCGAAAGCGTTGTACAGTACTATTTACTGATGACGCTCTGGTTACAGTTTATTCCTCATTATCATGCGGGAAGATTTATGCGTTCCACCATCCAACTTGAGAGTCGTTGGATGTGTTCATCTTTGTTGAGTAATTGCTCCATCGTTTCTTTCGCTAATTTCTATCCAATCGAAGTATATGATGCTGTCACATCGGAAGGTGACATTATTTTTTCATATTAGTTTGTTTATTAGATATATCACACTGTGAAACAGTATTATTATTTACTGGATGACAAGGTTTCGAACAAAATTTATTGTTCATAATCATATCGATGATAATCACACGACTTCGAAACTTGACTTTTATAGTTTTCATTGTCCTCTTCTATTTGACGTAGGGGTAGTAGAATTTTCCCGATATCTGGTTGGGCAGGTGTTGAATCATTCCTACTACATGTATTTGCAGTTGATTCGATTAACTACTACCACAGTCTCCAAGTTTTAAACATTATTTTTTTGCTGGTTGTTTATTTGAATGCATTTAATTTTCTTTAAAAATATAGGTTGAAGACTTTCTGGTCTGATGGTAGGATTCAGTTAAGTGATTCAATTTTCTATATAGATCTTCGGATAAATTGTATGTTTCGGGTTCCTGGGAGTGATATGATTAGTCGTAAGGGGAAGTTTGATATCTGTCTGTCTGGATTCAACATAGAACTTGGCACCGAAGTGCAGCAGTTCGAGTTGCCACCTTCCAAATAGCACACAGAGGTAGACAAGAAGATGAGTGAAGAGGATCAATACAGTCTGACAAGTATAAGAGTGAAACAGAATGGGTAATGGTAGAAAGGAATATGAAAGATTACAGAGACTGAATACATCTGCGCTGGCCATTGACAACGATTTTGAGCCATGTCACCTATTGTCTCCAGCCATTGATTCTTAGAGTCCCGAGGGCCCCAACCCAGGAGTTTGATATGTGTATTTTGGGCTTGGAGTAGAGTCGGGGTAGAATTGGTCCAGTGGATTTTAGTCACCATTGATCTTCTTTTGTAATGTGATCTGTTTTGGTAAGTTTGTTTGGGGATCCCTAAATGTGGTCGTTCATATTAGTTGGTTGGAGACAATCGGTAAGAAGCCTTACTTCACCCACGCTTCGTGCTAGGTAGAACTCAGCAGTCATTCAGAAAGGAATACCTGCAATCTCCAGTGAACTTGTGTCTCTTGCCAGACTAAAACTCGTATCACTCAGTGCATTTCTTCAGTCAGAGACGTTATCAGTGAGTTATTCAGGCTCGCAATTCACCTCCTGTAGGACTGTATTGAATACTTCGATGGGTCACTAATTCGTAAATAGCGTAATGTGTCTAGTCCTTAATTGGCGTTTTGGTCAGAAGAGATATGAATTCTTTCAAGGTGATTGCAGACACGCCTTGCTGACTGACTGACTGGTGAGTGCCAACTAACATGAAGCTCACGTCAAGCGGTGCTACGTGCTGATTGCCTTCAACCATTTAATATCAGCAAAACAAAGTGCACCGTAATAGCAGACCACATAGAATGTTGGCCACATTGCAGAATTGACTGACAGAATTCCGTCTGCACCGACAACAAGGACTAGACACACTACGCTAGTTACTGACTAAAGTCCAATCAAGTTATGGGATTGTCCAGTATTTGGATGAGATTCATCATGAGTTGTTGCAATACATTTTCATCTTCGAGTAGCTTTTTAGCTTTCTTAGATTACTTATGGGGAGTTCAAATCAATGAGCTGTACTCAGCAAAACGCTGTGACGCAACGAGGACGCGAAGATATAGTAGAGACGTCTATTAACTTGGGGTGGTGTGAGATTAATTGGACAGAAAAACGAAGATTCCAGATTCACACATAAAACTCCAGACCTGATGAAAACGAAAGTATTATTATTATTGCTCCCTTGGGTTCCTAGTGGAACATAGGGCTTCAACTGCACGTCTCCATTTGCTTCTGTCTTCCTTCTGCTGTACTTTTCACCTGCACCTGCGTCCATGTTAGTCCATACTCTTTCAACTCCTCTTCACACGATCTCCTCCATGTCACCCTTGGACGTCCCACACGCCGCTTCCCTTTCGGGTTCCACTCGAGGGCTTGGCGCGATGTCACCCAGTGGTCTCCTCAGCGAGTGTCCGATCCATCTCCACTTTCTCCTGCATATTTGTTGGGCGATTGGTTCTTGCTTTGTTTGTTCCCATAATTCCTTGTCGGTGATTCTTTCCGGCCATCTGATCTTCAGTATAGAGCGAAGACAGTTGTTGATAAATGTCTGCAATAGCCAGCATGTTGGAAATATTCTTTGTGACCCGCCAAGTTTCTGATCTGTATAGAAGAACTGACTTTACGTTTGTATTGAAAATCCGAATTTTGTTGGTGATGCTGATTAACGAAGATTTCCAGATTGATTTCAGGCTGATGAATGTGTTTCTCGCCTTCCCGATTCTCGATTCGACATCCTCGTCCGCTCCTCCTGCAGTTGAGACAATGCTCCGTAGATAAGTGAATGAAGTAACCTCTTTCAAATCCCTCCCGTTGATGGTGATTGACGCTGGATGTTGTTGCTGTTGTTGGTTGGTTATTTTCATAACCTCCGAAAGTATGGTCGAGTTAAAAAAGGAGGCTAAAACAGAGAAGTAGAAATCAGTTATGTAATCACACCAGCCGTTTGCATGTTTTCCTTACACGTGATGATGATCATCATAGTGATAAAAGCTCCTAAATTATTGCAAATTTATTTTTCTAAAAACTGAACAAAAAGAGAAACATTAATGAAGTCTAAAACTACGAACAGTCCATTTTTCGCCAGGTTTAATGGAAATCTCTCAACTAAAATTATTCATACTAGTTTTCTATTGTGATGATGATTTAGAATTTTGACAATCCCATGCCCAAGTTGATGTTAGTCACTTTTTTCCCATCTTGTCCTTCATATACTGTCTCTATTAGGGGTTGGAATTATAGCCGACATTAATGTTATTATTTTCCCTTTGAGCTCCAAGTGGAAAATATGGCTTCCGTAGAACATCTTCACATCATCCTATTCCCTTCGGTTGCATTCAGTTGACCCTACGTACACCCGTATTCTCTTGCCTCCCCTTATACAATTTCTTACACATCACCCCGAAATCCCAACCTGTCGTCTCCCGTTTGATTCAACTCTAGTGATGTCACCCAACGGTCTTCTAAGTGTGTATCCAATCTATTTTCATTGAGTTCGACATATTTGCTGATCAGTAGATTGTTGACTGGTTCATTCGCAGAGTTTCTTGCTACTGACTCTCTCTGGTTGGTAATCTGAAGGAAGCGAAGGCAGCTGTTCATAAAATTAGTGCAGTAGCCTGTTCGAAATACTTTTTGTGACACAGTAGCCAAGTGCTTGACCCGTATAGAAGCACTGACTTACTTACCATTGGGGTCGAAAATTCGAATTTTGTTGTTTATGCTGTGGAATGCAGAAGATTTTCAAACCGATTTCAAAGTGATGAAGGTTTGTCCTACATTTCTGATCCAGACTGATTTTGTCATCGTTATACGTGATGTTGTCGTCTGCAACTGATGCAATGTTTCCTAGTGATGGAAGTAACCTCTGTAAAATCTCTTCCGTTGATTGTGACTGGTGCTTGTGTTGTTATCTTCATCACCTCCAACATGAAAATGTACGAAATTAAACTCTTTATCATTTTTCTGCCCAACAGAGCATCTATTAATCTCCGCCACATGTTGATGTTTGATAAAAAACGGCTTCAAATAGCATTCCCAAAAGGTAGACATCTATGAAGAATCATTTAGCTTTGGTTTCAAAATATATCTGCTAAAATCCAACAAAAAGTGAAGGGATTATACATCCTCCAGACTGTCTGAGATAAAACGTAAGTGGGCGAAGTTAAACTTTCGACACCACTAACTACCAATCAGCGAATTATCCAATGAGATTCACGAACGATGTCGAATTATCCAATGAGGTTCACGAACGCAGTTCAATGTTGTATAGCGCTTGATTCATTTCTAATGCGTGACCTTACAAGGCTACAGTTGCAAGTCGAGGAGGTTATTGTTTTCCAGTATTTCCTGGATTTGAGTTGCTCTGGAAAGAGCGAATTTGTTTGTGTGGTTGTATCATTACTTTTAAAAGCTATACCAAATCAACTGATGGGTTTGTTCATCTGGAGAGGGTAAGTTGATAATTTTAATATTTCGTAGGAACTTACTTTCACTAGGTCACATCTCTCCCTAACCCAGATTTTGTATATCTGCAACTAATAGGTGTTGAAACAGGCTGTGAGAGCAGCAGCTGCCGAGATGGAGAATAGCCATGTCTCAACAGTTCAGTGGTACCAGCATTGCAGAGACATCGCATCATGGAAAATGGGGAAAATCACTTGTTTGCTAGGTGGGGAAGACGTTATCGTGCGTGTCGATGAGACAGTGCTGGTAAAAAAGAAATACAACCGTGGTCGCCAGCGAGCGAACAATATTTGGGTAATAGGTTTGTATGACACCTCCCTCCGAAAGGGATTCGTCGAAAGGATAGCAGATGGAAAAGCATTGACAGTCCCATGCTAAACTGGGAGATGTTTCTCTCACACGCTCGAGAGAGATATCCCATGTAACTTTTTCATTCTCTATTTTGTGCTTTTTTTCTATAAATATACATTTCCATTCATCATATATACCTCTTTAATGTAATTGGTTCGTTCAAGGTCGTTTGCTGATTGGTTATTAGTGGTGTCGAAAGTTTAACTTTGCCGGTAAGTGTGCTGAACTGTCACCTTCCACGTCCAGCTATGTTAATTGATACAGTGTGGATTGGAAAACAAGGAAATGTGTTCAAGTCAAAATATCGCATCCATCCAACTGTTGATTTTGTACATACCGGGAGGTATACATTGTCTGGTAGTGGTCATGAAAATGCTAAGAATCAATGCCTGGAGATATAAATTCTTGACGTGACTGAAAATCACTCTCGTAGGCGTAGATGGATTTATTCTCTGTGATTTATTAGATCCATTAAACTTGCACTATTCTCCATCTAATTAATCTTCCCTCTGCACATTTCTGTTCACTATAGTTACTTTGAACTTCCTTTTCCCCTTGGCTTTGTTTGTGTGTGTTCCCGTGATCTTCTTATTCTTTAGTTTATTCCTTTGCATTCCCAGTGGAACATGGGACTTCAAGGTTGAACTCTGAGGTTTCAGTGACAGTCATGCCCCCCAGCCTTCCGTCTATGTCGGGCTTATCCTGGCTGAAGGTATACGATGACCGGTGATAGAATCATGGAATATTTGATTGTTTGGCGAGCATTTTACCGCTGAATAACTGACGCCGTGTTTATCTGAAGTACAGTAATATGATATATTGCACTTTTATGCTGAAAATTCAGTCCAATCATTAAATCAGTATCAATGATCAAACATCTTTTGTCTGTTGATCTTTCACTTTGTTTATTTAAGGCTAACTCAAATCCACTTGAACCTCAGTAGATTGTCTGTTAATTTTTTGGCGGCTAAGAAATGGCAACAATGCCAAACTTCCCACAACTACCTTACACTCATAGGGTATGTTACTCCGTTTTCATTAAAATTGCTGGAAGTATAATGTTGATTGCACAATGCTAGAGGCTTATCTGCAATCAGTAGTAAATGTATGAATTCTCAGGAGCGGAGGTGGCAATCAAGCGAAGCCACATACAAAACACAAAGGTTTACATTAAATTTCAGTGAATATTTCCAGGCTGTCACTATTGTGTTGTGCATTCTTGATCAACCCCTATAGTGAAACACATGGTCATATGATTCTCCTAAAATCTTCAAATTATTTCGATTACTATAGAATATTTTCAGAGATACCTGGCTTTTTCTTTTCCTCTCTAGAAATGACCGCTTACTACGACAGTCAACTAATTTCATGCTGAAGTATCGTGGACATACTACTAGTCGCTGACAAGAAAATGATTGTTGGAAAAAGGACTCACTAACTAAAACCCGAATTATATTGCGACATTATCTAGTTCCCTTGTTATGCAGATAATATACATGTGGTCCTCAACTTTCGTATGAAAGTTAATATGAGAAAAATCGGCTACAAATCTAATCGTTTGTCTTTCTGTCAAAGACTTTCAAACTGAGAAGAAACATTATATGCCTAGAAATGAAAATTGCTTCCACCGCACTGAACAATATTTATTAAAGATACTTGAGTCCGAGGCTTTTTTGGAATGCTTTTGATGAAGTGAATGGATTCTGCACATTCTGTACGAAGCTATTTCACACACTTAATTTCATAATAGATATAAACCAATGACCAATACTCCGTCCTCTTAATATTTCGAACAATATCAGTTTGCAAAATTAACTAGCGACCAATTAGCTGACTGGTTTCAACTCTTCTCGAAAGTGCAACAGTTCAGCTTGCCACATTTTTGCGTAGCACACAAATCAAGCAAACAGAGTAAAGAGAGATTCATAAGAGAGGGACAATAAACAGAGTGTAAGTCCAGGAAAAAGAATAATGGTAATATGCAAAAACAATAGAGCTTTATTGGATGGAGGTGACACATCACTCACAAAGAGTGAATGCATCTCCCCACCCCCATTGAGAACGAGGATTTTGAGCCCTACCACCAATTGTCTGTCTCAAGCCATCATTGGTTCTTACCATCACGAGGACACGAAACCATCCAGCTAGCTGGCCGACCACTCTACACTTCTCTACGTCACTGGCTGGCTGACTAGCTTAAATCGACTGTTATGGATTTGATTGACTAATGAAAACACGGCTTGGCTTGACCACCACTAGCTGGCTCTTTTCCAACCTGAACCATCCTGTGACCGTCGGGAGAAGGAGAGGACCAGGCATAAATGCGTTACAGATGCTGCCCTAACCATCTCACTCAACCGATGTAACTTCACAAGCTCGTCCATTGATTTTCCCTCCTTACCTGCTAAAAACTAGACTAAAGCCTAACCTCATTATTAATCACCCACCCTATTACGCCTACCGTCTAACACGGGATGTAGAGAGAACGCATACACCTACGATCAAAGAAAGCCAGCTAGCTAGTTAGTTTTTTCACGTCTTCCACCTTCAATGGTTATATCTCACTCATGACCATAAAGGAGGACAAGTGAACTGCTACTGTGCAATACACACGTCATTTGGTCGATAGCCAATCGATTCATGTCGACTAAGCCAGAGATGATGTAAATTGTCAACTGCCTAACAAACCAAAAAAACACGTTTACAATAAAAACAAGGTCAGATAAAATACACACACGAACAAACGCACATCCACTTACATATCATTATATAGAATTGCCAATGGATCATTATTATTCACAAGAAATGGATTAGTTCTGCCTGGATGATCGACATCATGTACAATGGCGGCTAGAAGTGTTGCCACTTCATCCGTATTTGTGTATATTGACTAGGAGAAAATGTTTTTAAGAAAAATAAGTTTTGAAAATGAAAGAAGGGAAGAAGCAATCATAGAAACCAACCAACAGTTATCTCAATAGTAAAATACAGAATGTATTTTGTAATTTTTAATCTACAGCACAATGAATCGAATTCCATACAAAACTCAAAATGTGAATATAAATCTTCAGTCCGTTTGGGATACTGCTTAGCGATGGCACTAGTTTTTGGTGACGGTATATATATATCGTGAATCGGAGTTTCGAACTACCAGGTCCTCGGATCACAACCTATTGACTGAAAGGTGAATAGGTTGGCCTCGTGAAAGAAAGGTAGTAGGTTCAATCCTAGGTGGGATCATGTGTGCATATTGGTGAAACGTTTAAAGGTGGAACAGAAACAGCCTTCAGCTATTGCTCGTTACTTTTCAAAGGTTCTCGAACTGATGTCATTTAGTGGCGAAATTTACCACAAAATTAATGACAAAATATCCACGAAACTGAAAATCTAAATCATTATTACGTTATTGCTGCTTCTTTGCAAAACATAGGACCTCAGGAGCATATCTCCATTGCACCCTGCTGTCTGAGACCACTTTCAGCTGGTTGTATCATACCTTACTAGCTTCCATTTTGTCCTCGCATGACCTTTTGCATTTCACACTTGAACTTACACTCAACATAGAGGATTTTATTCGGATTCTACTCGATGTCCAGACATGTGATGTCATTTAATTTTCTCCTAGGCTTATATCCACTTAATCTTCATTTCCTTCTACATCTTTGTTAAACAAAAGGTTTGATCGGACACTAGTTAGTAATTAGTGCAATGTGTCTATTCCCCCTGCTTGGTGCAGACTGAACTCAATCAGTTAAGTTTGCAATATGGCGACCATTTTAGTTTCTAGCTAGTATCCAATCAAAGTATAGAATGCAGTCCTACAGGAGGTCAATCATCAGCCTGAATACCTCAGTGCTAACGTCTTTGAGTGCAGAACTCCGTATGTGGTGTTATGAGTTCAAATCTCAGAAGAAACATGAGTTTCTCTAAGGCGATTGCAGACACACCTTACTGACTGACTGGTGACTACCAACCAGCACTAAACGTAGGGCAGGTAGGAATTCCTGACGATTGCCTCCCAACATCTAATACTAGTAATGCGTTTTTAGTTGATTCTCAGCCAAAGTTCATTACTGCTTGCCTATATACTTTCCAGGTGATTCTTTGAGGTTCAGAATCGAGCAACGGATGAAGTTGGTGGATGTCTTTAGACAGTGAAAAATGCTTTCACTGACGCAGAAAAGCTTCGTTTGCTTCTGCTGATATGTCTACTATCTGCTATGTGGAATATGTTTTAAGTGAAAATCTCAGTTTGGAATAATTTCTGTGACTACTATCTCCCATCAAGAGGGACTTCAAGGAACACTATGGTAAGTCAGTGAGAGTTAGCTTCACTAATTCGCGTCATTAAGCTTTTTATCTGCCTCCAGTAGGGGTGATTTGCTTTGATATAAGAACGATTATTAATGCGACTAAAGTTACCTGCGTCCTCGATACCTACTCTAACAAAACGTAGAGAAAATCTCGTGCCTGTCATGTTCCCTAGATGGCATTTCAACATTGCACTTAGAGATTACCAGTCGTTGCATTTAGCTGTAGCCGACTACAAGCCTAAGAAAACTTCACCACCAATGTTCAGTGTAACAGTAAGGAAAGGACACCGCCGACAAATGACCTTAAATCAACCATTCAGATCTGTGCTCAGGATTACAACTGGGTGCTACTCGTAATCTTCTTTTCAACCTTCAGTCTAACCTTATTCATAATGTTACCTTGGTCCTACCTTAACTTTAATCCTAAATCAGGATGAAACTGCAAGGAATATTGTGGAAAGCATCAATCTGTAATGCTGAGTGATCCGACTGGTTGGTTCAAGGTCATTCGACTGTGATGTCTATTCCTTACTGTTGCCCACTTCAGTGCACTTTTATAAATTTAAATGCTCTTCTGGTGACAATTACAAGGGTAGAATGACTAGGGACGCCCCTCCATCACTTTCTGGAACGTTGTCCAACGTGGTTAGTAAGGTAAAGAAGTTGCAAAGTCAATCAGATGTTCCATATAAGCATATCTTGTGGATACGGATCACAGGATTGATAAAAAATTCCGTCTTTACACAGGTGTCATTCAAATCCTGTAAGGTTTTACGCTTTCGATTGCTACGCATAACTGTGGCAGACCAAATTTTGTGTTCGAAAAAGGTTTGTTCAAGGCCTCTCACTTCCGTGGCCTTTAACCCCGACTTAGAATAGTTATCGCAGTTACTATTAGTATTATTCTACTTGCATTCTCTTCGATTCTGTTTGATCCTATTGATCAGCACTGTTTCAGATCTCTATGACTAATATTTTATCATGCAATTGTAAAGTCTGATGAGAATTTGGGCCCGAAGATACGTATCTGGTTGCTTAAACCGTTTTTTCGAATGTGTAGAGAGCCATTCTTCGTAAAACTACATGTTCTCTTACACATAGTGTATAGAAGACTGGAGAGCAGTCTGTAATTTCTTTCACATTCCTGCCAACCCATCTTAACATCATACAAATGATTCAACTAAAAGTACTCACACTGGTTATATATCGGAAACCGTATCCTTTTATTTCAACAATTTGTCTGTTTTTTGTTGGCTTTATATAGAATATTTTAATATTCAAGTGTCCGTTTGCAGGAATTTCATCGGTTACAGGACTTCATCATGAGCTGACATCGGTTAGAGAACAATTATGAAATCAGCGCTCCAATACTGGATAGCTGTCTCATCAGTCTAGTTTATGACTCTTCGTCAGTACCCACCCAACCACCAACGTAGTTCAAACCCAGGGCTTTCGGGCTACAAGGCGATGAGCTTATAGATATATGTTTGTGATGTCCATGCTAATCAGATAACAATTACAGTGAAATAATAACCTGCTTAGTGGCTAGTAAGCCGCTCCAGAATAGTAATTCGCTGGTGACTGGTAGGAACGCGGTCGCAACCTAGATTGGTAGTGGCAGTTTTAAACTTCCCAACTCAGGATTAAATAAATAATCCCCGTTGATTAAAGTTTGATAACTGATTGATTGATTGTGCGTTGGTGGCACAGTGGTTAGGACTCTTGCCGACCATGCACATGGTCCGGGGTTCGAGCCCGCACCGACGCACACCTGATATCTATGGTCGGCCTGCAAAATTTGGGCTACCGATATCCATGCTGAAAATTCCATACTTGTACCAAAAATACAGTGTGGAATCAAGCTGTAAATAAAAAAAAATAAAAAAAAAAAAGAACTATTGAAAACAAGCACGGAGTACTGAACAGCTACTTCTATCATCCCAGTTTGGACTCATTATCAGTAAGCACCCACCAAAGGGATTCGGACCCAGGGCCTTCTAGTTACAAGTCAAGTTCGTGGACTGTTCACAGCCACTAGGTTTTCATGCCATTTTCAACCACCACACAGTACTTCAATAACAGTAAACTGTCTCAATTCTATCTCAAACAGTCTTACCGTCAACAATAATACGGAACACAAGGGAACGATGTAAAGTTAGAAATAATACAGACGACTTACCCTTATTAAACTGTGTTGTAATAAGTAGGCTGAGGCTTGTAGAACATCACCAGCATGTGTTGCATTATGATATGGATTTTCCACATGATAATGTTCTTCAATAACTGTCAACCAACCAATCAACACTTGACTAGGTATACGCAGTACACTGAGAGCATTGAAATGATTCAATATCTTCATGCCTAAATATGTCAACGGTCTGAAAATAAAGAAAAAATGGCATACTAAGAATTAATTTAAAGAAACAGTTAGACATGCGAAAAACTAGAGATTTGTGAGCACATAGTGTTCGATTGAGTTATATCTGTTTCAAAAATTCTCCAGTTTGACGGTTTAGTGAATGACAGCTAACAGTTGAAACCCTCTTTGAAACTTATTAGGTGGATGTAATGCTCTTGTCAAGTTTCTGACTCACATAGAAGCGTTAACTGGTTGATTATTTGTGTCGAAAATCCAAATCTAGTTCTTTATGCCTCGAAGTGCAGAAGACTTTCAAACTCACTTCATATTGATGAATATTGGCCTTGTTTTAACGATTCTAGTTTTCTGACATGTTCATCTGTACTGTCACTTGTAGTTGAAATGATGCTACGTAGACAAAAAAATGGGGGAGGAACTGACCTCTTTCAAATTCCTCTGTCTTCTCTATGTTAACTTGGAGTATTATCTCTTGTGTCTGCTTCTTCTGTCAGCTTGTTGGTTTTTGCCTGTATGTCTTCGACTTTCTGTGATATAAAGCATGAATCATTCGCAAAAATCCAAATCTTCTATGGCTTTTTTGTCCGTTCAACCTATCTCTGTCTTCTTGCACCCCGTGTACGGTATTCCGCACAGTCCAGTCCACGACAACTAGGAATATCATCGGTGACATTAGGCAACCTTGTTTTATTCCTACCTTGACTTTATTTATTCCGGTGAGTTTTCCACTGTGGGTTACTTGACACCTAGAATTGTTATATGGTTATTGAATGAGGTCTTTAAAGACTTGGATAACTGCACTCCATAGCGTTGAAGTAGTTTTCGAATTACTTCATAGCCGACTCTGTCGAGGGCTTTTTCGAAGTCGTTTAGGCTGAGGTTTATGTTGCACCGAATTATTGTTTAATCCGCAAACGATATGATTTTCTGAATCAAGATTGTTCCAGTCAATGTTCTGCATTCAGTGATTACCAATACTAGTGTTCATAATCACCACATTTACTCCTGGAGCTGTTATTATTTTGCGTTTTTTTATAACTGAGCTTCCAGTTCTCTATTTTCACGTAAATTAACACTGGTAAGTAAATGTGTCATCAGAGTGTTGCAATGTATTACACAATGACATCATAAGACCTTTTTCAAGTTAACTTTGTTTTTCAATAACGCTATGTCAACTTATCAAAGCAAATGATTATCACTGTTCAGTCAGTCGTTTAACACTCATTGCTTATTCACTTTTTTAATCAGTATCCAGAGCACACTCTATTGTTGACTGTGTTAATTTAGCCTGTCATATAATTACTTTATCAGATGTCCACCCTAAAAATGCATCTAAAAGGTAGCGTAAACACAATGCCAGGAAGTTGTACGAATTCCTGTAGAAGTGAAACAAAATTAGCTGTAACGTCCACTCAAGGTGTTTTTTATTTCCAACTGATTGACTTATATGTTACCAAAATTCTGGACCTGCATGTAGATGTCGGCTCCCAGGATGGAATCTTAGGTTATCTCTGAAGGTCAATATGATTATGCTTGTTAGATTGTATAGCTGAAGTTACCCATTTCGTCCTATTCAGAACTTGTTAACTGGATTTAATATCACAGGCGATGGAGATGGTGGGTTCATGCTTCAATAGGGATATAATTAATCACTGGAAAACAGGTCCATCCAGTTAACGAATCCAAAACAGCATGAAATAAACATCATGAATTCCATGGCTCTCACTCCCACCCTGTTACATTAGATTTTAGAACTGTCATCTTGTCTCATCCTGTTGTGTGATGTGATCGTGTGTAATTGTAGGTAGTGCTATAGCTGAACTATTCTCTAGATTCCTTATCTTGTTCGGTCAACTAATCCACATTTTGCTGAATTTTTGTGCTCCACAAGTCTAACTGACCCCATTCTATTGCTTTGACCTACCGATTTGGGCTGACAATGATTGTAGACTGGGTATTAGACAAACCGAATTGATTTGTTGAATTAGCTCCACAGGATCGGCTATTTAACCAACCACTGCTAGCCACCATCCACCAATTGTATACTAACTAAATGCCCAGACATCGTCGAAGCATCTGCACAAGAAGCCGACATGTCAACCTGAGACCGAGCACTTCGGTCCAATCAATCGACGGGAAAATCAAAAGTTCAATTCAATAATTAATATGACCCGTTGCACAAGAGGTGGCTCTCGTGGTCCAAGTGGTCTAGTGGATAACGCTTTGGCGTTTGAAACTATGGGCACTGGGTTCGAGCCTCGGTGGGAACATCATCACTCACTGAGAAATGCAGGTACATCCAGTTGACGAGTCCCAAATAGGACGAAATGCGCATCCTGGATTCCACTGCTAGTCACCATCCACCAATTGTATACTTACCAACAAAGTTTGTTTCTAAGTGAGTTTGTGGGGGGTGTGTGGTTGAATGCTACTTTTATTCCTGCCTGTATTATTAAGAATTCGAAGTAAGATTTTCGAGACTCCTTCTTTGTATGGAAGTACCACTGGTGATTTAAATTCCCTATTGTTGATGTTGTCATTATTCTGTTCATATTTGACATGCATGTCGTCATTAATATTATTATTGTCACTATCACTACTATTATTAATTTTATATTTGCATATACTTCCTGATTATTTTATCAGGGTTACCATTAAGTGTCAAAGCTTTTTTTGTATACCTCACTTTCTGTCTTATATTTCCCTTGGTACTATTTAGCTTTTGTGCCATAATACTTAAGCATTTCAGCAATCGGATTTTTACTAAGGTAGAGTAGAGTGATCGGAAATTCAAATATAGGTTTGAATTTGTGGATTTTCTGTAAAATTCTGTGTTTATATTCCCATCTTTTTTCCGTTTTACACTACAGTCTAACACTGGAAGCTCCTTTCCTAACTTTTCAATTGAAAAGTAAACTGAATCATCTCAACCTTCAACAATTTTTGAAGTACAGTGTAGTTGAAATTGATTAGTTGAATATGAACAATGAATAATTGCATTCAAAACGCTGTCATCCAGTAAATAATGCTGTTTCACTCTCTGAGTGACATACACACTGGTACACAGTGAAAAGTAATCAATCATCATGTAGTCATCAATCAAATGTTATCCCTTATTTATTGATTCGAATAAGAAAGTCAGACTTATTTATATGTATGTCTTCATATGATATTCTAAAATACCCACTAAACAGATGAGTCCAGGGAATGGCTAGACTGTAACTCAACCTCACAACTTAACCAGTACTCATATATTATTATTATTGTATCCTTTAGTTCCTAGAGGAACATAGGGCTTCAGCTGCGCACCTCCATTGCCTTCGGTTT
This sequence comes from Trichobilharzia regenti, assembly GCA_944472135.2. NCBI lineage: Eukaryota > Metazoa > Platyhelminthes > Trematoda > Strigeidida > Schistosomatidae > Trichobilharzia > Trichobilharzia regenti. The sequence goes on along the minus strand of OX235262.1, from coordinate 1,489,413 downwards.
CCTGACAACTTTTTCACCCTGCTCCAGGTCTGTCCACATGCTTTCATTTCCTCCTCGCATGACCTCCTCCAAGTCACCCTTGCACTGACGACCAACTAGCCGCCTCCCTTTCGGGTTCCACTCGAGCAATGGCTTGTCTAGTGATGTCACTTGATGGTTTCCTCAGCGTATGGCCAATCCATCTCCATTTCTTTCTGCCTATTTGTTTCACAATCAGTCCCTGCTTTGTTCGCTCACTGCCAGAGATCCCTGTTTCTGATCTTTTCTGGCCATCTGATCTTGAGTATTGAGCGGAGACAGCTGTTAATGAAGGTTTGAAGTTTGTTTGAGGTGCTCTTTATGAGTCGCCAAGTCTCTGATCCGTATAGTAGCACTGACTTCACATTGGAGTTGAAAATCCGGATCTTATTTTTCATCCTGAGTGCTGTTGACCTCCACACAGATTTGAGAGTAATGAAAGCTTGTCTTGCTCTTCCGATTCTGGCTTTGATGTCCTCGTCAGTTCCGCCTGTAGTTGAGACGATGCTTCCCAGGTAGGAAGGTGAAGGAGGTTGTTTCTTTCAGGTTCCTCCCATTTATGCTGACTGTCGTCTGTTGTTGTTGTTGCTGTTGGTGTTGGCCAAGAATCTCCATCACCTCTGTTTTCTCTATGTTCACCTGTAGTCCTATCTTTGATCCTTCTTCTGCCAACTTGTTGCTTTTCACTTGCATATCTTCCATTTTGTGGGAAATCAGACATATATCATCATCGGTAGGTGTAGGAGGTTGTTTCTTTCAGGTTCTTCCCACTTATGCTGATTGTTGTCTGTTGTACTCATATAGCTAGTTAAGAATAACGTATGGACGTCAGACTCATCAGTGTGCATTGATGACCCTGACTGCTCTTATAGAGCTAATATTGTCGAAATTATCGTATGAAGATGTACAGTACGATAAAACAACAAACAAATGTGTGGCATGAATAAAAGTCTACGGAAAACAGAATTATTTATATACGGGACTTACTTCCTATGTGTTACACGTTCAAGGTCAAATATATTAAAATCCCATTTATCAAAATTAGACAGGCAGACCTCAATCTCTGAATTGGTCTGCAAAGTTGCAGCAGGGGAAAGAACACTGTCTGATCCTGAAAAAAATTGGGAAAATGTATTTAAAAATGAGTGTAATATTACAGAAATGAATAAGATTTTCAGTAATCAGCAAGTGTCAGTATAGATTAATTTTTCTCCCTGATTTTTACATTAGAATAATGATGATTTAGAATTAAGAAGGAGCACTTAATAATCAACTGGTTTCTTTAAGTTGATGAGACATCAGCTCTGTGTAGCTACATTCAGTCCAGAAACAGGGGATTCAGTGGTGATTACTAAACCCCGTTTGTTCCCAACTCTCTCCTTGTATCTCATCAGGTATATCCGGAAATCAGTACAAAATAATATATGCTCGTGCAATCAGGTATAGGAATTCAACGATACCATAATTGGCCCGTGTTCTAAGTGACAGAGACAATGTTAAGCGCGAAACCTATGACTTGCTTCGTTGTCAAATAACATAATTTTGGCTCTTTTATTTCTCTCTTATTTGTATTCTATAGTGAACAACCTTCTTAAGCATACTTAGCTGACTAAAATTATTATCATTGGCTTACTTTTTTATTCTTTATACTATTCCTTCTTTTGTGTATCTACTGGTCCCGACTATATTAGCACTATGAGTATTACAAAATTATCCTGTCAATAACCATCATGTAATATTAGTTTTGTGACTGTTTTTTTTTGTTCTGCACTATTTAACTGACAATCTTGTTTGTGAACACCATTATTACCATCTTAAAATTTTTGTATTCTGCATGATTACTCACACAACCACTGCAAACACCGCATTACTGCTGACAAAAAAACAACCTGAAATGTTTATTTCATGATTGTTCAGTGTAGTTCAATCATATTAACTGATCATCTTGGGTATAAAAATTCTTAAATATCATTTCATAACTTCTTGTATGATTATAGCTGTTACTGTTCACGACGCATAAACATATCATAGCTTCCACTACCAAATACTCCTACGTCTTGGTATTTATTGTCCCATTTTTTGTTATTTTTTTATATTTATTTTTTGAAATACTCCTTTTAAATGTGCGGTGAAATTAGATGAAATATATATTGTAGATATGTGTTGAAAATTCCACACTGTACCACTAGTAATGTTTCTGAAATAAAGCAAATTATTATTATTATCATTATTAAATCATCACTAAACTGTAGCTAAACTGTTATTTTCTGTAATAAAAATGTTTGGTTGTAAATGTTGCTATTAACCAGGTGTAATAGCTTCTTGTTATCAGTATATACTTATGGACTGTGCAGTTAACGTCTTAGGGATGTTAAGAGTCAATTATTGGAGACTGTTTATGAAATCATTGCAAGTCAATCACACCGGTGGACATGTGTTCAATTCTTATCATCTTCCACTTTAGATAAAGGGAACTAATTGTTTTAAATCTTCCACTTTATAAATTATTCTGATCATCCTTTAATTCCTCGTTACTCTGGCATATTCTTCCTTATCTGTCGCGTGCACATCCAATTTGTTTTCGAATGTCTTCTCGGAACTGATAGGTCGATTGAGATGACGGTTACCTGACTAAATAAGCAATTAGAACATGACCATAATTATCCACTAGAAATAATAGGCCATCAAATAATAGTGAGACTGGCAGTGAACCTGCTTTGACGAGTGAAGTAAGTATCCTCGAACCACAAAGCTCTGGATCTAGGATTGGTGCTAGCTGACACTTATCGGAAAGGTGTATGAATAACCTTGAAGGAACTGATGACCCTTATGAAATTCAAATCTGTGTCAGTCAGCACTACGGTGAGGGACGTTATCACTGAGCTATAGGAGCTAATGATTATTAGCATGCAAAACTTTAAAAGATACTGCGATACATCTGATCTTACCTTTTAATGAATGAGCCAACGATCGAAGTTTAAGTTGATCCTCTGGTTCCTTAGACAGATTTGATGCCTAGTAAATTGTTGAAAGATGAAAGCGGATTATTGAATAAGGTTTATTTAGAATTACGAATAGAAACGTATATTCCCCGATGTTGATAAAACTTTTATTTGCAACAAATAATTCATCAACACTTTGAGTAGTCATCATTATTTATATAAACTTAAATGTAAATGGATCAAGTATACATTTTTAAGGTATTCACAAAATATAAATGTGGCTTATTGGACTAGGATCTTTGTTTTCAACAAACAGTTCCTGAGTTCGAATCTTGACCAACTACTTCGATCTGAGTAAGTAGATTGTACTATCACCTTTCAGGGAAGGCTTCATGTGCTTTTGGAAGTGCACATGCCTAGCCATCGTCTTCCTCGATGAGCAATGCCAGCTGACATATGGTCGATCAGGCTGGAAAAGAGCCAATGGTGGTCAAACCAAAACATGGCTTCATCAGTCAATGAAATCAACAACAGTTATTTTAACCCACGAAGGAAGATTCAGTCTCGTTGACTGGTTGGGGTCCTCAGGACGGTGAAAACCAATTAGTGATATGGCTCAAATTTGTTCTCAATGGAGATAAGTAGATGCAATCACTCCTTGTGACTTATAATTTCCAATAAATCTATATTATTCTTCGTTATTATTACTCTTTTGGTCTTATATCCCTGTTTACTATCTCTATTTTACATTTCTTCTACTTTCTCTCTTGCTTTGTGTGCTACAAGGAAGGGGTGTGGCAACTTGAGCTGCTGCACATCGGTGCAAAGTTCTATGTCGAAAACAGACAGATAGACTATCACCTCTCACACGATAACTGTGGTTTACAGACTGTTTTACAAAACATCTGTTATAGTTGAGCTCTTACAGTTATAATATTTCAAGTAAAGTAAAATAAAACTAAATCTTTCAATAAGGCCTTTTCAGAGAAGGAATCTTCATCTTTTTCATAATATTGTTCTTAATTATGTCAATAAGGCAGGTGATGAAATTTCCTTCTTCAAAGATTATACCTAGGTGAACAGAAAACTTAACGTTGAAAATATTGTCCAAAAGAAGGACAATGTAAGATTCACAATTCAATCAAATAGCCAACAAAACACACCAACAATACAAAAAACATCCTTCTGAGGTACAAATTTTCTCCACTATTTTAAATAGAAAAAACCGCTACTTTTTTGTGTATGGGGACACTTAAACATAAAGTGATAGAACAGAAGACGAAAATGTTTTTCAAGGGTATGACTTCATTAGTGAAAAATCTTAGCATTTTTTGCGTTATTCGAAAATATTTTTTTAACAATTGAAATGAGCAGTTCTCTCATTTTATAATAAGACATCGCTGTATGTATTAGGGTAGGTTTGAGATAATGTCTTTTCGCCTATCATTTCTGTGCCAGTGTTATGATCAAAGTTGATTCGTTGTGGTTTGAAAGCAAGAAATCGATCTTTATATCCTACTGAAGAGCTGAATAACCTTTTTTGAGAGATTCACAATTACAAAACGCTGCTCAGAAGGCACTGAAACGAAGATTATTTGTGGCTAGAATCCATGAATCACTCTATTCAACAGCGTAACATCAAAATCTCAAAATCACCTCAATAGAGACGTTGGGTGGCTGGTTGCACAAGCATTATAGACTTTTTAAAAGTGCACAACAAGTAATATCCAACAAGATAAGTTAACAGAAATTCAACTATAAGAAGTACTTTTGAATCAATTAAAATATTCCCAGCAGGGTAGGATCAAACATCTGCCTGCAAGAATCTTACACTACTGCTTCCCGCAGAGAGTTCAAGGTCAGAATGAACTTGAATCATTCAAATAAAATTACAACTTACCAATGTGCATTGAACCATAAATAGAAGCATCGAAATAGAGATTAAACAGGAATAAAGACAAATAATAAGGATCAAGTCAACATATGATATTCAAATGTCAGAACAATGATATACGATCTAGCAGAAAAACGGATGATAATTACAAAGCTAGTTGAAACGTCCAAATAAATAGTTTGATCGTTCATGAGGGATCGTCCAAACAACTATTTCGTTCCAATCAGTGTCCTTTTACTTTCAGCAACTTTTGGGTTTTAATTAAAGCACTATTCATGGACTGCTAGGACACGTCTAACTAAAACGTAGGTATGAAAAGAGTGGAATTAGAGCAGAAACACAAGAACTATTGTTTTGAACCATGTAAGGAGTTTCGCACTGCTTGAATGGGATCCTCAAGAGATTACGGATCAGAGGATTGAGATCGTTGGCAACTTGGCAAGAAGTCGTTCTCAATGGCGCAATTTTATTATAGAACCAATGCATTTCTTTTTTGTCTACTTTGATGTATGACAAATGGAACCGCCGTTTATTTTTGTTCCAAATTTGTACGCTGAATATTCACTTCCGTACAGTTATTTTACTGAGGGACGTTGAAAGGAAATCATTAGTCTAGAAAGAATTCATATCGCCTATATAGAGATTATCAGTCTGGCTCATTGGATGGCCAGACAGATATTTAGTTATCGCATTTTAAGTATTGATTTTTGTATGGAATTTTGATTGATCGGTTGAATGTTATCTCATTTTAATCAGAAAACGTTTTGTGTTAGTTCCATGTGAGTGAATAACGACAACTGATGGGATAAGACTGTTAACACACTTAGTAGTTTGTGCTAGAGAACTTCCTGCCTCGTTGTATCATCAATCTACTGTTCTGGTAACTACAAGCAACAAAAAACAACAAAACCATACGACACCACCGAAACCACGACACAAGAAGACAAACTATTGACGTAGAGAGCTTTTACTGCCTCGAATCAACAGCGATAAGGGTTGACAGCAATTGAATATTTATAAATGCTTAAAGTGGCCTTGAGGGACACTAATTACACTGATAAGTTAAAACAATCAACAACCAATAGGGTTTCAAGGTCATAACTGGAGGGAGAGAAATACAAATATCACTGTACTGTGAAGATAAATGTAGTATTTTGGAAACATAAGGTCTATATACAATTGTCATAAGATAGGCCTCATCCCAATTTGATTAATACCTTATTAAACAGAGGAAATGAGTCAATATGAGATATGTGTGGATTGGTAGGCGAATTTGCAACTTGTGATGTGATGACTGAAGGTGAATTAAAAACTTCGTTAGGTAGAATATGGATCTTCCCTGTTCAAACAAGTGGGCATAAATATACTACTGAATAGATAAAATGAAACGAAAGTAGTGGGGACTCAGAACGGAGGAAGACATAGAAGAAGGGATAATTCCAGTAATACCCTTATATCATATTGTGAACTTAATTAAAGGTTGTCAGAATGGCGAATAGTGTACCAGCAAGGCAGCTGGTCACTACTGTAGTCGATAAACACCTGAACTCTAGTAAGAAATACTCCAATTCCATTTGGCCGACTCTGAACTCCCTTTTATTCTCAACTCTCCCCTCCTTATATCTCATCAGGCAGGACTAGGAGTCGCACAATCAAGTACAAAACTCAACGATAACCTGATTGATCCACCCTAGTTCTATGTGACAAAAATACTGTTAAGCGTGAAACTACAACCTACTACCTAAATAGCCAAACGGATGACTCTTTTTGCCTTCTCGTATTATCATTTTATACTCGTTGTACGTTTTTCGCTTTGTTGTTACCGCTGATACCAAAAACGTCGTTATTATCAATCTTGGCTACATATAACCTGTAACATTATTTCACTGCTTTTGAGTAAATTAGATTCATTGCTGTACTGAATGTCTCGGTGACCCAGACGTAGTCCAGGATTCGATCCCCTGCGACAGACGCACTCCTAAACCTCGTTAGTCCTGTAATGAGACTGGTGAAGAGGAAAGGTTGGGCGTGAGGCCAGGAACCCCATCCCGTAAAATTAAACGCCACTGCTATCAAAATTTCAAGCCTCTAGCTTGAAGCCCTGTGTTCCATTGGAACGTGAAGAAATAAAAAATTGAAAAAAACTGTATCAAATGCTCAGAATTCTACTGTGTATCATAAGTACCCTTTGGAAATAAAGCGAATTATTATTGTGGTAAGAGCAGGCTGCTAACCAAATTGGTAGAAAATTATTTACGTCAATGTTTGTGTCCCAAATATTGATCGTGAGAAAATATGAACAATGACTGATTGAACAGCCAACCACAGCAGACTTTGCGTAAGCAGATACAGTTAGCATATAGAGGATCTGACATTCAAGAAACAGTCACAAAGAGATGCAAGGTCAACTTTCTGTGAGAGACAACCAATCAGAAGACTGTGTTTGTTTGCTTGAATAAGCTATAATAATGTGCATAAAATATATATAAATACGTGTTGATTTCCTTAATAATACCATCTGTTGCCTGGCCCTTGTCTTCTGTTGTTACATAATGTTTATTATTTTTAAAATTTACACTAGAAATTGAAAAAACAATCACTTACTGTTATCAATCCTTCAATTAAGTCTGCTGTGATCGGATCATTTGTTCGACTCAACGGTTTCATGATTTGATCAACAAATACATCTGAACTGCAGATCAGATTAATTGCTTTCTGTAAATCTTTGGCCACGGGTAGTGGACTTCGAGTACGAGCAGAATTCAATATAGCGATTACCTGAAATATATATATATATATTTTAATAGAGAGAGAAAATTTATTGTTTAATTATTGTACAGATGAATGTTGAAAATACATTTTTAAGGGTGGGGGTATTTCGTCTGTAGATTCTTTTTCATGTGTATTAGGCTGACAGCAGGTAAAAGGCGTGATGTTAAACAACTGAAGCATGTAGGATTATACAAATATACATAAAGAATTTCAAGCAATAACTGTCACTCAACAGGTGGTTCTTATCGCTCAGAAATCAAGTGGATAACCTTCTAGTGTTAAAAACGATTGGCACCGGGTTCGAATCTCTATGAAAACATCATCGCTTACTAAGGGTGCAGTTATATTCAGCTGACAAGTACTAAACAGAACGAGACGCACTTCCAGGACTTCACTACTACTCTCAGTTGAACAGAAGGCTTCGAATAAATACAAGATTGTAAATAAATTATAATCTGTACACAATCATTCTAATGTATTTAAACAGTCTAGCCTTTGGATATTATACCGTATATAAAGCACAATACAGTTTCATAAATGAAACAGTTAACCAATTAGCTGTTAATATTATGAATGTTAGACACTTAATCTTTCAACCAAATGTCTAGGTTAGTCGGCATATCCAACCTGAGTGGAATGATTCTCACTAGTTAAGCCCTCACACTTGTAACTAGCCAGAATATATCCTGCAACCAAACTAGTTCGTGTTTACCGAACAACAAAATCTTTGGTGTAACCAAAGGTTGATAAATACCCTCACCATGTTAACTCGAATTGTGTATACAAATTCACGTGAATCTAGGATAGCGGTTACACTGAGAGAGCAGAAAGAAGGGTATACTCCGGATTCTCAGAACATGTACGAAAAACCTTTTATGTCTAAGAAGAGCGAACGCTTTGATAAGTGATATCACCATGAAATGGACACTGTGAAATTCTTCAAAATTATTAATAGATTATAAAACTCCACTCTCATTACATTCGCCGAAGCGATCGCTATTAAACGTTTAAAATGTTACTTATGTGTTAAGAAAGATTCACTTACTAGTCTTTCCTTACATTGATGATTTCCAATCTATTCACATCTCAATTGATTATATAATCTTTCGCTTATATCCACCCCAACCCCCGCCATTTTTCGCTTTAGTGTAATTCACTTCTTCTTTGTGACTGTCCCTTAAGTTAAACTCATCACACGGTTACTTATCATCATCAACTTCTCAATTCTTGTCTTCGCTGTACAACTTAGTTTTCATTGTATGCAACGTTTATTTTTGTATATTTTTGGAACTTTCACCTCTATTCATAAGTTCTATAATTTGAACTTCTGAACGTTGTTTATTGACTTGTGTCTCTGGTAACAAAAATCATGTCCAACCTTGAAAGTATGACAAATTTCTATATACATTTACACAATCACCTTTTAATTTTAATTTTTTTTAATATTTTTTATTTCAGCTTGATTCCACACTGTATTTTACGTATGAGTATGGAATTTTCAGAATGTGATATCGGTAGCCCAAATTTTGCAGGCCTACCATAGATATCAGGTGTGCTTCGTCGGCAGGGGATCGAACCTCGGACCATGCGCATGGTCGGCGAGAGTCCTAACCACTGTGTCACCGACGCACCTGAAGAGAATCTGACGAGGAAATAAATGATGACCTCATATTGTTCTACACGAACATTTGTCTTCGCTTCGTTGAAATGTATAGGAAATATAGTTTAAACTATCCCACTTGAGTGATCTGTTTACACCATTGGTACTTATTTGGGTGTTTTAGTTAAATTTGTAATAATCATTCATTCTTATCCTAGACTGTACATGATAATTCTAACGTTTTTATGTCACCTAGTGACTTAATCGTTAATATTTCTCATTTCTCTTGTACATTTTTTGACTTAGACACTTTTTTGGTTGTGAGATAGTATTTTATCACGATATCAGTGTTTCTGAATGGAGTGAATTGCCGCAATGAGGGTTTTGACTTTGGAGTGTAAGCGGAAAGTATTTGGTGCATGATACTTGCTGATAGAGTTTCACTCCCACCTTGTTGGGATTACTCTACTTATTTAAGGTGGATTGGACCATAAAACACATCATGCATGAGACGCGAATAGACAGGAATATGTTAAACCAATAAGAAGACTCCGGAAGATCTGGACTTCTCAGATGATTTATGTCTAATGTCACACAGACCCGAAATCTTACAGGCAAAATCCAATAAACTGGCAGAAGAAGCTAACAGAAGAGACAGGATTTCAAGTAAATATAAAGTAGACGGAGGGGGTGCAGATTAACGATCAATCAACCAACAACAACAACATGGACGGATCCTTATCGATGGGAGAAATTTGAAGAATGTCACCCCCTTTAACTATCTAGGAAGCATAGATTTAACTACGAGCGGCACGAATAAAGGTGTGAAAGGCAAGATCGCAAAGGCAGACCTTCATCACTATGAAATCAGCTGCATTCGGTATAAACAACAAGATTAGGACTTTAACACTGGTGTTGAATGAGTCGGTTCTTCTACATGGGTCAGAAAGTTGGCCCACATGTCATGAGAAACATTTCTAACAGCTTGTTGCAGACTTTTGTCAAAATCTGCCTTCGCTGGCTCCATACTGAAGACAAGATGGTCAGAAAGAATTAGGAACAAAGAACTCTGGGAACAAACTAACGAAGGACCTATTGTCGAAGAAAAATTCCAAAGGGAATAGTATTGGATCGTCGAGGCAACCGATGAGTGACGTCAGTTGCTACACCCTGAAAGTGGAACATGAATAGGAAACGACCAAATAGGTGTGGATCCAAGGACCACATGCAAAAAGGACGTCGTGTCAGGTGGAGGTGAATGCTTATGGGCAATTGTGGACTACAGAGAACAGGGCAAACTGGAGATATTCTGCTGAAGCCCTATGTTCCATTCGGAACCCAACGGAATAACAATAATTATAGACTTCACATAATGCACCGAAATTACTTAGAAAATCACTGAAAACCAAAAGAGACACTAAACGGTATGTTTCGTCCTTGTTTGAGACTCTTCATCTGAGTGATGATCTAACCAACAAATGTGACTAACTAGACTTTATTCTCACTTTGATTTACAGAATAATGTGAATGCATGCCCATGAGAAAACCGTGCAGAAGTTTTGTCCACCTTAGTTGAGTTATGTCAATCATACAATCATATCATTGAAAGGAATATATATATATATAACTTAGTAATACGATCTTTTTCACAGAAGATAAATACGCCCAAATGTAAATACCATAAAATGATTGATAATAAATGACCAAATGGTAAAAAGAGACGCCTCATTCTAAGTGGTAAAAGCCTTCCACTATTCAACTGAATTCAAGCTGTCAATAAACTAAGTCTAAATGATATCAGCTTTAACAAAGTCTATCAAATACTTCTAAAATTGGATACAAATGTAGAAATAACACACATCTATAGTAACGTAAATCATTATTCTAATTGACAGAATTTGTAAAGTAGTTTGTCCTTATGAGAATGCTTTGAGTATATCCTTAATTAGTTAGGTCTCCAGCAAATGAAACAGCTATAGTGGCAACGAATCAGTGTGAGTGCAAATGAACCATAATGAGATTTGGAAATTCTAATTACAATTTTAGCGGAGTTTCAAAAGAGAGGGTTTTTGTGGCTTGTTGGATTTATAGTTTAAATGGCTGAGAAAGCTTCAGAACTCTATTTCCAGTCAATGATCACATTAATAAAAATGCAAATAGGTATGATAAACATAAGATCAGATAAAAGCAAAAACTGTAGAATCATAATTACTAAGAAAACTGACAATTTTTGTGGAATTAAGGATTACAAACGTAATAATACCAAATTGACTATCTCAGAAACAGTAACCAGCATATTTGGCTAGTAGAGAAAGAACACAAGTATGCACATGGTTCCGTAACAGAACATCTAGTGAACTCAGAACATCCAACTCCATTCGGAAAGTCCTTCAAAGTCATATACAGGATCCAATCAAGCATCTCTATCTCCCTTTCTCAAAGAAGGTGAGATCAAGGTATCTTGAATTAGCTTAGGCACCAGTGATCCACAAATTCAAGCCTACTCTATGTATTTAAAAGAAATACATCCAACCGTTTTCCCTACCATGGTCATCGTAAAAAAGTTTTTTAAATCTCCAATCGCCCTAAAAATTAAATTTCCTCAGTGATTCTGATCTTACTATGTGTGTTTTCATCCATCATTACATTTTAATTCCTATTTACAATTTTATTAATTTCACCTTTGTGTGGAAACAGAGTCCTGGAACTTTCTCACCCATTTAGTATTACAGATACTCACGAATATACATCTGGCTACATAATTGATGACTCCATCAAAAAAGATCATTTTCTCCGATGAAACCGTCTTTTTAATACTTACTATGAGCTTATGGACTGATTATAAATTTACACAGTTTCATAAATGTAACCAAAGGGATTTCTTCTGTTCTATTAATACTGTAAACATACGAGGATTCTATGGAGACCAAGGTCATTCTCCTTTGTCGATTATTTTTTTTTTTTATTTTTTTTTTTATTTTTTATTTTTGATTACAGCTTGATTCCACACTGTATTTTGGTACAAGTATGGAATTTTCAGCGTGGATATCGGTAGCCCGAAAATTTGCAGGCCGACCATAGATATCAGGCGTGCGTCGGCGAGGGCTCGAACCCCGGGACCATGTGCATGGTCGGCGAGAGTCCTAACCACTGTGCCACCGACGCATGAATACGATTCTGCTACTGATTGAAGAGCCAGTAAAGACAGGACTTCAGGTGAACATACAAAAGACGTGAGTTGATGGAGATAACTAACCAATAACAACACAAACGAGTACTAATCACTGTCAGAAATCAGTTTGGAAATCGTCTTCCCTCCACAGGACGAACAACCAGAAGATTAGGATTTTTAACACCAATGTTAAATCATTTAGTTCTGTATAGTTCGGAAACGTGATGTACCCTTCATGGGAAGCATTTCCAACAGCTAGTGAGAGACTTTTATCAACAGCTTTCTTCTTTTCACATTGAGGATAAAATTTCCAGAAAGGATCGGCAACGAGAAACTATGGAAACATATTAACCAAGAACATATTGCTCAAAAAGAATTGTGGTGAGAAAAGTGGAGATAGACTGGACACACGCTGAGGAGACCATTGAGTGATATCGTACGTCAGGCCTTTGAGTGGAACTTGAATGGGAAACGATGCGTTATGCATGAGTGCGAGTACAACATAGAAGAGATCGTGAGAGAAGGAGATAAGAGCATGTCGGCAATCGTAAAGCCAGCTTAAGAGGACCACAGAAATTGGAAAAAATCGTAGAGGTGCTGTTGAAGCCCTATATTCTACTCAGGACCCGAGGGAAAAAGAATAACTAATGCATTTGCTACTTACAAAACCATCTGTAGTTTCCTATAGGGAATTCGGATTCATGCTGAGAGATGGTGGAATAAATCACCATCAAATTTTCTGAACGATGAACCATTTGATGTAACATAAATTTGGATAATAATATTAACCTTCACATAACTCACGAAATCGATATCAATGTGAAATATGTATTCAGATAGATGACAGGTGAGTGCTCTGTGTTTACCCACTAATTTGACCATTCCAGTGTAGCTAGTTAGCTATTGGGTGAACAACTAGGCATGTTCATCATCAGATTTCTGAACATCACCTTGCACTGTTAAGCAAGAGACAAACAAGTTCTAGTCGTAGCTCTAATTCAGCAGCACACTTTTTAGATGATGAGCACAAAGCTGAATAGTCCCAAACTGGTACGAAACAGTTGCCAATTACTCCCAGTTGGTTTCCAACGGTTCTCCAGCTGATATAAGTCCGTTATTAAAGTGAAAAGCCTTTACTTTTTTCGTTATTTTTTGTACTCTGAACAATATTGATTTTGCATTATGTTTTTGCCTCCTACTTAGAGTTTTGAGGAAGCCATCGTTACATGAAAACAAAAAACCGATTAAATTTCCCTTACTTACTCCTTAAGCCATCCACAAGTTATTAATTATCCTAAAAATTGTATCATTCTGACTACTTCATCTTTAATTGCTTATTACGAAAGCAATTCGAACGCTTATTTATTTCAGGTTTGACCGCGAATTGATATCATTTAGAGAACCATTGAAAACCAATGAGTATTGGACAGATGTTTAGTCTGGGAACCATCATCAGTACGTCTCCACCAACGGAGTTTGAATCCAGCACCTTCTGACTACAAGGCAAGCTCGTATACCATTCAGTCATTGCTACCTGATTCAATAGCCACTCCATGAATTCTAACTTCTACTAATTCATGGTTCAGCGAGACCCCAACCAATGTCATCGGTGGGATATCCATCCTCAAAGTTGACTGAATGGACTTCACTGTTCAGGACTACTTACTAGAACTCCGTCCTGTAGTGAGTCACTAGCAAGCATCGCATTAATTTTCAAGAATTAGTTTGTAAGGATTCAATTTGAATCAAGTCGTAGTGGCTGGACGGTATACGAGCTAGTCTTGTAACCAGGCTGTCCTAGGTTTGAACCTCTTATGTTTCCAAAACAATTTATTATTTAATCCACTTGTTTAGTTTTTCGAAATATTGCTACCCCTCGATTTTTGTAATAATTTTCGTATTTAATTATCACCCTTTTGAAATATTTATATACACCTATAATTCCTATTAAACGTATCATCACTAGAAATCAAATTAACAGTTTGAAATTTACACCATTCGAAAAGGTGTAATCTCATCAAGTAGCTAGGCAGGGTTTAGATGATTTGAACCTATCCGGCTATCTGAGCTGAATCAATGATGAGCTTAGCTTCAAATGAGTAAAATGACCTTCTGGTAGATAGATGATCTTGCTCTGATTGGCTAGCAAGCACCATTAACTGATTGATATGAGTGGTATACTACTGCTCATCTCAATGAATCAGTAGTACATAGTTTGTTAAATTTTTTATGTCCTGTTACAAATAAAATGGGGAAATTATGTAGCTCTTAGGTAGATGATTTTGATGTAGTTGTGTTCTTTGAGCTGCTGGATAGTTTTACTTGTGAAGCTTTCATTGCCTTACTAAGCAATATCTTCAGCTCGCCTACTTAAATTTGTTGAAGTGAGTTTTTAGAATTCTCAACGAGTTTATTCGTCATCTCTCGTGTTGGTAATCTTGAATGCTGTGGTCGAGTGTTTGTGTGTGTGTGTTTTCACAACCTTTAATGTTCTTCTTCTATTGGCATCGATTGTTTCCTTGACCTGAAGTTAAACTTTTTGCATGTGACAGTCCTTCTTATGGATTGGTAAATCTTGTTTATGTAAATGTGTCTATTGATTGCCGATTCACTTAAATACCACACTTTCAATAACTCTTTGGCATTTCTCATGTTTTATTTGCCTGATCTCTGAACAGTGTTCAAATGCGAAATGATGTCCATGGTTGCTTGTTTGCACAGTGGAATAAGGGAGTGGATACCATGCCTTTTGACGGTTAGTTTATGTTCATGGATGCGAAGATGTAAAGGGCTTCCACTATGGCCAGCGTAGTGTTTTCGCAGTCGTTGCAATTTATGTGTAGATGATGTTGGTTTCATCTGCTTTCACTGTTGAGTCTTATGGTTGACACAGAGCCAGCCGAGTGAAGTGATTTTGTAGGTTTGTGTGCGATATCAATTCCCAACAGTTTGAAGAGCCTTGCAGTGATTTTGGAGACATCCTTTATATATGGTAAGATGAGTTTCTGTGTGTTTTCATTGATGGCCTTTGATTCAGTTGGTTAGTTGGGTTGCGCGTAGATGTCTTTTGATAAAATTTAGTGGATATCCATTTTTTTAGAAGGCGTTCATGAGGTATTTTTCTTCGATTTTCTTTTGGTGCAAGTGCTGCGATGAGTCTTGGCTCTTTTAAATAATGTTTGCTTGCAACTCTTTTTATGTGTTATTGGGTTGTTACTGTTGTGTAATTCAGAATTTGATCTGTGTGGATTGATTTTCAGCACACTTGATTTTCCAATTTTCCTGTGGTTTTTCCTTGACCAAGACGTTCAAAAATGAAATTTTGTCCTCGGATTCCTTTTCTCTTGTGAAGTGGATGTCGTTTAAGATGTTGCTGATTAATTTGTGCGTTTTGTCCACCTCGTCCATGTAACTCACCCAAAATTTGGGTTCGATCTTCGTTAGGAACTATTTTTCAAGTCATTACAGCATCTGGTATGGGCTATCCCATAGGTGTTCCTTTAATTTATTCATATATTTGTCCGCTAAACTGAAAATACGTTGTTCGACTTAGGTTTATGCCTTCCATCCAACTGACTTGCATGTTGCGCTTTTGAGTGCTAAAAGAGGTGTTCGTCGTTGTTGAGTAGCAGCCGCTCCCCGGTTTCTTTTGCTGGTTTCTGTCCAATTGAAGTAATAAAATATTGTCTGTATACTAGAGTGAAGTCATAGGCAATGATCCAATTGGAAAGGGAGTATTTCTTTGCGCAGTCCTTCCATCTCTTAAGCATGAATCATTCAGCATTCATCAATAATGATCAAGAAAGTGATGTATGAAGATGAATGGCCATTCAGGTTATCACAGAGATGTAAGAATATCTCTGGAGCAGTTAAACCTAATGTTATAAGAGTCAGATGAAGCTTGGTAAATTTACTACCCACTATGTAGAAAGAAATTCACTATGTGAATTATTCAAATATATTAAAAAATTTTGTCGTAAGAGAGTTAGGGGAAATCAGAGCAAACGATTGTCCACAGTATCAAATTTACCAGTGACAGAAAAATGTCAGCCTCAGTTTATCAATCTGTGCTTTTCACTTTACGTCATATTTCTAATTATCACATATAAATATTATTTGTATATTCCTACCAGTTGCCTACCATTAGCCTGTTATTTTGCAGTTATCGCGCACTCATGGCGCCTTCCACAACTCTCACTCTTTTTAAAGGCCGATTCCTGAATGACTGGTAACTTTTTACACCTGTCAATGAATTCAGTGTTTGTCAATGGTCATTTAAAACTGTCAAAAGTTTCAACTCATTGTTTAAAACAGTGAAAGTTGTCATGTCAACGATCCTTCTTCTGTGTCTTGTTTACGCGCGCTGTGGTATTGTCGTTATCTTCAGTCATTAGTGTAGGTTACGTTAGGTATTGCGTCAGTCGTTTATTTCCACCCGATTTACGTCATACTTAAACTTTTTTAAACATAATCACATACCTCTCTCTGATGTGCTTTAATGGCATACGTACTTACTTGAATGGACCCTTTGTTTACAGAGGTGATTATAAATGGTTTAAACCTGGTGGATGTTGGTGCGAAGAAAATAAAGAGTGCTACTTCAAGTTTGATCACGGATCGATGTCAGTTAGAGATACGTTCCGAAACCAAGGCGTTTTGGACAGCCGTTTCGTCAGCCCAGTTTGGGACTTTTCATGAGTACACACTCACTGCCATGGTTCAGACCTAGGGCCTTCTGGTTACAGATTGAGCTCGGAGACAGTTCAACTATACAGACTGAACTTAGTCACCCATGAATTCTAACATCTACGAATTTATGATTTTAGCACGACTGACACCGGCCAGTGTCATCCTTGATTGTTCATCCTAAAGGCTGACCTCACTGGTCGCTATTTCTCGCTAGTACTTAAGGTTACTTCGTCCTGTAACCAGCCAGTTACTGGCAAAAAGATCAGATCACATTGATTCAAGATAAAATATGGAACAGATCAAATCATTACAAATTAGCTGTTGAAAATGATGCCATCTTCTCCTTGAAAGGAATAGAGGAATATTAAAAGACTGCCTGTTATCGTCAATGATGTATCTACTTGTGATCCACTGGATTATGAGGAACACCGTCAGAGAGTAGCGGGAAGACTGGAATACACTCGACCTATGGGAACACTCTAGAAGATTTGGATTTTGTGTATGATTTGTGTTTAATGTTATATGAGCTTGAATATTTACAGGCGAGACCGACCAACTGGCTGAAGAGACTGGCAGTGAAGACAAGACTTCAACAATAAAAACAAGTACCAATCAGTATCAACGGGAAAAATTGAAAGAGGTCACTTCCTTCCCTCATTTAAGCGGCATCGTATCAACTATAGGCGATTGCACGGATGGGGATGTCAAAACCAGTCATGATAGAAGAGGCAAGACAGACAATCATCACTCTGAAATATTAAGTCAGCCGCTCACTTCTTCTGTATGGATTAGACATTTGGCGATTGCATCACGAAAAGCAATTCCAACAAGCTACTCGAGACTTTCATCAACAGCTGCCGCATTCGCTGACTCTATATCAAAGATCGAATGGTTGGCCGGAAAGAATAAGCAACACGAAACTGTGGGAACAAAACAGCGAAGGATCTATTGCTCAAAAAATATTCCGAAGAAAATGGATATCGATTGGAGACACATTAGGGAAATTGTCTAGTGACATCGGGAGAAAGGCAAGAGATCATGTTATGCCCCAGTATCGTAAAAAGTAATGCTTTGACGTTTGAGATGATGGATGCAGGGTTTTAGTTTCGATGTTAACATTCTCACTCACTGGGATATAGTACATCCATCCGACACGTCCAAATCAGGACGAACAACGGAGTGGATTTCACCGTCAGTCTCTCTTCATGAAAACTTAACCTCAGATATGTAAGTGTCCGTCATGTTATGAGACCTTAAGCTAGGGAATGCTGTTCGCTTATTTAGCAGAGTTAACTGAGATGTATGTAAGCCTTATAAACTCACAGATAATTTATAAATTTCTATAATAATTATAATCAATATTTTAATAAGAAAGAATCAGGCTTACTTTACACATTGGTGATGAAAAGTCAGGACATCTTGATTGGAGTAGGGCATTGATATTACTCATATTAACAGCATCTGTAATGTAGAAAATAAAAGTAAACTTATGAAGATAAGATAAGAGCGAATGATTACGTAATCGAGGCATTTGTTTATTGAGATAATTAAGTGAGTGAATAAAATCATAAAACAAACTGATAGTTGATGGAGAAATAAGGTCGAACTACCTAATTTTGCCTCCACTATGTGCATCTGCTAGTTTGACTGCTAGGTTCATCATCGTATTTCCCAAAATCGTCCTGCATATGGTTAAACAACGGACAAACAAGGTGTATTGGTAGCTCTCTCTTTTAGCACACCTTGTAGACAGTAAGCATAAAGCTGATGTTAATACAGCACTTAAAATTATTTATCTCATTTCAACTAATCCTTATTTTGATTTATGAGTTTGTCTTCTACATACAACAGCTGAAGCCGTCAGAATCCACTTGAAGCAACCAAATCTGTGTGTTCAGAAGCAATTAGTGCAGCCACCTTCATCACCCCGGCCATCGTAACATGAATGTATAAACTTGATAAATTCGTCCTCCCCTGAGCCCACTTCAAAAATTATAAATGTCTAAAGTGTTTAATAACAACAGCAGAGAACACTCAGCATAAATGGGAAGAACCTGAAAGAAACAGCCTCCTTCACCTACCTGGGAAGCATCGTCTCAACTACAAGCGGACGGAACTGACGAGGATATCAAAGCCAGAATCGGAAAAGCAAGACAAGCTTTCATTACTCTCAAATCTGTGTGGAGGTCAACAGCACTCAGCATCAAAAATAACATCCGGATTTTCAACTCCAATGTAAAGTCAGTGCCACTTACTATACGGATCAGACACTTGGCGAGTCATAAAGAGCATCTCAAACAAACTACAGACCTTCATTAACAGCTGTCTTCACTCAATACTCAAGATCAGATGGCCAGAAAAGATCACCAACAGGGATCTCTGGCAATGAGCGAACCAATCAGGAACCGATTGTGAAACAAATAGGCAGCAAGAAATGGAGATGGATTGGCCATACGCTGAGGAAACCATCAAGTGACATCACTAGACAAGCCCTCGAGTGGAACCCGAAAGGGAGGCGGCGAGTTGGTCGTCAGTTCGAGGGTGACTTGGAGGAGGTCATGCGAGGAGGAGATGAAAGCATGTGGACAGACCTGGAGCAGGGTGAAAAAGTTGTCAGAAAACCGAAGGCAATGGAGGTGCTCAGCTGAAGCCCTATGTTCCTCTAGGAACTAAAGGATACAATAATAATAATAAAGTGTTTAATATCTTTTCTGACTACTTCGTCTGTAATTCCATGTTATCGTTGCCTAAACTGCTTTACTTTCTTTGATTATCTGTTACGCAATCAACTCGGAAACTTGTTTTTTTCTTTATTACTCTCCATTTTTCCAAAATTAGGCATTATGCAATGCACTTTTAGCAACTATTGATTTTATGCATTAATTGTCTACATTAATTATCACCGCCGCCCATTGGACATGCTGATAGTGACCGATTATTGTTAACAAACATATCGCCGCTAGACTGGAAAAAACTTTCTGTATTGTATTAAAAATGCTCTATACATATTAGAGTATACTCATAGATGAGGATCTAATTGAAGAGTAAGCATTTCTCTGCTCAATCATTTTGATTTTCACTTAAAGGCGACAAATTGGGCACTTACTACTAGCCAATGGTTCAGTTTGATTTGTTTTAAGCCTGACGACGGATTGATGTCGGCCGGTGAACCATTGGAAAGCAAGGGATACTAGACAGCTGTTCCGTCTTATTTTGAAACTCGTCACCAGTATGCACCCGCAGGGAATCGAATCCAGGACTTTTCAGTTATTAGGTGAGCTCGTAGAACATTCAGAAACTAGCACCCTATTTAATGACCTATGAATTCTAACTCCTACCATTTCGTGATACTTAGCGCAACCAGCAGCCAATATCATGGGCGAGTGGTGCTCTCTTATCCCATCAGATACGACTTCTCACTAGAAATCCAGTCAACGTTGTCCCATAGCCAGTTACTAATGAGCATCAGAACCCCGGTGGGTGTGCACTGATGAAGAGGCTCGAACTAGGACTAAACAGTAGTCCAGTCGTCTGAGATGTTTTTTTGGTGATTCTTTAACTGACATAAATCCGTGATCAAACTTGAGATTCTCTTATATTATTGACTATAACTCATCCTGTGAAATAGGTTGACATAGGTTACAAGATCGCTGGAATCTAAGGGGAACAGGATAAATATATGGTTATAACTTAAGAATTTGTAGTTGTGGCCACTTATGGCCTCAATGACGATCACACCTACAATTGACTAAGTTATCAGCTGAATATGTTTGACACACAGTCAATGAATGGGAGTTGATTTTGAGAAGTTAATTAAATCATAACGCTTTCCTTAGTAACTCTTTGTCTTTTGATTTCATTATTTCGTTTCGATGACATACCACCAGTGGTGTCCATCAGGAATGCCCATTGTCACCATTTCTATTTAATTTCATCATAGATGTATCAATGGAATTAACCCTAACTGACTTCAGGTACTCAGTGATTGGATTATTACCAGAGAATAATCTTGTTTATTTAAGCGTGTTGACCACTACACTTATTTGGAAAATTGCATCAGTCCTAAAGGACATTTACCGATTTATGCTATCTCTGGCGTAAACGTAATTTTCGGTTAGCTATCGATTAAACGACCTGTGAGCTGTCCAGTGGCACTTCAATCCATCCTCCTTTATATCTGTGAGTGGGACATGTCCATTGAAAGTGGAAGACATGAAAAGACTGATTAGCTAACTGATGTCTGCCTTCTCTCTACATCCTATGTTAGGTGGTGGGTGTAAGAGCGTGAGTAATATTATTGAGGTCAGGCTCCGGTCAAGTGATAGGTGGATAAGGAGGTAAAATAAATGGACGATGTCGTGAAGGTACATCGGTTGAGTGAGATGGTTAGGACAACATGTGTTACGCGTTTATGCCTAGTTATCTTCCCCGACGGGAAATATTAGCTGTCAGAGAATGGATCAGGTTGGAGAGGAGTGAACTATTGGTGGTCAAACCAGATTACGACCTTATCATCAGTGAAATCCGTAACACTTAGTTTAAGTCAACCAGCAACGTAGAGATGTATTGGCTTCTTCGTTGCAATCCACAAGATTCTAAGAACTAATGACGGCTGGAGGTAGACAGTTGTTTATATGGCTCAAAATCATTCTCAGTGTCAAAGATCCATTCACTGCTCATTATCGTTCTTAGAATCTCTTTTGTGTATTACATGGACTTCCATAAGCCATATTGCTGCACTTCAATGCAAAGTTTCGACGTTCAAACTAGTTAGTCAGAAAGTAACAAAAAATCTTTCATTTTCTAGTTTCAAATAACCAAAATCATAAACTGTGCTTTCTAGTTTAATTTTCTATCTTTGTGTGCCTAAGTGTGTGTGTTTGTGTTGTCAATTTAAAGAATCTTGCATAATCGATTATGCATCGTGACATTCTCTGGTCACAATTGGACGAAAGGACATAAAACACAAATTATTATAAAAAAAAGTTTAGTGCATATGATTAACGCTCAGCAAGCACACACACACATCTTGTTTAGTTTATTGAATGTTGAATATTAAATAAACAAAAAAATATATATTGAAGCGTAATTCAATTTAAGCGTCAACCAAAACACATCACATACCTGCATTTCTATTTCGTCGAGAGGAGACAAACTCTTTCAACTTTCTGTAGAAAAAATATGAATAATTGAAAATAACAATAATAATAATAGTAATCAAAGCTTTATTCTGAAACACTGTTCGTATAATGTATGTAGAAAATTTTCAGTGAAGTTCATTCCATGATAGTTTCTCTTCGGCAGCAAGGAACTTCAATTAAAAAAAGACTAATCGATCGAGAGGGTAGATCGTGTGACACAGTTCTCTATCTGACCTAAAACTCAAATGAATCCACATTATTATGATATCTCGTCTTTGCGCCCTTCAACAATTACACGACAATATTTTGTTGTTGAATGTTAATTTATAAAAAGTACAAGAGTACATTTTGTGAACTAGGGACACTACTATAACAACAGAAGACAAGGGCCAGGTAACAGATCGTACATGTACATATTATAGATTATTGTTAGCAGAAAAACACAGTCCTCTGATTGGTTATCTCTCACTGAAAGTTAATCTTTCATCTCTTTGTGGCTGTTTCTTGAATGTTAGATCATCTATATGTTAACTGTATCCGCCTACGCAAAGCCTTTGTTCTTCTTTTTTCTCACAACCAATATTGGGGACATAAACATTGACGTCCACCAATTTTTTTCACCAACAGTCAGCTCTCACTACACTACCACTGAGGAATGACCATCCTATGTATTGGGATAATCATGTCATCTATCAAGAATAATGCCTCTTCATATCATATTTCGTAGAAACTAGAGAATCATCAGGTTCTAAATGTTTTTAAATATTCCCAGAGTAAATAGTACTATTTAGAGGTAAAATTTTTAATAAATTTAAACAAACTGGATGGAAGAAACTATATGCAGTATATTGATGGAGTTATTTCTCGGTAGCCCAGGTTTTAAGAAGGCCGACAAAATTAGTCCAAAGAGAAGGACACGATGAGATGTCTATTGTATCAAAGATTTGTATGGGTTAAAGGATCTTGTAGGATTGACATACCAATAGTCAAACATAGTGGTAGAATACTACTTTATCAAGTGTATAAGTAGTCGATAGAAGTGAAACTTAAAAGGTTTTTTTGAGACTCCAAATTGTTTTCAACAGTAAACTTTAATTTGTTCAAGTTTGAGCAAAGAATGATGTCAGTTTGAAAATCATCGAGAAACCAGCAGTGGGCAAATAGACAGATATCTCGTCCTAATTTGAGACTCTTACACATTACGTACTGATATGTAAACTGACACACAATGGATTATCCTTTATTGACATTATGATGATGGATGTCCAGTGTGGAAATAAAACATAAATAAAACAACACCTTCCAGTTTTATTTATCATGATTATAGACTAACTGACATATTCAAGTGTTGGTTTGCAAGGCTGGTTACAGGGTCCGCTAAATAGTGAGACAGTAAAACATGATTCTGAAATGTATTTATTTACAGATTGCTGAATGGAATTGAAGAGCAAACTGTATACTTACTGTTCCGTACTCACAAATTCCCTTAATAAAATCTTTTCTGCAGTGTGCACAACCACAGGGAGTCGAACTTAGGAAACAAAGCGAGCTCATAGACTACTCAGCCACCAGCCTATGAATCCGAACTTGTGCCAATTCACACACGATATAGCGCAACTGTCACTGGCCAATATCATTGGCGAGTGACTGAATAGACTGAATAGACCACCCCATTGATCACAACTCCAGGCAGCTTTGCCCTGTAGCCAAGAGTTAGTTTGTAGGGCTTGGATCGAGTCCCGATGGCTTAATGGTTTATAAGCTTGTCTTGTAATCCCAGGTCCTGGGTTTAAATCGCAGTGGGCTCATACTGGTGAGGAACCTCAGACCGGTGCGAAACAGCTATCCAATACAGCCAGATGGTTTTCACTAGTTCTTCAACTAATATTAATCTGTGATCTAAACTATTTGATATTATCATACGGTTTGTGTAGGAACCAATGTTATTATTCTTTGTAATGATATGTATCGTTATTATTATTATCATTACTATAAATATTATTAGTAGATTTAAGAAATTCAGGTCAAAAATGACTGATGTTGTATCAATAAACAATGAGACCAGTATATAACATCAATGAACTGCAAACAAATATGCATATATGATTACATACTAACGAAAAGTGAATGACACTTTAGTTATGTATATATGAAGATATGAATCATGCGAGCGGTTTCGGTGAACACATAGAAAATGAAATAAACTAAAATATACGAAATGTAAACGGAATTTGTGATGATAACCTGACTGATGACAGTTGTAACAGAGTACTACAGAGTACATAATGATGATGCGAACGTCTAAAGTGCCAGAGATGCAATACTTTTGGGATTTACTAAACTTTGCACAGAGAAATCGTGCGTCTACGACTTTATTTCTCAAATATCCGAAACTTTTGTGATAGACGGATAAACGCATGTTATCCATGGATTTATCGTGATTATTCACGAATGTAGTACCACTTATCGAAACGGTAGATTAAATATGTCAAGAAATCACCAAAAGGCAATTGGACTTAGAAATTCCCTTGTGTAGTGGTAGCCTAAAAGAATTACTCCTCAAATGCACAATGAATATTCATGTTGTCTTCAATAATTCATGTTACTGACAAAGAGATGGAATAGCTATGGATTCACTATTAGGCCCAATATTAGCTGACTTCTTCTCGCAAAACTTGAAAACAGGAAATTGAAGGACATCATCAAGGAATCTGATATGTATTACTGATATGTCAATGATACATTTAACTTAGCTGGTGGGAATGTAAACATAGACTGATTGTTCATGAAATTTTACAACGTCCACCCTTCGCTTACTTTTATCTGTAAAGAGGAGCAGGATAGTAAACTACATTTTCTGGATGTCTTGCTAAGTAGGCGAGAAGATGAGTCACTTAGGAGAAGCGTGTATAGAAGAAGCCCATTCACAAGGCAATACACACCCTTCCTTAGTTACGTGCCCATCAAATATAAAAGAAATGCTGTTAAATGTCTTATGAGCAGAGCAAGAAAGATATGTATGGATGACCTTTCACAAAAGGAATATGAATATATTCACGATTCCTTGACGGAGATGGGCTGAATCTCCGAGTAGTTCATAAGAAGCATATGAAAACATTGGAGAGAAAACCTGAAACTCTGACTGCACGTAAAAAAAACCTCCTTTTATTAAGTTACATTTAATGGTGACTTATCAAGTGAGATTCTATTCCAAAGACTTTCAAGGAGTATACGTATAACATTTTACGCAGCATACCCATGTTTGTCATTCTCTAGCCGACGAATGATTGGGACGTAAATGAAGGATAAGCTAGATAGTTTTGCCACATCTATGCGCATTTATCAGTTCAAGCGCACCTGTGGTGGCAGTTATGTTGAGCGTAGTATTAGACAGCTTAGCCAACGTGTTAGTGAACATCTGGCATCATGGTGGTTTGGCAAAGGACAGACAAAAACAATCCGTAGCTCAATTCTGTCAAATTCAATTGATAGTGGTCATGTAGTGGAGAAAAAGGGAGCTTTCAAAGTAATTCATCGTATCCCACCGAATTTTTCTAAAACGCTGACATTACTCAAGAAATCTAGGAACCCTACTAGACAGATCTATTGCCTTAGTCTGGGGATTACCAGAAACACACTGGGGAACTTCAGGTTACGATGCTTGTGGAAGTACGTAAGTAGTTATTCCTTCCTGGCTGCTCGTATCATGGAAGTTGATCTTTCGCCTAAGTACCAGAAATATAAGAAAGCAAATCATGTTATCATCCTATTGCAGGGCTCCAAAGTAACCGAGCAGAGCATAGGATGACAATTAAATATCTCCAAGTATTGGTTTTTATAAAGATTTCATTTGACTGGTTGGAGGATTTCATCATGAACTGACATCAGTTAGAGAACCATTGGAAAACCTTAGAGTAATTACTCGACAGCTGTTTTGTCAGCCCCGTTTGAAACTTGTCAGCAGTAAGCACCCACCACCAGGGTTGGAAACCAGGACCTTCTGGCTACAAGGCGAGCTCGTAGACCACTAAGCAGCCACTGGGACTCGATCCAATGGACAGCTCATGAATTCTAATTTCTTTCAATTCATGACATAGCACGACCACTTCGCAATGTCTTCTTCGATGAGTTACTGCCTCATCTTCAACCTGATGTACCCTACTGGTCACGACTTCCCAATAGAACCCCAGGTCGCTGTCTAAATACGGCTAGTCACTAGCGAGCTTCAGATGAATTTTCAAGAATTTGTTTTGTATGGATTTAATTTGATTGGTTGGAGGATCTCATAATGAGCTGACATAAGTTAGAGAACCATTGGAAAACCTGGGAGTACTGGAAAACTTTGTCAGCTTTGCAAAGGCTATCGACAGTGTTGATCACGAAGTGATTTAGAGACTACTCTATTACTACGGCATGCATGGGGCACAAACTATTTTCAACCTCATTAAAAAGTTATATGATAATGCCACATATTAAATAATCCACAACCGAAAACTCAAAGGAAGCTTTAGAGCAAAGACGTCGGTAAGACTAGTCTGTCTTTGCTATCACTGATGATATTACTAATTGTGGTGGACTAGGTTACGTGGACGATTGTGGCGAGCGAGAGGACAAAAATACTCTGTACTGATAAGAAGACTGCAAAAGATCTGCATTTCGTGTGTGATTTATGACTGTTACTTAAGTTTGAATACACAAGCGAAAAAAAAAACGCAAGCTGACGGAAGAAACAGAGAAGTTCGGACTTCATGTGAACATAGAGAAGACACAGGTGATGAAGAAAACCAAAGAATAACAACAATCACCAATCTCTAACAGAGGAAGAAACTTGAAGTGAGTCACCAGTTTCACATATCTAGGCAGTACCACTTCAACTACAGACATGAGGCACAAATTATGATGTTGAAGCCAGGCCATGTCGGAAAAACAAGATAGAACTTCATCACTCTGAAGTCAGTTTGGAAATCTGCTCCACTCTACAGAATAAGGAAAAAAAGCTACATTTTCAACACAAATGTTACATCAGTCAGTCAGTTCTTCTTTATGGGTGAGAAACTTAGCGGGTGTATAACAAAAAGTATTTCCAACAAGTTGCAGACTTTTATCCTAGGAGATATAAATTTCATGGGGGATCGCGGAGTATATTAGAAGTTGTCAGTAGGGCGATTGGTACACTACTTAATCAGCTCGTTACTACTGTAGTCAACAGACACCTGAACTCACTCAGGTGAGAAATGGTTTAAATCCAAATTGTCTGACTCTCAGCACTCTCTCTATTCACAAGTGTCCTCTTGCATTTCATCTGGTAGGACTAAGAGTCATTATGAAAGATTATATGCTTGCACAACCAAGTACAACACTTCAACGGTACCATGCATGACCCAACCGCGTTCGTTAACTCTCGCATTCTGCCTATTATTCTCTATTGTTTCCCCTTAGTTTTTCCAGGGCTACTGAAGATAGACTATACCTTATTACGCAGGATGTTAAAGGTTGTCAGGAGGGTAAACAACGTGCCACTTGACCAGATTGTTAATATTCTGGTTGACAGGCACTTGGAATCATATGAAAAATGGGCTAAATCCATTCTATTTACATAACTCACATCACCCTCTTCATTTACAACTCTCCCCTTGTATCTCACCAGGTAAGACCAGAAGCCTATATAGAAAGCTATATGCTCGCACTAGCAAGTACAAAAACTCAACCATACCCTAATTAGCTCGTGTTCAGTGACATAAAGAAAGCATTTGGCGTGAAACTTATAACTTAATAAATAGTCAGTAGAACAACTGGAACTCGTCTTTCCAACTCTTATCTTTTATAGGTACAACGTTTTCTTTCTTTCTTTCCTTTTCTCTTCTTTTTCGGTTATGTGCAGCTTTGTTTCTTTCTTCTGCTTACGCCAGTAAATATTCTAGAACCTACTTTTCTAACACCTTCAAACACTTTGTTCAATTTTGGCTTTGCTACCGAAATGCCAATATGCTGTTGTCATAACGAACTGAGATTACCCCTTAATCTATGTTTAATTTTATTTATTGATAATGTACTAACTGGATGGAATACTGTAGTAAAATGCTGAGAATTACATTCTGTATCGCAAGTACTGTTTTGGAATAAAGCAAATTATTATTATTATTATTATTAATTATTATTATTATGTAATAGAAGTAGTGTTAAGCGTCGAACCTCCAACTAATTATGCTATTAGCAAACTAGTTGGCTCTTCTGCCTTCTATTTCTAATCCAAGCTCAGAATTTTTGATTTCACTTATAATTTTAGCTATTAACATTATTACCCATCATCATCATTAATT
Organism: Trichobilharzia regenti; assembly: GCA_944472135.2. NCBI lineage: Eukaryota > Metazoa > Platyhelminthes > Trematoda > Strigeidida > Schistosomatidae > Trichobilharzia > Trichobilharzia regenti. The sequence goes on along the minus strand of OX235262.1, from coordinate 1,460,865 downwards.
TACACTTCTTGTATATTTTTGAGTCTATTGTCACAGTAAATACCAAGAAAGCTGCTACTATCAGTCCAGTGACATTAATTTACTTTTTCGAATTTAGTTTTTGACTTTCTCTAGTAAATTAGACTCACTATTGTGCGAGATGCTAAAAATTCCACGCTGTATCTTAATTGACTTTTTGGAATTGAGCAGAATATCATTATTATTATTATTACTATAGAACAACCATTCTGACCTAATTTGGAAGTCTTCAGCATTTCGCAATCATGACCCAACCACAGTTCAGATCCAGAATCTAGAGGTTACGAAGCGAGTTTGTTGACCATTAGGTCCATGAGACGGAATAAAATGGTCCATTGATTCTAACTAATATATAAACATATACATCGGTAGGTGGATAGGTAGGTAGGTAGATGGATAGATAGTTAGCGTGAGTTATTAATTCATAACAACCCTATTCTGTTTGCATATGCTGAAAATAATTTTTCACATGAACAGTTATTTTTCCTACCATTTTTGTCCATTTTATTTCTTTTTTATCACGTGATTGGTTATACAAAAACAAAATTGTTACAATAATTCAAAACTTAGACACTTATATAAGTTTTCGTTGCTATCATCAAATAAGCTTGTATTCTATTGGTCAATAATCCAGCATGATTCTAACGTATATCAATTGCCAATCAATCTCCTGTTGAAAACTAGTTATCCTGGAGGTGATCTATGTAGACATGCACATCGAATATACAAGCAGGTTTACATTAATCTACAGAAAATTATAAATTATTGAAGTAAATTTCACCTTTAGATACCCGAAAGGGGAAAATGCACCAATGAATCACCTTGGTACACTCAGTCAGAACAATCAGACTGTGAAACCAAGTAAATGGTAGTATAATCATGGATTAAAATGTAATGAGATATTAAATAAGGCATCAGGTTAGGTATAAATGATGGCGAGGGTTAGGTTGACCTGATTAGATAGTTGTTAGGGTTGAGTGGTCAAAATTATAATTTAAGGGTTATCTCCTGTTCTAAGGTCTTACGTGCGTGTACGCCTCATCGGTGTTTAAACATTAACAACGAACTCCTAGGAACGTGGACTGCCAGAAACCACTTTTGCGTAATTCCTCCTGTTCACTTTGTGTAACAGAATTGAACATAGGTTGACATCAGTTACGGAAGCAACGGAAAGCCCCATGAGAGTATTGAATGGGGTCCCCATCCAATGGCCTATGAATTTCAACTTCTTCCATTTAGCGCAACATCTAGTCCACCTGATTCAATGGACTCACCAAAATGCTAGGTTACTTCCTACGGTTGAATGGTCTTCGAGCTCACCCTGTAACCAAAAAGCTCTGGGTCAGACTTCCAGGTGGTGCGAGAGAACGTCCGATAAGTCCCAAATCAAAGTGATGAAACAACTGTCCATTATTTCTCTAACTGATATCAACTCATGACCAGAAAAGTTTTTTGTCTGAGTTGTCTGTTTATTTCGCTAACCCAGTAAAATAAAAACAAATAACACTTTCAAGAACTTAAACAACAATTAGGAATGAAATGATGAGATAGGAAAAACAGAAGAAAACACCTGTGTGATATATGTGATAGTTATGATGACTAAAATTCAGTTAGTTTCACGACATGCACTAAAAATTAAACATAGAACTGTAATTCCATATCAGTGATGAAAGAAAGAAACATAACCATCGAGCGAAAAAACCGACAAAAGAATCGATATATATAAATATGTGGTGTTGTGAAAGAGAACAACTTGCGTCTTACTTGAAATAACTGTGAAACAAATAAACAGAATTAACAAGAGAGGGAAATTAATGTAAAGTCTGCGTTTGGTTGCGGTTGGTTATTCAAAAACCTGTGGTAACTCTGTGAAATGAATAGGGACTCTGGGACATCGACTTCGTTTTGAATAATTTCGGCATTCTTCTTTCTTTGTTTTGAGTGGGACGTAGGGTCCCACACCAGTATAAGCTTTGAAGTTTCAGAAGAAGTGGTGATTATTTTCACTACCTACAACCTTTCCTCTTTACCAGGCTTAGTAAGGACTAAGTGAAGGTTAAGAAAGAGTCGGCTGGGAATCAAGGTGTGGTTGGTGAGCATTCAATCACTGAAACACCGACATACAACTTCAACACAGTTGATCGCTAGTGTCATTTCGGGTGACGGTAGACAAGGGTGGAATCCAGGATTATTTTTAAATGCGAAACCATCTTTCACTGGGAAACTAGTTACATCCCGTTAATGAAGTTCAGATAGGATGAAATGTGACAGCTGGATGCCATTGCTGGCAAACACCAACCGAAAAATATCGTAATTGGTACAACTGTGCTTTCTGTTGTGTTGATATTTTATTTCCGATTAGATTCATTATAAACCGCTAATCTGACTGAAACAACTTGTGTTATGCATGTGAAGCTAACGTCTTCCACGTCAAATAACGTCGACTAATACGGGATTGTGTTGGAAAAGAATTCAAGATCATTATATACAATTCCAGGAACAGTTCATATGGTCATTTGTTGTTGTTTCTAGCTACCTACAGAGAGCTAGATTGTTAAACAGGGGTCCTTAAGAGGCTAAGAATCAATAGATTGAAACTATCTATGATATATATCAAAAAACTTCTCAATAGTGCAGATATATCCGCTCATTTTGGTCTTCCAAATTATTTTCCATTATTCTTATGCCTCACTCTGCAAGAACTGGCGTAGAATAATGCGAGATTCAGGAAAAAAAATCATGTGCTGATCAAATTGCAACTGTACGCACCATTATCCAAAAAAGAATAGAATGGCAGTCAAACCGGAACCTCACCTTCATCAACTTAGAAAAAGCCTTCGATAGAGTAGATCGAGAAGTGATTTGGAAACTACTTCAACTCTACAGCTTACCTCAAGTCTTTATCCACCTCATTCAACAGCTGGAAACGTGTCAAGTGATCCACAATGGAAAACCTATCGAGGTATTTCAATTAAAGACGGGTAAGACAAGACCGCTGCAGAAACTTCAAGCCACTAGCTTGAAGCTCTATGTTCCACTGGGGAACATAAAGGAAAAAAGTTAAGACTGTCTATTATCACTGATGATATTCTTAATTGTGGCAGACTGGATTATGCACTAAACTGTGGGCAGCGGGAAGGCAGCAATACACTAGGCACCGATAAGAAACCTCTAGAGGTTCTGGATTAAGAAGATAATTTATGCTTTAATGTCACAAACACGCGAAGATGCACAGGTTAAAACCAAACAAACTAGCTGAAGAGGCAGCGATAACAGGAATCCAGGTGAACACTGAGAAGACTGAGGTGATCAAGATAACCAACCAACATTAACAGCAAAAATAATCAACACCAATTACAATCAACTGGAGAGATTTGATGAAAATTACCTTCATCACTTATCTAGCCAGGCAGTGTCGTTTCAATTACAGGTGGAACGGATGAACACGTTAAAGGCAGCCACAATTGGAAAGGCAAGATACGCCTCCATCAACATGAAATCGGTATGGAAATCTTCCGCGCTCAGCATAAAGAACAAGCGTGACTAGCGTGTCACGAAAAGGATTATTAACAGGTTGCATAGTTCTATCAACAACTGCCTTCACTGGTTCCATACTGAAGATCAAATGGCTATTCAGGACTGGTAAAGCGAGACAGGCGTTCATTACTCTAAAAATCTACAACGTTTATCACATGAAACAACATCTAAGTATTTAAAAATTAGACCAAGTCAATGTCCCTAAATGGCTCATCAAAACAAAAAACTTCCAACAAACCGTCGACTATCAATCAGTAGATGTCACATGACATTTTCTCGAGTGAAACTCGAATGAGAAAAGAAACTCTGGGTATAAGTCTAAAAGTGGTATGGAGAAGATGTTGTGAATAAGGAATTTAAAGTTTGTGGACATTTACAGAACCAGTGGAAAACGAGAGCAGTGAAGTAAGGGTAACGCATATTTTACTCTGAGACTGTATATCCCACTCAAAATGAATAATCATAATTACAATAATAATAATAGTAATAGTGATGGATGAACTTACTTTCCCTGTTCATGGAGCATAGTCACAGAATCGATTACTGTGGCGGTTAATTCATCAACTGAATGTGTTTCATTCTCTGTAGATGATTCTTTGATAGTCGGTTGTCTACTTTTCTGATTGCTTTTGGACAATTTTGTACTTTGTTGTAGAATCTTTATTTGATGAATGGGTTAGAAAGAAAGATGGATCAATAAAATAATGATGGATGGAAATACATAAAATTTAGATTGTTTCACTATGATTTTTAAACTTTTGTATTCTTTGTTAATTCAAATTTACAACCGAATAAATTAATCTAGTCTATCTTCTATGAAAGCATATGCTTAGCCATATTCATATTTTCAAAACGATGCAATTGAATATTGGCAAAGTTCAACAATAACGTCTCAAAGGATAAGAACGCACGAGTTTCCTTGAGCCGATCAATCATAAAAAATTGAGAAATGCTTGCACAAAAGTCACGTTTATTTACAAGAAAATGCATGAAGACACATTTAACAGGGTACCTTTCTCTCACATGACTTAAAAATACATCCTAGTTACAATGAGGACTATCAGTTACTAAATTAGACTAGTTTCTGTACATGTATTCAAAGAGGTAACTGAAGATGAGCTGTTTTTGTCAATCGTTTATCTCTCTTATCCTGTTTTGCAGGCTTCTCCAACCCCTAGGTTGAATTACAGTGGTATGGTTTCGAGTAAGAGGATCGACGACTACTTACCAGGGAAATGTGGTACAGCGGTTAGGAGTCTTGCCGACCATGCACATGGTCCGGGATCCGATCCCCTGCCGACGCACACCTGATATCTATGGTCGACCTTCAAAATTTGGGCTACCGATATCACATGCTGAAAATTCCATACTTGTACCAAAAATACAGTGTGGAATCAAGCTGTAATCAAAATAAATAAAAATAAATGACATAAACTACACATCTACTCCTAATCGAAACCCTAACCTAAATCCTGACCTTTACGCTAACCCTAACCCTAATTACAACCCTAATCCAAACCGTAATTCTAACCTCAATACTTACCTTTACCCTAATCCCAACCCTAACGAGCTATTAACACATTGTCAAAACAGTACTTAGAAACATGATCTGGATGAAATTTGCTGCTTAGCTGGTTAACAAGCGTTGATATTTCAGCTATGATAATGACAGTGCCGTTAACCAACGACTAGCATGTGTTTAAGGTCATTGGGGCGCTCATACTCCTGGGAAGCGCGTTATTGTCGAACTTCTCCACAGTTTATTTTCATATTAATACCATTCAGACATGAGATAATATCAACTTAAAGATCATCATTAATTTCAACGAAGACTTACTCTTCTCTCCATTTTGGAAAAATTTTATTTTCATAAAGTCTCACACAGTGTTATACACTAAGTAATATTCACTGATGACAACGTTTCGAGCAAAATTTATTACCGCTCATAATTATATCAAGGCAGTCACACACACACACACAACTTTCTTGCTTTATTTATATACACATAGGTAAAAATTGATAATTACACATTTGAATAAAATCGATATAAGTAAGATACTCTACCGAACGAAATGCGCAAGTTCTATCCTTATATCAAATTACTCTTTTTCATTTAGTGTGATATTATATTATTCTCAAGGTGTAAAGTTACATGCTAATAGTAAATTGTTATCTTAGTAACAAAAAGGAATATTTTCAAAAATGTTTGATTGGAACTATAAATGTTTTTTTAATGACAAAATTTCTGTGATATAAAAAAGCTTTATTCGGGTAGAAACTCAAATAGAATTCAATTTACTACGCATCATCATCCAACAAAGCATGGAAGGAATGGCAATCAAACCTCTACCTCAACTTTATAGACTTTGAAAAGGCCTTCATCAGACAGCGTTGACTGCGAAGTAATTTGCAAACTACTCGAGTACTACAGTGTGCAGCGCACAAATATTCATCAACCTTATTCAACAGCTGTACGACAACGGAACATGTCAAGTGATCCACAATGGAAAACTCAGCGAGGCGTTTGGAGGAAACACAGTAATCAGACAAGGTGCTTATTATCACCCACGATGATATTCCTTATTGTGGTGGACTGACTGGATTATGCGTCAGACAGTGGGAAACGAGAAGACAGGGATATCCTAGACAGAGAGACGCGAAGAACCTAGAAGATCTGGATTTCGCGCGTGGATGATTTATGTTTGCTGTCACACAAAATCGGAGACTTACAAGCGAAAACCGTCAAACTGGTCGAAGAAGCAGCCGGCGAAGACGGGACTCCAGGTGAACATAGACAAGACGGAGGTTATGAAAATAACCAACCAACCAACAACAACAGCAACATCCAGCGTCAATCACCATCAACGGGAGGGATTTGAAAGAGGTCACTTCATTCACTTATCTAGGGAGCTTTGTCTCAACTACAGGAGGAACGGACGAGGAAGATGTCAAATCGAGAATCGGGAAGGTGAGAAACACATTCATCAACCTGAAACCAATCTGGAAATCTTCGTCACTCAGCCAGAATCAATGACAAAATTCGGATTTTCATTACAAACGTCAAGTCACTTCTCCTATATGGATCAGAAACTTGTTGGGCGGGTCACAAAGAATATCTCCAACAGGCTATTGTAGGCCTTTATCAACAACTGTCTTCGCTCTTTACTGAAGATCAGATGGCGGTGCCGGAAATGAATCACCAACAAGAAACTATGCGATCAAACAAAACAAGAACCAATCGCCAACCAACACATATGAAGGAGAAAGTAGCGATGGATCGGACACTCGCTGAGGAGGCCGGTTGGTGACATCGCGCGTGCGTCAGGCCATTGCTTGAGTGGCTTCCGAAAGGGAAGTGGCGAGTAGGACGTCAGTGCAAGGGTGACATGGAGGAGATAGAGTGAAGAGGAGTTGAAAGAGTATGGACTAACATGGACGCAGGTGCAGGTGAAAAGTACAGCAGAAGGAAGACAGAAGCAAGTGGAGACGTGCAGGTGAAGCCCTATTTTCCACTAGGAACCCAAGGGAGCAATAATGATAATAAGTAAATTAAATGACAATGTATTTATTTATCTTTTATTATGGCTTGACTCCACATCGTAATTTTAGTACAAGTGTGAAATTTTCAGCATGTGATTTTGGGAGCCCAAATTTTACAGGTCGATCATTGCATATCAAGTGTACGTCGGCAAGAGATCGAACGCTGGATCATGTGCATGGTCGGCGAGAGTCCTAACCGCTGTGCCACTGACTCACAATTGTTGCTAACTAGTTTCAAGAAAGTGTACATCGCAAGGAACATTGCGTCTGCATAAAGAAACGGTGAAACTATGTTCAGATAGTCAAATTCTCCACTTATATTCATCAAAGTTGTTTGCAAACCATGCATGTGATTGTTGGGATTGAGTAAAGTTCAACCCAAAATTGAACGGGAATCACGTCAGCAACAGTGGTAATAAGGGATGGAAATTTAATGTATCTGGTGTTAAGACTGATCAGGTCCGTTGTCGGCTTAGTAACTGAAAAAATTTATCGTGTATGCCACCAACGTTTCTGCGGTCTGAAGAAGATTGATTTGTACTCTTTTAGCAAGAATCCCGCGTATTCTATAGATGACTCTGGAGGATGCTTGTGAGTTAGTTTGGTATCCAGGTTTGGTCAGGTGTTCAAGGATTGAGCCGTGATGGAGAGATCTTTTTTCCCCTTTATAAAACCATAAAGGTAGGTGTTCGGTGATACATCTGCATATCAAAATCTGAGTACTGCCTACAAACTTGGCTTCACAGGAGCAGATGAATTGATGAGGTAGCCAGCAGTGGTAGCTTATCCTTCATGTTCTCGCTAGTTATTTGTTTTGTAGAGGAATGTCTACCGCATGTTACCACTGTTGTTAACTTGAATCTCATCCAATTTTAAGTTGAATTCTACTCAGTAGCATCAGTTACACTGCGTCACTCAATCTACTTACTGAATTGTATTTTAGTTTCTACCGAATTAATGCTCTCTACATTATGTAGTTATTTATCTGAAATGTACAGTTCTAATGATATATCTTTGGAAATATTCCTTTTGTCGCTAAGACAACAATTTACGATAAATGCACGACTGTACAGCCTAAGAATGATATCGCTGAAAAGCATAACTCTTCGCTGAATGTATTTTCTTTGCTATGACTCGGTGAGGATTTTCAATTTGATATATATATATATATATATATATATATATATAGTGTGCGTCGGTGGCACGGCGGTAGAATGCCTGCCAACCATGCCTCATGTGGTTCGAGTTTCGATCCCCGGCTGAAATACTCCTTTACCTCACTAAGCCAGTAATTAGACTGGTAAAGAGGGAAGTTTGGGCATGGGGCTAGCAACCCCATCCCGGAGAAATAAACACCACCTCTACCGAAACCTCAGGTCTTTAGCTTGAAGCCCTGTGTTCCACTGGGAACGTAAAGGAATAAAATATATATATTCTTTCCCCTATTGTTTGTTGCCACTTTCCACATCTCCAGAATAGGCGTTATGTCCTTTCGATTGAACGCGTCTGGTGTTCAATAGACAAACAAAGCCTCAGTGACTAACCTCTCTCCTCTTTTCACCTAACTATGTTCTTCTTTAATACTCTCAACCTGTCCCACCTCACCTGTTGTGTGATTACATAGAATGCAATGCAATGGCCGAGATTTTTCTCAAGTTATCTAACTCAGCAGGGTCAACCATTCTAACTGCAGCTAAATTTTGATGTTCTAATAATCTAATTGACCCAGATCTTCAAGTATTGGTTTTTAGGGATTTGATTGATTGGTTACAGCATTTCATCACCATTGAAAAACCTGGTAGTACTGGACAGCTGTTTCGTCCACCAGAGTTCGAATTCAGGACCTTCCGTTTACAAGGTGACCATTATGATGAAATCCTGTAACCAATCAATCAAATCTCTACAAACCAATACTTGAATATCAATGAGATGCTCACTTGCTTGCTTTGTGACCAGAAGATCCTGGGTTTGAACTCCGGCGGGTGCGTAGTGATAAAGTGTCCCAAACTAGGACGAAACAGCTGTCCAGCACTCCCAGGTTTTCCAATGGTTCTCTAACCAATGCCAGCTCATGATGAAATCCTGTGACCCACATTTACTGTTTTCACTCATGTCATAGATCTCACAGTCATTAAATGATATTTGGTCAGTTATTTTATTTTCCTTAATTCAATCTATCGGGCCTTTAGTCGGACAAAGTTTGTCTATAAGTAAGCTGGTTGAATGCTGCCCGAATTCCAGACTGATTGAGAATCCTAAGTAAGCCCCGTGACGTTCCTTCTTTATACGACAGTTCTAGAGAGGCTTTGATTCCTACATTATTTTCATTGTTTTTCATTACAAATCTTATTTTTTTCGATGGTTCTTTATATACTTCTGAAGGCATTCTGGTGAGTAGTGTGTTACAATCCACTAGTAAAGTTTTTCTGTCTAATTTCATTACTTAAATGTTCTATATTACTAGTTAGTTAGGCTTCTGGCCCAATTATAGAGACAATTTAATTAAAGTTATGTTTACCTGTTTTGGCTGGAATGAATTTAGGTCTGAACATTTATTATTAGAGTGTAGGCCGGTTTTCTAACTAGTACCAAACGCCCCATCTTGTTTTCGTTTTATTATATAGTCTAGCATAGCTAACTCGGCTTTCTTACTGAAAAGTAAGTTGGATTCCATCTAGCATTCGGTTTATATGTGTTAATAACGTAGAGATATGTTCAGATCTCGACACAAAGAACGTATGTCATCCAAATGCCTCCACCATAACCTGGAAGAAGGATTAAACGTTCTAAGAAGCTTATGCTCCAGCTACAACTATGTGGCACCTTGGTGATTCAGATAGTCACACTAAAAATAAGCGCTGAAGATATTATCCAATAAGCATGTGAAAATCTTAGTGTAAAGCTTTTAATTAATGGATATCATAGGACTTTGATTGAAAAATAAATCACTCGTATCCAAGTTATAGCGTAGGAGGAGACACTAATTATTTACTTTGTATGCAAAGATGAGACCGCTACAAAAGAGCTTGGAATTCATCTAACCAAGAGTATCTAACGCACCTTCTTTACAGCTGACTTACACTTTTTATTGACGAGTCTGGGTTTGATTCAGCGATGTGTCAAGGATAGACTGAGGCTTATTTTCACCTCTAATCTAATCTAATATCATCTAATCAGTGTGCACCGTGATGACGAGCTATCTAGAATGGTGGCCACACTGCAAACCAGAATGATTGATAGCATTCAGTCTACACCAAAGAAAGGACTAGACACATCACACTAGCTACTAGTGTCCAATCAAAGTAAGTACTAACTTCTTTGCTGATATTCTATTTTGATAGGCAAATTTAATTTAATTTTTTTTTAATTTTTGATTACAGCTTGATTCCATACTGTATTTTTGGTACAAGTATGGAATTTTCAGCATGGATATCGGTAGCCCAAATTTCGCAGGCCGACCATAGATATCAGGTGTGCGCCGGCGTGGGCTCGAACCCCGGACCATGTGCATGGTCGGCGAGAGTCCTAACCACTGTGCCACCGACGCACACAAAACATCTAATATAGAGGGAAAATCTGGAAACACTCACCTCATCCATTTCTGTCCTCGACTGTATTCTATTCGAAGCGACATCTAAATCACCTGAACTTTCAGTAGTGGTGATTGTTGTAAGGATAGGAGTATTGATAGTACTTGTGATAGTATTATTATTATTGTTACTGTTAGTGGCATTTCTCAGTTGACTTAATAATCGCCATTCATTATTGGCAAAATTTTTCAATTCTTGATAAAAGTCATCTATAGTTAATGCTTCAGAAATACACTAAAAAAATAAAGAAACAAATCAAAAAGCCAAAATTAGCGGGATTTACTTTCATTTGAAAAAATTTGATGACAGGTTTTCTTGTTTTTCAAGACAAATCGGTTAATACATTTATACATACCTGTTAGTTGACTTATCCAGGCAGCATCGTTTCAACAGCAGGCGACAGCACGGATGATGACGTCAAAACCAGCCATAATCGGAAAGGCTAGACAGACATTTGTCACTCTGAAACCAGTTTGGAAATCGTCTGCACTCCACAGTATAAAGAACAACATTCAGATTTGCAACATAAATTTAAGTCAGCATGCCACAGCGGTAGAATGCTCGGCCAACCACGCCTCATGTGGTTCGGGTTTCGATCCACGGCTGAAGTACTCCTCTACCTCATTAAGCCAGTAATTAGACTGGTAAAGAGGCAAGGTTGAGCATGGGTCCAGAAAATCCATCTCGTAAAATTAAAACCCACTGCTACGGAAACTTTAAGCCTCCAGCTTGAAGCCCTAAAGTCCAATGGAAACGTAAAGGAATAAAAATCAATCAAGTCAGTGCGTCACGAGAAGGCTTTCTAACAGGCTATTGCAGACTTTTATCATCAGCTGCCTTCACTGACTCCTTAATAAAGGTCAAACGACCAGAAAGGATTAGCAACTTGTTGCATAGCAGTTATGCAGCAGAAAGTGAAGATGGATTGTGCGCACACTGAGGAGATCGTTGGCTGACATTCCGTGCCAGGCAGTCGCTCAGTTAGAATCCGAATGCAGGATGACAAGTTGGATATGAGTTCAAGAATGGCGTCGAGAAGATGGTACGAGGAGGCGATCAGGAAACAGAGGCAATCGTGAGGTCAGATAAAAAGGACCGCAGAGAATAGAAAAAAGTGAAGATGTGCTGTTGAATCCCTATGTTCCACTTGGAACCCAAGGGAATAACAATAACTTTAATTTCACATAGGGGTCTGCAATAGCTGATGAGAACCTGTGAAATAGAATGATGATATCATTTTATACTCCGAATTTGGTCTTTATTTCATCATCGATACTTTCTCATTTGCATTCACACAAGTCTACTATAGCTGTGATTGTGGCAGAGTATTTTGTTGGATAGAGTTTTGGCGTTTGAACTGATGGATACTGGCTTTGAATCTCGGTGGGGGTTCTCACCAATCCTCTGAAATGTAGTCAGATCTATAAGGTGAAACACGCCCTTTAGATTCTACAACCACTTGAAGGCATTATGTGTTGTAGAACAAAAAACTTAGTTGTAACCATAATAGCATGAATACAATGATGCTATTATTTAGTAATAATAATGACGATAATGAGAAATAAGGAAAATTGTTAGCAGCTACACTTTTCAATAAACAAAGTGAACTCATTCTCGTTTTACTGGAATCATGTTACTTAGTATCTCATTCTACTTTTCTTGTTATTAAGACTATTATATTGAAAAATTGAGTATTTTTCTCCTATAGAGTTGCATTCTCCACACATACACACATATATAGGCATATTATCTTCAACCGGTAGAGCAATTAAGGACAAGTAGCCATTAGCGACGACATTTGGTAGTGTTACTCGCGGTAAATATGTCATAAATTGGTAGAAGCTGAAACTCATGAACTGGCTATTGAGTTGGTTGAAGCGGTCTGCAAGCTCAGCTTATAACGGGAAGGTTCTAGGTTCGAACCTTAGTTATTTGAGTGGATGCGTAATGTCAATGAGTGTCAGACTAGGCTGAAGAAAAAGCTGACTGTTCAGTACTCTGGATCATTGCTCTCTAAGACATCACTCGAGTGAAACTCGAATTGGAAACGATGAGTTGGACGTTGGCTGACATGAAGGAGATCATGTGAAGTGGAGGTACTACCATATGGGAAAGCGTAAAGCCAGCTAAAGTAGATAGCAGAGAACAGAATGAATTTGAGGCGTCCTAGTGAAGCCCTGTGTTCCACATGGGACAACTATTGCTCACTTTCTTCTTGGAGTGGAAGATTTCAGTGGCACACCACTGCAGCACCCACTTCTCTGTTGTCACATTAAGCTGACTTCATCACATCTGTAAGCTTTCTTTTTCTTCTCACGTCAGACTTAGACTCACGACAAACTCGTTATTTTCCATTCAAGTTCAACACGAAGGTCTCTTTGGCGCACAGTATAACTTGAATATCTATTTGGGCTATGTTTAATCCATTCTCATTTCCATTTGCGTGTTAGGTGGGCAACAGACGGTTTCGCTGCCAGAGTTCTCAGTTGCTTGAGTATCCTTTCTAACCATATGATCTTACCTGACAGGTGTACCAAGCTTTTCTTATTGAAATGTTCTGGTTATTCCATTCCTAAGATCCCTGAGAAATTACAACTAAAAAGACGTCTGCGTCAAATCTTCAAAGTTATTCAAGCACATAAGTAAAACTGCCGAATTTCGCCTTCTAACTATTATAATATATATGACGAGAGGTCCTAATTTCATATCCATTCAACTATTCTTTCACCTATCCACCCTCTGCCACTTCTGACACACCTCTCGTGCCCATGTCCATGTCCGCCGAGGAAGTGTATCTCGGAGACACGGAACGGAACATGCATAATTACTATATGAATTGGCTTTCCACTGTTCAATATTTAATTTTGCATACTTTACAAGGGTAGAAACAGAATGAGGAAGAAAATCAGGTCAAAATAGGAGAGAAAGAAAGTAGGAAATAAAAACTAGAGAGTAATAATTTAATCACGAAAAGTAACAATGTCAGAAATTTACAAGTTGTAACATGAATATTACGAATATTAATTATTACTTTTTTTGTGTTTAAGCTTACTAATCGATTGAAAACACTTTTCTTCCGGTGGAATAGAATAAGGCAAGACACACTGTATTTTTCTAATAGAGAGTGTTATCAGAGTTATAATGGCATCTATCACCTTTTTAAATACCGTTGACTGTTTGACAGACTGTCTGTCTGTCTGGATTCAACATAGAACTTGGCACCGAAGTGCAGCAGTTCGAGTTGCCACGTTCCAAATTGACAGACTGAGTGAATAAGAAGTACCGAGAGCCGCAAAGAAGTGCTGTGTTTTAAGATGCCCTAAACCTTCATTATTATGACTGTTACCTTAGGTTTCCAGTGGAATATAAGGCTTCACAGCAGTACATCTCCACTTTGTCCTATTTCCTGCTGTCCTCATTTCTCTCACCTCTTCTTCACACAATCACATTCAATGTCACTCTCGAAGCGAGGCTAAGTCCTGGTCTTCTAGAGTCATATTTTCGGTTTGTTGTATTCGTGTCTTCTCGCTCCCTTGCAGATTCTTCGTCAGAATTAAGTCTAACACTATCAGGAATATCGTCCGTGATAGTAGGCAGGCTTGTCTTACCCCTGTATACACTTCAGACGCATACACCTCAATAGAGGAACATATTGATTAAATAAAAAGAAATATAACGGATCTTCAGTAGAGAAAGGAAGGAATGGATATCTCTGAGCCATAGTGAACAATATTTATGTGGCAATTGGACTAACTTTCCAGGGTAGGGTCATTAACCCTACGCCCAACCCTCTCTTTTTCCGTCTTAGGACTGTCTAGAAAGTTAGTAAACTATTAAAGTAGGCATGGATGACATGGAAGAGATCGTGTGAGTATGAGATGGGAAACTGGATAAAGAGAACTGCAGAGAACAGGAGAAAGTGGAGATGTACTACTGAACCACATGTTCCACTCAGAACCATAGGGAATAATAGTATAGAGTAGTTATTGTAAAACATTTATAAAAATGGTGTTACATATTACAATAAAATTGTGAATAAGCTTCGTCCAGATATTATTGAAAACAAAACACGTAGTTCAGCGAAGCGGCCTCACATGAAATTTACTTGAGCCTGGATTTCAAGGGAGGCTTAGCTAGCTAGATCCTAAAGAGAACAATTTCATCACCTTTGAGAGGAACATTCACCTCAGAAACGGTGAGAGTAGTCTCTTCTGGTCATCCATTGGTCCCCGGGAGGTTTGCAGAAAAGTCCTCGAGTCTGAGCCCATTCATGTGCATATATCAATTCACCTGTTCTTTTTGAGTCCGGTATATTGGCCGTTATACCCGTATCCTGTCTAAATGAATCCAGGATGGTTGTAGAAAGTTAGTATTGGCTGTGTCAGGAGTGAGATAATCGAATACCTTGTCAACAATGGCCATTTCATCTTAAAAAATGCCTCCTTCAGAGGGATCTAAAGGGAGAAGAATAACCTACCAAAGACAGGAAATATGGTTCCATCTCCTTCGCATTTCTGAAGCTGTAGTCATTCATTTAGAGGAACTGAAGCTGTGCAAACAAAAGAAAATTATTCGACCACTTCTACTACCACGATAACAGCCTTGTTGACTTGTGTTAAGCTACGTTTTGAAAGGTTGTGTTTTCTAACTTCTTATAACTTGTATTTTTTCTTCAGAACTCTTACATAATTACATATTTTCCTTCATTTCTATGTGAATCCTGCTCACAACTCACTTACTAAATTGTTGATCTTATTATGTAACTCTAATACACTGATTCAACTCGTTTTATACATTGACTAATACTAATAAATATGTTTTTTACAACTCATTACTTTTGTTACCATCCTCTTTCATGAAAAGCAGATTGTATATAAATGGTATTGTGCAGCTTTAGATGGGAATATATTCGCCGACAAGAGCCTGGTCACTGTAAAACGGCTTTTATTTTCATTATTATAATATTATTATTCCCTCGGATTTCGATTGAAATATATGGCTTGAACAACACATCTACACTTTCATTGCTTTTCTGCTGTCCTTTTCAGCTGGCTAACCACACGATTGCCCACAGTCTCTCATATTCTCCCCGATAATCTTCTGCATGTCACCGTCGTGCCAAAGATCCACCCGTCGCTTCCCAATTGGATCCTATTCAAGCAGTGGCCTGGCGCGCAATGTAATTGAATGACCTTTTCAACTTATGCCCTATCCATCTCCATTTCTTCCCATATATATATATATATATATGCGTCGGTGGCACAGTGGTTAGGACTCTCGCCGACCATGCGCATGGTCCGGGGTTCGAGCCCTCGACGACGCACACCTGATATCTATGTTCGGCCTGCGAATTTCTGGCCACCGTTATCCACGCTGAAAATTCCATACTTGTACCAAAAATGCAGTGTGGAATCAAGCTGTAATCTAAATAAAAAATATATATATATAGGTAAAAGCTTTCCTAAACATATGTCTTCTCTCGACACCGAACATCAGATGGACAGCTGGAGAAGATAAGTGACAGTGAACTCTAGAAGATAGAGTACCAGCCAGCAAGCAACTGCCTAACCAATACGCGAAAGGATATATACACAGACTAGATATGACCTTAGGAAATCATCAAGTGATCTAATACACCGTGTCCTCCATTGAAATTCAAATGAGAAGTGATAAGTTAGACATAAAGGAATAACATGAAGAAGAGCATTTAAGAGGGGGGAACGAGAGATTGTGGAAAGTAGAGAACTAAGTGTTCGGTTGAGTCCATACGAGACAGAAAGGAACGATGTCGATTAATAACAGTAATGTTGATAAACGTTTTCATCAGCACTGGGACTTATTCATTGATGATTTGTACTCAGTATTCAATTATTCTAAGAAAATATATACTAATTACCATGAATAGGAGAAATCTAAAGAATGTTGTCTATTCCACAAATCTGATCACCTCTGCATTGTTTACACCACGGATAATACATCTGGAGATGCCTTCGTCAATCAGTCAGCCAAAACAGTTCTTACAGTACAGTTTGAAATTCTTAAACTTTGATATAAAGTTGCATCCAAATTAGTCAACAACAAAATGTATATTACAAGGTATAGGTAACCAAAATTGATAATACCAACCTTTTTGGCATTACCAGTAACCATAATTTCAAAAAAGGTGCAAAATTGTTTAAAATTATGTTCATAATGTTAATAGCTAAAATTATAAGTGAATTGAAATATTTTTCAGCCTAGATTACAAATAGGAGAAGGTAAGAGAGCGAATTAGTTTGCCAATAACATAGTTAGTCATAGATTTCACGCTTAACACAACCTCTATTACATGGAACACGGGAGGGTCATGCATGATATCGTTGAGGTGTTGTACTTGTTTGTATGGGCATATAGCCTTTTATGATGGCTCTTATTCCTACCAGATGAGATACAAGCTGGGGAAGAGCAGTGAATAGAGAGAGTATTGAGAGTCATATAATATAGACTTAACCGATTTCCATATAATATAGTTCTTTCAAAGTAGCGCAGAAAAGACTAACGGAAGAACAGTGTAGAGGAATAGATCAGACGCAGGAGTTAGCAAATTTTATAAACAGAGGTTGAATTATCTCTGATTATCTCAACTTCCTAATGTAGTGGATTAGACGGAATGGTTTCTTAGAAAATGACAAAATATAGGAGGACCAGGAAACGTCAGAAGATAGAAATATATCAAGATTTTTCATGCCTCGCTTAGTTTATATTTCAGTGCCTTTCATCCTACAAGCAGTATTTTGTGAATAAGCGAGTTCGTGTGAATCAAGTTAATGCGTAAAGGTGAAGTTAACTGCGTAACGTTCAACGGAGGGATTTAAATTCAGACCATTAAGCTTAGACCACCGGCTAATGTTGGACAGAAGGCTATTCAGTCAGTTTAGAACAGTCAACTTGGGAGGTGATTGGCAACGAGACAGTACATAAAGTCGTCAGCATAAATTTGATCCCTTCAGAACAAGGCAAGTTAGTCATGTAAGAAGAGGAGAGAGAACGGCGCCCCAAGGGACATCAGCTTTAGTATGCAAGTCAGAGGAAGATTTGTCTTTATATACAATATAAAACATTCTGTTCAACGAACAGGAATGCAATCAGCTCAGGACTGAGTTTGATTCAGGGAATAAAATAAATAGTAATTGTTATTATTAAAATCAGTTCTTATATGTGGTCCACAGACGGGATCAGTCTCCGAAAGTATTTCCAAACAGACTAAGCCAATTTTGATCAGTCCTTTAAGATTTTTTGGTACCCAAGTTCGGATATACCTGTCTGAACAAGATAAGTAAGCAACAGGGAACTCTGGAAGGTAGCAAACCAACTAAGAGCTCACTATCTAACAAATATTCTGAAGAAAATGAAAATTGATTAGACCTTCGATTTATATCACACGTAAAGCTATGGAACAAAAAGTGATGAAATGAACCCAATTAGATGAAATGAACGTCAGAGAATGTCACGAGGGAGGTTTTGTGAAGAGGAAATGAAAATCCAGGTTAAGTGTGGGACTAGTAAACAAAAGACTACAGTAAACAGAATATTAGCAATATGTACAGATGAAGCAATACTTTCCATTTGCAACCCCTTGAGATAAATCATTTTAATAGATATAATAATTCAGTTAACTGTTTTAAAATGTTAGTTCGTAAAGATTTGATTTGTTTCAACTTTAACCACGGATTGATATAAGATTGAAAACCATTGAAAACGAATACTGAACAACAGTTTTTCCTAGTTTGGGACATTTTGCCCCCACACAGAGTTTCTAGCCCAGGACCTTTGGTTTACAGGAAAACCTCGTAGACCATTCAGCCTCTGGGATCCAACTCAATGGCTTATAAGTCTTAACTTCTTCCGGTCTGTAATCTCAAGGTGACCGTAAGCCAATATCATCCACAGCGAGTATTTTTTCTCACTTCCGGCCTAGTGAACTCTGGGCAACTTCTGACTCTAGTTAGCATCAGATCATTATCTGTCATAACATATTTTTAATCATCATTGTTATTTTTAAACATATTTTACAATTTATTCAGTGAAAAGTAGATATATGCTGCTTACCTTATTACAACCAGATCTGAGGATTTTATTCATGAGGATTCTTTTCTGATCTACAGAACTGGAAAAAAAAACATGTAGAAAAATCACTTAGTTAGATAATGTTAGAAGAAACTGTAATGCGACGCTTTTAATATTTGTAATTTGATAGCTGGTTCAAAGTAATCATGTTTTACAAGACAATTGCAGCGAAGAAAATTTTCTTTTCGACGAAGTCATCATCTAGGGATAGTTGTACATTCGTGTATATATGATAAATGGGTGGGAAGGTTCCAGAATAATTTCCCGTTAAGGGTCAAATTAATAAAAATTACAATTAGGAATTAGAATGCCATAATATACACAGGGGGAGACAGATAAAACTCAAACAGAGTAGCATCATAATTACTAAGAAGATTGACATTGTACAATTGGGAGTTAGAAATATAGAAATAACAAAATAGACAAGATGTTTAGATAAAAACTAATGTGATGAATAATTTTCGATAAAGAAAGGAAGACGAAATTTGCAGTATAAAATGATATCATCATTCTATTCCACAGGTTCTCATCAGCTGCAGACTACCTGAAATTACAATGGTTATATAGATGATAATAACATACTTTAATGTTCGAGTGGTGGTAGAAAAGAGATACTATAAAATTGACGCATCTAAATGAAAGCATTACAATGTTTTTAGTTTAAGTTTTCATCATCAATGCTTATGAATTCACGTGCACTTGCGGGAGCAAGTACATTGGAAGGACAGAAAGAAGGGCTTCTATCCGGTTTTCTGAACATATTCCCAAAAACCTGTGCCTGAAAGGAAGCAGATATTCCCAGAGTGCAATTACCAGACACATTATTGATACCGGACATCTCGTAGAGATTTCTAAGTCCTTCAAAATATTAAATAGACAAAGGACAGCAAATTTACTACGATTTGCCGAAGCAATCGCAATCAAAAGACTTAAACCAGACTTATGCATACAGAAAGAGAGTGTGATTAACCTCTCACTCCCTTGGTAACAGAATTTTGATTTTGATTAGTCATCTAATTCAGTGATCTCAACTCACTGAACAAATCTTAATCTCATAAACTGTAACCGTTTTTGTTTTTTTTTTTTTTTTTTTCTTGAGTTGCTATGTGAACCTAAAAGCTAACACTGTTCTGTTAATCAATTTTTTCTGTTTTCTCTCTTACCCCTCCCCCTCTTTTCAACTTTAAAAGTGTATAAATTGATGATGAAAACTTAAACTAAAAACATTGTAATGCTTTCATTTAGATGCGTCAATTTTATAGTATCTCTTTTCTACCACCACTCGAACATTAAAGTATGTTATTATCATCTATATAACCATTGTAATTTCAGGTAGTCTGCAGCTGATGAGAACCTGTGAAATAGAATGATATCATTTTATACTGCAAATTTCGTCTTCCTTTCTTATCGAAATTTATCAAGGGAACCAAATGTATGAATTTGATGAATAATTGTTTATGCAATCAGGGATTAAATATGTATTTTCATACCCGAACTTCGTGTTTATTTTGTCATTTTACTATTTCTACATATTTAATCCCTGATTGCATAAACAATTATTCATCACATTAGTTTTTATCCAAACATCTTGTCTATTTTGTTATTTCTACATTTCTAACCCCTAATTGCACGATGTCAATCTTCTTAGTTATTATAATGCTACTTTGTTTGGGCTTTACCGCACCCCCTGTTTATTATGGCATTCTAATTCCTAATTTTAATTTTTATTAATTTGACCCTTAACCGGAAATTATTTTGGAACTTTCCCATCCATTTGATATAAGTACACAAATGTACAGCCTAGATGATGTATTCGTCGAAAAGAAAATTTTCTTCGCTGCGATTGTCTTGTAAATAACTCCTAATCATGTTTTACTGAATTTAGTTGGCTTTGGACGTTTTGTTTTGTTTTGTCAGCTTTCCTGGTTACTATTTATCTCTTAGTGTTGAGGATATTTCGAAAGAAACGATAAAGACTGACTCGTGGGAAATCAGAGTTCTGACAATGAGGAACAGTAACTTTGAGATGTTGTCGAACTGATTGGTGACAAATCATAAGTTGAATAGGAAAAAATCTGATAAAACTCTGAACATTACTCATTCAGGTTATAAACAAGTTCCATTGTTTCACGGTAGAATACCATTTCGCAATGAGAATAATCTATCCCTCTATCCAAATACATCCATTACACATTCTGAAGAGTATAATGATCATTAGAAGGAAGGCTTCTTATCAGTATTAAACAAAAACTGAGTCACTAACAATCATATAGTTCATTTTCAAGGAAGATCCTACTGCGTCTCATGGATTTCAGCTTATGACGTCCTTACAAAAGACAGAGCTTCAATAAATACCTTGCAAAACCTTAGACAGTCTAAATCATGGAGCCACCTATGGTGTTCAGTAGATCACTTTTCATCATCTGAATATATTTTCGACTTTCTGAAAAAGTCAAAATGGAATCTCCCCTAAAATGGTGCAGTTTGCGATTATTTTGTTCCTCTAAGTTTCTCAACTCTGTTCAGTATAATGATGACAGTGCATTTTTTGTTCTACAGTACTCATATTGTACTCAGAAAATTAACTAGACTGGATGGCTGTATAACCATACTGTTGAGGTAGTACTGAGTTTTTGATGTTAATTTTTGTTAAGTGAAACAACAGGAATAAGACGAGGAATAACCTTCTTCTAGCTGCCTTTGGAACATTTCGCGGTCGCTTATCTCTCAAGTAGGTTGCGAACAGTTTTAAAGTAGGACTCAAAGATCGATTCCCCGGCGTTCATAAAACAACGAGTCAGTTTTCGTCGTTACATGTAGTGGACTCTGAATTATTGTTATAAGATTATAGAAGGCAATATACAGGAAGCTTTTAACCTAAGTTCCTGCTACCTGGCCTTCATCAGAGTAGCAAGGCGTGTATCTGCAGTCTTGAAGAAAACAATTCATGTCTCTTCTGAGATTCTGAACTACATCACCCAGTTCTGCAGTTAGACACATTAATAGTGAGCTATTCGGGCTTGGCATTGACCTGTTGGACAAAAGGTAGTAATGAGTATCATGTGTCTAGTCCTTGGTGCTGATGCATACGGAATTTTATCAGTCAACTTTACAATGTGGCTATCATGCTACCAGGTGACTAGCTATATCGGCTTCCTGGTAAATACCTCTAACTATTTAATAGCATACACGTCCATGTCATGATCCCATAACTAATATGGTTTCACGACAAAATCAATGTTAAGTCTACTCAAAATCTCTACGAAACTCAAAACCTGAACATAAATTTTCTTTTCACCCATCCATTAGGATGACTGTCAAGAGAAGAGACAAATTAGTCAATGTACAAAAATACGTCTGCATTCGCTTACCATTGCCGATGAATTAGCCCCATAATTACTGAATCTTTTGTTAGAGAATGACTTCGAATCAGTTTGCACCAGTTAGCCAATGATTGACTAGTAATATTACCATTATTATTCTTGTTATTTTCTATAAGATTCGATGGTTTCACTCCTGGTATACTTAGCGAACGATTATATTTCAATTTTCGTGTATCCAAAACCACTAAATCGATTGGCTGTGAAGGGGGAGGAAGATAAAAATAAGTTTATGAAGAAATATTCCATTTCAAAAGAGAAGTTGTCAGTAAAGTATCATTAAATATAATTAAAGAAATTTTTAATCTTTGGAATACATTTCAGGTACACAATAGTGCCTAATTACTCCATTGTGAAGTCAGTGCTACTTTATGGATCAGAGATTTGGTGCGTAATGAAGAGCACCTCAAACAAACTACAGAACTTCACCAACAGCTGTCTTCCCTCAGTACTTCGCTCAAGATTAGATGGCCGACCAGAAAAGACCGGCAACAGGGATGTCTGGCAGTGAGCGAACCAACCCATAAGGAATCAATTTTGCAACAAATATACAAGAAGAAATGGAGGTGAATTGGCCATACTTTGAGAAAACAAACTATCAAGTGAGTGGCATAACACGCCAGGCAATCACTCGAGTCCCACTCGAGAAGAAGCGGCGAGTTGGTCGTTAGTGCAAGGATGACACGGAGGAGGCGATGATGCAAAGAGGAGATGTAGGCATGTGGGCAGATGTGGAGGCAGGTGAAAACGTTGACAGAGAACCAAACGCAATGGAGACGTGCGGCTATAGCCGTATATTCTTGTAGGAACTAAAATAAACAACAATAATAATAGTGCCTAATTACGATGTTGAGAGGTATTTTCTCTGTCAGACTGTGTTTAATTGATACACTAATGTTGGTGTAATGGGTAGTGGGTGATTGCCTCTGGTAGAAAGAAAATCTTCAAAATGGTAAGATTAGAACCAGAGATCTTCAAGATACCATTTCTGTGCAATCATCATGAGTAATGAACAACTTGGAAATAAGAACAAACAGTTCAGTGAAGTGTCTTCTTTCGGCAAATTCATCCACTTATCTGTACAATCTCAATTGTATTTAATTGTTATTGAGCGTGTGTGTACATTAGGTCTGTCAAACAAGAATAAAAATGAGTTTGAGTTTTAATCACGCTTGTTGACAGGCGTTTCATCATCTCTGAGAACACAATTCATTGCATAAACGCTAAGAGCAGTGTTCTCTAGTCGTCTCTTGGTCCACAGAAGCCTTGAGGATATGATCTCACTTTTGACCACATATATGTGCATGCATATGTCAGTTCACCTGTTCATCTGGAGTCAGGCATATTGGTCGTTCGATGAGTATCTTGCGTAAAGGCGTTGAAGAATACTAAACCAAACGGCTGCAGAAACTTGATCAATACTGGGCATTCCATCTCAACAAAAGCCTCCTTCAAAGTATTCTACAAAGTGAAGAATAATAACCTGTCAAAGACAGAAAAATACGCTTTCGTTACCTTAGGCATTCCAGCTAGCGAATCGAGAATTATGCTTACAAAAGAAAATTACTCAACCACATCTATTGTCATGGTAACAACTTTGTTGATTTCTACTGACTTGAGTTTCTGTTTGTTCGTTTGTTTTTCTATCTCTTTATAATTCTTGTATTTCTTTAGAATTCTTATATAATTTTCATGTTTTCTTTCGTTTTTGTGTACATCCTGTGTAGAGCTCATCCATTGAATAATTCATGGTATTGTGTAACTTCGAAACACCCATTGACTGACGTCAACAAATATGATTGTGATAACTCCTTTTTTATGAGCAATTCTATAATAAATGCAACTGTACTGTTAACGATCACCTTGTCAATGCTGGTGAATATTGAATAGTTGGTTTATTCGAACTGGTCTCTATTCTCAGCAGACAAGAAGGCTGTCATCGCTTAATCGTGTACTGGTTGGCAGAAGATTGGAGAAATACGATAAGAAGTATTGTTGTATGTTGTAGAAAAGTTTATTTACAGACTTTGTCGCTGATTAACCATTATAAATCTGTTTCATTATCACTTGAAGAATCAGCATTCTTGTTGCACAACCATTTTCTGCTGTTCTGTGTCGGTTACAGTATATAGTGTTCTGGGTACTAAGGTTAGTCTTCTGAAAGCAGGGATAGGTCCAGGAGTTCTGCGATCTGGATATTTGATACACCTCTTCACTGAACTACGTGTTTTGTTTTTGTTAATGACGCGTGAAGTAAGCTGCTTAATCTTGTATAGTCCATTTCTAGTATGAACTTCTGGACCTGAAATCAATCATATAGTCAGCATTCTTCTACTTGATGTTTTGCCTTTATGCTTACAAGATACAAATTAAATTCAGAAGAAAGGGAAGTTCCTCTGTAAGTTAAAAGTTAGTCTTAAAAAGGATCTAAATTTCCTTTTCTTGATGTTAAAGAAGAGCTGACGGAACTTAATGAAGGTCCATCCATAGGACCAACTGACAAGCTTCTACAGATGGATACCAATCAGTCGAAAAAGAAACCTAATTAAATCTCTTGCTACTTGCGTCTAACGCATCTGTAGCTTGGATATCCTGGATTAAGAACAACACTTCCTGAAAGAAATCTTCATACAAAACAGATATCCACCACGATTCATAGACAAAAAATATCAAACAGAAAATCCCAAGGAAAAGACGCCATCCGCATCAAAATAGATACCTTGTATGAACCTCAACTTGAAAGGTGACCTACTAAAAGATGTCCTTAGGAGGAGAATTTCCACTTCTTGAAGAAGAACTTTCTTTGCAGCAACATTGAGAGTAGTGTTCCCCGGTTACCTGCTGATCTGCAGAAGTCCAAAGGACGAAATCTCACACCTGACCACTTCTATATATATATATATATATATATATATATATATATATATATATTGATTACAGCTTGATTCCACACTGTATTTTTGGTACAAGTATGTAATTTTCAGCGTGGATGTCGGTAGCCCAAATTTTGCAGGCCAACCAAAGATATCAGGTGTGCGTCGGCGAGGGCTCGAACCCCGGACCATGTGCATGGTCGGCGAGAGTCCTAACCACTGTGCCACCGACGCACATATATATATATATATATCAGTTCACCTGTTGGTGTGGAGCCAGTTACATCAGTTTTTCAACGCTCATCCTGTCAAAAAGAGTCAAAAAACACTATCCAGCGTGGCTGAGAAACGGAATTAGTGGCCATAAAAAGAAGTGCAATAACCGAACATCTCGTCAACACTGGTCACTCTATCTTAACAAACTCCTACTTCAAAGTAATCTACAAAGTGAAGAATAACCTATCAAAGACAATACTTTTCATCTTCTTTGCATTGCAGAGGCCGTAGTCATTCATTTAGAAGAACCAGAAGTATGCATACAAAAGAAAAGTATTCAGCTACTTGTACACTACCACGGTAACAACTCTGTTGATCTGACTTACCTTTTGCCTTTTTGCTCGTTTTTCTAACTACTGAAAACCCTTACGTGTTTCCATATTTTATTTTGTTTTTATGTACATCCTGAGCACAACTCTTTCATAAAACCCTTCATGTTATTACGTAACTTTTGTTTAACAATCGTTTGTGACAACTCATCACTTTTGTTACTACCCTCTTATATCAACCACTACCTTTTCTCCAATCCGATCCATCCTTTGTCATTCAGCTAGGATTTCTCTCGTGGGAGGTGATAGCTAGACATGCGTAACATATGTTTTCCTAACCATCTCAATCGGTGTAACTTCACAACCTCGTCTATTGATTTCTCCTCCCACTTACCTGTCACTCGACAGAAGCCTGAGATCAATATTACTCACCCTATTATACCGCCAAACACAAGAGATAGGACGCAGGCACTCATGATCAAAAACACCTAGTCTTTTTATGACTTCCACTTTCAATGGTCATGTCTCACTGACAGCCATAAAGGGGGACAGAGAGAAATGCTGAGCAGCATACAAGTCGTTTGATCGATAGTCAGGCGGATATTAGGTCTACATCAGAGACGGCATAAACTGGCGTATGCCAGAAGAGCCTTCTGTATTCATCATACGACCATTGATTTCAGTCAATCAGAAGTATATAGTTTTATGCAAACATTAGTCTTGATTGATAAGTTCAGACCAATTATAAACATGTTCAAAGACATTTGATAAATTCTATGTTAAAATCTCCAGTCATTTTGAGATAAATGTCTCTTGGACGTATTACACAAGACAAAAATTGGGAGACTTCTGGTTGCGTGAGCACCATCACACACATTTTTGGGTTGCAGGTACATAAAGATGACAAGTTTTAAATAGTAAACAACGCACGTTCTAGATCACATTGGTCGTTAATATTTTCACAAAATCACCAATTTATTTGATTTTACCAGACTGCCGACACTGCATATCAAAGTAGACACCGAAACAAACTTGATTGTCAGAGAGCTCATTGGTCAGATCTTGCTTGTATTTTAATTAAATAATCCGAGTCTCCGGAAATCCTATAGTCTGAATAACAAGCTCCAGCTCATCGATGACTACCGGATGGACGTCCTTAAACTGTGTGATGAGAAACTGTGAACAATGAACTCCACTGTGTCAAGCTGAGGTGGACAGTCACCTAAGGCATTAGTTCACGGTGGAGTAATATCATAAAAGGACAAATTTAGAGTTCACGAGTTATTGAATTCCGGCCTAAGTGGCTGAATAGTCAGCTAGCTTGGTCTCGTAATCTGAAGACCTTAGCTGAGATTCATCTTGAAGTCGTGGATCGTGGTGTGGTCCAATGCTTTCTGGTTTTCACTGATCTCTTTAACTGATGTTGGTTCGTGGTGACATCTAATAGTCAAAACATATTTCATGTCTGGCAGGTCTCCAGGTAAGACGACGATGTAAGAAAACACATATTCTTACTTTAAAAATACCGCCAATTACGTCAGTCTGGCGGCCTACTTCAAAATTGGGCTACCGAAAGAAGCCTCCATCACTATATTGCATATAATTCCTCTGATTCAGTTTGTTTAAATCTGCTAAAATATGACCTCTAATGGTATTTTCTACTCTTGCAAGTATTTAAAACCTTCTGATTCGCAAGTGTCTATTAAACTTCAGAAAAGGCCTGATCGTGGGTGGCGACGTATCCCAATACGTCAGATAACTGCTCCCGAGTTATGTCCTTGGGTTTCAAAATGTACTCCTGTATTTTTATAATTTGCTTTCATTCAAATGTCATGAATTTATCTAAGCAGACAAAGGAGAAATACCATAATGGATTAGGTCAGATAAGATTGTATGACAAGATCTACTTTCAGTTAATATTTTACCTGAAGATCCAGTGCCAAGGGAAAACATCATGTAATAAACACAATTAAAATTCTGGATCAATATTATTACTTATTATAATTAAATCTTTGAAACATACTTGTTGTAATTCAACTAATTTTTCAATGAAATTCTTCTCAACATCCTTTGATGATGGGTTTTCCACGCATGTATTGATCAATGTACAATTGTGTTTTAATTGTTGCGCGGCTTCAATCATCAATTGAGTTTGTTTATCACTCCGAAGGAAAATTAAGACAATCTGAAAGGAAAGAAAGAGAGACAGTGGGAGATGAAAATTCTACTCTGAACAAAATATTAGCAACATCATTGCGAAGAAATTGATGACAAATGCAATCGTGCTAGAAATTCCAAGTGTACACATCACGTAAAAGACAGAAAATGGAAAAAGAGTATGTGATCAAGCTGTGCCCTGGGCTAGCGTACTGTTCGGACGCCCAAACATAAACTGGTGGTTGTCTTAGAGGACCACCCCTCATCAAGCCTTTGATTCGAAGTCTGATCTACTAGGCAATGGAGCAGCTACGTCCCCAGATTCGTATGCCATTTGATCTGTTTGCATTCTGGAGACCATGAACACTACCACAGAATTAGAATCAGCGTTTTGCAGGTACTCTAGGCAAATCTACATCCTGCTAGTCCACTTGTAGACTCCAGACATTATAATATGCTCTTTTGATTTTGTGAGAAACATCTCCACCGTGTAGAGGTAGCAAACTGTTTGCTGCTATAAAACTGTAGCCACATGGGAGTATTTCGAGGGTAAGACCACCATCCACCCACTCTCAGTGGTACCAAGTCATTTATCGGGACGTGTGGATTATTCTAAATATTTTTTAAGAAACAGTAAGTTAAAATTCCCTCGTTTTATTCTGTTAAAAAGTTATTGTTTTTCTGTTTCTGAGATGCATTTAATACTTTCTACACTAAAAGTTTGCTATTTTCGATTTCGTGTCTGTTTTTGTGTGGTCAGTTTTATTTGTGTTTAGCTATTGTCTCTGGTTTTAATCTAAGGCATAGCCGTAGTACTTAATGTCAAGCCTTTAGAAGTGTTTTCACTATGGGGGTAATAAATTACTGCTCAGACAAACTGTGATACCAGCCTAGTCTATGAGAATGTGAGAAAATTCAGCTCAGTTACTCGATCTTTTCTCTCTAATCAATAAACGGAGAATAGCTTGATTATTGTTGTATCTAAGATCCCAGGAGATAATTCCATTATGAATAAAATCTATTTTGATAAAGTCTCATACAGTGTTATACAGGAATACTTACTGACGACCAACATTTGGAGCACAATTTATTGCCGCTCATAATCATAGAAAGCCAATCACACAACTTTCTTACTTCTTTTATACATTTTCATTACTTATCATAGCTTGACGTGATTGGTAGTAGTATTTGCCATATTTTCGATATGACTAATGAGTCATTTCTGTTCCATGTGTTGGGTGTAGAGACAATGAACCAAGATTCAGTGATCAACCTCTCTCTATCTCCACCAACCTATATTACTTCAAAGAATTTTAACCCTCTCCCACCCTATTGTGCACCTGTGTGTTAACGGCAGAAGAAGCATCCAAAGAAGATAGGACTTCCTTCAGGTGAACATAGAGAAAGCAGATGTGATGAAGATTCCCGGCCAACATCAACGGTAACAGCAACAACAGTCAACAAACAGTATAAACGGGTGGAACCTGAAAGAAACAGCCTCCTTCACCTACCCTACCTGGGAAGCACCGTTTCAACTACGGGCGGAACTGATGAGGATATCAAAGCAAGACAAGCTTTCATTACTCTTAAGTCTGTGTGGAGGTCAACAGCACGCCTGAGCATGGAAAATAAGATCCGGATTTTCAACTTCCATGTGAAATCAGTGCTACTACAGAGTTCAGAGACTTGGCTCATCATGAAGAGCACTTCAAACAAACTACAGACCTTCACCAAAAGTTGTCTTCGCTCATTACTCAAGATCAGATGGCCAGAAAAGATCAGCAATAGGGATCTCTGGCAGTGAGTGAACCAATCAGGAACTGATTGTGCAACAAATAAGGAGAAAGAAATGAAGATGGATTGGAAATACTCTGAAGAAACCAGCAAGTGACATCACTAGACAAGCCCTCGAGTGAAACCCGAAAGGGAAGTGGGGAGTTGGTCGTCAGTGTGAGGGTGACTTGGAGGAGGTCATGTGAGTAGGAGGTGAAGGCACGTGGGTAGACGTGGAGCCAGGTGAAAAGGTTGGCAGAGAACCAAACGCAATGGAGATGTGTAGCTGTAGCCCTATGTTCCTCTGTGAACTAAACGAAACAATAATAATAATATCCCATTACTTACTGAAATTTAAAATAGCAGACGTGAGGCAGTATGTTTGAATTCCTAAAATAATTTTTTCATTGACTATCCTTGTCCTATGAATAATTTCAGGATCAACTGATCCAGAGTTACTCATACAACTTTCCGATTTGAGAGCAACAATAAATAAATTGTGCTGGAAACGTGGTCATCAGTAAATATTACCACTGTATGATAATACTGTAAGACTTTATCAAAATAAAATTTTCTCTATAATAGAATTATACTCTATCAAAATGCCTAAGTTTTATTCTTAAATCGATAAAAATTCTACTTTTGAACAACATATCAGCAGGAGGGAATTGATTGCAGAAATTCCAAGTGCACACACATCACAAAAAAGAGGGAAAAGGTATGCGAGTACACTAAGTGGTGTACATAAATACACGCGTATTCGACATAGTACATAACTTTTCTTCAGTGTTACAAAAACGCATCAGAGAGAGAGAGAGAGGCGGGGAGGATGATGGACAGAATGGCATTTCCATCCACAAACAAAAAAAGTAATGCTCGGCTGTACTTGTCGACTTTATAGTTGCCACATAGTGTGATTTAATTGTGTCATAATTTTAGTATTAAGTCTAATCTATCATACGGTTTATTTCCTTCATTTCATATATAGACAGACAACCAAAGGGGATCACATACTGCCAATCTATCCGTCGAATTAGATTACATTATTGGTGAGAACAAAAACAAAACCCCACACTCTGTCAGAAGTGAAAATATCAGTGTTCTTCTTTCTATTTAACTTTTTATTCAGTGACATGTAAATAAGAGGGGGAAAAGTGTACACCATAGGAGTTAGGCAGTTCTAACTTATCATCACAGTTTTTGGATTAAAAAGACAATTATTAGAGGCAATTATCTAGTGAAAATCAACTACAGATTCAAATAACCTGAGCTACAACTATTTGTGATCAATGGATATTTCCGTTTACCCCAGACCTTTAACAATCTCATTTAACAGCTACTGTATGAAGACGAAGTCATCTGTTAAATCATTTATTTATTTATCATTCCCTTGAGTTCCGTGTGGAACATAGGGCTTCAAGAACATATCTTCACTTTGTCCTATTTTCTACCGTCCTCTTCAGCCTGGACCCCGGCTGATCACAATCTCTCTTCTCCTTCTCCTCATACCATCTCCTCCATGTCTTCCTCGCACCGACGACCCACTGGTCGCTTCCCATTTGGATTACACTCTGGCGACAGTCTGGAGCAAGATTCCATTCGGCGGCTTGCTCAGTGTATCCCCTACCCATCTACGCTTTCTTCTACATATTTCTTGCCCAATCGGCACTCGTCTGTTGGTTTGTTCCCATAGTCTCTTGTTGCTTATTCTTTCTGGCCAGCCACTTGATCTTCAGTATGGAGTCAGTGTGAAGGCAGCTCTTGATGAAAGTCTGAAACACAGGCTGTTGGAAATCCTTTTCGTGATTCACTGGCAACGTTTCTGACCCATATAGAATGCCAACTTGACATTGGTGTTGAAAATGCGAATCTTGTTCTTTATGCTAAGTGTGGAAGATTTCTAAACTGATTTCAGGTTGATGGAGGTTGTATCTTGTCTTTCCGATTCCCGCTGCGTTTGACATCTTCATCCGTTCCGCCCGGCAGTTGAAACGATACTGCCTGACCAGATAAGTCAAGGAAGTGACCTCTGTTAAATCTCTCCCATTGATGGTAGTTGGTGTTGATTGTTATTGCTGTTGGTGGTAGTTGGTTATCTTCATCACCTCCGCCTTCTCGATTTCCACCTGCAGTCCTGTTTCCTCTGCCTGTCTATTCTGCCAGTTTTTGGGTTTTAGCTTGCAAGTTTTTGATTTTGTCAAATGAACAACAACAAAAAATTGGTTGAAGTCTATGAAGTGAAGACAGTAGGGAGAAAAGGCTGTCTGCTATCGCCTACAATGATACTCCTAATTGTGATACACTGGATTATTCGGAATACTGCACATGGAGCAGCGAGAAGACAGGAATACATTCGACCCATAGGGATGCTGTAGAAATGATGTCTCCTTCTCACTCGGTGCCCGATTATTTAAGAACTTTTCTGTCAAATCTTGACCACAGTTCATATACGGCTGTAGAAGATCTGAATTCTGAGGATAATTTACGGCTTGTGTCACGCAAACTTGACGACCTACAAGCGAAAACCAACAAGCTGCCAGAAGAAGTAGACAGGACTTCAGGTGAGCACAGAGAAGATGGAGATGACGAAAATAACTAGGCAATAACAACAAGCACCAACCGTCACCACCAACACAATCATTTTAAAGAAAGGCTCTTTCGTCACTTATTATCTAGACATTACTGCCTCAACTACAGGCGACGGCAGGGATGACGATATCAAAAGAAGGCCTGGAAAGGCAACAGAGACATTTATCACTCTAAAATCATCTAGGAACTCTTCTGCACTCAAAATAAAGAACAAAATTCGAAATGGAAGTCAATTACCAGAACGGACACTAATTCCCTCAATGGTTCCAGATGCGCTTCCTGACGATTTCAAACTGTAACAACAGAAGACAAGGGCCGGCAACAGATCGTTTTGTTACGGAAATCAGCACGTATTTATATATACTTTACGTATATTATTATAGCTTATTCGAGCAAACACAGTCTTCTGATTGGTTGTTTCTTGCTCAAGGTTACTCTATACTGCTTGTGCCTGGTTTCTCAGAAAGTTAAGCCATATATCTGCGAATCGTATTTACTCAAGTTAAGTCTGCTGTGGTTGGTTGTGGAATCAGTCTTGTTCATATTTTCTCACGACCAACATTAGCGACATAGACATTGACGTAAATTAATGTCTACTAATTGGCTAGCAGCCTGCTCTCACCACAAAACTAACAATAAACGCAGACTCATGGTTCCCTCCAAATTGAATTTGATATTCGTATTGATGACCTACATCAGAATGGCAAGTCAGTCACGTAACTTGATCATCACATTGCTAACGTAAGCGATAGAATCAAGGCAGCACCACCATCAAGAGCTAAGCGCATGGAATTCAATGCTCTCCAGTAAACATGAACAATAAGTTATGTTTAAAACAGGATCCAACAAAAGAATATTACTTGAGGTGTTGGTTTGCAGGGAACTGAATGTTAAAAGGTTTCATCACGGGTTGACATAATTTGAAGAACTATTGGAATACCAACGAATGCTGGAGAGCTGTTCCATTAACCCAGTTCTGAACTCCTTAGCAGTACGCACCCACCGACGCAGTTCGAGACCAGGGCCTTCAGTTTCAATTTCACTTTGTAATATATCCAATGAACAGATTAATATGTAACTGCATACTACTAGAGTCCAGTTTTTACGCAGACATATATATTAACATACCTAACTATTTCAATATGTGACTAGTGTAATGGACAGAGTGCTTGAAAAATCTCTCCTGGACGAACTATTCATATAATATTCATACTTAAATATTTCAGCCAGACTCTATGCTCACTAGCGACTGGTCCTATTTAGGCAGTTAATCTGAGGTTCTAGTGAGAAACCGTTACCATAAGAGTGCAGAAGGTTGAATGTTAGGCAGTACCTCATCGAAGAAGACTCTGTGAAGTGGTCACGCTATATCATGAATTGGTAGAAGTTAAAATTCATGGGCTGCCCATTGGATTGGGTCCCAATAGCTGCTGAATAGTCTACGAGCTGGTTTGCCTTGTAATCAGAAGTTCCTGGGTTCGAACCTCTTGTGATGGGTGCGTACTGATGAAGAGTCGCAGAGTAGGGTGACGAAACAGATGGCTATCCAGTACTCACAGGTGGTTTTCCGATGGTTGTCTAACTGATGTCATATCATGATGAAATCCTTCAACCGATCAAACAAAATATTTCCCAACAAAAGCAGTACTTGAACATTTCAACTAATTTTGTAATTGTTTGATATTTGCATATCAAACGTTAATTTTTAACCTTCAATATTTGGTTTTGTCCATTTGTTTAACCTTCACTTGTAGTACTTATCTTTGTAGCTGTGTTTACATTGACAATGTGTTGTTTAACACTAAGATTTTGTTTGACTGAATGAAGGTGACTTTGATCCGGAATTGTCTTTGAGAAGCCTCGGGGTATGATTCTTATCGTGGACAGAGCATTTGCTCACACCTAATCGGGAATATTATCCTGTATTCTGAGGTACCTTTTTTTTGGTTGAGTTTGGGTCAACTAAGTTTGTCATACAGAATTCGAGTTTTGATGTTATTATCGTTGGTTCTTAACGGAAGCGTTAAAAAACTTTTTTTTGATTATAGCCTGATTCCACACTTCATTTTTGGTATAAGTATGGAATTTTCAGTATGTGATATCGGTAGCCCAAATTTTGCAGGCCGACCATTTGATATTACGTGTACGTTGGTATGGGGTCGAATCCCGGAGCATGTGCATGATCAGCGAGAGTCCTGGCCACTGTGTCACCGAAGAATAATTAAACTTTTCCCTGCCTCTTTAATGTTTCATGATACTGTGTGTCTCATCAATATTTTGTTGGCTATACGGTAGGTAGAACGTAGAGATTACTTCCTAGCATTCAGAACATATTTTCAAAAGAATGAATACTGAACAAAGAGTACTCTTTTCGATAACTCCTTCATCATCAGGCTCTACATTTATACATACATTATAGTGAATGAATGAATTAGTGTTATGGACAACATTAATGCTGAATCGCATCAACATAAAATAAGCTGAATGTTAGAAGAATTAGGAAGGATAATATTACAAATTCATGAGTTTATAGTTTCTACTGAAGGCCAACCAGGGCAATAGTAGGGGCTATCTGGACTCGCTTTTTTTGGGATACACAGTGCTGGTTGTTTGAGGTGAATCGCAATAGCCTCTGTTGTTTGGAGCCTCGGTGCTTCGATGTTTTTGGTAATTCAGAACCTAACTGAATAATTTTTTCTTGTTTTTTACAACTAGTGATCTCACATTTTCATAAAACTATCTTAATAAAAATCGATTATTATTTTGTCTACAACAAGAAAAAGCATCAACGAGTAGAAAAAAAATATCCCTTTTGGCAAAGTATTTCTACCACCCATCTTCGCATCTCACTTTTACTCTTTCCTGTTTGTAAAACTAAATTTCTAAAAGGAATAAACAAACTGAAAATGCTAAAGTTTCTGCCGCCACATTATTTATTTATCTATTTATTTACCTATTTATCCCTTCTCCCCTTTTTCATTCTCAATTGTTGATTCGCCTTCATTCATTCATGCCACCACCCTTCCAACTATCCTTTTTACTCGACAATCTCAATTTATCATTTGATGGGTGGACATTGATTGAATATGTGTTGATGAAGAGATGCTTTGAAAACACTTGGTGAATTTGGTGTTTTTTTTTCAATCAGTTTTTTTTCTAAGGCGCTTATTGCTGTTATTACTACTATTTTCATTGTTCAAAATGTTCACTCTTTTCATCATCATTCGTGTTTACAGTTGAAGCACTGTGTTGTTTGAGAACAGTAGAACATATGACATTATTCTAACCTATTGAAAGCCGGTTCGATTAGAGAATTAAAATAGAATATAAGCAATGTTATTGTGCATCCACCATCATCATATAATGTAACGGTAACCTGACTGACTGACTAACTGGCTGTTTCAACATAGAACTTTGCATCGATGTGCCATACTTCACTCAAAACTCAAACCAAGAGAAGAAAGTAAAAAGAAATGCAAAATATAGACAGCAAACAGAGATATGAGACAAAAAGAATAGTAATATGAAAGAACAATATAGTTTTATTGGGTATTATAAGCCACAAGGAGTGGACACATCTGTGGCAGTCATTTAGAACGATTTTGAGCTATATCACCAATTTTCTTTAGCCATTGGTGTTTACCGCCTTGGGGGCCTCAACTGGCTGGTCAGGAAATTCACACCTTTCTAAGTGGCTGGCTTAAACTAACTCTTATAAGTTTCATTGACTGATGGGGCCATGTTTTGGTTTGACCACCACTGGCTCTTTCGAACCTGGTTCATCCGATGTCAGCTAACGTCGCCCGTCGAGGAAGGTGATCGATACCTAGGCGTTCGCAACACATATCCTAATCATCTTAATCGATGTAATTTCACAGCCTCGTCTATTGATTTCCATTCTTTACCTCGACCAAAGCCTAACCTCAGTATTGCTCGCTCTATTAAACCACTTCACACAGGAGATAGAATTCAGACACCTTTGATCTAAGACATCTAACGAGGCTTTTCATGTCTTCCACTCTCAATGGCCACGTCTCACGTACAGCAATAAAGAAGGACGGAGCGGACTGTTAAGGAATTCACACACCTTTTGGTTGATATCCAGCTGGATATCGCGTCTACACCAGAGATAGCGCAAACTGGCATATCCCAAACGAGCCGTCCTGAGATTTCGTCAGCGATCTACCCGCTGGCGCTGGCTGATGCAGCTTCCCAAATAAGTGAAACGATCAACGTGCTCCACCACTTCACTCCCTATCTTTAAGCAGAGTTGATCTTGTCCAGTCCTGTAGGATCATCTTACGTTTGACAGGGGTGAATTGCGTGTTTAATATTCGAAGACTGGTAGTCGAGGTGTTCCAAATACTCAGCATTTTGTCAGCGTCTTCACCTAGAAGGACTATATCATCTGCATATCCTACGTCAACGAGATTATTCTCTGGTAACAAGTCAATATCTGAGTCTCTGAAGTGAGTTACCGTAACCACCAAATGATCAGAATAATACTGCGACTTATTTTCAGACGCCTGATCGGGTCTATCGTTAAGGTTACCACTCTGGAAGAGCATAATAGATAAGATTAAGGGCACACGTGGAACAGTGATTTATGAAGTACAAGCAGGGAATGAAATGAAACATAGATCCATGAGACACAGGAATCAATTACGTGACGTGCTATGTGACGTCACCAAAAATCCAACATATCCCTAGATCTCCTACTTGAAACATATAAGCTACCTTCAGTTGACACGAAGGTAAACAAACAGAAACCAGAGAATAATAAGGAGTTTCAGCTTAGAAAGCAATCTAATCGCAAGAGATACCAAACATTAGGATTACATGTTGACTCAAAGAAGAAAAGATACTTATTTTGTCGTACACGTTCGTTTTTTTCATTTTTGACGGGGGAGGTGTTATATCGATTCAGTATTTCCAACTGAGAAACGAAATCAGCTTCGTCAGAATGGAGCAAGTTAGTCATATAAGAAGAAAGAAAACAGAAAAGGTGAAAGAACAAATCTTTGAAGAACACTAGGTAGAGTAAGTAAAACAGTAAAGGAATTCTCACTGTCTACAAGGTACTGCTTCCTGTGATAAAAGTAAGAATGCAACCCTACGCTAAAATCTGAGTCCAGGCGTGCGAAAAAACAAATTTCACGCGTTATTTTAAACCAATGAGTAACTGGAAATGTAAGCCTCAGTGAAATACTTTCGTTGGCTAGCTTACATTCTGTGCGAAATAAACCTTAAAATCTCAATGTCCTACCAAATCCCAACTGTTTTCTCAATCTAGACCAAAGCAAATCTATCTAAAAAGCAGATTTAATTATCTAGAGGCAAACCCCAACTGTGAATAAATTAAAATTTGTGTCTTTGCTTGAGGTAGGCCACTTAATTGCAAAGCTTCCACTCTCCCTATAAACAACACCTTCAGGGCTAATTTCATAGTGAAGTCAGGTGTTTTTTTTATAGGAATTCTTCATTTGTTTCGATATCGATTATTTCCTTGACTTTTTTAAAATTCCTTTAAACTCCCATTGGAACATAAGGCTTTCAAGCTAAACGTTTGAGATTTCAGTAACAGTGATGTTTATTTTTGCTGGATAGGGTTTCTAGCCTCATGCCTAACCTTTACTCTTTACCTATCTTATCCCTGGCTTATCGAGGTGACGTAGTGAGTCAGCAATGGATCGAACCTCGGACCACCTGCGTGGTTGGAGAGCATTCCACCTCTGTGACACTGATTCACTTTCTAGCCTTAGTGATCAAATTATTATACATCTCAGTGGCGCAGATGCATCCACTCCCTGTGACTTATGATCTTCAATGAAATTGTTTTGTATTTCTTTATTACTCCTTTGTCTCACACCTCTGCTCACTGTTTCTATTATGCTTTTCTTGTACTTTCTTCTCTTGCTTCGCGTGCTACATGGAATGTGGCGACTTGAACTTCCGCACATTTGTGCAAAGTTCTATGTCGAAAACAGACAGACAGACAGACATCACAGCATCCCGTATTTAACACGAGTTGCATTCATTATCCATACACTGTTGCTTTCAGTGATAATTTTAACAGCTTAGAATACATTTCACCCAGAAGGGTGTCTCATTGCTAGAATGCTCATCAGCGACTTAAGGGGTCGAGGTTTCATTTTCAACCGATACACTCTAAACCTCGACTAGTTTACTTTCTTAGATAGTAAGTTTGTAAAAGAGAGGAGGTTAGGCATGTGAAATTAGCAACTCTATCACGCAGAAAAACAACACAAATTCCACTACGACTTCAAAATTAAAAGTCTTATGTTCCACTCAGAACGCAAAGAAATGAACTGATATATCAGTGTTTCATAAATTAAACTAAACACATTGATACAAGTGAGTTAATTCAGTCTTCTGATGACTGTGTGATATCAGGTATTGAATTCAGTTTGTTTCAAATATAACCACGGATTGATATCAGTTAGAGAACCATTGAAAACCAGCAAGGAGTACTGTTCCATCCTAGTTTGGAACTCATTGACAGTGCACACCCACCAATATGGTTCAAACCCAAAACTTTCTGTTTACAAGGTAAATTCTCAAACCACTCAGTCTGTAGGACCCATAAATTCCAGATTCTACCAATTCGCGATTTTAGCGTGACCTGGCACGAGCTAGTGTCATGATTGACGAGTAGTTTTCTGCACTTCTAACCAGATATAGACAACACTAGTCACGACCTCTCAGTGGAACACTAGACAACTTCGTCATGTAACCAGTAACTGGTGAACATCGGCTTGATTTTGAAGAGGTAGTTTGTAGGGTGGTGATGACGCAAAGATCATAAAATGATCCATTGAGTTGTGTCCTAGTAGGTGCATAATGCCAATAAATTCCAAACTAGGACGAAATAGCTGGGTTTCCAGTACTGCAGTACTGGTTTTCAATGGTTCAGTGTAACTGAGAGTAATCCATGGTCAAAGTTTAAAAATATATCAAATCCCTACAAACTAAATCTTGAAAACTGATGGAATTTGTCTACTATGAAAATCTAGCTAATGTCTCAGTGTGTCACCTCTTCCTTCTCCTCTATCTCTTACTTAACGTGATAAAGGTTTAAATTAACTCAAAAACAAATTAGGAATTAAACTGAAATCTTAGTGAGTTGTTTACTTTATTTTGAGGAGAGTTAAACTACGCATCTATTAAATGCATAAAGAGATTTAGGTCGGTTGTAAACATGGATGAATTTATCGGATAATCACATTAAGGTAGAGATAGCACTGAGAGGAAGAGAAGTATACTGAGTTCGGATACACTTAACAAAAGTTTTTTAATTGAAATAGAGATAAGCTCCTTTAGCAAATGACTCTATCATCTAGATTCCCATTTCATCATCATTTACCTTCAGCTTACTGTGATTATTATACTTCTGCGTTATTACTCTTGTGAGGTACACCAATGAACACACATGATAAAATGAAAAATGGGCGAAATCCATTTTATCTGACTCACAACATCCTCTACATTCAAAACTCTCCCCATGTATTTCTTCAGGGAAAACCAGAAGCCTATATAGTAAGTACAAAAACTCATCCATACCCTACCTAGCTCGTGTTCTGTGCGATAAAGAAAGCATTAGGCGTGAGACTTATGACTTATTAAATAGTCAGTAGAACAATGGATCTCGTCTTTTCAACTGACATCATTTACAGGTACAATGTTTTTTATCTCTACCTTTTTTTTCTGTATTTATTTTTGTTGTGTGCTGTTTTGTTTCTCTCTTCCTTACAAACTCTACTTAAAACATTCTTCTTCGTTCTTTTACACTCTGTATATCTCGACTATTTTGCTATCGCTTACGCCAGTAAATATGCTAGTAGTATCTACTTTTCTAACACCTTCAAACACTCTGTTTAAATTTTTGGCTTTGCTACCGACATGCTAATATGTTGTTGTCAAAACTGACTGAGATAACTTTAATCTATGTAGAACTTTATTTATTGTTAATGTACTAATTGGATGCAATATTGTAGCAAAATTCTGAGAATTTCATTCTGTATCACAAGTACTGATTTGGAATAAAGCTATTATCTTATCTTATCTTATGATAGTGACAGGAGACACATCAAGGAGATTTACACTACATCGCAGAATCTTTGAGAAAAGGTGTGACTTTCAGCTGCTGTACTCTTAATGTACACAGTAAAAATGCCTTGGCCGCGAAATTCCTCCTCGACCGATAGTAGAATTGAGTACAGAATGAAAATAATACAAAACAAAATGCAAATTATTCATCCTATCAAGTGTTGGTTTGTATGGATTTGATCGGCTACAGGAATGGTCACAAGCTGACATCAGTTCGAGAACCACTGGAAACCAGAAGAGAGCAACAGACAGCTGTTTCGTCAGACTAGTTTTGGACTCATCGACAGTACACATCCACCGAAGCGATTCTAACCCAGAACCGTCCGGTTAAATGGGCTTAAGTTGGAATTCATGAACTATTGGGTCAGCTCCTCGTGACTAAATGGTTTATCATCTTTCCTTGTATTCGGAAGGTTGTAGGTTCAAACCCTATTGGTGAGTGTATACTACCGATGTGTCCTAAACTAGGCTGACAGGTTTACAGTGGTTGTCTAACTCTGATATCAGGGGTGGTGATCAATCTTGTAACTGTTCATCTTGTTATTTACAAGTGGAAACTACATTTGAAAAAATAATGAAAGTCACTGCAGGATAACGGATGACGAAAATTATGTGAGGCAACAAGAACGGACAAGGCCTCTTGTGATAATCTACTTATATACATCTGTTAACTTTGAATATTAGAAGACGGGTCAGTGTGTGAGTAGAATTTAGGTACTGTAGCAAAATACTATTCCATATTAAATGAGATCATTTTATATGGCACACAGTGACACAATATTGATAATTGAATGACGTTTGGAGCACAATTTATTGCCAATAACCGTTTCACGGTATTCATGTGTCTTTATAATATATATATATATATAACCCTCTTGTTTTTTTTCAGCACTCCATATATCCAGTATAGGCACTGCGTGTTTGGTAAGGGTTTTGATGAACAAAGTTACGGTGACTAACCTCTCTGTGTCTCCACCCAATTGTATTACTTCTCAATAATTTTACCCTGCCTCAGCCTATTGCGTGCAAATGGAAGCATTGCAATGGATGAGTATTCATTTTTCTAGGATGTTTAACTTAGTAGGGTTAATCATTCTAGCTCTAGTTGAATTTTTATGTTCACATAATCTAAATGACCCAGATCAATTAGTTTAACGGACCTATGTGGTATTTGATACATTACATTATTTTTATTCAAGTATTGGTTTGTAAAGATTTGGTTGATTGGTTACAGGATTTCATCATGAGTTGAGATTAGTTAGAGAACCATTGGAAAGCCTGGGAGTACTGGTCAGCTGCTTTGTCTTGTTTTGGGATTCTTCATCAGTACGCACCCACCGACGCCGTTCGAACCCAGGACTTTCTGGTTACAAGGCAACCACGTAGACCATTGAGCTACTGGGACACGACCCAATGGTTAGCCCATGAATTCTAACTTCTGCCAATTCACGACATGACGCAACCGCTAGCCAATATCTTTGGCGAGTATTTGTTCTCACACCTGACCTGGTCATGACTTCCCACTAGAAC
This sequence comes from Trichobilharzia regenti, assembly GCA_944472135.2. Taxonomy (NCBI): domain Eukaryota; kingdom Metazoa; phylum Platyhelminthes; class Trematoda; order Strigeidida; family Schistosomatidae; genus Trichobilharzia; species Trichobilharzia regenti. The sequence continues at coordinate 1,419,100 of OX235262.1, read as the reverse complement.
TCAGGTAAGTACCTACCTGAATAGGACCAGTCACCAGTGAACATCTCATTGATATTCAAGTAATGGTTTGTAGAGATTTGTTTGATTGGATCTTTTAGGTACTCAAGCCAACAAAGTTTATCTCTTAGAGAGTTGGTTGGTTTTAATGCCACCCTAATTTCAGGCTCATTGAGAATCCTATGTAAGGGTTATGACTTTCCTTCTTCATACGGCAGTTCTACAGAAGCTTTGAATTCTTTATTACGAGTTGATCACGGATTGATATCAGTTAAAGAACCATTGAAAATCAGGGAGTACTGGACAGCTGCTGTTTCATCCTAGTTTGAGAATCATCGGCAGTACGCAGTAAAAACATAAGAAACCCTTACAAACCAAACTATAGAAAATTCTTTATTACTTTATTTGTCATTTTTGCTACTAATCTTTTATTTTCTATGATTCTTCATACAATTCTGAATAGATTCTGGTGGGTAGTGTGTTATTCACTAGTAATATTTCTTTTACTTATTTGATTTCATTATTTAAACTTTCTGGTTTACTATGTAGGGTTTTTGTTGTACTTTATCATCAAGGTAAACCCTGTTGCGCACAAATTAACTGTTCTACTAAATACAAGGAATTTAAATGACAGATTTACTATATATATCACCTTTGTAAGTTATTTCATTTAAAAAGTATATATGACTGGTAATATAACCCACCGTGAATGTGAGCGATACGAAGCTAAAACGCTGAGCAGAGCCATTCTAACAAAATGTTCATGACGTCATCCAATGAGAAAACAATAGTATCACTGACACGCAAGAAAATGATGAAAACAAAGTCAACTGACTCCAACAGTTACCAACAGTTATCAAATCAAATTAATCTAACCCCCCTCCCCAACAACAACATGTGCGTCGGTGGCACAGTGGTTAGGACTCCCGCCGACCATGTACTTGACCCGGGGTTCGAGCCCACGCCGACGCACACCTGATATCTATGGTCGGCCTGCGAAATTCGGGCTACCGATATCCACGCTGAAAATTCCACACTTGTACCAAAATACGGTGTGGAATCAAGCTGTAATCAAAAATAAAAATAAATAAATAAAATAATTTGAATATTTATCTCCGACCCATCGATGGCCACTGGATTGATATTCTGCAGTTGTTTAGTCAAAAATGCTGACCAGTGGAGTTCACCATACCAAGGTGGAGTGTAGGCAAATCGAGGCAACTATTACAGAGTAGCGCTATATCAGGAATTGACAAAAGTTAGAATTCAAGGAACATTGAATTCCTCTCTAATTTATATCAGTTTGTCTTGAAATCCAATAAGTGAAAATATCAAAAGAAACTTGACACCAATGGTCAGTATATAGGTTTTAAATGACCTTCGTAGCACTGAGATTCCAGCCGCCAAACACAGTGTAGTAAATACAAAAGGCATTATGAGTGTTTGATAACTTCAAAATACAGCTGACTAACTGATTTCAATATAAAAACTTTACACAGATGTGCAGCATTTCAAGTTGTCACACTCACTCCTCGTAGCGCACAAAGCAAGAGAACAGAGTGAAGAGAGATTAAAAAGATAGATAATAAATAAAGGTGGGTGTGATTTAAAAGAAATAGTGGTAATATGCTGGAAAAATAGGGTTTTATTGGATGGATATGACAAATCAATCAGAAAGAGTGAATGAATCTTCCTATCCTTATTGAGAACAACGATTTTCAGTCTTATCACCTATTGTCTGTTTCCACCCGTCATTGGCTCTTACCGCCCCAAGGACCAATACCAGCCAGCCAGTTCACACCTCCCCACATATCTGGTTGCCTGGCTTAAATTAACAATTATGGATTTGATTAACCGTGGAAGTCGTGTTTCAGCTTGATCACCACTAGCTGGCTCCTTTCCAACCTGTTCCATCCTATGTCAGTCAGCTAACATTGCGCGTCGAGGAAGACGATAAAAACGGCATGCGTAGCATGTGTCCTAACCATCTCACTCAACCGACGTAACTTCAACACCCTGTCAATTTATTTTCTCTCCTTACGCACCTAACACGCAACCGAAGTAAAACCTCAATATTACTCATCCTATTACAACTAACGCCTGAAGTGGGATGTAGGTAGAACGCAGACACTTATGATGAAAGACAGCCAGGAAACTAGTCAGGCTTTTCACGCCTTCCGCTTACAATGGAAATGTCTCATTCACGGTCATAAATGAGGAAACACAGAAACTGCTACTGTGCAATTCACACGTTGTTTGGTCTGTAGACAGTTGGATAGCGCGTTTATTAAGCCAGAATTAGCGTGAGTTTGAAAATGCCAAACGAACCTTCTGTATCTCTGCTGAGATGTTCCCAACGATCAACCTGCTAGAGCTGATGTAACTTCTCAGATAATTGAAGTGGTCAACACACTCTAAGTCAACGAGATTACCCGCTGGTAACTAGTCAGTCCCTAAGTCGTTGAAGTCAGTTAGATTTAAGTCCTTTAGTACATCAAAGTTAGAGTGAAGCTTGAAGAAGATCTAATTGAAAACAGGAATACTTTTCGCTTTTGCATCCTGTTCTATCTAATATTAACAATGGGAATATTTTCAAGAGTTGGTTTGTAAGGAATTAGATTTGTTTTTACGAGTTTGACCACGGATTGATATCAGTTAGAGAAGCATTGAAAACCATCGGATAGGACTAGACAGCTGTTTCATCCCATTAGTTTGGGAATCATCGCCAGTGCACACCTACCACAGGGGGTTCGAACCCAGGACCTTCCGTTTACAAGGCAAACTCGTAAACCATTCAGCCACTGGGACCCAATTTAATGGCCAGTGCATGAATTCTAACTTCTACTAATTCGTGATTTAGTCCGAACACCAACCATTGGTGTTGGTGGGACATCCATTCACACACGTGACATCTAATTGGACCTCACTGGTCACGACTTCTCAGTAGATCTCCAGGAAACTCCGTGCTGTAGATGATTGTGAGAATGGATTTTCCACCGATGACATTAGTTGGTGGTCGCACTACATCATGAATTAGTAGATGCTAGAATTCATGCACTGGCCTTTGAAGAGTCAGGTCCCAGTGGCTGAATGATATACGAGGTTGCCTTGTAACCGGAAGGTCCTGGGTTCGAATCCTGGTGATAGGTGTGTACTGCTGATGACTCCCAAACTAATGGGATGAATCAGTTGTTCAGTAGTCCAGTGCTGGTTTTCAATGGGATTATTATTGAAAGATTTATTCGTGTGTTTAACCAGTTAATAAATTGAAACTCAAACCAAAAAGACAGAAAATAAAGAAAGAAAATCATTTATCCACTTTTATGAAAAAAATTTATTTTTGATTTCATCATTCAACTAATTGATGATACGATACACTCGATAAATATTTCGACAGTTACTACTGGGTAGATAGGTAAGTAGGTAGGTAAGCACGTAGGTGTTGAATATTGTGTTCCTATACCTATGTCTCTCTCTCTCTCTCTCTCTCTGTATGCATATCAGTGTATTCAACGGTGTTCATGAGAGTGAATTTGCAGGCAGGTGATTAGGCAGACATCAATCTCGCCTAGTCTATTCTTGTTTCTATTCCGTTTATATAAAATAAAAGAGACATATGGTAGTGTGTGTTTAAGAAAGAAAGATACAGGAAGTCAATAGAACATTTATCCATTTATGCATCTATCTATCCATCTATCTATCTCATTATCATTATCATCACGAATTCTGTTCAAATCAATTCAATCATCTATTTGCAAAATGACGAGTAAATCACACACACACACACACACACTGAGACAGAACGAGAGAGAGGGTGAGAGAGAGAGAGATACAAGTGACTGCAGGAACTATTTTATCTGATCAACATGGTGAGACACACACATGTGACACATGCCATATCTCGAGTTAGAAGTGAACAAATTAATCTGATCATGTAATTAACTTCCTTGGGTATTTTTTTTCCATTATTATTACTATGATTTTTATTATTAATTATTATCAATATTATTTCAGACAAATCGCTTTCTTCCCGTCTAACTTCCTTCCTGACTTTCTATACAATTTATCCCTTGATTCATTCATTCACCTATTATACTATATGGCAACCATATTTTCAACAGAGTTAGTTTTTCCTTTTTGTGGATTTGATTGAACTATGGACTGTTATTATTTAGAAAATCAGTGGAAAACCGATACTGGAATACTGGATAGCTATTTCATCCTAGTCTGGGTTTCTTTAGTAGTTAGCATACACCGAGGTTCTAACCAAGATCCTTCTGCTTACAAAATCAAACTCGTAGACCATTCAGCCAATGGGAATCGATCCAATCTCCAGCCTATGAATTCTAATTTCTACCAATTCGTGATATTTATATTTAGCGCGACCTATCACCAGCCAGTGTTAGCCGCTGGTAATGAGAAATACTGACAAGTGGGGTTCACTGGGTCAGGAATGAGGAAAAATCCTCACCGACGACATTGGCTGGTGGCAGTAGACCTGAAATCACGAGTTCTTAGGAGTTGGAACTCATAGGCCTATGAGCCACGTCCAAGTGGCTTGATGGTCTAAAAGTTTCCCTTGCAACTGGAATGTTCTAAGTTTGAAACCTAGTGGCTTTACACTGTGGAGGAATCCCAAACTATTACAAAACAGCTGTCCAGTACTCCTAGCTGGTTTTCATTCGTTCGTCTAACTGATATCGATCCATGGTCAAACTTGATAGAATTTTCTCACTTCAAGCAGAAAAAGTGCAAACATATGAATATCATTCAGCCATTTCGTTGCATCTTATAAGTTTCCCTACACCATATTTCTGACAATTTACGTTTGTCTGCAAGTATGTGGCCATATAATGCCATTCTAGGTTTATACCATTCATTCTTTAATATACATAATACACATTTTTACCAGCACCAGTCGTGTGGTAACCATCGTATATCCACCGTAAGTCGATGCCTCACAAAATTGCGTAACTTAGCTTGTTAGCCATTGGATAGTTGGTTTCAGGTCATCGTTGATAATAATGACAGCTAATTTAGAAAAGTAACCGATTGAGCAACACGAACTATAATCTCTCGGGGAACGCCAATTCCTCTCATGTGACAAAAATACACCTAACTACAGAACTCTTTGTCAACTGTCTCAAATCACGTAATCGCATCACTCTTTCCCAGTCCTCAAACAGACTGATAATGCTGAATAATTACACAATTCGTAACTCAATTAAACTATACTGAGATTCCAAGGTTCCTTCTTTTTTGTCTGTCAGACTAGTAGAGCACAAAAATCTAGTAAATTATAGATTAGTACAAAAAACCAACCTTGAAAACCTTACAGAGAATTCTTAACAACGCAGGAATAAAAGTCACTGACATTCAAACCACTCACAAAAACTCACCTAGAAACAAGCTTTGTTGGTTAAATGATCCAGTTGAGTCAATTAAACAAAAAAATTTAGTTTATATGATACTCCGCAATGATTATCAGGTCAAAGTGGTAAACTCAGGTCAGTCAAACCAGCAGAGCACAAATACGTAGCAAAATCTAGATTAGTTGACCCGAATAAGATAAGAAATCTAAAGAATAGTTCAGCTATACTACTCACTACATATAATTACACACAACCATACAATAGGATGAATGGGATAAGACAAAAGTTTTAAAATCTAATATAACTATAGGGTGGAGGGAGAGATTGATAATGGAAGCTTTATTCATCGAATCAACCGCAAACATGTGTAATAGGAATGATTCAACACCGGTCCCAGACATCCGGAAAATTGTACTGCCCCTACCGTGACGAATAGGAGGGAATAAAGAAAAACTATAAGACGAGAATTTCAAAGTTGTGTAGTTATAATTGACATGATTATGAACTACAATAATAAATTGTGCTCGAAACCTTGTCATCTAGTAAATAATAATAGTGTTTGATTGTGTGACGTATCTAGTAAGCAAGTTAATATGGAATCACGTGCTAATGAATTGTCCAAGTATGTCAGTGGAAAGGCAAAACCTGACAGGGACATTGCGATTCAATGAGTTCAATAAAACTAATACTGTAAATGATGACGTTTCTTCTGAATAAAACCTTCAATACAGTTGAATTTGATAGTTGTTCTACTGTACCTACAACTTAATCACAAGACTCGAGTATTAGTTATGGGATTTTACAGTCATTGAAGTTTTCGTGTGTTTTAGCCACTGAGTTGCATACATATATGCTGTAACATGAACTTTGAATGAAACAGATTTATAGCTCAGGCGTATAATTTTCACTTCACTTATTTGGAAAGCTACATCAGCCCCAATTGGTTGATCGCCGATGACATTTCAGAATAGATAGGGAAAGTTAGTTTCGTATATGACAGTTTACGCTGTCTCTGGCTTAGGAGACATGATATCCGACTGACTATCGACCAAAAGGCGTGCTCAGCAGTCCATTCCGTCCTCCTTTTTGACTGTGAGACCAGGCAATTGAGAGTGAAAGCTATGGAAAGACTGGCTGTCTTTGATCATAGGTGCCTGCGTTCTATCTCCCGTGTGAAGTGGTATAATAAGGTGAGCAATATTGAGGTTAGGCTTAGGGGGGAATCAATCAACGAGGCTGTGAGGCAACATCGACTGAGATGGTTAGGACATGTGTTACGCATTCATGTCTTGCCATCTCCTTCCTCGACGAACAATGTTAGCTGACATAGGGTTAGCCTGGAAAAGAGAGAGTCAGTGGTGGTCAAACCAAAACATGTCCCCCATCAGTCAGTGAAATCCACAACAGTTAGTTTAAGCCGGTCACGTAGGAAGGTTTTAACTTCCTAGTTGAGGTCCTCAGGACGGTAAACACCAAGGGAAGGAGACAATTGGTGATATGGTTCGAAATTGTTCTTAATGGGGATAGGGAGATGCACCCACTCCTTGTGACTTATAATTTCCAATAAATCTACATTGTTCTTCCATATTACTATTCCTTTTGTCTCATATCCCTGTCTACTGTCTCTATTTTGCATTTCTTCTACTTTCTTTTCTTGCTTTGTGTCCTACATGGAGTGTGGCGACTTGAAGTGGTGCACATCGGTGCAAAGTTCTAAGTTGAAAACAGACAGACAAACAGGATCATTTTCATTTAGTTGTGTTCTTTGAGGAGCTGCTAGTTGATTCAATTAAGAAGCTTTCGTTATCCACTATCCAGACAACATTGCTTCAGCGGAAGTATTAGCATAAAATCAACTTATTTGACGCCTTGTCCATAATTCATATACAAAATTGTATCTCCTGAAAACTTTTTTGTCATGATCGCTTGTTAATTTACATCTCACTTGATCCTTTCTATTGTCTTGAAATTTGAAGTTTCTTGTCATGTGACTTTTTTATTGTTTGGCAAACCTGATCTTTAGTAGTGATGTACGTCTGTTGACCGCTGATATTCATCTAAGTACTAACTAGGCCTCTAGAAATTCCCTGAAGGTAGTATTTTTGGTGTTTCCTGCATTTAAGATTTCTACATTATCCAAACTAAATTAGTGTCCGTAGTTTTTGTTCGTGCATCGATAAGGAAGAAAGTTCACTCCACCATATATAAAGAATATTTCGTAAATAACGCCTAGAATACTACGACAATTTGAAATAAACATAGAGTAGAAGCTGAGACAATCACTGTATTCGATATTTTGCGAAACAAAAGATCCAACAGAAGAAGGCAGATAAAATTAAAACCATTTACTAAATAAATTGCATAATCTACGATAAACACTACATCGGACAAATTGGACGTCTCCTTCGAATCCGAATCCAAGAACATAAGTCATTCGTGTATTCTTTCATAGTGATGCATGTTTATAATCACGGACGCAAATTTGCTTAGGATAATGTAGAAATTTTAAACAGAGGAAATAGCAAAAATACCGCTAAGGAATTTCTACTAGCCTGGTACTCATTATTATTATTATTGTCTCCTTTAGTTCCTAGTGGAAGATTGAGCTTCAGTCACACGTCTCCATTGCGTTTGGTTCGCCACCAACGTCCTCACCTAGCTGCACGTCTGCCTACATGCTTTCATCTCCTCTTCGCATCACCACCTCCTCCATGTCACCCTCTCACTGACGACCAACTCGCAGCTCCTCATTCAGGTTCCACTCGACAGCCTGGATTAGAATTTCACTTGATAGTTTTCTAAGAGTATGGTCGATCCACCTCCATTTCTTCCTGCATATTTGATGCATAATTGCTTCCTGGTTGGTTCTTCCCCATATATCCCAGTTGCTGATCTGTCGTGGATATCTGATCTTCAGTACTAAGCAAAGATCGCACCCTACATCCTGGTACTCATATGAACCAGTAGTTCACAAACGTATTACCATTCAGGTAATAGTTTGTAGGGATTTGACCGATTGGTTACAGGATTTCATCATCTCTGATCGATGTCAACTCATGATAAATTCCTGTAACCAACTATATTACTATAAGTCACATAAGAGGAAAGTTCAAACTCCAAGTCGATAAAAAAGTGATCGATAGAGATGTAAATTGAAAACTGATGACAACAATGGTTGTTAAGATATACAATTATATCATTCATAATAAAAGCCTACACATGAGTCAGACAAGGGTGCTTATTATTATCAATGATATTCCTAATTGTAGGGAACTGGATTATGCGTCAGACAGTGGGAAACGAGACGAAAGAGATATCCTGGAACGACAACAACAACAACAGCAACACCCAGCGCCAATCACCATCAACGGGAGGGATTTGAATGATGTTACTTCATTCACTTATCTAGGGAACATTGTCTTAAACTACAGGAGGAACGGAAAAGGATGTCAAATCGAGCGAGAATCGGGAAGGCGAGAAACACATCCATCAAACTGAAAGCAATCTGGAAATCTTCGTCACTCAGCCAGCATCAACAACAAAATTCAGTCGGATTTTCAATACAGATGTCAAGTCAGTCAGTTCTTCTATACGGATCAGAAACTTGGCGGGCGGGCGGGTCACAAAGAATATTTCAAACAGGCTATTGAAGACCTTTATCAACAGCTAACTGTCTTCGCTCTATACTGAAGACCAGATGGCCGGGCCGGAAAGAATCACCAACTATGGGAATCTATGCGAACAAACAAAACAAGAACCAATCGCCAACCAACAAATATGCAGGAGAAAGTGGAGATGGATTGGACACTCGCTGAGGAGGCGGCTGCGTGACATCGCGCGCGCGTCAGGCCGAGTGGAACCCGAAAGGGAAGGGGCGAGTTGGACGTGCAGGGGTGACATGGAGGAGATGGTGTGAAGAGGAGTTGAAAGAGTATGGAGTAACATGGATGCAAGTGAAAAGTACAGCAGAAGACAGACAGAAGCAAGTGGAGACGTGCAGTTGAAGTCCTATGTTCCACTAGGAACCCAAGGGAACAATAATAATAATACATTGAAGCGATGTTGTCTAGATGGTGGGCAACGAAAGCTTCACAATTAAATCAATTAAAACATGAACTTATACACATAATTATGAGAAATTATAACTTACACGAATCTGTACATTATCATGAGTACACTGTATGCCTTCACAGCTGATAGTATTAATTCGACTCAATGATGATACTATATGTTTACATCTTGAAAATGAAGGTGAAAATATGTTCTGAGGTGTTTCACTCGATAACGATTGTTGATTAAATAAGCGTGTTTTTGAAGGTAATAATCCTGGTATAGAACATCTACTTTTCACCACAGGTGTTATCGATATCTTTGAGTTATTATTATTATTAGTATTACTATTACAACTATCCAATAAACCCAATTTATACTTAGATCGTATAATTTTCTGATGATTATTGAGCATAGATTTTGGTAATTGCTGATTACTCAGTGATCTGACTGGTTGGTGTGAACTATTCTTCAAAGGAATACCATTTGGTGGAGGTTTACTCATCGCAGGGAACCATAAAGTAGTCTGTGAGATCGAATTCATCTATGTAGATGCACCACTTTTCCAACATAAAACAGATGTCGAATACTGTAGATTGTGGTGTATGTGAACTCGTTAACTGGTTTAGTCTGTTTTGTCTGTCTGTCTGTCTGCCTGTCTATCTGTTTGTCTATTTTTGGTTAAGTTGTGTATTCTTCTGTGTTTACAAAATTAACTAACTACCTATGAAATAGCAAACATTGCCTTTTTGTTGTTGGTGTTGACCTAACAACCAAATAATAATTTTGAGAATAGAGTAGCATCATCATAATGAAAGGGAACGCCTTCATCGGTTTGAGGTTGTTCTTTCTTGTTTTTTTTTGCTTGTTTCTTCTTTTCTTTTCTGAAGCTTTTGTCCCATTTCTATCTCACATTTCCCTTTTTATTCCCCTACAATTTTCGCATTATTGACACTGTCAGCTTCAATTAAAACAATAAGCTATTTTCATTTACAAGAATTTAAGTAGTTTAATTGTAAGGTGGGGTGAGGGTGAGGGCGACTTTGCCAGGCGAGAGAACTTTTATTTTCTCTCTCTAGCAGAGAATCTAAGAAGCTCAGCAGTGCTAAACAATTATTATCAGAAATAATCAGGTTTGTCGTCGGTATACATGCCAATGTACTTCTGTCTAAGCTCACCGTTAAAAAACATACACCAGGAGAAGTCCGAATTGAAGACTAAATGGCGACTTCATCCTTTTGTTGACAGATGACATCATTAAACTTAAATTGAACATTATCCGCGCTACACCGAATGCTGATGAAGACAATTTTATTAAGTATGCCAATGATCTGACTGTTTACATATCGATTATTTCTCAGTTAGACTGTCCAAAATGAATAACGTTTTATTAGAAATTATTCAGTGGTCCGTATCGAATGATCTTAAGCTAAATCCTTCAAAATGTCAGGTTGTTGATTTCCATTTCAGACACAAGCGCCACTTACATGAACTGGTTAGTTCGTACGGTTTCACTATCGTAGTTGGCACTGGAGTTGAAACTAAGTCGAATGTTAAATTACTCAGACTGTCTGTTTACTCTGATCTCTCCTCGTCTTCCCACATCATGTAAGACTCTAGAAAGATATTTAAGACAATCTGGTATCAACTCACTCAATCTTTATATTTACTTTTTGTTAAGTTAAGCATTCTACTAGTTCTCCTTCATTGCTCTTCACAACATAATCTTTTCTCGGATACTTAACAAAGACTATTTTGTTGCACTGGGAAGGATACTAAATTCTGTCGGTAGATCAACTGAGGCATCGATCGATAAACCAACTAGTTAATACTGTTGTAGATAGACACTTTGAAGTCGTGCAAAAAAAATTAGCGAAAATGATCTTGTCTGACCCTGAGAATCGACTCCAGACACAACTCTCTCCTTGCATCTCACCAGGTAGAAGTAGGAGCAACCATAGATGACTATGTACTCGAACGATTAAGTATAAAAACTCTACAATAGCTTATTTGTCAGGCACAGGCTTTGAGTGATGAATGTGTGTAAGGCGTGATACTGTTAATTTACTGAGAAATACCGAGTAAATGACCCCAATTTAGTTTTCCATTATTATATTGCTATTAATATTTTAGCTTAAATTTTAATTTTATATTCATATTCTTAGTGAGCACTACGATTATATATTAGAATGCTCTGATTTAATTAGTATCCTTGTAGGCAGAAAGTTAAACGCAATACTGTAGTGTATACTACATACTGAAATTACCATATTTGTACCAAAAGTACTAACGTCAGGTTCTGTGACCCAACAAATGATATGCGTTCAAGGTCACTGTTGCCTTCGCATTCTATGGTCACTATTCTTTAGATTGGCCAGTATTCGTGTACACTTGCACAGATAATTGATACCAAATCTCACCTCATTCCTTTTGATCCTCTACGAGTTGAAGCATATAATTTAGTGGTGGACAGCACTAGAATATAAAACGCATGTCTCGTCCTACTTACGACTCGTCAGCCTGATGTAGTTGTCTGCAGTCCTAGTGAATATTAATGTTCCGAGTGGGGCTTGAATTCATAATCTATCATTTTACATGCCAGATCACAGATCAGCCACAGACAGCCATTTTTTGTGTCACGAGAACAATTTGAATTACATTTTCACTGTCTGCAAATAATTGCGTCGATGGCACAGTGGTAGAAGCCTCGCCAACCATGTGTGTGTTCCAGGGTTCGATCCCCGGCCACCAACGCACTCCTTTACTTCGATAAGCCAGTAATAAGATTGATAAAGAGGGGAAATTGGGCATGAGGCAAGCAACTCCATCCAGTAAAAGTAAATACCACTCCTACCGAAACTTCAAAGCTCTAGCTTCAAGCCATATGTTCCACTCGGAAATTAAAGGGATAAAATAATTAAATAAAAGTAATGTCTACAAATATCATCATCGATTAATCAACATTCCAATGTCATCATCATTTATGGTAATTTGAAACAGATTTTCTACAAGGCCATTTACATAAAGATCATCATAAGAAGGAAATAACTGATTAATCGCCATATTTAAATATGCATAAAATAAACATTATTCAGTACGGTCTAGCTTACAGCGTGTCTATGAGTGAATGTGAAGCTAAACGTTGAAAGACATGAGAATAGACAGACGAAAAAATTGTAATCGGAACGGATATCTTTCATCCTGTTAACCAAATTAACTCCGGTTATTTAGCTTGGAAATATTTTACAGGATTATTTTTTTGTGTGTGTGTGTGTGAAAAGTTTGCGTCTGAAAGCAAATCTTGAAGACGCCATCATTGAAAATGTCAAACTGATAATAAGGGATGATTTTATGCCCAAAATATCATTTCAAGGCTAAACCAATAGAGTTCAATGGATATATGATAATGCCAGGGAAACATTATTAAGTTTGATCATGGATTAGCGTCAGTTAGAGACCCTGTTTCGTCCCAGCCTGGGACTCTTCGTCCAGGATGCTTGTGACGAACTTCCGAATATAAGGCAAGCTCATAGACTGTTCAGCCATTGAATTCCAAATTCTAGTAATACATGATCCTAGCGCGACCACCAGTGCGGTTCATCAGGTCGGGAATAATGACAAATACTCGGATGGCTTTTGTTCGCACCAGTCGATCTACATATGCCACGAATTTGTGGAAATTAGAATTCATGGGTTGGCCATTGGGTCGTGTTACCGAATTTGACTTGTAACCGGAGTTGATTAGATGAATAAAGATTCCATTATCCATCTCTCACCCCCTCACTCTGTCTCATCGTCGTATTGTATGGTTATGTTTAAATGCGCATAATACTATAACTCGACGTTTTTCTTGATTTCGTATCTTAGCGAGTCTACTAGTCTAGATTACGGTTAGCTTTTGTACTCAGCTGATCTTACAAACCTTTAGCATACTATTCTGACCTATGCATTTAACCTCAAAAGATCCTTCAGTTGATACTTTTTTCTCTGTGAGGCAGCTATTGTGGATGGTCGATCTACGATCAATTCGTTAACCTTAACCATTTATAAAGTACATAAAAATCGATTCAAATAACTTTGTTATAAAACTCTTACGACTAAATCAATGAATAATATATAAAGAGAGAAGAAAATCTCTGTGTTTTGCGAGTAGTGACCCCCTAGTCCAATCCATCTGTGACCCACCCAAATCTACATCCTGCCATCAGCCATAGGGTCGTTACTCTAGACACTGAACAACAATATTTCTCATCTGGAGTCTGATTTAGCAGCAGTGTAACCGATTTCGCTGAGCACACGAATCATCGGAGGTCAACAGCACTCAGCATGAAAAAAAAGTTCCGGATTTTTAACTCCAATGTGAAGTTAGTGCTACTATGCAGATCAGAGGCTTGGTGCGTCACGAAGGGCACTTCAAACAAACTACAGACTTTCATCAACCACTGTCTTCGTTTAGAAATTTGCTCAAGATCAGATGACCAGGTAAGATCGACAACAATAATTTGTGGGAACGAACTAACCAGGAAGCAATTGTGCAAGAAATAAGCAGGAAGAAATGGAGGTGGACTGACTTGTCATACTCTGAGAAAACAAACCATAGAGTGACATACTACTCCAGGCTATCAAGTGGTGTCCGAATGGGAAGTGGCGAGATTCTAGTCAGGTAGAAGGTGACATAAAGGAGGCGGTGATACGAAGAGGAGATGAAAGCATGTTGGCAGACGTGGAGCCAGGTGAAAACGTTGGTGGCGAACCGAACGCAATGGAGACGTGCGGCTGAAGCATTATGTTCCTCTGGGAACTAAAGGAAACAATAATATAATAATAATAATAATAATAATAGGTCCACCGAAGTAGCTAGCCAATATTCAGTTGGTCTTAAATGACTCACTTCTGTTAGCTAAATTGTAAGTGGCTGTCGACTACTCATATGAATCCATTAGTAGTATGTAACCATCAATATTGAGGACGATGATGTCTAATATAAACGAAGTCTATTTTAATTCACTCTGCATTTTTTATTTATTCATTTATCAAATAACGCATTTTTTTTTGTCTTTTGTTGGGAAATAATTCTATTGGTATGCTAAATACTAACTCTGAATCAATCAGTTCACATAAGCATAAGATTTACATTTTGTGATTATATTTCAGAATGATGAATAAAACGATTGTTTTATTATATAAACAGGAGAGAATTTAATCTAATTTAACAAATTAGATGTTGATGAAACATTCACAGTTAAACAACCATACAAAACACGTACACGCACACACTAAACCACGTAGAAATGAATTGGTTTGATTAAACTGTTTGACTAGTTTGAAAGGGAAAAAAAAAGAGTTTTTATTATAAACATGTTTTATTCCCTCTCCCCCCACCCCTAGCATATCTCTCTTTCTGCTATCCCTGGGTCTCTTTCTCTCTCCCTTCCCTTTATGCTCAGCTATAATGATCAAAATCAGCAACTATTTGAATAATCCCGCTCTTGTTCTTACTCTCTCTCTCTCTAACTCGCTAGCTCACTCTTCCTCTCACTTCCTACACTCCCTCTCTACTCTCTTCTTACTCCCCCTTAGATACCATAGAGTACCGTTAAGACTATAAAGTGGAAGATATTCAATTAATTAATCGTGTTTTCGATTGATTATTTATATATAATAACAATTATTATTAATCCCTTAGGTTTCGAGTGAAACATACGACTTCAACAGCACATCTCCAGCACATGGTCCTATCCTTTACTGTCCACTTCAGATGGCTTCTCGATTGACTATAAGCTCTCACCACGTCCTCACAGGACCTCACCCATATCACTCTCGAAACTATGCTTCACTCAGATTCCATTCTAGCCATACCCTGGAGTGAGATGTAACTCGACAGTCCCCTCAGCATGTATCCAATCCATCTTCATTTTCGCCGGAGTATTTCTTGGACAATAGGTAGTCGGTTATTTTGTTCCCAGAGTTTATTTTCAATACAAATGTCAAATCAGTCAGTTCTTCTATACGGATAAGAAACGTGGTTGGTGGGTCACAAATAATATTTCCCACAGGCTATTGAAGACCTTTATCAACAGGTAACTGTCTTCGCTCTTTACTGCAGATCAGATGGCCGGGCCGGAAAGAATCACCAACAAGAAACTATCCAAACAAACAAAACAAAACCAATCGCCCGCCAATAAATATGCAGGAGAAAGTGGAGATGGATTGGACACCTACTGAGGAGCCCGCTGAGTGACATCGCGTGCGCGTCAGGCCGAGTGGAACCAGGCCGAAAGGGAAGCGGTGAGTGGGACGCCAATGCAGGGGTGACATGGAGGAGATCGTGTAAAGAGGAGTTGAAAGAGTATGGAGTAACATGGATGCAGGTGAAAAGTACAGCAGAAGGAAGACAGAAGCAAGTGGAGACGTGGAGTTGACATCTTATGTTCCACTAGGAACCCAAAGGAACAATAATAATAATAGTTTATTGGTGTTAATACTTGTTGGTCTGCCATCCAATGTTCATTATGTAGCCAGCAATGGCAGCTGCTCAAAAAAGTCGGAAGTTTCCCATTGGAAATGCTATTAGTGACACGTGAGCCAAGGTCCTGACTCATACAGAAGAACACAGGTGTTGAAAGTTTGTTTTTTACGCTATGGAGCGCAGAAGATACCAAAAACGATTTCAGAGTGATGAAGGTCTGTTTTGTCTCGGCTAGTTTTGAAATCATCAGCCATGCCAAAAATACCTGCCTCATTTGGAAACAAATACTGTCATGTAGATTTAAAGGTCTTGTGGAGTTGACTAAATGGAACAATTAAATTTGTCTAATACCTCACAATAGTAAGGAGGTCAAATACATTGGTCAGGGTATTATTATTATTTCTTTTAACTACTAGGGAACATAGGGCTACAGCTGCGCGTCTCCATTGCCTTCTGTTTTCTGCCAACTTTTTCACTCCGCTCCAAGTCTACCTACATGCTTTCATCTCCTCTTCACATGACCTCCTCCAAGTCACCCTCGAACTGACGACCAACTCGCCGCTTCCCTTTCGGGTTCCATTAGAGCAATGGCTTGTCTAGTAATGTCACTTGATGGTTTCCTCAGCGTATGGCCAGCCAATCCATCTCCATTTCTTCCTGCCTATTTGTTGCACAATCGGTTCCTGGTTGGTTAGCTCCGAGAGATTCCTGTTGCTGATCTTTTCTGGCTATCTGATTTTGAGTATTGAGGAAGACAGCTGTTGATGCAGGTCTATAGATTGTTTGAAGTGCTCTTTATGACATGTCAAGTCCCTGATCCGTGTAGTGAGTAGCACTGACTGACTTCACATTGAAGTTGAAAATCCACATCTTGTTTGTCATGCTGAGTGCTGCTGATCTCCATACGGATTTGAGAGTAATGAAAGCTTGTCTTGCCTTCCCGATTCCGGCTTTGATATCCTCGTCAGTTCCGTCCGCTTGTAGTTGAAACGATTCTTCTCAGGTAGGTAGGTAGTTAAAGGAGGTTGTTTCTTTCAGGTTCCTCCCATTTATGCTGGCTGATTGTTGCCTGTTATTGTTGGTCAGGAATTTTCATCACATCTGTTTTCTCTATGTTCACCTGAAGTCCTATCTTTCAATTGGATTCACTACTGAAATCTTCAGTCAGTTCTTCTATATGGCTGGTAACTATGGCACACATGGTGCGAAAACATTTCTAATAAGTCGCAGACCTTTATCAACAACTGCTTTCGCTGGCTGACCAGGGAGAACTAACAACAAGGACCTCTAGGAATTAACCAATCAAAAGCCTATCGTATAAGAAATATTCCGAAGAGTCTGTAAATTGACCAAGTGTGATATGGTGAGATCATTTAAGCAGGAGGTGAGGGACTATGGTCAATGGTCGAACCACCTAAAGAGGATCAAGGAAAATTGGACCAAAAGGAGATGTACTGGTGAAGCCCTATTTTCTACTCGGAACCCAAAAGTACAGTAATAAATAAACAGTACTCAATAGACTGCCAGCCAATGCGGTCAATAATCAAGTCAAATAACATCTCGTTTTATATACTTTTGATTAAGTTTACACTTCAAGGATCTCTGTTCCCTTACTTTATGCCTACGGTTATCATCAGCATTTAATTAGGTTATAGGTAGGCACGTGGTGCAGAGTTCGAGTCCCGGATGGCGAACACCTTTACCTCCCTTCGCCGATTATAATCCCGACAAAGAGAGGAGGTTGGGCATGAGGTTCGCAACCCCACCCCGTAAAAAAACACCACTGCTACTGAAACTTCTAAGCTAAAGCTTAAAGCCCTATGTTCCACTGGGAATGTAAAGAAATTTTAAAACAATAGGTAGGTACAATGAAAGCAAAATCTATGGGACTGTTATTATGCCTTCCAAATTTCCCCTTATTTTTGACCAACACCAGCCTTAAACGTTGCAATAACTGTATTTTGCAGTTCTCTCTATATCTCATCAAGTCTCTAGTGTCACTGATAACCAACTCTCTAAATTGTATCAGTGAATTTAGCATTTGACAAGGTCATTCAAAACCAACAGCTCCAGGATGATCATTGAACATTTCAATTAACGTTCAGGATATTAGAAACTTAGCGACGATCCGTCTATTCTTCATGATTCTGCATGCCTCTGGTATTGTTTATGTTGTGGTTGGACTTAGGATTAGCGATCCAATTAGTTCTGTTTAGCTTATTGGGTCCACATTGCTCACAGTCTACAAGATCACATTCTCAGTCACATAAGATCTACCGACAAGAAGGTGGATTCGAAATGACTCAACAAGTCCTCAGTGGAAGATCTACGTCTTTACTAACCGAAATACTTGAAAGAAATATTTGTAATTACACCTTCAACTGAAGTGGTATTTAAAGCAATTAGTTTCCTATACGAAACGTGTATTGAGTGTGTGTATATTCACAACACATTTCGAGCATTCTGATCACACACACATCAGTAATTATCAGGTAAAATTGTGTACTGACCAAGTCACAGCTGAGAGGTAAGAAGACTGTATAAGGATGTGGGATAAGAAAAAGGAAGATGGTGAAATATTATTAGGTAAATTGAAGCTTGGTTCTAAATTGGATTACCAAGACAGTTACAGAGTGGTGACAAACTATTTTTGGACATATAAGACAAGTTTAAGTCTTTCTATGGCTTTCTATGTGACCCAACCTTGTTTCATATATGGGTTTTAAGGCATTACTGAAATCAACCTTGTGAGCTGTTTCTATGATGTGCTACGCTATAGATGATGTTGTACATCTATTTCCGGGATCATTTGTATCCGGTGATTTTATTTGTTAT
This sequence comes from Trichobilharzia regenti, assembly GCA_944472135.2. NCBI lineage: Eukaryota > Metazoa > Platyhelminthes > Trematoda > Strigeidida > Schistosomatidae > Trichobilharzia > Trichobilharzia regenti. The sequence continues at coordinate 1,400,377 of OX235262.1, read as the reverse complement.
TGAAGCCAATTTGGAATATTTTCTGCTGTCGTAACCTGGAGGTGTGTTCACACATGCATTGAAATTGGTAATCATAATGGGATGTTACATTTCCGTCAGGAAATCGTTAGGGTCTGCAGGACAGCATAAATCTCGTTTTCTTTATGAATATATGTTTGGCTGCATAAAAAGTTCTATTAATTGCCGCCCTGAGACTTTGTTGGTCATCCTTGAATGGCAAGGATACATAAACTTCCTCTTTGGAAGTTGACTGGATCGCTAGAGCCTTTCATTTGATACTTCTGTAACGCTTAATGAATTTCAGTGGATAGTGTTGTTATCTCACAGTGTCTTAGCGACGTTGTGTGTCTCTTCTCCACCACCCTATTCCTTCTTCATCTTATCACACATCCTTATGTCGCTTCACCACCTTTCACTTGTGTCCTTGGAATGTATTGTAACAATTCATGCTCTCTCGCCTCCTTTATAAATGAGAAAGATAAGTTTATGATCAGAATGTCCGAAATGTGTTGTGAAAATACACGCGCATAACACGTTTCAGATTAAAATTTTTAAACAGGTGTAGAAGTCAACTAGTCTCTAAACCTACAATCCATACCGTCCCTAAGAAAAAGATTTTCATCAAATTACCATATCACGGGGAAATAAACAGTAGGATTTTGAGACAAAGGTTAAATTCGATCATCCGTAGAACCTATTATGCAGCCCAGCTTGTAATTGTGGAAAAAGCTAAACATATGCTTCACTTCAAACCTCAAAAATGCACAAGTGATTATATCACATCCCACACAATTAACCAATTTTCGTGTGTGTGTGTGTGTGTGTGGGACATACATACATAGGGAGGAGTAACCGCGCTTTGCACGTGAAGGTGGGAGAGCATATCCCAAAATGATTAGAAAAACAGATGAATTGTGACAAGCCATTGATGCAGGTGTCAGACTACCAACTTCGTCTATAGCTAAACATCTCATCGAGATGAACCATAACACTGATGTCAACTCAGCCTTAAGGTCATCTATAAAAACGGTCAAGGGCGTTTACTAAAATACGCTGAGGCTAGAGCTATTCATAAACTTAAGCCCCCTTGTGTATTCAAAAACACTTTGTTATTACTCTTAACTACCTTGGTAATCCTTATTTGATTGGATTACCAAACGTTCTGTTAATTATTCTTAATTCTTTTTTTGTTGTCACTTTGTTTAATTTAACTTTTCCATATATATTGACTTGACAAGTAAATGTGTGATCAGATTGTTCGAAATGTATAGCGCTAATACATCACATTTTTCAGATAGTCTCCGTCTTCTAATAACGTTATTGAAGTATTATTCTTTGCAAAAGTGAAATCTGATATGTAGGTATATAAACAATGAATTATCCTTTATTGATGATATGGTGATCAAGGTCAGTCTGGAAATAAACCATTCAGAACTGGCCTATGTAAAATAACGCCTACCAATTTTATTTTTTCAGCTTACGTCATCCTGTGTTCTTTCTTAAGTAGAGCAATCTGGTCGGGGAATAGGTAGGTGATGTATGATGTTATTACAGTTAGTCAATCGGTATTCGTGACCACCGCGTTTGTGTCCAACTCACAATTCCTATTTCAGACTCAATGTTATTATAATATTATATAATTATTATAACATTGAAAACATAACATTAGACTCTCAGTGAAAGATCAATACATCTACAATGATAGAATGGAATCAAACTCTTTGGGTGTATAAAAAGTCAACTGACATGAAGATGTCCCCCGATACGCTGAATGCGACGAATGCTACAGGGACCAGCACATGTCAGACACCTGGCATCAAGACTATATTTAACTGTATATTAAGAGACATTTTTGAATGATTGCAGTATTAAACCGTTCGTCCTAGCCTTCAGTATGGAGAGATCTTATGCATAATTTTAGAAATGATTAACTCTTCAAGTGTCTAACATTATCAACTACAAAGTCATGATGTGGTCATAAAAACGTATAATCTAGAGGACAGTTGAAGTAGGCGTTAAAACCAGAGGGAGTTTGTTTACCAGAGAACTTACACATATGATGACAAAGTAAATATCACTTGTAAACCAATTGATAAGGAAAACCTACAGAAAACTGGGAAAGAAGCGACGAGGTGAGACTCAGAGAAGTTGGCAGTGACCAAGTAACTTTATTAAAGCAACACACTGCCTCATGACCTATCAGCTGAATGCAGCATTGTGCATTTTATAGTAATTAAAATAGGCGAACCAGACAACTATCTTAGAGATAAATTTTGTCGGCTTAAGGACCTAACAGATCCAATTAAGATGAATAATATAATTTTCAAGAGTTTGGTTTGTAAGGGCCACAAATTGATATCAGTTAGTCTGGGAATCATCGAGAGTACGCACCCATCACCAGGATGCGAACCCAGGACCTCCTGGTTACAAGACAAGCTGGCTGAATGGTATACGAGCTAGCCTTGTAACCGGAAGGTTCTGGTTTCAAACTCCGTTGGTGGGTGCGTACTGCTGATGGTTCCCAGACTGCAATTAAACAGCTGTCTAGTACCCCTTGTTTGTTTTTAATGGTTCTCTAACTGATATCATTTCGTGGTCAAACTCGTATAATATAGTTCACCATTTACCACGTAATGAATGTCAGGTTATTTACATAGGTCTGTCAAACTAGTAGATCAGGGTCAGTTTATTAGATTACTGGAACACTAACATTCAGCTAAACCTACAATGATTGACTCTGCTAAATTGAATCACTTATAAAAGGTTCAGCCATAGCATTGCATTCACTTGCCTGTAATGACTAGATAGAATTGGGACAAACTAACAGTATTAAGTAATATAGTTAGTTAAAGAGACATTGAGAGTGGTTAATCACTGAATCTCTGTTTATCGATTCAACACAGCCCACGTGCAATAGGAATGATGTAACGCCTCAGCCAGAGATATGGAAAAAGGCAACAAGCAACAAAGGGGAACTTGGAGAGAGAGAAAGAGAGACAACATATATACCTTAGACAAATTTTGAATCCTTGTTACTAAATTAATATGATTATGAGTGGCAGTAATCTATGCTCGAAACCGTGTCATCCAATTGTTAATACTGCATCATCACTGTATGATATTTAAAATAAGCATATCTAATATGGAACAATTACTTTCAACTGAGGAAACACTGTCATTCATGAGACATAAGACACAATTTACAGGAGAAGAATTAGTGTTGTCATGGGTTTATTTGTGCGCATTCAAGTATACCTACATCCCTGTGAAAATAAAAAGGAGAAATAAAAAGAGCTAAAAGGGAAGAAACCTGAAACCTAAACTACCAAAATCCCCATCATCAGCTTTCATCTTATTTCTTCTGTTCACACAGTTTTAATTGATTAGCACATGACCTCTCACGAGTATTTAAAGTGAATCCAGCCTGCTGATACTCAAGGTTCTACTGAATTTGGAAAGAAACAAAGATGTCCGTGGTGAGGGAGCAATGTATCCCTATATGTGAGAAGACTTTTCTTGAGGTCTTCCGTACAAGCTGCTACTCCCTAGGAAATAAAATTGACTAACTCCAGTCTACAGTTATGTTCTTGGATATGAGAATGTACTCCTGAACGTCTTCACTAGACTGGTTTTCAACCAAATGTTGTGCACTTTTGGAAGGAGACAAAGAAGATGGGGTTGCATCTCGCGATCTTTTTTTTCTATAGCTTGGTTCCACACAGTATTTTAGGTACAAGTATGGAATTGTCAGTATGTGATAACGATAGCCCAAATTTCGCAGGCCGACTATTGATATCAGGTGTGCGTTGGCAGAGCATTGAACTCCGGACCATGTGCATAGTCAGCGGGAGTCCTAACCACTGTGTCATCTGAAGATCCTTGATAAAGTGAATGAATTCTTTTGATAATTCTGTCCATTTTCATAAATGTTTCCCAAAATTAAGCTATTATTATTAATATTGTTGTCATTATAATTATTTCTATACATGACAAGTGAACTTTTTGGGCAGTAATAAACAAAGATAAGTTTGTTATCGTTTCCTTGACTACGGCTTTTGTTGCTTTCTTATCATAGAATTAGTTCTATTGTTGGTTGATTCAATATGTTTTAATCCTTATTTGTTTACTTGTGAATAGAAATGTAGAAGAAAACGTTATCAAAAAATATGTGTACTAATGACCTCATATTTTGCCTATATTTAAAATAAATCTATTTTTGAAGGCTAAATCGGTTTATTTACTATAACTCCCTTAGGTCTTCAACAGCACTTCTCATTTCATCCTGTTCACCGTGGTCATCCTTAGCTGGTTTCAAAATTATCCAGAAGCTCTCATCTCCTGCCCACACGATCTCCTCCATATAACCCCAGGAACAACACTGAACTCATTGTTTTCTATTCGTATTCCACTTGGGGGTATGCCTGGCGCGCGATGTCCTCCCCCACCCCAACAGTCTCCTCGACATGTATCCGATTCATCTCTATTTTCTTTGTCAAATTCGTTAGGCTTTGGGTTGTTGGTTGGTTCATTGTCGGGATTCCCTATGGCTAATCGTTTCTAGCCTTCTGATCTTAATTATGGACAGAGTTAACTCAGGTCTCGATAAAAGTCTGCATTAGCCTTTTTGAAATGTTTTTGTGACCTGCTAGGTCTCTGAAGTATATAGAAGAACTGATTAACTCATATTGGTGTTGAATATCCAAATTTCTTCCTTTCTGTTGAGCTCAGTAGATTTCCAGGTTGATTTCAAAACAATGAATGCCTATCTTGTTTTTCTGAACTTACTGTTGATGTGCATCTCCATATTCATCTGCAGTTGAAACGACGCAAGTCAAATAAATGAAAGTAATGGTTTTCTTCAAATTTACCTCGTTGATGTTGGCCGATATTCATTATTAGTGTTTTGATTATTATTCATCACCTCTGTCTTCTATATATATTCACTCGAATTTCTGCCTTCTCTGTCTGTCTCTTCTTTAAACTTGTTGATTTTCGCCTGTAGATCATCGAGTTGGTATGACGTTGGACATAAATCATTCCAATAAATCCAGGTAATTTAAGGTCTTCTTATCAGTCGAACGTATTCCTGTCTTCTCGCTGCCCACGTACACTGTCCTGCATAATCCAATCCATCACAATTAGGATTATCATCAGCACAGAGAGCCTTGTCTTACCCCTCTATTCACTTCAAAAGCTTCACTTAGTTTCTATGAATGAACAGCCACATGCTCGATCTTATACAACCAATCAAATTATTTGTTTAATAGATTAACTTCCCAAGTATATATATATGTTTCGATCCAAGAAAACTGAATTGTTCTCACCAGCTTGGAACAGTTTGTCTTCTAAGAATTAAAGTGCCGCTTTTCAGTGGTCAGAAGTGTTCATAGTCGGTATTAGGTATTTTATTTTCAGAAGAGTTACTAATTGTTTTTCTCCGTCGTACACCATCCCCCATATTCTTATTATTGCTATTATTTCCTGTCGTATCTCGATATATTTGGTGCCTTGTTGTGTAAAACGGTTTGTGAGAACATTTCAAGAATAAAAAAGTCAGGATTGGAAGTGAAGGAATGAAAATCTAATTTGAATTTTTGGATGGCTCACTGAGCACTAACGAGAAAATTCAATGATAACTGAGATAACTGCTAATTTTCTGTGTGATCTTTAGTTTGATGAATGAAACCTTGACTCATTATACTGAAACGAATTTTAGTGTTCTCATGTCTTTTGAGCCGGATGATTTTATTGTGAAGCCTTTAATGACTTTCGAGACAACATATTCAGCGTAAGCTCCAATGGTAATGAACCTGACTTCAGGACTTCGTGACCTAGGTTCCGATCCCCCACACGATGTCACTGACTTTGAGGTCGGATATATATCTGATAGGATCCCACATATTTTGGTATTAACTGTTTAAACTTGCATAGATGGTATATTATCATTCTCACGCATTTTGGTAGTGACTGCTAATTTTATATATATGGGATATTATCATTCCCACACATTTTGTTACTGACTGTCAATGTCGCACATATGGCATATTATCATTTCTCATACACTTTGTTATTGGCTATTAAGGTCAATTATTTCAAATGCTGTTAGCTGTCCATGTTGTTGTAAAATGTATAAATACCATGGCTTTCTTTACCGTTGTTGCACCTCAATACACAGTCACAGTCCAGCCTTTGTCTTTTGATATTTGCATGCTTTACTAAGTCGGAAGGTACGACGAGTAGATAGACAGATTAGTTCAGGCGCAGACAGAATAAGGTGAAAACGTCTTCATTCAATTCCCTCCCCACAGTTATAACAATATCTCACTGAAGAATGACGAAAAGCAGGAAACTTAGGTCTGCGACTCCCTTTCGATAGCCTGCAGCCACATATCATCACTTCAGTGTGGACTAAGATGACAAATCACGTAACCTGGTAACCTGATACAATTCCGTCAGCACCAAGATTATTGAATAAGCACAAAAAAATGACTGTTTCCTAGTTACCAATCAGCGTAACATGTCTATCATAAACAGAATACGAACTACAAACTTCTGTAAGTCATGTAAAAAATCTATTCAAGAAATTCAGAAACAATCAATTTATCCCATAGCCGTGTTTTTGTAGATTAGGTCTTGGAGAAATGAAGCAAATTATTTCCAACTAGTATGTTACAGAGGATGCACTCACCAAATCGATAGGTACAAAGTCAAGCGAAAGAGTGATTCCACTTCAGATTCAACTGAGAAACTGACTATACACGTCAACATTATAAATGGGAAGAGTTAAATTAGCTTTGAACCATAGGAAACGAATACTGAGTAGTCTACCGGTCTCAGTACAACTCATCTGTTACACAAGATGCCTATATTTGTTAGAATGAAGAGGAGAAATACTATATATCAATGTTTTCTGCATCAACTGTGAATTGAACATTCGGCCTAACCTAGATCACTTATCGCAACAATGAATTTTTATTTGCGCCTTGCTAAATGATCACAAGACAGTTTTTATACACAGGACTTGTAAATTTCTTGTGGTGTGGAATAGCAATAGAAACAGCTTTAACATTTCTAACATTTTGCTTTCTTTTTGTGTTTTCGGTGTACGAATGGTTTTCAATTCGGCTGTATTTTTGCCGCATAACAATGGTCTTCCTAGTTGCAAGCAATGAGAACACTTTTCACCGACAGACTCATTCTACTTTTCAGGACGGTATGATTGTTAAATCAATCAAAAGTAGATAAGCATCCTGCTCATGTCATCTCCAACTCTATTTACCAATTCTTCTGAACTTGCGGCAGCAGGTACATAGAACGGGCAGAGAGGAGAGGAGAGTCTCCCTAATAAAGGCAGGAAGGTGTTCTCAAGTGCAATTGCCAGACGCCTTATTGACATGGGACATACAGTAGAAACTACTCAGGCATTCAAAATAATCAATACACAAAGAAAACCATGGTTACATCAGTTAAGAGAAGCCATTACTGTCAAAAGACTTTAACCCAACGTGTGTTTACACAAAAGGCTAGCGTGACTAACCCCTCTCACTACCTTGATAACCGTAATTTACTTTGTTCGTGTACTTCTGTATTTTGTCTTGTTGTTTAACACCCCACTTAGTTTTGATTTTCACCTATTAAGTTTCTAAATCTATTTAATTGTTTTTCTATGTAGTAATTGTACTTTGTTATTCACCCACAGAGCCTCTTGAAATCTCCATCCTGACATGCATAAATTCACTTTGTTATTCTATCTTATACTTGGCCTCTAGTCAATCCTTGTTTCCATGCTAAACCAGAACTCTACTCGTCTCTTGTCTATACCATGATACCATAAACAGTTAGTCTTTTCACACTGAATAATTCATGTTTTATTTTTTTTGCGGGGATTTGGTGGTTACTGGATTTCATCATGAGTTGACATAGGTTAGAGGGGCACTGGAAAATCAATACTGAAGTACAGGACAGCATTTTCCCTCCAATTTGGGACTCTTAAGTGGTACGCATTCATTGATAGGGTTCGAACCCAGTTCCAATCAGTTACAAGCAGAGCTCATAGACGATTTTGCCACTGGGACTCAGTCCGACGGCCAGTTCATGAATTCTAACTTCTACCGATCCATTCCTTGTAAACCAACACTTGAATATCGATCTGATACTCATTAGCCACTGGGTCTATTCAGGTAGGTAGTTACCTGGATTATAGCGGGAATTCCTGACCAGTGGGATACGGTAGGTCGGGTGTCAAGACAAATACTCGCCTCAAGTGACATTGGTTAGTGTCAATCACGCTATATTGTGAATTGGTTGGCCACTGGTCTACGAGCTCGTCTTGTAACCAGAAGGTCATGGGTTCGAACCTCACATGGTGGGTGAGTACTATTGAAGAGTCCCAAACTAGACTGACGAAACTTACGTCCTATAATCCCAGGTTTACGACGTGTTCTTTAACTGAATAATTCACCTACCTACATTATTATTGGAATTACACATTGCCCATACTTTCTGTCTATAAGGCGAAGTCATTGAAGAAAAAAGTGCTTTCAAAGTTCTTGTAACTTATGATTTGATGTGATGACGGTAGTTGAAGTGAAACCACGAGAACAAAACAAGCTCGTAATATCCTGACTGCAAATATGTGTTCGTTTTATCTTTATTCAAACTAATAAAAAGGACCGATTATGTGCAATCAGTCAGTTGGAAGGAAGCTGAATACACATGCATATATCATCTCTCAGTAATAGGTAAAGTACATCACCATATATGGTTGTAGCATACCAAACTTACAATCAATTATTCAAGGGGAAAAAACAGAAGTATTACCCACTTTTTCTTTCCAAATTTCCCACATATTTCTTTGACTGTCACAGCGAGAAAAAGAAGAACCAAGACGTTTAACTAGTCTTTTCTTGTCTCTATTTTTCTTTCTGTTTTTAATATCCTAATGCATATTTCCCACCATTGTCATAGTAACATGCGTGGGTTTCTGTGGTATTTCAAGCACACAAAAGACACAAACAAACAAATATGCCTACCCTTTCAAGGCCCGACACACATAAAAAGGAGTCAGTGTGTTGTATTCTGCTTTCCACATGTCAAATTATTGACAGTTATGCAATGTATATGCGCAAACAGGAATGGTTAGCTATACATACGGTAATGTGTGTGTCTATTAAACTAGACCAACACCATTTATCTATCTCACAACGGTAAATACTCTACCCCTACCCCCGCCATCGTAGAATTATTCGCCGTCAATCTAATATCCCCTGATATTCTTCTATCATTCAAATAGCAGAATCGTAGAGATGTTTTATAGACATAAAATGATTTATCCGTCCATCAAGAGACTTTTTATTAAAACAATGAAAAGAAGGACATTGACACAATTGATGTGTGCTGAATTCATCCGTTAGTTTGTTTGCTTGGATACAATAAATTCACTCTGGTAATACATTGCTACTTAGAGGTTTTTTCCTCTTACTAACAATAGTGCGAGTGTGTCTGTCATGTCCCTTCAAATTAAGGATGGAATTCAGCGGGTGACAAAACGAACAAGCACAAGACGGATATCCAGGATGATCCGGGAATTCATGTTTCGCCGAGTTTTATTTCCCTAGTTATCAAGAGTCCTAAACTGCTGAGAGGAGCAAGAGCTGTTCTTTTGGCTTCTTCTTGCTTTTCAAAAGCTTCACCAGTTGATGAATAATTTTTTTTCCTCTCAGAGGACAGTTTTTTCACGACTCCTTTCAGTCATCTAAGACTAGTTCTGAAGTACACTCTCGATAAGGAGTCATTCAGCCTGCTAGCAAAACTGGAAAATTGAACTTATATTCTCAAAGAGAACTAGGAAAAAAGATCGATTGACGGCGTGCTTAGAACTTGGGTTACCAAAAAATTCCGTCTCTCTACTGAATAAATTTTCTAACGTTCGGTTTGTTTTATTCGATTAAGATATGATTTCTAGTGGCATAATCTTCTCTTGTTCGTATTCAAAATTTTTACAAGTTTCTGATTCTCAAGTTCCCACTAAACTTCAGGAAAGGCCTGACTGTGGACGGCAACGTGTTCCAATACATGAGATAATTGTTTTTCAGTTATCTCCTTGGGTACTTCTGAATGTACTTCTGAATATCTTACATTTGGCTTTCAACTAGATCGATATCGTGGATTTCTTGGAGGAGACAAAGTAGATACATCATAATGGAATGTGGTTTGTGCTTCACCTTAGAGATCATTGTGTCACAGGATATCCTGTCAATTAATTAATATTTTAACTTGAAGATATTGTTCGAAGGGAAAATATCACGCAATGAACTCCTCTGGAAATTCTGTACATTTTATAAATACTGTCCAGAATAAAGATTTTTTTTTATTTATTACAGCTTGATTCCACACTGTATTTTTGGTACAAGTGTGTGATATCCGTAGCCCAAATTTCGCAGGCTGATCATTGCCTATTAGGTGTGCGTTGGCAGAGGATCGAACTCCGGACCGTCTGCATAGTCAGTGAGAGTCCTAAGCGCTGTTTTATACCGCTGTGTCATGTCTTAACACAATTTTCTCTTCATAAAAAATGTGTGGCTGCCAATTAAGGTATTGTAGAGGTTTTATACTAAGTCGCCCTAACATAAAAGGAGAGAGTTGGGTTCAAAGAAGATGCTCTGGCTGCGACAGCATAATATTTTCCAGTTTCTAGTATGAATTCAAGTGTTTATCTACAGCAGTATTAGTGACACCCCACTGGCCATATTGACTGACAGCGTTTTGTGACTTTCGCATTGTAACGGAGTCTTTTTTAAGTAGCTCAGGAAAGACTAAGGTAGGAGGAATAATAAAAAAGAATAGGTGGACTACGAGAATTAAAATACTGTAATAGTAGAAACTGAGTGATACCACATTGTCTTAACTTCCCTGAATGACTAGCTGGCTGGCTTCAACATAGAAACTGATAACCTGACCTATGGATGGATTTATCTTTAGACCATTTTTGACAAGGATATCTTACTGAATGATATAAATTTGGAAATGATTCTCTTTACTGTAAGCAACATGAAAAATGATTCTCTACTTATAAACTAAAGACTTTTGTCAAAACACTGAAAATCCCTTTGCTTGTAAGTTAAAAAAAACACAACCTCGCTTAACCTTGACCTTATTGTTCATATTCATATACATACAAACACCTACTGATCGGAATACTTATTTGTTTTTTCTATTTACCAGTGACAACAATTATTGATTTTAATCGTTTGCGCGGTTATATCAGATTTTGTTTTGAAAATAGGCAAGGAAGCTTGCAAAGGAAAATAAAAGTGTTTTAGATGCTTTTTACTGAAATGACGAGAAGTAAGATAATAGATAAAGTGATATAAGAGTTAGGCAATCAACAAATAAAATAACTTTCAGGTTGATGAGAAACATATCGAGGTGAAATTTCCACCGTAGACTGTCGTGAAGATCACATAATCTGATCTACTTGATCCAATAATTGTGATATAATATGAACCAATCAGCATAAACCAACGTAAATGATTAATGTCCGGTCTAGAAATAAACCAATCAGAATTGGTCTTCGTGAAATAACACCCACTAACTCGATTAATGAGGATTATAGACTAAGTGATATATTGTCGGTGATTTTGTAAACGATACGTTACTGAGTAAAGTACACCGTCACTTCCCATCTCGTCGTTGGTGTGCTGTGGCTTAAGTAGAGCGAGTTGACAGATCCGTTAGCTGTTTTATACGTAGTTGGCGTAGATAAGGGATATTCCTGATCAGCGCGTCTGTGTCATCAGCTCGGCATTTCGCAAGATAGACAGAACTGTAGTTTGAAGGATTTCAAACTTAACAAATCAGGGAAACTCCGTACATATGCAGACTGCAAGTGAAATAAATAGTAATCAACCTAAATCCCAAAATGAAAAGTGAGAGAAAATCAAACTGAAAGAAAAAAAAACATTTATTGGACAAGGAACAAGAGAGGTAAAAAGACCCTGTCTGGGGATTTCTGTTGATTTGAAGATAGTAGTTGACTGACTAACTGACTGACTGACTAAATCCCATCTTCATCTGAATAATCAATAATTGGGACTACTACTGTCAACCTCTTAGCAGACATTCTTCTAATTTCTTTCATGTTTTTATTTAGAATTCCCTGTGGTGAATAGTTTTTAGTTGTCTCGCTTTTTCGGTCTGATATTTTCTTATTCAACCTTAGTGGAAAGTGCATGACGTAATCACAGGTATTGATTGATTAGGACTGAAAGGTTATTTTTATTATAAGAGACATTTCACTTCTAATAATAATTATATACTTGAAACTGAAATAGATTGAGAATATATTAGTTTAGAAGTTAGTTTGTTTCCTCCCACACTCTTTCTCTCTCTGTGTGTGTCTCTGCAAAGTAAGAATAATCACTTTCAGTGAATTTGACAGACTTTAACTCTGTTTTTACTCATTCAGAAATTCTACATTTCATGACACCAGAAAACAGTCTTGTTGACTTAGAATATGCGGATGACTAGAGGCATTGTCACTAAAAGTGGAATACATGAAAAGACTAGATTTCTTTCATCGTAGGTGTCTGCGTCCTATCATTTGTGTTCAATGCTGGAGTGAGTACTCATTGAACACAAATGATAGGACGCAGACACCTACGATGAAAGAAATCTAGTCTTTTCATGTATTCCACTTTTAGTGACAATGCCTCTAGTCATCCGCATATTCTAAGTCAACAAGACTGTTTTCTGGTGTCATGAAATGTAGAATTTCTGAATGAGTAACAACAGAGTTCACGTAGGTCAATTCTGATTGGCTTATTTCTAGACTGGACATCGGTCACCATATCGAAATAATAGAATACCCATTGGCTGAGGCTTTAGCTTAGTGTTTGTTTTCAACAACTGGAAAATGTTGCCTTATTTAGAACATAAATTGCGGAATTCAGTTGGCAGTAATGCGTTAAAGATACACTTCCAATCGACAAATCAGTGTTTACATAACAGTCCAACATGCAATCAATGATGAATACAAATATTTTTATAGGAGTTAATGTCTCTGACCGTTACAGTTGATAAAGCGATTTGAATCACCGAGAGGAAAATGAAGTCCTTCAATGTTGCAGATACATGTTGCTGTCGATTGGTAACAAAAAGGAGACCTAGTACTACGGTTGCCTGTCAGTTATCTTCAATAACCTAAAAATATAAGTTTAAAACTTGGGCACTGTGGTAGAGTATAACTCCATTATGGATAGGATTTTATTTTCATTAATCACACAGTGTTGTACAGTAATATTAACTGATGACCACGTTTCGAGCACAAAGTATTACTCATAATCATATCATATCACATTGTGGTGAGAGCTGGCTGTCAGTCAAAATTGGTGGACAGTAATTTACGTCAATGTTTATGTCCCCAATATTGGTCGTGAGAAAAATGAGAACAAAAGCTTTGCGAAGGCGGATACAATTAACATATAAATGATCTGACATTCAAGAAACAGCCACAAAGAGATGAAAGATTAACTTTCAGTGAGAGACAACCAATCAGAGGATTGTGTTTCTCTGCTAACAATAATCAATAATAATGTACCTGAAAATCTATAAATATGTGTTGATTTCCTTAATAAACGATTTGTTGCCTGGCCCTTGTCTTTTGTTGTTATAATATCATATCATATAACTTGATATGATTATGAGCAATGTTTTGTGCTCGAAACGTGGTCATCAATCAATATTACTGTACAACACTGTGTGATTTATCAAAATAAAATCTTATCCATAATCTACCAAAAATAACTTATACTTTATAAGAGTTATGTGAACAGACTTTTTTACCATATCGATTCGAGGAAAAACCTAATGATTTGAGAAAATATTTTGATTTGTGTATCACTCGTCTCATTTTCTCATCACATACAATATGTTCATGTGATACAACATACAGTGAGTTTTAACCTTTAAATTTTGAGTGGAACAAAGGGTCTCATGTTTGACCATTGAAGTTTGACTAGCGAAGATTTCATTCCATGTTTTAATTGGTGTGGGTTGCTAATCTCACACCTGAGCTTCAAACTTTACTAGACTTACTAACGACTAAAAGAGGTTTAGCAGTTCATCGGTCGAGCATCAAACCTCGGACTGCGTGAAGAATGATTAGCCAGCATCCTACCACTGAGTAACTGACGTACGATGACTGATACAGTGTAAATAACTGGACGACGTTTCAAACACAGCTTAATTCCCATAATCTTGTCATGTTGTATTCACATTGTGGTGAGAGCTGTCTGCAAGCCAAAATTGTAGACAGCAATTTACGTCAATGTTACTTTCCGAATCGGGTCATGAGAAAAAACAATAACAAAGCTTAACCATGGGGAACTCATCAACCAATCATAGCAGAATTAACGTGTGCAAATACGATTCACAGATATATGGCTTAACCTCTTAAGAAATAGTCAGAAGCTGTACAGAATAACTTTCAGTAAGAAAATAACCAATCAGAAGACGTTGCTTCTCCACTAAGAATAATGCACATAAAAATCTCTAAATATATCTTGATTTTCTCAATAAATGATCTGTTGTCTGGGCCTTATCTTCTGTTGTTACAACATGTCTTGCTGAAGTTATTTCATCACAGTTTCTTTCCGTTATATTTCCTATCTCAACTGCCCCTAACTGTCTTCTCGTCCAACTGACTATTTAACCTAAAATCTAACCAATTACTAAAGGGACATTATTACTATATATTTAGACAGTTCATTTACGTTGGTGTTCCTAAAGTCTGCGTTTATGGAATCCCTTTCAAACACATGAAATCAAAATGACGCATCATCTAAACCGGGTTAATCGGGAATCGCAGTCAAGAATAAAAACAGTACTATAGGCTAACGCTATTTAGAGAGAATTATAAAGTCGGGTTATTACACTGATAAGACTATAAGTAATAAATTGTTCTTCAAACGTCATATGTTTATTATTACTGTACCACTATAAAAGTTAGATCGAATGAATCCATCTCATGTGGAAATTAAGTTTGATTGTAGATTAACACCAGTCAGAGAACTAAATAAAGTCAGGGAGTACTTGACAGCCGTTTCGTTCTGTTTTGAGAGTCTTCAATAGTACGTATCCATCATTCTACAAGGAATCGAACTCATGACTCTGAAGTTACGAGTTGAGCCCATTGATTATTCAGCCGCTTGCGACGGCATCTAAGCAGCCTATGACTTCTAAATTCTGTAAATTCTGACACATCCCTACAAACTAACAAACAAAAATTAATATGCGACTATATTCTACCAAAGTGCTCAGATTCTTCTCCTAAATAGATTTTACTCTCAATTATTCAATTTTATTATGCAGACATTAACCCCGCCTATCTAATTAAAATTCTATTCACCGCCTTCACACTGATATCTCATTCCGCTTTCAGCGTTAATCTGTAAGTGTCACTTTCGGTTTTCTTTCGTTGAAAAAATCACATGCATTCCGCATGTTGACGGTAGTAGGTAGGTATAATATCCGACACAGGGAAACTGTGAAACTGAAAACAGAAGGACAAACAAACAAACAAACAAAGAAAAAAGCACCGATCGCTTTCATGGATACACTAAAGCAATCACACTGTCTCCTGTCAATTCACCGTTAATTTCGCGTATTATCATTATTGTTATTGTTATTGCTTATTTCGTACGCTTCGCAGGGAATGTATCCTCCACCCATTTTTCAAAGTCAGGTGGTGTATTTTCTTAAAATTGAGCTTCTAAAGAATAAATTTTTTATTATTAAAGCTTGATTCCCCATCGTATTTTTGGTACAAGTATGGAATTTTCAGCATGTGATATAGGTTGCCCAAATTTCGCTAGCCGACAACTGATATCAGCTGAGCGTCGGTAGGGCACCGAACCCTGGGCCATTGGAAATAATACTATTCCTTATCTCTGCCTTCAGTTGAAAATAAAGCTTCACGTTAGAGCTTTGAAGGTTCAATAGCAGTGGTGTTTATTTTTTACTTGGTGCAATTGCTAGTCTCACTCCCAAGCTTCCGTCTCTACTGGGCTTACTACTGGTCAAGCGAACTTGAGGTGTTTATTGGCCGAGAATTGAAGCCGGACCACATGATCCACAGAACCAATTCCTCATCATAACAAGATAGCATATTCCACTTTTAGATGTAAGTAGCTCAAGATTAGTTAAATCAAACAATTGTCCTTACCATGCACTTTGCTTTACTGATTATCCTTTATATGATAAAGCATATCAAATATTGTGATCTCCAGTGGCTTAATGGTATACGAGCTCGCCTTGTAACCAGAAGGTCCTGGGTTCAAACCCCCGTGGTGTGTACTGATGAAGAGTTCCAAACGTGGGCGAAACAGCTGTCCATTACTCCCAGGTTTTGAGTCGGTGGCACAATGGTAAGGACGCTCGTCGATCACATACATGGTTCGGGTTTTGATCCCCGGCCACCAAAGCAATTCTCCCTTACCTCACAAAGCCGGAAATAAAGCTGGTAAAGAGGAAAGTTTGGGCATGAGGCTAGCGACCCCATTCTGTAAAAAATAAACACTGCTACAGAAACTTCAATCCCCTAGCTTGAAGCTCCATGTTCCACTGGGAACGTGAACGAAACAAAAAGTAATAATATTCAGTTTTCAAACAAAACTGTGGGAAATTCTAACTTTAAATTAATTTGACTGTTGTACAACCTTGTAAAGTTGACTTAATATTGACTTATTTGACGGTTATTCAATCAATCGGCACTGTAATTCATGTAAGCTTAGTAATTTGAGTGATTTTCATGGGACAATTAGCAAAAATTGCCATTCATCTTCACATCTGTTCCAGTTGCTTTAACAGTTTGGAAATGATTACAGTACACTGGGCTAAATGTGTTCCCTCTTTCGCCTAAATATTGAAGACTGAAGGCAGCTAGATACCAAGGCGTTACGTTATTTTGATTAGTGCTGGAATGCAAATTAAGCGTTTAATGCTATTTTGGAGGCGTTTGCAAAATGCATCTACAATCCTAGTGTATTTACCACTGAGATATATCCAGTGTTCAACGATTCAAATGCCGATACATCGGACTACTGTATTACAAGAGCCACATTTTGTGCAATGATTACCCCTTGTTATTGACTGGAATTCAGAATTAGTCATTGGATGATTGGATTTGTCACATTGGATTTTATTACGGATGCTTTAATTGTCGAGTATCTTGTAGTGAATTTCCCACGAGAATCTACTTCATAATAACGAAGTTTAATAGAATGATACTCTTGCCATTTGAATCAATGCAAAAATCAATATTATTTAGTTCTCAAAACCAATGAGTATCGATAAACAGGTTGTAAGAAACCACTGATGCAACTTAATTTACTAATCAGTCTTGATGTAAACTGATAATTTCACTTGTTCAATGTTCGTCACAGACTAACATCATTTAATTTGATAACTAAACACCATCAGGAAGCACTAGGTAACAGTGCGATCCCACGATCCCAATAGAAATCTAAGCTGGGATATTCAGATTACAAGACCAAGCTAGTTGACCTTAAGCCTGTAGTGCATTTAGTGACCCCAGAATTTTAACTTGGTCATTTCGTAATATGACGTCAATGTGAACCAGTTCATTCGAATGAACATTCATTTCACTTCGACTTCCCAATACAGTTTCAAGAAATCCATCCTGTAATCATCAGAGGGCTGGAGGTTGATATACAGATTATGGGACTTGTGGTGTCTTGGATTGATTTCATTTGTTGAATCTTCATGATGGCTTGATTAAAGCTTGTTGCATATCATTTCTCTTCTTCAGTTTGATCTTCTTTTATTTCTTTACCTTCTCAGTGGAACATAGAACTACAAGCTGTAGGATTTAAGTTTCGGTAGCTGTGGTATTTATTTTTACAGGATGGGATTGTTAGTCCCATGCCCAACCTTCCCTTTTTATCAATCTTATTACTGAGTTAGCGAGGTGAAGGAGTGAGTACATGGCCAAGGATCGAACCCTGAAACATTTGCGTTTTTTGGCGAGCAATCTACCGCCATGCCAACAACATACAGTTTGATCTTAATCTATTAAAATACCATCTTTAGTGGTGTTGTAGTGATAGCAGGCTGCTAGCCAATCGGTAGACCTGTAGTAGCCCTGCAGTTTTTGATGGAGACATATGGATCTTCGGGCAGGACCTCAATGCTTCTGCGCAATTGGGTGGCGTTCAAGAGTTGTCATCGATGAGGCTGCTACTTGGGACGCTGCCGGGAGGTCGGGCGAAAGCAGCATATGAAAGTGTGAGCCGAAATACCGACGAATGTGCGACAGGGTCAGGCAAACAATTTCCAAAGTGGGAAGGACCACATATGGTCACTTCGAAATCGGGTTACGCAGACACAATTGCAATGACGAACAAGGAGAAGCGCGTGAACTTCAGCGAGCTCCAGAAATGGATGCAGCGAGACAAGCCAACGATGACGCCTGCACTAAGAAGATCAAGCCGACTTCAGTCCAAACTATTTGACGGGGAGACGAGTGTGGTGATAGCAGGCTGCTATTCGATTGGTAGACATTAATTTACGTCAATGTCTATGTCGCTAATATTGTCCGTGAGAAAATATTAACAAGACTGATTCAAAAACCAATCACAGAAGACTTAACGTGGGCAAATACGATTCGCAGATATATGGCTTAACTTTCTAAAAAACCAGCCACAAGCAGTACAGAATAACCTTGAGCAACAAACAATCGTAAGACTGTGTTTGTCTGCTTGAATAAGCTATAATAATGTACATGAAATATATATAAATACGTGCTGATTTCCTTAATAAACGATCTGTTGCCTGGCCCTTGTCTTCTGTTGTTACAGTGTTTCCTACTCTTGCGAGAATTTAGTTGATTCTCTTTTTTCTACTAAACTTGAGAAAATTCATAATCATAGGTGTGGGACGTGGATTGTAATCAAATGCCTGAGATAACTGTTCCCAAGTTGTTTCCTTACGTCTGAAAATATACCCCTGAGTATCGTACAATTGATTTTCAACCAAATATCGTGTATCTCTGAAAGGAGGCGTAAACGAAATATCATAATGGATTGGTTGAAGCTTCAGGTCAGGCAGCATTACGCCAGTTAATATACTATACCTGAAGATCCTATGCGAAGGAAAAATATCATACAATAAGTTCCTCTGAAAATTCTGTACTCTATATGAACATTGTCCAGAATAAAGCTACAACAACTTTCACCATTATGATTATTCAAGAGTCTTAAAACAATGCAGTTACATTGGAAGGACAGAAAGAAGGGCATATCTACGATTTTCTGAACATGTACCAAAAAGCTTACGTCTAAAGGGAACAAATGCTTTAAATAGTGCCATCACCAGGCATCTTCTCGACACGGGTCATGAGGTGGACGTTGAAAAGTCGTTCAAAATTATCAATAAGCAAAATAGCTCAATTCTCCTTAAGTTTGCTGAAGCCATTTCCATCAAGCGCATGAAACCTGATTTATGCGTCCAGAAAGAAGCGGTTATCAGCCTTTCTTTGCCCTGGTAACTGGATAATTTCACCTCTCTTTCCTCCGAATGTGAAATGCTAAAAGTTTCCATTGTGTTTGATTATTATTGTTCGGAATAGTGGTTAATATTGCATATTTATATATGTATATATTTTTAGTGTATGCGTATATTGATCGATTGATTTTTGTTTAAACTGAACTCTGTGCAAGTATGTTAAAATTGTTGTTGTAGATATATTTAATAATGTCTTTGCCATGTAAGCAGCTGACGAGAAGGCAACGAAATAAAAGATGGTACCATTTTATTCTGCTAAAACTGTAGTTCTTGCATTGTTCAAATTCATTAAGGGGAATAAATGTATGAAGTCTTAAAACAGAATGAAACAGGTGTCAAGTGGTGCTCCTTGGTGGTTTTGCTATGATCTCTACCTCTGATATAAGAATAGAACATGGGCAATGTGGTAGAGTATAATTCCATTGTGAGTAAAATTTATTTTGATAAAGTCTCACAGTGTTATACAGTAATATTTACTGATGACCAGGTTTCGAACACAATTCACTGCTGCTCATAATCATACCCAGTTACTCACACAACTTTCTAAATTCGTTCTTAATAAAGCAGGAGTTAGAGTGGCATTTAAACCTTAAAAACCCACTCAGAGACAAACTCTGTAGAATAAAGGACCCTGTCGGTTAGTCCAGTTAGACAAAGTAGTATAATTTATAAGATACCTTGCAATGACTGTGAGTTAAATCACATACAAAGGTCAGTCAGAGCAGTAAATCGCAGGTAGTCAGATTATCGTTATCTTCTTTACTTTCTGTTTTCAACATAGAACTTTGCACTGATATGCCGCAGTTCGAGTCGCCACACTTCATGTAGCACACAAGGCAAGAGAAGAAAGTAGAAGAAATGCAAAATAGAGACAGCAAAAACAGAGATAGGAGTTAAAAAGAATAGTAGTATCGAAGATCAATGTAGTTTTATTAGAAATTATAAATCACAAGGAGTGGATGTATCTGCACTAGCCATTGAGAACCAGGATTTTGACCCATATCACCGATTGTCTCCAGCCCTTCGTCTCTACCGGTCTATACATTCTCACGTGGCTGGGTTAAACTAACTGTCGTGAATTTCATTGACTGACGAAGCCATGTTTTGGTTTGACCACCACTGGTTCTTTTCCAAAGTGACCCTGTGTTAGCTAACATTGCCCGTTGTCGAGGTAGGCGATGACTAGGCATGCGTAACATATGTCTCAACCATCTCAGTTGATGTAATTTCACAGCCTCGTTAATTGATTTCCCCTCTTTACCTAGCACTTAACGCCTAAATTTAATATTGCTCACACAATTATACCATTTAACACGGGAGATAGCTCACAGACACTCATGATCAAAGACAGCTAGCCTTTCCATGTGTTCCACTCTCTCAATGGCCAGTTCTCACAACCATGGGAATATACGAATTTAGCTGCACTGAATGCAATAACACATAACAACACAATAGGTGATACAGATAGATGGAGAGAGAGGTTGATTACTGAACTTTTGTTCATGAATCTACACCAAGCACATACAACAGAAATGACTCATCACCAATACCAGAGATATGGAAAATACTACTACCAATCAAGTCAAGCGATGAATAATAATGATGGAATTATATACTAACGAAGTTAGAAAGGTGTATAAGTGGCTTGATAAGATTATGAGCGGCAATAAATTGTGCTCGAAACGTGGACATCAGTAAATATTGCTGTGAGACTTTGCCAAAATAAATTTTACCCACAATGGATCTCTCTCCCTCTCTCTGCCTGTTTAACTACTGTTGGTTTATGACGTATATCTTACATGTGAAATGAATCCCAAATTCGTGTATCAATTATTAGTGGGATGTTTTCGACTGGCAGTAGGGTTGACAGGTGATGGTAATAGACGAGAATCAAGTTACTTATGTGCATAAACAATTCCAACCAGAAACTGACTTCTTGCTTTGACTATAAATAAATCTATCCTGAACATTCTTGTTTATTTATCTCTCTATATCTAATGTAGACAGATGAATGAATCATCACTCGCGAATAACTCTGATATGTATAAAATATAACATATTTAATCACGCAGATAAACAGAGACAACCAGAGAGTTAGACGTTGTTACCCTCGGAAATTCATATTAAAGAGAAATACATATACATATATATCATCGTGTCATACTGTCAAAGATACTAGATACCCTAGTATGATAAAAAAAAAGCAGTAGTACTCCGTACTTTTTTCTATCCCAAAGTATCGATATACGGTTTGATGTTTGAAGGTTCTTCATGTTACAAGTTCAGATAAAGGAATGGATAAAAGAAAACAAAGAGTTGTGGGGGGTGGAGTGCAGCGAGTGTGTGTTTGTGTGTGTGTGAAGTGGTAGATTACAAACAGATGGAAAATTAAGAGAGAGAGAGAGAAAAAACACAGAAAAAATCGTGGTTCTACCTCCTACCCTGGAGGACAGTCAGAAGGAAAATGACAAATGGACATCAAAACAGGATAATAATTGATGGGTAAACATCTAAAAAAGTTGTTGACTGAACAAGTCATATATATATATATATATAATTGGACTGGGTAATTGATTTTCATTCGAACATAGTAAGAAAAAGACGTGCGTCGGTAGCACAGCGGTTAGGATGTTGGCCGACCATGCACATGGTCTGGGGTTCGATTCCCGGCCGACTCACTCCTTCACCTCGTTAAGCCAGTAATAAAACTGGTAAAGAGGGAAGGTTGGGCATGAGGCTAGTGATATGTACCCACATGATGTGTGTTTTGTTTTTGACAGTCTATTATATTTTGCTATATGTAAATGGATCGATATTTCATTATAACTGACAATATGCTTTTGTCTGTCCACTAACTAAATAAACAATGTATGACCTTGTTATCACATGACATTACAACCAATCATGGTAAGAAGTTATCTTATTGGTTCATGTGTATTAGCCATTTTCATATACACTTTTGTATTAGACACTTGTACATTATTCTGGTTCACATACTTGTTCGTACATTTCGTACCATTTCACTCACACTCTTGTGTGACATTTTTTTTCTTCTTGTCTGGAAAATACAAGTATCATCGTAAACCTGGTGGTCTTCTGATTTCCCTCTTCCGGCGTCAGGACTATTAACTACTCGACGAGTACACAACATAATCGGCGACGGGGAAAACTCTAATAACTCACTCAGCAGCAGTACATAGCAGCTAGCAACCCCATCCTGTACAAATAAAACCTTGCCACAGAAACTTCAAGCTGGATCTAGCTTCAGGCCCTATGTTTCACTGGGAATGTGGAGGAATAAAAGAAAAGAAAGAGACGATTTCTGCAGGATAAGATGATACCATAATTTATTTCATTGATGTCTCATCAACCGCTTAGAGAAATTACTAAGTTTCTGTAGAGGAATACACTAGGCCGATAATAAAACTCTAGAAGATTTGGATTTCGTGCCTGAATGACTTATGTTTAATGTCACATATACTCGAAGATTTACTCCCGAAAGCCAACAAAATGGCTGAAGAAGCAGGCAACGAACACAGGACTTCAGGTGAACATAGAGGAGACGGAGATAATCAATACAATAAATCAACAACAACAACAACAACCAGAACCAGTCACTATCAACGGTTGAAATATGAATAGATTATATCCTTCATATATCTAGGAAGCATCGTTTCAACTACAGGCAAGTCGAACGGATGAGGATGTCAAAAACTGCCAGAATCGGACAGACAAGATGTGCCTTCATCACTCTGAAATCAATTTGGAAATCTTCTGCACTGATCCAACATAAACGACAAGATTCGGAGTTTGAACAGCTATGTTTAGCCAGTCAGTTCTTCTATATACATGAGAAACTTAGAGCATCACAATAGCATATCCAGCTGGTGGTTGCATGAGTTTATCAACAGATGCTTTTACTGGCTACCTATAGGAAGTCAGAGAGTCAGAAAGCATTAGGAACAAGAAACTATGACAGAGAACCAATCAAGAGTTTAGAGCTCAACAAATATGCCGATGTAAATGGAGATAGACTGTATACACGCTGAGGAGACTGTCAAATGACATAGTGCTTTGTGTAGGTCATTACTCGAGTGGAACCCGAATGCGAAACGACAAGTTGGATATGGGTCCGAGAGAGACACCGAAGAGATCATTTGGAGAGGAGATGAAAGGTTATATGTAATTGTGGGGCCTGTTGATGAAAATGATAGCAGAGAATAGAACAAAGTGAAGATTTGTTGTTGAGGCCCTATACTCCACTCGGAACCCAAGGGAACAGTAATACTAATACTGTATACAACAAATTTTAGCACACTTGGAAATATTACGTAATTCCAGTTGTCAGGAGACTCCAAGATCACGAAGCAGTCCTCAAAAATTACGCCTATATAGCTTATGCATAAATGTGAAGCTTCAACTGTCAAACAAGGCACAGTACAAATGAAGCCTATCATCTTCATTCAGCCCTACTACAACAGAAAGAGTCAACAGAAGACTGAATACCTAAACAGCCAGAAGGTTTGCTGCACCCAAGTTGTCTAAGAAGTGCACACCTCTGATTTCTAAATATGCCTACATCTCAAGGGAACAGACACTTATAGTAGCGCCATTAGCAGATGTCGTATCACAATAAGAGTCATAAGGTGAACATCATGAAATCACTAAAAATTATCAGTAGCTTTCTATAGTTTGGTTTGTAAGGATTAGTTATGTTTTACGGGTTGATCACGGATTGATATCAGTTAGAGAACCATTGAAAACCAGGGAGTACTGGACAGCTGCTGTTTCATCCTAGTTTTGGGAATCATCGGCAGTACGCACCCACTGGGATTCGAACCCGGGACCTTCCGGTTACAAGGCAAGCTCGTATACCATTCAGCCACTGGGACCCGATTCAATGGCTCGTGAATTATCAGTAGATAAAATAGTTCAATTCTCATCAAATTTGTCAACCTAATCAATTATTTTCAAACTCCTCAAAGCTGATTAATGTGTGTGTGTGTATGTGTGTTGAGAAAGAAGCAGTTATCAGTCTTTTCTTGCCCTTGTGTAACTCAATGTCTTTATTCTCTCTTTCATTTGATTACACAATCTTTGGCTTTAACCTATCTTGTCTTTGATATGGTGTCACTTTGTTTGCCCCTTGTTTGTATGATTTGAGTTGAGCTCACTATATTCTTATTCAGTTTATTACGTAACTCCCTTACCAATGTATGGAAACCCTTATTTTCATTTAAACTTGAACTCTCTGGGTAAAAGCTGTAAAAGTGTAATTTCTTCTGAGCACTGTTCATTCAGTTTATAGTCTCCTATTAACTGACATCATGTTACATTTGGAAGCTGTACACAGATGGTAAGAATCCGATGATGGTACCACCTTATTCTGCGCAAACCCACGTTGTTCTTGCTTTATTTAAATTCATAAAGGAGATTAAGTGTATGTAGTACTAATTATAAATTCTTGATTGATTCGCTTATTTGTTTCTATAATTGACCTGATTTTTTTGATCGATCGATCAATCGATGCAACGAGTCAAGTTTGAAGTTATAGTTAGCATTATTGAGACTGAGTGACCTTAAAGTTGAATTCGGTTAGTTTATTCTGCTGCTATAATTGGATGCTTAGATGATAAAATTACCCCATAAATTTCTATAACTAATTTGTACGTACTAGTCGAAATATTGATTAATCGATTGTTTCATATCATCGATCATGTGATTTGGTTCATTTCGTTGCTTGCTTATACCTTATTTCGGTGAACCACTAGAGATTATTTCAATCAATTGTTGGAGTTACAGGTTTCATCTCGAGTTGACATGAGTTTGCTAACCAGTGGAAGACCAGGGTGTAGTGGACAGCTATTTACTCATAGTTTGAGACTGTCTACGATTACGAATCCACCAGGATTCGGACGAGCCATGTAGTTTGTATAGTGAGTAACGCTTTGATTTTGAAATCATGCCTACTGGGTTCGACCCTTAGTGGGAACACAGCCACTGACTCAATGGGAAGTGAAGGTACATCTAGATGACCATGATTCCCGAAAAGGACAAAGTTCGCATCATGGTGAATTCTACCGTTAGTCACTATCTACCGATTTACCTCGAGGTTAAATCATCAAACATCGTCAAGGCATCCTCACAAGGAGCCGACATGCCGAGTATTTCGGTTCAATCAACCAATGGTAAAGTCAAAATTGAATTAAAGTTTAGGACGTGTTTGCGAATCGTTTATCCGATATATCTGCAGTCACTTTATTGACCTCCTTTAAGAGGTGCGGAAAACTGCTGTGTAATGTCATTAACAGCATATTAGTCAACCGAAGGGGTCTGTCTCTTTTCGTAATTGCATCTACAAATTGAATAGTTATATAAGGCTTTGTATGTTGCTAATCCCTACAGCCTAACTGCTCACATGAATCAGAAGTATATATGCGGCGTGGCGTATTTTGGCATATCACCACGATGTCACTTACGACTTCGAGCAAAATAATTTGTTATTATGCTTAAAATGAATCGAAGTTGTAATTCGCAGTCTCCATAATTTCTTTTTGAAACCTGAAATATTCAGACCTCACTCGGTAATATGCTTGATATCACTGTGATGAGAGCTGGCTGTTAGTCAAAATTGGTGGACAATAATTTACACCAATGTTTATGTCCCCAATATTGGTCGTGAGAAAAATGAGAACGAAGGCTTTGCGAAGGCGGATACAGTTAACATATAGATGATGTGACATTCAAGAAACAGCCACAAAGAGATGAAAGAATAACTTTCTGTGAAAAACAACCAATCAGAGGACTGTGTTTTTCTGCTAACAATTATCTATAATAATGTACATGAAAATCTATAAATATGTGTTGATTTCCTTAATAAACGATCTGTTGACTGGCCCTTGTCTTCTGTTGTTACATCACAAGTGATAATTAAGAAAGAGTTTTTATTTTTTTATTTTTTATTTTTGATTACAGCTTGATTCCACACTGTATTTTTGGTACAAGTATGGAATTTTCAGCAGGGATATCGGTAGCCCAAATTTTGCAGGCCGACCATAGATATCAGGTGTGCATCGGCGTGGGCTCGAACCTCGGACCATGTGCATGGTCGGCGAGAGTCCTAACCACTGTGCAACCGACGCACAGTGGATGAGAATCACACTGATTTTAAGGTAAGCTAATCAGCTGTGTGCCCAGGTGGACTCAGATGAGAGAACGGAAGAATTTATTTCGAAATTCGGAATTTGATTCAATGCAATATCGTATTGGTGAACTAGCCAGCCGGAATCCAAATGGTTTGAATTGATTCGGCCCTATAGGCTGAATAGAACCACATACATCGATGATGAGCTTTGTGCTAGAGCTAGCAAAACAGCTATCCGGTGGTTAGATCACGTCTTCAACAACAGTAATAATAGGTTTATTCCAAACAGTATTTAGGTAGAAATATAGGATTTTCAGCATGTAGTACAGTATTGAACCGAATATTCTCATTATAGGCGCATTTACATCGATAATATTGTTAAAAGATTATAAGTATAAAATTGGATTAAGCAAAAATATTAACAACAATATTTCAATGAAAAAAGGAAGCGGTTTACTTAGTGTTAAGCAGTACGTTTGTAGTTTCCCGCCTGACACTTTTCTCACCACATAAAGTGTGTGTGCCTGCCAATTAAGGTATGCTGGAGGATTCATATGTAGTAGTCCGCCCATAAACACTTCTGTAGACGCTTCTACTTTTACCCAGTGAGATGCAATTGGACAGTTAAATATAAATAGGATTCTAAGGGTTCGATAGGAGAACACTCGCCAATTTCTTACACGATTGCAAGTATCTAACTACAGTAGTATCAACCAGTTTGTCTTTGTTTGACCCACTTGTCCTGCTGACTGCTTCTGGTTCCTTCCGTAGTGTAACAAACCCTTTCTTAAATAGCTCAGGAATGATTACGCTTGGGGGGGGGGCAATAAAGAAGAACAAGTAGAGTAGAAGAATGGAAAAACTATAAAAGTAGAAACTAAGTGAGTCATATCAGATTATGAAAAAGGCACGAACAACAGTTTTTGCGGAATAAAATGGTTTCATTATTTATTTCATTGGCTTCTCATCAGCTGCTTACAGGCCAAAGTCATTATTAAGCATATCTACAGAATCAATTTAAACTTACTTGCACAGAGTTCATTTTTAAACTGAAATCAATCAATCTATATAAGCAAATAGTAATAATATATATAATATTAAACACTTTTCTAAACAATAATGATCATAAACAATGGAAACTTTCTACATTATGTAATCAGGTGGGAGAGAGGTGAAAATATCCAGTTATCAGGGCAAAGAAAGACTCTTTCTGAACGCGTATATCAGGTTTCAAGCACTTAATGGAGATGGCTTCAGCAAACTTGAAGAGAATTGAACTCTTTGGCCTATTGATAATTTTGAACGATTTTGCGACCTCATAACGCGTATCAAGGAGATGCCTGGCAATGGCATCACATAGAAGGAGTGAGACAAAATGTCTTTCTAGAAACTAACATGATGTGGGAAGACAAGCAAGAAAGAGAGGAAGTAGATAGTCCAAGGTATTTGATATTCGATTTGGTTTCAACTTTAGTGTCATCTGTGATAGTGGAAATGTGAGAAAACTAACCAGTTCATGTAACTGATACTTGTGTCTGGCGTCACAATTGGGGGAATTCAGCTTAGGTCCATTCGACACGAGCCATTGAATAATTTCTGATAAAAAGTTATTCATTCTGGAACGGCCTGACTGAGAAGTGATCGATGTAGAAAAAGTTACATCATCGGCATACTTAACAAAATGGGTTTCGTTAGAATGAGGCAGGTCAGTAAAGGAGAAAGAACAGCTCGTTGAGGAACAACAACTACAGTAAGTGAAGCCCTGGAGGATTTCTCACTGTAATCATTGAACCACTTTCTATCAGAAAAACAGGGATGCAACCAATTATTAGTCCAGTACTTTGCTTGTGTCGCAGCAAGATTCTTTAACACAAAAGAGGCCTGGGTACAAAGTCGAAGGCAGAACATATATGGCGCCTCTGTCTAAAGTAGAGACAATATTATGATATAAGACAGATTTTAGATTTTTTTTTTAGATTTACAGCTTGATTCCACACTGTATTTTTGGTACAAGTATGGAATTTTCAGCATGGATAACGGTAGCCCAAATTTCGCAGGCCGACCATAGATATCAGGTGTGCGCCGGCGTGGGCTCGAATCCCGGACCATGTGCATGATCGGCGAGAGTCCTAACCACTGTGCCACCGACGCACAGAAGTGGCATCTACAGTACACTTACTATCTGTATGAGCAAAATGTCGTTAAAAGCCTTCAATGAAGGTTTAAAGTTAAGTAAAACAGTTTTTCCGTAAGTTTTAAAAAAAAGTGCTTAGCTAATGGCAATAGGTCTGACTAGCAAGCACGCAAGCATCGGTGATTGGTATCCATCTACTCATATCAGCCAGTCAGTAGTCTATAACGCCTAGCTAAAAGACGCCTTGGTGGAATGTGACCACAACTGATAAACTTTTCAAACATCTAGTTCCATGTTTTAAGGCATATTTGTTATTCGTAAATGTCAATATCGATTAGAAATGCACCTTTATTCTCTGTCTTTTTATTTTTATATATCTGTGGTCTGATAGAACAGTTTTTTTTCCCCTCTTATTTTGGACAGCTGAAATGTTAAAAATAAAAGCGCCAGTATCATGAAAAACAACACATTGATGAAGAATGCATTCATCACAAGCGAACAAAGAATTACTTTCTCGCCTACTTTGAATGCCTTACTGCCAACATCCTATTTCACCCAGTTGTGAATAAGTTCTATGAAGCGTAAAGAAATTTTGTGAATGTATGACGAATGGTTAACTAATCACTTTTGTGACTTGTACTACTGACAAATAGTATTTTCAGTAGTATATTCTTCTGGTATAGCATCTTTCACCAGAGTAATACATAACGAAGTAATGATAGGTCGATTAAGTTGTGAAAAGAGAAGAAATGAAAATAACTGTGGATAACGGCGCATAGGAATACTGAAATGAAGAACAAACATGGAGAGTATGAACGCAATTTTTTGGAAAATTGAAGTTTTAGTATTTCTCCAATACTGTATAAGCCATTCTGATTTTTTTTAAACTTCACATTCCCAGTGTTCTAGGAAATCAAGCTAGAGGGTTGAAGTTTCGGTAGCAGCAGTGTTTGTTTTTACGGAATAGGGTTGCTAGCCTCATGCCGAGCCTCCCCCCTAACCACTCTTTTTACTGGTTTACCGAGGTAAAGGAGTGCATCAGTCGGGGTTCGAACTCCGAACCACATATGTGGTTGGTGAGCATTCTATCAATGTGCCACTCACGCACATGCCATTCTGATTATTAAACAATTATTCTACTTATTTCAGTTTCCGATGTAATAGGACGTTAAACGGTGAAGCTGTTAATTCCTTTGACCGTTGTAAAACTCATGATATTAATGATGTAGAAATCATGTCTGAAGTCAAGTATCTTGGATTAATTCTTTCGTCTGATCTATCCTGGTCTTCTCATGTCTTAGCGATTTCTACAGTAATATTTCGTCTGAGGTTTTACACTCAGAAGTTAAGGCACTCAAGCATAACTAAACCAATCCTTCCTATTCCACCTACTGTTTGTCCACTAGAGCATCCTACCTATTCTTCTTTACTGTTCACCCTTATTCTTTCCTGAGTTGCTTAAAAAAGACTATGCTATAATTTACAGGACTGTGAAGACTGTCAGTAAGGCGTATGGTATACTGTCTCATTGGGCCATATCGTTGACATTGTTACTGATAGGCACTTGATTTCATGCAACAAATTTTCTATAGGAATTTTTTCAGACTCTGAGCACCCACTTTAATTAACCGCAACTCCAACCTTGTTTCTCCTCAGGTAAAACAAGAAGTCTGTTCAAAAGACTTTATGCACGCACGTATAAGTACAAACATTCCACGATATCATATTTCGCACATATTTTATACGACGAAAATAGTGTCAGGGATGAACTAACCAACTAACCTTCTTTGCACTAGTAAATAAACGATGTTCTCCATCCTTATTCCATCAAGCTTCACTGTTATTATTATTATTCTCATATTTATAATCCTCTCACTTAATTTTGTTTATTTTCCTATAAGTGTAAACATCATTTAAGCTCTGTAATAATTTTTATTTTCTGTTTTTTTGCCGCCAACATGCTATATGAAGAGCACATTAGATTCAATATTCAATAACACGCTGCAAAGATTTCCATACTCTATCGACAATATTGTTCGAAACAAACCCACTGCTACTATTATTGTCATTAGAGTCATTATTCTCATTTTGTACTTTACACATCTTTGACTTTATTCCTACTGTAAATGTGGAAAAGTCTCTGTGGTTAATTTCATTTATATTTTGAGTAAATTAGATACAATACTATGACAAGTGTTAAGAATTCCATGCTGTTTTATAAGTACTGTTTATTTTGGAATAAAGCAGATCAATATATTCAAGACGATTGAGGCGAAAAAATTTCCTTTTCGACGAATTCATCATCCTCCAGATTGCAGTACATTCGTCTATATTTATAGTAGAAATGATTGAGAAAGTCCATCTACAAGATCCGATCAGATATCTCAAAAAGAATGAGATCAGTGTCATTTAGGCATAGCTGAAGAACTAGAAATCTGAAAGATCAAGCCCACACTTTGTATTCACAAGAAATACTTTCAACCATTTTCTTTAAAACATGGTCATCATAAAAAGTCAATTCTTTCAATAGTGATTACCTTATTACCTTTCTTTAGTGATAATGACTGGCTTTGTTCTAAAACAGTACTTATGATACAGTCTGGAATTCAGACTAAATGCGACACCACCAGCACTAATGACAACCTTTAATAACCTTCAAAATGTGACACAGTCCATCTTAAACGGAACGCTTTCTTAGAAATCAACAAGATATTGGATGATCAAGAAAGGTTGGGGACAGAAATATCCTAAGGTATTTTATGCCTTAACTAGTTTCTATTTCAGTGCCTCCTACCGCGCAAGCACCATATGAATGAACAGGTTGGTGTAGACCATATCTATATCTGAAAGTGAATTTAACTGTGTAATATTTAGTAGAGGGATTTAACGTGGGACCATTCAGCTTAGACCACTGGCTTATATCCTAAAAATGCTATTAAGTTTGGAACAGTCAGATTGGGATGATGATGGCAGCGAGATAATCAGATCACCAGTGTACTTAACAAAGTTGATTTCTTCAAAAAACACAATTCATGTAAATTTTAGGTATTGTTTTTGATGGGTTGGATGGTTTCATCATGAGCTGACATCAGCTAGAGACCCATTCGAAAACCACCAGGAAGCATTGGATAGCTATTTCGTCAGACCAGTTCGGGACTCTAAATCAGTTCGCACCCACCGCCAGACGACCTTGTGGTTACAAGGCCAGCCAGCTCGTAGACCATTCAGCAGCCATGGGGATTCGATCCAATGGTCAACCCATGAATTGTATCTTCTGCCAATTCATGACATAGTGCGACCACTTCCCAATGACTTCTTCAATGAGTTACTGCCTCAACTTCAACCTGATGCAGCCTACTGACCATGAATTTTCCAGGTTAATTGCCTGAATGGGACCATTCGCTAGTGAGCATCAGATTAATTTTCAAGTATTGATTTTGTAGGGATTGTGTTTTGATTGGTTGGATTGTTTCATCATGAGCTGACATCAGTTCATATATTAAGGAAAAGAAAAGAAAAGGAGTGGGAACAACACTTTCACGGACTCCAGCTTCAGTATTACAGTAGCGCAGAGAAGGATTCGCCTTTATATACAGTATACTGCATTCTTTCAGAGAATTAAGAATGAAACTGGTGAACATTCCAGGACTTATCGACTGGTGTTAGGTTAAGCTTATTCAACCAAAGGTATCTGTGCTGCACACAGAGTCAAAATACATCCAGCTATTGAGACATCAGTTTTAGATCCTAGTGTTAACTATCATTAACAACATGATATAAAGGTTCCTTATGTTCTTGGAGTGAATCGGAAGCCTACTGCCATATAAGAGTTCAAATAACAAAGCGTTTATAACACCGCTGAATAGATTTTATTTTGATCAAAGTTTTCAGCACCCATTAATAACAATAAAATAAAAATAACCACAACACTTAGACATCACTGAAAACCAGCGTTTCACTCTGAAAATCTAGTTCAAAATCATCAATCAATATTGTTATATTCAAAGTGGAACATACAGCTTCGGAACGGAACAAATCCACTTTGTCCTGTTTTCTGCGATCCCCTGTAACTGGTCACACGATTGCCTATAGTATCTCATATCCTCCTTCCCAAATGATCTCCTCAATGTCACCATTGAACCCAGGCACAACTCGTCGTTTCTCATTCAGGTTCTACTCGAGTGACTACCTGACTCGCAGTTTAATCCGATTATCTTCTCAGAATGTGCCCGATCCATCCCCACTTTCTTTGAGATATTTGTTGGGCAGTAGATTCTTTATTGGCTCGTTCCTAGAATTTCTTGCCGCCAATCAATTCTAGCTATCTAATCTTCACTATGGAGCAGGAGAAAGCAGCAGCCAGTTGGAAATGCTTCTCGTAACGACCTGGTCATATTTCTTACTCATACAGAAGAAGTGACTTAACATTGGAGTTGAAAACTCGAGTTTTGTTCTTTATGCTAAGTGCTAAATCCTGATTAGGAGATTCAGGTGGCCTGCTTAAAACTTGGGCTATCGAAAACCTCCATTATTAAATTGCATGTAGTATCCTATATTCACTTTGTTTAAATCTAGTAAAATATGATCTCTAAAAGTAATGTTTACTCTGGCGACTATTTGAAATGTTCACTGAAAGAAACAACCTCCTTCACCTAGCTACCGACCTGGGAAGCATCGTTTCAACTACAGGCGGACGTAGCTGATGAGGATATCAAAGCAAGGAACGGGAAAGCAAGACAAACTCTCATTACTCTTAAGTCTGTGTGGAGGTCAACAGCACTACTCAGCATAAAAAATAAATTCCGGATTTTCAACTCCAATGTGAAGTCAGTGCCACTTACTATACGGATCAGACACTTGGCGCGTCATAAAGAGCATCTCAAACAAACTTCAGACCTTCATTAATAGCTGTCTTCGCTCAATACTCAAGATCACATGGCTGGCCAGAAAAGATCAGAAACAGGGATCTCTGGCAATGAGCGAACCAACACAGCAGGAACCGATTGTGAAAAAAATAGGCAGGAAGAAATGGAGATGGATTTGCTGGCCATACTCTGAGCAAACAAACCATCAAGTGACATCACTAGACAAGCCATTGGTCGAGTGGAACCCGAAAGGGAAGCGGCGGGTTGGTCGTGAGTGCAAGGGTGACTTGGAGGAGGTCATGTGAAGAGGAGATGAAAGCATGTGGGCTGACTTGGAGCCAGGTGAGCACTCTAGCAGAGAACCGAACGCAATGGAGTCGTGTGGCTGAAGCCCTATGTTCCTCTAGGAATTAAAGGAAATAATAATAATAACAACCTACTTATTTACAAGTTTCTACTGAATGTGTCAAAAAGCATTATCTTTGATGGCATGATTATCCCAATACATGAGATGACCGTTCCTGAGTGGTGGTGTCCATCGTTCACAAATGTATTTCTGAACTTTTTATCACTGTCATTCGATAAAATGTCGTCGAGTATTTCACGAAGGAAACAAAGAAGAGATCTCATAATGCTGAATTATTTTGTGCTTCAGGTCAGACAGAACTATATCACACGATCTACTCTCAGCTAGTCTTTCATTTGAAAATCCTGGACGAAGGGAGAATATCATGGGATAAACTCCGTTAAGAATTTTGCATATTACATAAAGTTATTACCATTATTTTATTACATTGTGTATATATAAATAAGGCATAAATGGATCGGAGTAGTTGAGAGACGACTACCCCTTAAGGTCGCTTCCTCTAAGGTTAGATGGAGACAGAGTGATAGACCGAATTTTGTTGATATAGTATTCATTACGAATTTCAATAAACCAAACACCTACGTGTGACATTTAGTGTAACACAGTTACAAGGTTAAGGTGTCCTGACAAACAGTCACCTTGCTATACAGTGCTGCTTTGTTTATCTTGTGTATGTGTGCGTTGTGTGTGCGGATTATGATCTACAACTGACAGACGTACTTGTGTTAAACTTTTAGTGTGCGGCTGTTGTAATATGCGTGTAACTATCGCTAAAGTGGTGTGCAAATATATCCGATCATATGATGCCTTGGATTTTGTAAACTATGCATAAATCAATCGGTCTTATACTATGTTTGATTTGTTCTAGAATGAAGGAGAGAGAGAGAGACAGTGAGTGAGTGAGGAAGACAGTAGTGTACACGAGTGTACACACACAGAAAAGTCACGCATAATGTTAGCTTTATTTATGCATACCATTTTTACGGGTGCATTCAATGTGTTCATCAAATGACAAGTCATGAAAGAACAGTTGTTCAATATCTGTCACCTAGATCAACTGGAAATGAATTGCTGTGTTTTTTGTCGTCTTTACCCCATGTTAAAAGTTTATTTCGATGAGAACTATTCACTGAATTTTCACTGAATAATTCATCTAGAAAAAGGGATTCTGGTGTTTTTGTTGTTTTTTATCTATACATACATGTGATGTTGTCAGAATAATCCAGTGAGATATACAGATTACAATTGACCCTGACATTTTGAAATTTTGCGGGAATTATAATTTAGAGAATCACTGTGATAATCAAGGAGTATTGAAAAGGACAGAAAGAAGTACTTTCTTTCTTGTATTTTCTGAGCGTATCTCAAGGAACATATGTCTAAAAAGTAGCAAATATTCGTAAAGCGCGAATAATTATCAGACACCATGTGGTAGATACGAGTCATTTCGTCGAGATTTCTAAATCCTTCAAAATGTTACATATACAAACAAGAACAGCAAATTTTTTTACTACAGTTTGTCTCAGCAACTGCAATCAAACGTTTCGAACCAAACTTATACATACAGAAAGAGAGAGAGTAAAGTTCAACAATAGTGTCCGAAGGATGCGAACGCACAAGTGACCTTCAGCCAGCCAATCATAAAAATGAGGAACTTTCTCATTAAAAATGATGTATATTTACAAGAAAATGCATGAAAACACATTTAACATGGCATCTTTCTCTGATATGACTTAAAAATTGGTCCCATTTATAATGTGGAGTATCAGTTTCTAAGTTAGACTAGTTTCTGTACATGTATTCATTGAGGTGACTGAAGGTGAGCTGTTTTTCTCAATCGTTCATCTCTTTTATCCTGTTGTGCACTCTTCCTCAAAGCCTTAGGGTAAATTACTATGCTTGCCTGTAAAAGGATCGACTGCTTCTTACCAGGAAAATGCGGATAATAAAACAAATAAAAATGAATGACATCAACCCTAAATCTATCCCTAACCATAACTCTAACCTTAATCCTGACTCTTAACCTAGACTTAACACTAACCCTAATTACAACCCTTATCCTAACTGTAAAACTAACCCTGATCCTGACCCTAACCCCAATACTTATTTTAACCCTAATCATAACCCTAACGAACTGTAAAAACATTATCGAAACAGTACTTAGAAACGTGATCTGGGTGAAATTTGCTTCTCAGTTGGTGAATAGCGTTATGGTAATGACAGTTGGCGTTAAACCAATGACAAGCATGCGTCCAAGGTCATTGCAGCGTTCGCATTCCTGGAACGCTATTGTTGAACTTCGCCAGAGAGTGTAATCAATCTCTCACTCCTTTGGTAATTAAATTTTGATTGCATTGATAAGTCAACCATATTAGTGATTTCAGCTCACTGAGCTTAATTAGCTTTCGATAGAATGAACCATAACCTCCTTTGGGTTACTATGTGAACTCTATAAGCTAACATCGTTTATGAGATTTGTTCTTTTTTCTGTCTCCACCTCTCTCCCATCACTCGTCTTCTACTTTCAAAGGCATATAAAGGGATGGGAACTTAAACTGAAAGTTGTAATGTTGTTTTCTCTACTACTGTTGAAACATTGAAGTACGTTATTCTCATTCCTGTATAACCCTTTTAATTTCAGGCAGTGGTCTGCAGCTGATGAGAACTTGTGGTGATATCATTTTCTTATGCACATTTAGTCCTTCTTTCTTTATCAGAATTTATTAAGGGACCAAAATGTATGAAAATGAAAGAGCTGCTTTGCTTCAGTTTCAAAACATTTCATCACAAGTTAGAACACATAGACCATTGAATTTCAACCCAATTAGTGATTGGCTGGTCTGTGATCTAGGTTCGTATGCTGGAGGTCCTAAGTTTGATTTCTGGTGGACTTGCATATGCAAAATATTGAAGGGTTCCAAACTAGGATGAAACGGCTGTCTAGTAATACTCTTTGGTTGTCAGTGAGGTTCTCGCTGACAAAATCCAAATAGATAAGATCTACCTATTTCGTTGTATGGAAATACCTTTATCAGATTACTAGCCTAAACCAAAAAAAACATCCTTATAGACTGGAATTAGTGGATTACAAAGCATCCCAATCAAAAACTTGAGATATCATAAAGAGACCGATTATACCCCCTCTTGTTATGAATAAACCTCACTATTTTGGGTAAAATTTAAGGCACAACAACACATTGAGTTTTAACAAAGACTACATGATGTATAACTTTGTGAACTCTGTACTGCAGTGACAGGTTTCAGTCCCTTAGATAACAAAATAAGCGTTTGCCTGCTTGTATGATCTTGCCTACAAGCACATTGCTCAACCGAGGACACCGTTCACTCTAAATATTTGGAAGAGAAGAATGGAAATCTCCGTTGTTCCTTTTAAAAAATCCCTTTACGTGCCCAGTGGGATACAGGACTTCAAGGTAAAGGCCTGAAGTTTCTGTAGCAGTGGTGTTTATTTTTACGGGATGGGGTTGCTAACTACATGTCCAACCTTCCCTCTCCACCAGTCTAACTACTGGCTTGGTGAGGTTTAGGGGTGAGTCGGCCGGGATCGAACCCCGAACCACATGAGGCGTGATTGACAAGCATCCTACCGCTGCGCCACAGATGCATTCGGTACACTACTGAATCTAATTTACTCTATATATATGCACACAGGCTATTTAAACACTATCATGGTTTAGATAAGCAGACGAAAACTCCTGTACAGCTGAAGATTTAGTCGAAAGGAAATAATTTCAGCGTACATTGGTAACGAAGGTTTTTTTCCGAATTCCATTCAGTATAACACTACTGGAATCTTATGGACTAGTCATGAGTAATAAACTCCTGAATGAAGGACATTTTTAGTCTAATTATGAAACAAGCATAAACAATCAAAACCCGCATCATAAATTATACAGAATTTAACCAGTAACTTGTGTCCAAATTCATAAGCAAGAACCAATCGCCCAACAAATATGCGGGAGAAAGTGGAGATGGATCGGACACTCGCTGAGGAGACCGCTGGGGGACATCGCGCGTCAAGCCCTCGAATGGAACCCGAAAGGGAAGCGGCGTGTGGGACGTCCAAGGGTGACATGGAGGAGATCGTGTGAAGAGGACTTAAAAGAAAATGGACTAACATGGATGCAGGCGAAAAGTACAGCAGAGGACAGAAGAAAATGGAGACGTGCAGTTGAAGCCCTATGTTCCACTAGGAACCCAAGGGAGCAATAATAAAATAATAATAAATTCATAGGCTTCAGGTAACAAAGTTCCATGCTGATAACTGATTCAGGTTTGATTACAGCCTGAAATAAGTTAGAGAACTATTGGAAGAGGCTGTTTATTTTGGGTTTCTTTATTAGACTACACTGCTGCTTTTAACTCTGTTCCTAAGGCACTTATACTAAGCAAGCTGATTTTAGCACACACTAAGTCCTAGATAACAAGGTGGCTGTCTTCTTTTTCTTCGGGTAGAAAACAGCATACTTTTCTGAGTGAAAAGCGCTCCCCTTAGTTGCTAACGGAAATGGTAGCCCAAATTTTTCATGCCAACCATAGATATCAAGTGTTCGTCGGCAGGGGATCGAACCTCGGACCATGTGCATGGTCGGCGAGAGTCCTAACCACTGTGTCACCGGCGCACAATAAAGGGAGGACCGTGAGGCCTCCCCACTGACAAAAACTACACGCCTGAGCGCACCCGATTAGGGTCCGACGGGAGCTTCAACCAATCGAGGTGCAATGGTTAGCCTCCACCAGGGATCAGAGCATTCTTCATCACCCTGAACCCGGCGCCAGGTTCTTATCTCGGTATTGATTCCTCTTCAACTCTGTGTTGGTCGTCTCATATCTTGTGGATGTCTAAGAAAATGTTTCGTTTAACCTACTGCC
The DNA here is from genome assembly GCA_944472135.2 of Trichobilharzia regenti. Lineage (NCBI taxonomy): Eukaryota > Metazoa > Platyhelminthes > Trematoda > Strigeidida > Schistosomatidae > Trichobilharzia > Trichobilharzia regenti. The sequence continues at coordinate 1,361,393 of OX235262.1, read as the reverse complement.
AGCATAGCATAACCTCTTCTCAGACAATGTATTAATTCATGTATTTGACCATCCCTCTTTACTGCACCCTGTTATTCTTCCCTTCCCTTCCCCCCATCTCAAGAAGGACTATGTCACACATACTACGCAGAACAATGAAGCCTGTTATTAGGGTTTGTGGTGTCCCTTTGACTCAGTTAACTGACATTATTGTCAAGGGACACTGCACTTCTCTAAGCAGTTGGCCAACGTCATCTTGTCTAATACCGAACATCCGCTCCATTTATTCGCAACTTTCTCCTTGTTTATCTTCGGGTGAAACCAGAAGAAATTTCATAAGAACTTATGCTCCTAATATGCTGCTTAATATAGAAATTCTATTATACCATATTTAGCAAGGATTTTGCATGCAGACAGAGTCAGATGTCAGAAAAGAATTTGTAAACATTTTAAATCAGTAACTGAACTGCAAAGTATAAGCAAAGATTATTATTATTATTACATGTATTATCTATGATACTATCTACTTATACTTCACTTCATTATGTTTCCACAAACATTCTGTTTATAGTGGTTTCATTATTGATATTATTAATACTATATTAAGGTTTATGTATGCACGCATATATATATATATATATATATATATATATATATATATGTATATATAAAGAGCTAAATTGTTACAATGTATATAAAAACGCTGAAAATTACATTACGTATAATTGGTATTGTTTGGAATAAAGTGACTATTATTATTAAAGACTAGGGAGTACTGGAGAGATGTTTCTCCTTAGTTTGAAACGGTAAACATAAATCTACCAGCTCACTTTGTAACCTAATGGTCCCAGAATCGAACACTGGTGGGCACATACTGCTGAAGAGTCGCAGACTACAACGAAACACTTGTCCATTTCTGCCTGTATCTTCAGCGCTTCTCTAAATGACATCAGTGCGTCGGTGGCACAGTGGTTAGGACTCTCGCCGACCATGCACATTGTCCGGGGTTCGAGCCACACCGGCGCACACCTGATATCTATGGTCGGCCTGCAAAATTTGGGCTACCGATATCCACGCTGAAAATTCCATACTTGTACCAAAAATACAGTGTGGAATCAAGCTGTAATCAGAAATAAATAAAAAAACAGAAAATAAATAAATAAATGACATCAGCTCGTCATTAAGCCCATGAACAGTGACATCGCTGGAAACCAATATTGAATTACTAGTCCAGTGATTTACCAGTCGACCTGCAAGACGCAGTTGCAATCACCATCACTGGGTTATGCTCAGTGTGTCATATGAATCAATAATTGATCTGTTATTGTCCATTCATCACTGCCCAGTTAAGTCTTCTATTGATGGGTCCATAAAACGATCGACTTATAGAAAATCTACCTGGACAGGACAGTATCTTAATTACCACAGTTTATGCCCCGTTCGGTACAAAAAACCCTTAGTAAGGTGCCCCTTCAAGTAGAATCCAACAAATATGCACTGAAGATACACTTGACAAACAAGAAAAGAAGTTGACACAGACTCTGGTTGATAACAATTATCCAGACAAGTTCATCAGGAGATATAAAGTAGTCAGTGGAACACGAAGACCACTCTCCAACTCGCCCCTAAGAAAGACGTGTACATCAAGCTACCCTATATGGGGCATTAAAGCAGCTTGATAACTAGACAAAGACTGAACGCTACTTTTAAAAAGACTTTTTATGCAGCTAATATCATAATAACAGAGAATGTAAAGCCAATATATCTATCTAAGCCTTTCGAACATGCGAAAAATGACGTTACATCCCAGTGTATTCACCAATTTGAATGTACGTGTGGACACACATACATAGGGAGGACTCATCGATCTCTGCAACTAAGGGCTTCACAGCATATTCCTAAATGGCTCCAGAAACAAATGGAATCTTCAGAACCTATTAACGGTGAGAACAGGAGACCTAGCTCTTCTATTGCGAAACATATTATCGAGACAGAACATTAAATTGATGTTAACAGATCTTTTAAACCTATTTATAAAACGTGTTTGTGAAAGTTTGTGAAAGCCCTAGCAATTAGAAAGTTCAGGCCACCTTTATGCGTTCAAAAGCAATTCGTTATCACATTAAACCTTCTTGGTAAATTTTGTTTTGATACCATAGCAGATGTACTGTTACCTCTGCTATTTGGTTTAGTGGTCTTCATTGTTATTTTGACTTTGAATATATCCTTTTAACTTGACCTAAGTAGTCTATTTTCTCACCTCTTACCTCTTTATTAATTTCATATATACACATTCCTATGACAAGTCCGTGTGTGATCAGATTGTTCGAAGTGTGTTGCGCAAATACATTACACAATTCAGACAAATTACGTCTTCTTATTGCTTTATCGAAATTCATAAAGGGAATTAATTGTTTTAAAAGTCTCCTATTGTCAGAGGAGCAGGATGTTAACTACTGACGAGACTTCTTGAGACAGCAATAAGTTAGTAGGCCGTTTTTCTTTTGACTTATGTCTTTTTCATTGTCTCTTCTTACTTTTTCAAGTATGAATCGGCCCCCAGAGTTAATTATACCTGGTAACACTTTTTTTGAAATGTAGAGACAGATGTATTTTAACAAAGAACTGAACTAGAAAACTGCCTGTCTGATGATTTTAATTGTCGTTGCTAGATGCACTTTCAGCAATTTTAACTAATAGTATGAAATTTTGTAGCTTTAAGTTCAGTGCATAAAAGACCTTTTTTCTAATGAGTAAGTGAGTGAATAACTGAGTCATATTCATGTATACCCTATGAAGGAGTAATTCTAACCAAATAGAGACCATTGTTTCTTCAGTCATGTAATCGCTGGATGATAAGTCAGTATTTCTCATTGGACACTAGTCAGTAACTAGTGTAATGAGTTTAGTCCGCTTTTTGGTGCAAACTAAATTCTATCAGTCAAGTTTACAATGTGGCTATCATGCTAGGGGTGGCTCACAATCACGGTGCACTATGAAGTGTTGGTTTAGATGGTTAGAGGTATTGAGCAGGATAGCCTTGCACCTAGGTTTTGTGCTAGTTGACAGTCGTCAGCAAAGCGTATCTGCAACCTTTAAGGAATTCATAACCCTTCTGAGATTAGTATTATAATTGTCTGATTGACAGCCTATCAGAAAACTTCATTTTCAAACCGTCCATACTAGAAGCAAGAGTGTCAACAGATGCGAGGTGTTTTGGGTTCCATAAAAAAACAAATCAACCTACAAGAAATTCAAGATAATAAACGGTACCATTGCACGTGCACGTGGTAACTTTCCTGGTGGATTACACACTGACGTTAGAACTGATGAGTATTTGGTTCAAGTCTCCATGGGACAGCCGTCACTTGTTGGTAGTCTACGTGTATCCGGCTGTCGAGTCAAAAATAGGAAGAAATATACATCCTAGATTCAAATGTTAGCTACTGATACCAAAAGTGCAATACCAAATGCCTGTTTACTCATAAGTGTATTGATGGAAATTGATCGCTTGTTTTCGTCACGCGTAACCAACAAGTATAAAAAGCTCATTCAGGATAGTCTATCTATTGTGAATTTACCTTGTGCTTGACTGCCGTCTCTACCCGTGAAGAGATTTTACTGCCAAGCTAATATCGTGATTTTCGGTTTTGTGAAATGGGGCTTTGAATAATTCAAGCGGATGGCGATTTCAGTCAGTGACGGTTTCTAGAGGAATTCCTAGAAAGACGCTATGTTATTACTGTTAACCTTCAGACAACGTGGAAGCATACGTACTAGAAGCCGGTCTGATAACGCAGACAGAACATTTCGGTTCCCTATAAAAAAGCAGTCAACGGAAAATACAAATTAACTTGAAGAACTGAGATCTCCAACTAATTTTTACATTCACGGAGCCAAAGTTTGAACTTTAATAATAATAGCTTTATTCTAATTACTACTTTCGTTACAAATATGGAATTCTCAGCATGTTCTACGGTATTGCATCCAATTTTCCCGATTACAGAGGTAATAATTAAACGGGGCTGTTACATTTATAATATAACAAAGAGTATGAGTTGAAAATGTAAGTTGAAACATTGAAAACAGTATAATAATGAAAGAAAGAACAAAGAAGGCAGTCTACCTACTGTCTCTCAGTAAGTTAGTAGTGCTATGCGTTGCACTTTTCTCATCACACAAAATATATGACTGCCAAATAAGGTATTTTAGAGTTCTTTTACTAAGTCGTTTGAACATAAATTCTTCTACGGTTGTTTCTAGTTTCCCTTCCTGATGAAATGCAGCAAGGAGAGAGTTGTGTATAGTGAGGATTATCAGGGTTCGATAAGATGATATTCACTAATTCCTTGCATGAATCCATGTGTCTATCTACAACAAAATATTAACAACAAATTGATTTAGCGACATTCCACTCGCTCTACTGACAGCTTTTCGGCACTCCACATTGTAACAGACTAGTCTGTCTTAAATCCCCCAGGAAAGATTAAGGTGAGACAATAAAGAGGAATAGTCAGAATGCAGGAATTGACAAACTGTAAAAGTAGAAATTTACTGAATAACATTAGAATCTTTTAACTTTTCTACCTAGAAGGTGTTAGACGAAATATCTTAATAGAAACTAACATTATGTCAGAAGACCAGGAAAGACACAACACACGTTGTCTAACAGAATCCAGCAACCCGTCTGTATTGTAACAACAGAAGAAAAGGGTCAGGCAACAGATCAACACATATTTTTAGATTTTCATATACATTATTATACATTATTGTTAGCAGAAAAACACAGTCTTCTGATTGGTTGTTTTTCACTGAAAGTTAATCTTTCATCTCTTTGTGGCTGTTTCTTGAATGTCAGATCATCTATATGCTAACTGTATCTACCTACGTAAAGTGTGCTGTGGTTGGTTGTTGAATCGGTATTTGTTCTTATTTTTCTCACGACCAATATTGGGGATGTAAACATTGACGTAAATTACTGCCTACCAATTTGGCTAGCAGCCAGCTCTCATCACAGTATCATAGCAAGCTTATTTAACAAAATATACCTAAGTACAGAGTTGTCCACAAATGTGTAATCAAGAAATCCACACCGAACATATTTAATACCTCTATATAAACTAGAAACCATGGTAAGACGTAAGACAACAGTGGCATCTAAAATACATCTACCATGTTTATAAGTAAATTCTTTAACGTTGTTAAAAGTTCACCTCCTTGAATAAGCTAGGCAGTATCATTTCAGCTACAGGCAGAAGGTACGAGTGCGGTTGTCAACACCAACCAGAATCGGGAAGATAAGTAGGACAGATCTTCATCACTCTGTAATCAGTCTAGAAATCTTCTGCATACAATATAAAGAACTAAGTTCTAATTTTAAATAGGAATGTTAAGTCATCTCTTGCATGCGATTTGCTCCCGCCAAAAAAAAGTGTAAGATGATGCTACAGGACTGGATTACATTGACTCCCAGCTTAGATATAGGGAGTGACCAATTCACATATTTAGGAAGTTGCATCAGCCAACGACAACGAGTTGATTGCTGACGTGATCGCAGAACGGATACCGAAGGCTCGGTTTGTATATGTCAGTTTACGACATCTCTGGTGTAGACGTGATATCCAGCTGGCTATCGACCGAAGGAGGTATGTACTGCTTAGCAGTCCGCTTCGTCCTCCTTCACGGCTGGCTGTTAGTGAGACATGGTCATTGAGACTGGAGGATTTGAAAGGGCTAGCTGTCTTTGATCATAGGTATCTGCGTTCTTTCTCCAGTGTTAGGTGGTAGGTGTAATAAGATGAGCAATATTGAGGTGAGGTATCACTTGGTCGAGTACTAGGTAAGAAGGGGAATCCAGTCGACGAGGTTGTGAACTTACATCGATTGAGATGGTTAAAACATGTGTTACGCATTCATGTATAGCTATCGCCTTCCTCGACGGGCGATGTTAACTGACATAGGGTCAAGTTGAAAAAAGAGCTAGCCACTGGTGGTAAAACCAAGGCACGGCCTCATCAGTCAGTGAAATGCACAACAGTTAGTTTGAGCTAGCCACGTAGGAAATGTAGACTTCCTGACTGGATGGTTGGGGTCGTAGGGACGGTAAAAACCGATGGCTGGAGATAATCGGTGATATAGCTCAAAATCCTCGTTGTCAGTGGCTGGCGCAGATGCATCGACTTCTTGTGACTTAAAATACTCAATGAAACTATATTGTTCTTTCATATTACTATTCTTTTTGTCTCATATCTCTGTTTACTATTTCTATTTTGCGTTTCTTTTTACTTTATTCTCTGGCTTTGTGTGCTGAGTGAAGTGTGGCGACTCGAAGTGTTGCACATCGGTGCAAAGTCCTATGTTGAAACCCGTCAGTCAATCATTTCTTCTATATGGGTCAGAAAATATATAAGCAAACACATGTAGTGTGATCCTCTAAGATGAAACCAGGAAAATCTTAAAGAGCGAAGTTGCTGAGAAAAACTGTTCACTCATAAAAATGTCTCTGGTTTTCATTATATCTTAATTTACAACAGTTGGTTTGTAAGGATTAGATTTGTTGTTAAGAATTGACCACGGATTGATATCAGTTAGAGAAGCATTGAAAACCAGGGAGTACAAGATAGTTGTTTCATCTTAGTTTGGGAATCATCGGCAGTAGACACCCACCAGCAGGCTTCGAACTTAGGACCTTTCCGTTACAAGGTGGTTCGTATACCATTCAGCCACTGGGACCCGATTCAATGGCCAGCTGATGAATTCCAACTGCTACTAATTCTTGATTTAGCGCGACCCCAAACAATGTCATCAGTGAGACATCCATCCTCACACGTGACTGGATCCACCTCACTGGTCACGACTTTTCACTAGAATTCTAGGAAACTCCATCCTATAGCAAGTCACTAGTCAGCATCACATTTGTTTTTTATAGTTGGTTTGCAAGGATTAGATTTGTTGTTAAGAGTTGATCGCGGATTGATATCAGTCAGAGAAGCATTGAAAACCAAGGAGTACTAGACAGTTGTTTCATCATGGTTTTGGAATTTGAATTTTTCCTTTGAATTCCAAATAGAACACAGAGGTTTAAACTTGACGTTTACCTTTTCGTTTGTGATGTTTATTTTAGCGGAATGGTGTTGTCAGTCTTATGCACAACCTTCCATCTTTATACCAGGCTTACTACCAGCTGAACGAGGTGAAGGAGTGTATCGTCTGGCTATCGAGCCCAGGACCACAAGGAGAATAAGTTAGCGAGCATTCTACTACTGCACTATAGACACACAAGCCAACTCCTCCACAGGAAATCGAACTCTGGTCTTCCGTATGACAGGCAGAAATACTCATCACTATACATCATCGAGGAGTACAATCATCAAGACGCCTTGCTTGATCCAGATACCGTGATTCAAACACCTGTCGTCACCCTGTGAGTGCTGCAATCACAGATGTTTCCACAATGCTAATCATTTACATGTTGATATCACAGAAGAGAATGTTGAAGAAAAAGTACGGTAACATTAGCATATGTCCATTGGTGTGTTATGTAGATATATGGAGGGATGTATGTCTCTATTCTTGTTTGCATGTGTATATGTGTTTGTGTGACGTTGTGTACAAAGACAATTATTTACTTATTTATTTATATATTATTTAGGTGAGAAAAATGTGTCCTTACGGATCGTTTTAAGGACAAGTTTCAGAATGGAAATGAATTGACCTAATCAGGCATATTAATATGTAGTGTATGCGTATATGTATATTAGATTGGAGAGAGAGAGGGGGGAAATACGACAAGTACAGTGAGAGCGAGAGAGAGAGAGTGAAATGAAGTGGAAAACATTCATACACGCACGCACGCACGCACACACACACACACACACACGCACACACACACACACGGAGGAAAGACACTTGATATTTCTAAGACTAGAAATAATGAATTTCTGGTTCATTTATCTAATACAATTCAGTGAAATTAGACACCTGTAATTGGGTTATTCTGTACAAAAAAGTAATAATTACTTGCCTTCAAAAGATAGTTTACTAACATGATTGTATGTATATACTACTGATTTTGATTGAAATAAGTAGTTTTCATGAGTTCGGTTTGTGAGGATTTGATTTTTTGTCCTAGTTTGATCAGGGATCAATATCAGTCAGAGAATTATTGAAAACCGCCTATGGGTCTCATCAGTAATACTCACCCAATGGGGTTCCACTGAGAAGTTGTGCCCATTGAAGTCTGTCAGGTAGGACAGGTGAGAGGACATATACTCGCTGCCAATGACACTGTCTGGTGCCAGTTGGGATAAATATATCACGTATTGGTAGAAGTCAGAATTCATAGGCTGACCGTTGAGTCAGGTCCCAGTAGCTGAATAGTCTACGAGCTTGCCTAGCAACCAGAAGGTCCTGGCTTCGAGCATCAGCTGTGGTGGATGCATACTGATGATAAGTCCCAAACTAGGGCGATAAAAACAGCTACTCAGTACTCCCTGGCTGGTTTTCAATCATTCTCGAAGCTAAACAGTCATTAATGCTTGCTAGGCAGACCGAAGAAGTGACCTAAACGCCTTAGATGACCACTTCTGTTGTTTCAGATAGAGTTAGTTCATCAGCCATGTATCTGGGTGAATTGGTTAAAACCACTGGAATTTATGTTAAGCATTTATAATGTTATTTGACCAACAGTGAAAAAATTGAAAAGTATGAATCTAATTTTTTCTTTATTTTTGTAATTTTGAATATTTCTATTTTGGATTCTCAATAAATCAATAAAGTTTCTTCTTACTTTTCTAATTCCAGGAAAGAGTATAGGCATTACTATTTTGCATTTTTTTGTTTTTTCCCCACACATTCATTAACAATTCGAAAGGTGATGTAGACTATATATTTGCATGAAACTACATACTACAAATCGATTGTGAGAAGCAATTGCATATCACTCATATCAACCAGTCATTAGTGCTTGCTAGCCAGCCAAATCGAGGTGATCTAAACACCTTTTGAACCGAACTCTTCAGCGGTGAACCCAGTGTAACTCAGCTTAGACAGCCGACTTAGTTCTGGCTAGGCCTTCAGGTGATTTGGTGACATCATATCATAAATGGTACTCAAAAGAACTCGACGCCAAACGAGCGACACGGCCGTCTTGCGTTTAAATCATCTCGATCTGGATGTCTAGTAAGCACTAATGACTGGCTGATATAAGTGGTATACAATTAATCATGATATTAGATGGTTGGAAGCGATCGGCCACAGGAACCCTTCGACCTAGGTTTCGTGCTAGTTGCCACTCACCAGTCAGTAAGGCCTATCTGCAATGTTGAAGGAACTTATGTCCTTCCTGAGATTCAAACACGCATCACCCAGTGATTGCTGCAGCCAGAGGCGTTACCACTGAGATATTCGGACTCGTGATTGACCTCCTGTAGGACTGTAGTGGGTATTAAGATTGGACACTGGTTTGTAACCAGTGTGACATGTCTAGTACTTTCTTTGGTGCAGACTAAATACTCTTTTTGATAACTTCATCATCAATCAAAATACCCACTACAGTCCTACAGGAGGTCAATCACGAGTCCGAATAGCTCAGTGGTAACGCCTCTGGCTGCAGCAATCACTGGGTGATGCATGTTCGAATCTCAGGAAGGACATGAGTTCCTTCAACATTGCAGATAGGCCTTACTGACTGGTGAGTGGCAACTAGCACGAAACCTAGGTTGAAGGTTTCCTGTGGCCGACTGCCTCCAGCTTTCTAATATCATTAAATCAATGTGCACCGTGTTGGCAAGCTACCTAGAATGGTGATCACATTGTAAATCGGACTGACTGATAGAATTCAGTCTGCACCAAAGAAGGGACTGGACACGCCACACCTTTTACTAGTGTTCAATCAAAATACAATTACTCATATCAGTTATTCAGTAGTATATAGTTTTATAGAAATATGCTTACTATGTTCTACATAATTTGGTTTCTAAATGAGACTACAGCCGTCGTACTGTTTAAACTGTACACTATACGACGAATCATTGGTTTCGCTGAGATGGTTAGTCAAAACCAATGATTCGCATGAAGGTGAAGAATAAACTACCACTGGCTTATTGGTCTCGTCAATGTGAATCTACCCATTTACCTGCCCATGTGAAACTAGGTATGTTGGCTGTACCCAGAGTTTGCTATCCGAAAGTATCATCAAACACTTACCCTTATGGATATCAGTATAAAACTTGGGCACCGTGGTAGAGTATAACTCCATTATGGATAAGATTTTATTTTGATAAATCACACACAGTGTTGTACAGTTATATTAACTGATGACGTTTCGAGCACAAACTATTGCTCATAATTATATCAACTTGATATGATTATGAGCAATAGTTTGTGCTCGAAACGTCATCAGTTAATATAACTGTACAACACATACCCTTATGGTTCTATAATGGAGAAAATAGGTCCTCCCGCCTCAGCTCTATTCTGGAACACCTGATCGAATCTGGACACCAAGCTAATCCACAAAGTTACATCTACAGAATACGTGGGACTCTTGCTTAAAACAATGCACAAATCAAACTTCAGAAGTAATGGCATTTCATATGCTAAAACCTGAACTCTGCATAGAAAAGAAGTTTGTTTATCCAGTCATTAAATCTACAGTTCATCTGACGTATCTTAACACCAAATAAGTAATTTTTGTTTCGTCTTTTTCTTGCTTGTTTGCTTCTTAATTGTATAATATTTTCCCCCACCCATTATTTTTTTTTTTTTTTTTTGATTTACAGCTTGATTCCACACTGTATTTTTGGTACAAGTATGGAATTTTCAGCATGGATATCGGTAGCCCAAATTTTGCAGGCCGACCATAGATATCAGGTGTGCGTCGGCGAGGGTTCGAACCTCGGACCATGTGCATGGTCGGCGAGAGTCCTAACCACTGTGCCACCGACGCACTGTTGATAACTTAACTTTTGTGCTCAGTTTTAATTTTAGCTGAGCTTTACGCAACTCCGTCGATTAGATTACATCACTTAACTCGCATATTTCATCTTACTTCAGTTTGTAATCGATTAACGCTTTCTACAATACATAATTTGTTGACTAAAATTTACACTTTTAATGACAAATCTTTGGAATTATTCATTTTTTTGCTATGAAAATTAACTATACATTACGTGCAACTATAAAACTTGTGAGAATGATATCGCCAAAAAGATCAGTGTAACTTTTCGCTGAACATCTTTTTTCCTATATGACTCAATGGGAATTGGTAAATTAAATCACTAAGAGTGAATTCATCTGCTCTACTGAGAACGATTTTGAGCCATATCACTGATTGTCTCCAGCCATTAATTCTTTGAATCCAGGGGACCTCAATCTGATTTCATTGACTGAAGAAGTTTTGGTTTGATTTGACTGGCAGTAGCTCTTTTCCAACCTAACCCATTCTATGTCAGGTAATATTTTCCATAGAGGAAGGTGATTGTTCGTAACACCTCTCCTAAGCATCGGAATCGATGGAACTTCGCAACCTCATCGATTGATTTTCCCTCCTCACTTGACACTCGACGCTTCGCCTCAACATTACTCTTCCTTTTATGCCACCAAATATGGGAGATAGAATGCAGACAGCCATGACCTAGTCTTTTTCTATCTTCTATTTTCAACTGCAATGTCTCAGCAACAGCAATACATTCATCCTTTCATCGATGGCCAGACGGATATCATGTCTACGTCAGAGATGGAGCGAGCTGGCGAAACCCATATAAGCTTTTTGTATCCATGCTGAGATTTCGCTAGCTGTCAGAACGCTGAGGCTAATGCCGATTCCCAAGTGACTGAAGTGGTCAACACATTCTACGACTTCACTCCTGCCTATCTTTAAGCCAGGAATCGATGCAGTCCACTTCTGCTGCACCCTCTTAAGTCTGACGTTAGAGAATCGGACGCCAAACATTCGAAGATTGCTGCTCAAGGTGTTCAGAAGACTGTGAATCACCGTTTTCATCTAGAACGAGTATATCATGCGCAAATTCTAAGTCAGAAAATCACCGTAGTCTGATAGGGTTAATTCCCTTCGTATCTCTATGATAAAATTAGAGGAAAACGGGGACAGTGGGTATCCTTGACGGATATTAGTGGTTGTCATCACTTCAGATGACAACTGTCTGTAGGCTCTTACATGGCTGCGGAAGTTCGAGTAGGGTTCCTTCATCAATGTCATGTATTTCCTTAACACTCCTTTAAATGCCAAACATTTTCACAGCACTTGTTTGTTGACAGAGTCGAATTCCACTTTCAGGTCAAGAAATACAGTATGTGTTAGACGCCGGTTAAAAATACGCCAATGCTCCAGAATGTGCCCAACGATGAAGATGTGATCAATACGCTTTTTACCTGGTCTAAATACTGCCTAATTTCTCCGAGTTTGATTCTCCTGAGTACCAATGCCTTCATTAAACATCACTAAAGACGTATATCGTTCACCGATTATTCGTCACACACTTTCGATCATTAGTTAACGTGTATGATGATATAAAGCCATTTCAAATGTGTACAGCAGAAACCCACTTTAAAAAAATGGATTCAGAAAGTAGTTTTACATTGCAAACAAATGGTTCACGTGATATAGTGACATTCTGGTATTCTGTTTCTATATCTACATCTACCTATCTATCTATCCATGTATATAGTATATTCATAATGAGTTAGTCAGTTTTCGAAATCAAATGTTTTATTGACATATTGATTTTATTATTGATTGCTTTTTGTTACACAGTTTGTAGTAGTACATAACATTGAGAAGTATGTGAACTGAAATATTCATCATAAAACTTTGCACACAAATTGCAGCATTTCATAAAAATATACAAACAGGTTAGATTGATTAAACAACATGCAAATGAGAAGATAATTCGATGAGTCTTTCAAATAAGAAAGAGTGAATACATTCGCATCGTTAAGGTAGATTCTGAGCTAACTCAACTACAGTCTTAGTGACTCAAGTACCCCGACCAGGCATTCTCTACCTATTTCTATATGGTATTGTCCTCTTGGGTTCCTAGTGGAACATACGTCTTCAACAGCACATCTGCACTTTTTCCTGTTCTCTGTTGTCCTCTTCATCAGTCGGTGGCACAGCGGTTAGGACTCTCGCCGATCATGCACATGGTCCCGAGTTCGATCCCCTGCTGACGCATACCCGATATCAATGGTCAGCCTACTAAAGTCCAATCCATCTCCAGAACCTTCAGTATATTTTTCGGGCATTAGGTCCTTATTTTTTTTTTTGATTACAGCTTGATTCCACACTGTATTGTTCGTGACGATATGATTTTTTTTCAAGTTTTACCACAGACTTATATCAGTTTGAGAACCATTGGAAAGCCAGTAGGACACTACTGAACAGCTGTCACCATCGCCCTAGTTTATAAAACTCATCGGCATTATGGACCCACTGGATTGCGAACCCAAGAGCCTGTGATTACGAGATAAGCTTGTAGACCATTCCGCCATTGGGATCTGACTCAATAGCCAGCCCATGAATTCTAAATTGTACCAATTCGTGATCTTAGCTCCACTAGCAGCAGCCAATGTCATCAAAGGTGAGTATATTTCCCCACCTCTGACTGGGTGAGTCTCACTGGTCGTAACTTCTTACTTCCCTTGTTTTCAATGGTTCTCTAAATGATATAAATCCACTATCAAACCTGAAACAATAGAGTTTTAGAAGACTCATTCCAAGAGTTCTTTGTTGTTTACGCCTTCTGTCCTACTCATCTTGAGTAGTAAACGAAGACCACTGTTGATAAAAGTCTGTAGCCTGCTGGAAATTTTGTTTTGTTAAGTCTCTCATTCATATGGAAGCACCGATTTGACATAAGTGTCAAAAATCCGAATCTTTTTCTCTATGCTGTGGAGCGTAGCTGACTTTCACACTAATTTCAGAGTAATGACTGTCTGTCTGGCTTTTCTGGTCCCGCTTGCCTGACTCTGAAAACGTCATCTGGACTGTCTGTCTGTTGCTGAAACGATGCTAACTGAAGTAATTTCCAAATTCGAACTATCCATCTAGCTATCTATCTACAATAATTAGCTTATAGTCAGTTGCTTATTGATCATATGAGCAGAAATGACCCAATTCCATTTCTCTACAAATCACAGTGCTGTCTGCCCATCCATCTATCCATGAATTCAGGGCGTTATTTGGATAAATTTCATCGAGGCATCTTTATTACTAAGAGGATTAAACACAAGCTGACATCGGTTAGAGAACCACTGGAAACCCCACTGACATATGTTTCCCCTTAAGTCAGGACTCTTCAGAAGTACGCACCCCAACGGGCTCAAACCAAGACCTTGTAGTTATAAGGTAAGTTCATAGACTGTTCAACCACTAAGACCCGACACAATGGCCAGCCCATGAATTCCAACTTCTGTCCATTCATAATATACATATATTTAGCGCAACCACCAGCTAGTGTCACATCCGAGTAACTTTCCTATTTTCTGACTTTTTGAACCCCGATGGTTACGATTTCTAATCAGCAATCCAGGTAACTTCGTGTACATATCCATTAGTCACTGGTGAGCGCTAGATTAATTATCAAGGGTTGGTTTGCAGAAATTCGATTAGCTATAGGATTGAAATTCATACACCATTGAACCGGATTCCAGTGGTTGTTTAATGATCCAGGATCTCACCTCGTAATCAGATGGTCTTGGATTTGAACCCCACTAGTGGATGGGTGTGTAGGTGGTTATTGCTGAAGAGTCCCAAAAATAGGCTGACGGAATAGCTGTCCAACACTCCAGTTGTGGTGTCACCTTGTGTTCAATCCTGTATGGAGTTTTTTTTTAATTAAATTTATTACCTCAGTTTACACTGCCTCTTACTCTTCTTCATCTACTCAGCTTAAATTTAATAATGAAAGTCACAAACCTACAGAAACTGTCGTCTAGCGCGCGTTTTTGGTTGTTGTTTTTTATCTTTGCAAATCTAATTTGGGCACATCGACAATACACACACATACAAATAAAACTGGTCAATACAGACGAATAAAACAGGGCACACAAAACAGCTAAAACTGACGAACGGATAAACAAACAAACAAACTAACTAACTAACTGACTAACAAAACAGTTGATACTTCGATCAACTTTCATTTGATTAATAAATTTCGTACAATTACTAAATTAATTAATTAATTAATTCATTAATGAAGGGATATTGTTAGTGAATTCTCATGAGAGGGCATATTGCAAACTATTATTATTATTATTATTTATACAAAAATTATTATTATAGAAGCAGTCAGTTAACTCTGCACGTACGTATGTGTGTTTGTGCGCGCGTATGATGTGTATATATCACTAAATTGATTTAGGGTAGGACAAGCGGACGTTTACTTAATTTAAAGACAATAAAGAAGGTTTCGTATACTTCTTACGACTAAATTAATTAGCATTTTTCTGGTGGCGGGAGGGAAGTAATATTAAAGCAAGAGAGACACACAGAGGGAGAGAGAGATGCATTCCTTCCTAGTGCATTTCCGCTAGTAAAAAACAAAAACAGCCGAAAAAAATAATAATTAATAAACCTAATCGTAAGTGATTGCAGCTGAATACAAACATTTTTTATTGATTGTACTACCTACTGTGATAACTAAACGTTCGCCGCTAATAAATTAGGCCAAAATTTTTCACCTCTCTTATAAACGCTCTGGCAATGTCTAGGGGCGAGCTTGAAGTAATTTGATAGATAGTGACTAGCAGTGGGATCCAAGAGGATGCGCGTTTCGTCTTATTCAGGAATCATCATCTGGAATGGCCTGCATTCCCTAGTAAGATCCAAAATCACTACCCATTGTTTCAAACGCCGATGTAATCTACTAAATCGTTTGGGATCCAAGAGCCACCTTTTATGCAACAGGTGTCAGTTGTTAATCGTTTTCAATTCAATTTTGATTCCTTCGTCGATTGATTGGACGGATTTTGCGTTTGAGACGATTGGTGTTTAGCTCTGGGCTCACTGGCAATACCATCGCACATCGGAGAATGAAGCTACAACCAGTTGGCGAGTGCTAAGTAGGTGGGAAAAGAACATCCTGGATTCCACTGCTGGTCACTAACCACAAATTTACTTCACTGGGAGAGTGGTTATTGAACATGTCTCATGCCTATTGGTACACTTTAGCAAGGTGCATTGGCAACCTACTCAGAATTTTCGTCCCCCTTGTGATTCAAACCCGCGTCAACTGATGCAGCAGTCGTAGATGTTAGTACTAAGATATTTGGCCTGACGAATAAATTTCATGTCGGTGGCACAGCGTTTAGGACTCTCGCCGACCATGCACATGGTCCGGTGTTCGATCCCCTGCCGACAAACACCTGATATCAATGACCGGCCTGCAAAATTTGGGCAACCGATATCACATGCTGAAAATTCCATACTTGTACCAAAAATACTGCGTGGTTTTAAGCTATAATCCAAATTTTAAAAAAATTCACTTCTGTTCATGTAGCAGTCTTATGTTCATTCATATTCAGCAAATAACGCCTTGCCTTCCCTTATTTCCCCCAACACAATCTACAAACTCTTGAGTTTCAGACATAAATATGACAGATACATCAGAACGATACACTGAGAAATTATAATACTGCTTCTCAAATTTTTGACTTTTAAACCAAATTCACATAAACATTAGCAACTGTGCACAATGCAGAAACCCCTTTACGTGTATTCACCGCCGAATAGCATCAAGTGACCTTTGAAACTCTTCTGTATCAAAGTGTGCAAAAGTACATCAGAAGTAAGTGCACCATATAAAGGATAACATTTTTATTATAAACCGTATTTTTTATATTGCATCACTGACTCTTTGATTGAGTCACATCAGAACTGCCACGTGATGTAATTGCATCGATAGATGAAAAATTTGAAAAATCTGTAGAATTTAGTGGATGAATGAATTTTGGTAGAGGGACTCATCAGCTGAATCCTCATTTACGAAAATTCGTACTTATATGATTCCCTTTTACAGTTAATTATTACAGACAAGAAACATGAATATTGTGATAACAAATCAGGATTGATGTCAACAATTATATGATCTATGAGTGGTGAGTTATATCTGTCGGTTCATTCCGATGAACACCACTCCAAATCAATCTTCAGTGCTCATGGTGGCACACCAAGAAGTTCAATCGAACAACAATAAACTGGATTACTTTTCCCCTTCATCCTAAACCTTTAAAGATTATAACTGTCCAAATTATTTTATCATCTTTCTGACTAATTCATCTTTAATTTGTTATCATTGTCGAAATTATTTCCTTTCTTTAACAGCCTGTTATGCAATCAACTTGCGCACACGCTTATGCCTAAACTACTCTTCATTTCTTTTGAAATCAAGCATTACGCAAACCATGTGTTGCAACCATTTCTACCTTTTAATAGTGTGTATTAATTTTCGTCGTTAATTATCACCCCATTGACATGTTGACACTGACTATTTATTGTTAACAAACACATCGCCACTTGGTGATTGGTAAATTGTTGTGTATTGTAATAAAAATGCTACAGGTGTATACTATGGTAGATCCAGAGATGAGGATCTAAAGCCTCAGGATGGTCGGGGTGGGTGCCTTGCGCTGCGGGTTGGCCACCTCTCCGCCCACCTCTTGAAATGCTCCCATATGACCAGGCGTCTTACATAGCCTCTCCTGAGGAAGTCCTAATCACTGCCTTCACGTGGCGGAGGTGTTTCTCACCATAGTGAGAGGGCGAAAGCGGATGCCCGGCGCTCTTCACCGGGTTGACTGTCCATTGGATGACAGTCTAGGGGAGATGGCTAAACCCTGATTCCAAACCTCCAACAACTAGCGTATGAAGCTCACTGGAGCTCACCGGCAGACGTATGGACAAAGGGCTTGTTGGATGTCCTGGATGTCTGGCCCCATTCAAAAAGGCGTATGAACCAAACTCCGGTCATCGGCTGCCAATGGATAGTGGACTCCTTACTCCACTCCTACTGCCTTGTAGGTCACACTTGGTTGTGTAAAGGCTAGAGCTGCACTCTCAAACAAAAGGCCGAGCGATTCCGGGGACATCACTCGTACCAAATTCCCATGAAACTTCATGAACTCTCTTACAAATTGCCGCGCCTGGGCAGCGATGATTCGAGACGTTCATGAAGCCGGCTCATCCTCCCGTAGGAGATAGCCGAAGTAAAGTAAAGTAAGTAAGTATCTAATTGAAAAGTAAACATTTCTTCTCTCAATCTTTTGCTTTCTAATATCTATTAGAATGTGATCATATGGCGGATGGCGCTGCGTAGAACATGCATAGTTATTCAAAAATAAGGTAATCAGCCAATAAGGTCTTGAGGTTAATCGGTGGATGATGACTATCAGTGGAATCCAGGATGCACATTTCATCCTACTTGGGACTCGTCACCTGGATGTACCTGCTAGCACCAAAGCTCGAACGCAGTGCCCATAGTTATCCACTAGACCACTAGGGCTGCGAGAACCTCGGTAGGAACATCATCACTCACTGCGGAATGCAGGTACCTCCAGTTGACGAGTCCCAAATAGGACGAAATGTGCATCCTTGATTCCACTGCTACTCTTCATCCACCAGTTATATTCTAATTAAATGCCCAGACATCGTCGAAGCACCTGCTAAAGAAGCTGACAGATATGTCAACCTGAAACCGAGCATTTAGATGCAGTCAGTCAACGGAAAAATCTAAAATTCAGTTTAATAATTGGGTTTTGGTTTTGCCAAAGCCTGCTTGTACACTCAGATTACAGAAGTCGAATCTCTGTATACACAAAATGAAACAGTAGTTAGCTTAAATCTCGCCTATTATATGAGTTTCAATCAGACATGTTGAAATCTTGTACTTTAGTCCTATATCGTTCACATAGGTCAAATTTACTTATTTGTGTTTATGACTAAGTTTTATTAATATTATTATTATATCTAGTTATTTATAAATTTTAATATGTGGTTCTATGAATATTATTCGCTCTAATAATTACGTTAACAAATTATCACTTATTCATGACCCAAAGGTCATATATTGCTCAAAATTGGTCCTCATTTGTCTGTTGTTACAATATTCATGTGTTTACGTATGTATTTAATGATTAATAGGGAATATTACAGAATATTACAGACAATTCATCACCTAGGACAGTGACTATGGCAACAGTTCCGAAAAAACCACTGTTCATAAAACTTCAGTTCCTCGGCGACAACATCAGCGAAATAATAACACAACGACTGAAGAATGCAGTTAAAAGAGCTTATTATGCAGCAGAGGTACGCTGTCTCTTCACAACCACACCTATCCTGCGTTCGAGTAATAAGGATAAACTACCTAAATTCGCCTCTTCTATGTGTATCTACCAGTTTGACTGCAGCTGCGGAGCCATCTACATCGGGCGTACAATCACGCAGGTTCATCATCGTATATCCGAACATCATTCAGCATCGTTAAGTAAGGGATAAACAAGATCTATTCGCAGCTCTATTGTAGCACGCCTTGTAGATAGTGATTATAAGGTTGATGTTTATACTGCATTAAAAAATTATTTATCGCATTCCTACTAATCTTAATTTTGCTTTACGAGTTGGTCTTCTACATACAGATGAAGGAAGGTATAGGAATCCACCTGAAGAAGCCAAACTTGTGTGTTCAGGAGAAATTTGTACAGCCACTTTCCTTACCTTGGCCATCGTTACATGATTGTATAAACCGGACTACTCCATCACCCTCCCCCTAGAATAATTTTTCTTTTTAAAAACTATAATTGTCCAAATTATTTTATTTTTCTGACTACTTCATCTTTAATTACGTGTTATCCTTATAAAAATTATTTTATTCTTATGACCACTTAAACTTTAGTTACAAATTATCATTGTCCAAATTGTTTTATTTTCTTTAATAGGGAATTGTATTTTGTTTGTTAAGGAGTATTCGGTTGACAGACTCCGCCTTCTACCGAAGTGCATGAATTCATTTAAATGCTGCTGCCTTATCCACAGCTGTTGCTTGTTCTCTAATAGTTGTAAACAGTTAATAGTTAAAAAAAGACTACATGATCTAAATTTACGTGTGATGATAAAGTTATGTATATGAGTGCTACTCAGTCAATCTAAGTACATAAGATAATATAAGTCAACCAATGAAAGGAAATTTAATCCTTCCCGACTTGAGCAGATTATTTCAAAAATCAGTCGACTTCATGTACTCTGAAAAAAAAGAAGATTTTCCACTCCCATTCCAAGACGTGTGAATTATTGTGCATTCTTAGGCTTGGCATTCCAAGTGGAACGTAGTTCTTCAATCGTCTTGAAGTTTCAGTGTCAATGGTGTTGTAATCAAGGAGTTATGTTGTTAGTCTCACATCCTACCTTCCTAGGAGTAAACTAGGTGAGGTTTTGGAATGAGTTAGTTAGAAATAGAACAGGAACCACCTTTCGTATCTTTATTAGCCCTTGGATTGTGATGCACACAAAAAGAGAAGTTCCCAGTAGAATATGAACACCTTCAATCAACTGGCAGTAGGTGAGCTAATCAAATCACTGTAACCATTTCAAAGGTAATCTAGGCTATCACGGTGGTTTAAGACTTCAGCCGAACAACTTGGTCAGTGACCTTGTACCGACTAGTTGGAGTAAGCTACTAAAACATCATATTCCTAATAACAAATGCTTACACCTAATGATCCAAACATGAAATCGTCTACACCTGCTCCTAGTTTCCCTGCCTGATGAAATGCAGCAAAGAAGTAGTTGTGTATAGAGAGGATTCTCAGGGTTCGATAAGATGATATTCGCTAATATCATGCTTGAATCAGTGTATCTATCTACAGTAGTACTAACAAGTTGATTTATCGACATCCCACTGGCTCTATTGACAGCTTTCCGGCCCTCCGTAGTGTAACAAAGAAGTCTTTGTTAGGTAGCCCGGGAGAGATTAAGGCGAGAAAATAAGGCGGAATAGACGGAATGCAGGAATTGACAAACTGTTAAATTAGAGACTGACTGAGTGATATCAGTTTGTTTTAACTTCCTCAAATACAAGTTTAGACGAAATATATTTCAGAAAGACCAGGAAATATCACATTTACCACGACTGTTCCAATCAATGTCATCGGTACACTGGTTTTTTTTGAGGTTGTCTAGTTTAACTGAGCTAGCAAGTTTTCTCCTACGACGTAATCAGTAATTCAAGCAAGTAAAATTTAATCAAGGAAACATAGATTATTTACAAATAGTCAAAAAGGACGAAAAAACAACTGTGTGAATATTGATTTTAACCAACAGAAAAATTGACGGACACGTCCTACCGATTAACTTGAAATGGTACATTACATTTCAGGAGAATTAAACACGCATTAGAGACTTAAACATAAAACCTGAAGGGAGAAAAAACAGTGTCATTTTTGTGACCCAAAAAGACGTTTATATTTTACCCCACATGGACCCTTTTCGCATAACACCATAAATCGATAATATTAATGGTTGACAGTGTCCTTATGCGCCAATTTAATGCAAACATAAAAACATGCAGTCTACGTGAAGAAGTATCTTCTGGAGGTGACCTCGTCAAAGGACTATTATCATCTTGAAGCAACCAAACGACTTTAAAAGTGTATGTTATCAAAGGAGAAGAATATTGTCAACAGTTCTTTTATTTCCACTCCTTTTGCATCCTCAGTGGAACTTGGAGCTTCAAGCTTGAATTCTGAAGTTTCAGTAGCAACGATGGTCTTACAGGATGGGGCCTCTAGACTCACGCCCTACTTAACCTGTTTTTCAAATTTACGATCGGCTAAGGGAGATATAAATATGTGCCAGCAAGAACCCACGTGGGGCTTAGTTGGTGATCATTCTACGGTCAAACCACCGTCAAAACCCCTTCACACCACCTTTTCTTATTCATAAGCTGTAAAATGCTTAAATTTCTCGAAATTTCCCAAGATGACATAATACTTTGACCTTTATTATGTTAAACTCATTGAATGAACCGAATTCAATTACATAAAACGTGAATATAGAAAAGGTTAAGTGCGTTATTTCTGGTGTTCATCCCTACTAAGATTTTGTCAGCAAGCACTGTCTGAATGCACTGACGAGATAAATACTCATAACTCAAAAATCAGTATTCAGAATAATATGAGTCCCGCCAAGTTCAAATTTATTTGTTACTTATAAAAAATCAATAAAATGGAAACAATCAGAGAACGAATATATTATTGAAGATGTAAAATTCTTGATATTTGATTATTTGAGGCCCTAGCCGACTTATGTTTCAGGCTAGTTGGCATTCATAAGTCAGTCAGCAAGGCCAACTACAATCCCATTGAAGGAACTCATGTTCCTTCTGAGATTTGAATCCACACCCTCCACAGAGAGTCACAGCTAGAGGTGTTACCATTAAGGAGATATTTGGACTCGCCATTGACCTTCAGGTGGCCACATTGCAAAGTGACTAATAGAATTTATGGTATACGAGCTCGCCTTGTAATCGGAAGGTCCTGGGTTCGAATCCCGGTGGGTGCGTACTGATGAAGAGTCCCAAACTAGGACGAAACAGCTGTGCAGTACTCCCAGGTTTTCCAATGGTTCTCTAACTAATGTCAGCTCATGATGAAATCCTGAAACCAATCAAATCCCTACAAACCAACACTTGAGTAATAGAATTTATTCTGCATCAAACAAATGACTAGATTCAGTACACTAGTCACCAACTAGTATCCAATCAAATATATAGAATTCCCCATGAATCTGTTGCTGATTTGGTTAATTTATTTACCTATAGGACATCTGATTCATGGGTAGACAGTATCAGTATTCGCGAACAATCGAATGATAACCGAGTAACCAAACGACCAAGGAGATGGCATCGGAATTCGAATATCCTAGGTTCGATTCCCAGTACGGTTATGGGCATGTGCTACTAAAAAATCCTAAATTAGGACGAAACGAATATCTGTTACTCCCCGGTTTTCAACAGCTCTCCATACAATTTCATACATCACATGATACTGCTTATGGAATAAAACAGATTATTACTACTGTGATTATTATTTCCCTTTATGGATTTAAATAAATCAAGAACGAAAGTTTGTGCACAAGGATGCTATCTCCAAATATCACCTTGGTACACATTTTGAGGTAGAAATCATAAAATCCTTTGAAATCGTCAGTGGACAATATTGTTCAACTCACCACAAGTTTGTCAACCGAAACAATCGCTATCAGACTTTCCTTACCTTCGTGTAACCAGATGTCTTTATTCTCTCTTTCATTTGATGATATAATTTTTTTGACTATAACCTGTCTCCCCTATGATCCAGTTTCATTTAGCTTGTCTCTGGTTCCTATGATATGAGTTGAGATCATCACACTGTT
Source organism: Trichobilharzia regenti (assembly GCA_944472135.2). NCBI lineage: Eukaryota > Metazoa > Platyhelminthes > Trematoda > Strigeidida > Schistosomatidae > Trichobilharzia > Trichobilharzia regenti. Next base: position 1,337,986 of record OX235262.1, on the reverse strand, counting down.
ACTCACTTTATCAGTTGCTCACCATCTTACTCACTTCTTGACTTTATTATGTAACTCTTTTATCATTGTGCACAGATATTTATACTTTTCAAAAGTGTGTTTCTAGGGATCCGATTTTTACAAGTTTGATCACGGATTTATTTCAGTTAGATAACCGTTGAAAACCAGTGATGGACAGTTTTTTCATCAGTCTGGTTAAGGGACTCTGGTGGGGCTCGAACTGAGGACCTACTGGTTACATGATAAACTATCGTAAACTATTCAGTCACTGCTCGAGCACTAGGAGATATGGAAATTCGGTGGGTGCACACTGTGGATGAGTACCAGACTACGACAAAACATACGTCCAGTACTCCTGGTCGGTTTTCAATGGTTCTCTAACTGATATCAAATCATAGTCAAGCTTGAAATTGATTTTGCTGTTTGAATTTGAACTTTCTGGTTAAAAACTCTCTGTATATAAATGTAATTCTCTGAGTAGCATTCATTAACTGGCATCATGTAACAATTGCAAGCTCAACACAACTCTGATAGAGGGAGCTCTGTTCGTGTGTCAATTCATAATCTATCTATAGGCTTCTAGTGTTGTCCTTCGACAATTTGAAGCACAAAGCTATTCTAGCTGCTAGAAGCCAGGTGTTTGCTGCAATGTTTGAACATGGCATGAAAGAGTCTAGAGCTAATCGAGTTGAAATTACAGATATGGAACCAGATATTGTGACTGAAGTTCTACGTTATATATATTATGGACAAGTTGTTGGTATGGATCGGTTGGCGCATGAATTATTAGCAGCTGCTGACAAGTATCAGTTAAAACGGCTGAAGACAATGTGTGAAGAAGCACTTGTCGAAAGTCTTTCAGTCGAGAATGCTTGTGATATATTTGGACTTGCTGATATGCACAATGCACCCTTGAGTTTATAATGCTACGTGCTCATGATGTCTGTGAAACTGAAGGCTATGAACAACTGGTACGATATCGTCCACGTCTGTTGAATGAGTGCTTTCGTAGTCCTGCCTCACAACAACTCCCTTTAAGATGTTGGGCACGTAAACGTCCTAGGCAATCTTAAATTTTGTGTGGGTGTGTGTGTATGTGTACAATAACACCAGCAGAAAAGAGCATTATGCTTCATTATTCTCCTATCTGTCTCTCTCTCTCTGTCTCCTCATCAGCGTTGTCCACCATCATCACACATTTTCATTTGTATTAAAATTAAAAATTCCTTCACTTCAGAAATCAGAAAAAATCACTGCGTTCTTGTGTGCGTCGGTGGCACAGTGAGTATAACTCTTGTCGACCATGCATATAGTAGTCTGGGGTTCGATCCCCTGCCGACGAAGCATACCTGATATCTATGGTTGGCCTGAAAAATTCCGGCTACCGATATCCAATGCTGAAAATTCCATACTTGTACTTTATTTATTCTTTTATTTTTGTTTTTTGTTTTTGATTACAGCTTGATTCCACACTGTATTTTTGGTACAAGTGTGGAATTTTCAGCATGGATATCGATAGCCCAAATTTCGCAGGCCGACCATAGATATCAGGTGTGCGTCGGCGTGGGCTCGAACCCCGGACCATGTGCATGATCGGCGAGAGTCCTAACCACTGTGCCACCGACGTACCATCAATACAGTGTGTGGAATCAAGCTGTGATCAAAATAATATCTACACTAATTAACATAACAGATCCGAAAAACACACACATCTTATAAATCAATCAATCAATAAATAAATACAATAACGATCAAAATATTGGGATAATTGAAGGAACCAATCAATACAAAAAATTCTTTTTCATTTTAGGCAACTTACATTCAGTGAAACTTCCGGTTTATCAGTCTCTTCATCAATAATTGCTGATTTATCCCAAAATGATTTTGTGTGTACACAGCCCATAATTTTATTTTCCCACGCCTCTTTTTCTCCCGTGCAATCAATAAAAGTAAGAATCAAAAATCAGAGATCAGGAAAAGATCAATAATATATATATAAATAATCCAAGGGGATTTTTTAAAATGTATTCATGTGATATTGGAGAGTATTGTCAATCCGCGGTAGTAGTTCGTTAGTTAATCTTTTATGTGTTGACTTTTCATAGCATACGCACAATATATATCTCAAATTCGAGTGACTGGACTAGATTTTTGTTGACATGTGTATCTTAATGATGAAATTTGTTGTTTGTTGTTTTCGGTATTTTCGGCGTGAGTTTTAATCAAGTTATCGATTTTTGAAATTCTTATCCTGTTGAATATTGTAGTGTATAATTATTGTCATTAAGTTTGTAATCATATATGGCATAATGAATAATGAATAAGTGAAATTAAAGCCTCTATGTGCTGGATGCGTGAGAGAGAGAGAGAGAGTGATAGAGACAGCGTGTGAGTGAGTGACTGACTGACTGAGGGCGGGTAAAATCAAGTTAGTTAGTCTCTTATTATTATGATGTGACGATCCACTTAACAATTTCTGGTCAAAATGATTTAACCAATAAGATACTCTGTCTACACATAACACAACACGAGAATTGATGCCTGTATTGATTGATGATTGGTTGACAAATAGACGAATGATTATTGGGCAATTGACCAATTAGAATGAAGGTTATTTATTACTGAATGAATCTTAATAGTAGTATTAATCTTTTCTTTTTTTCGTCAAAGATAATTGGTTAGGGATAGAAATTAGATGAATGAAATTGTGAAGAAAAGAAAAAGATTACAGTAACCGACCAACTGTCACATGTATCATGAAAGCCAAATCACTTCACACTACAGTTGAATGCCAGTGAGAAAATATCCATGACATATATATGTATATAGAAAATCAAAGCAAATAATTGAGCGAAGAGACTCTTTCCAACAATAAATTTATTGGTTACACGATTTCATCATGAGCTGACATTGTTGAGAGAACCATTGGAAATCCTGAGAGCACTGAACAGCTGTTTCGTCCTAGTTCGCGATTCTTTAGCAGTACGCGCTATATCGTGAATTGGCAGAAGTTGGAATTCATGGGCCATTGGGTTGGGTCCCAGTGGCTTAATGGTCTACGAGTTGGCTCGCCTTGTAACCAGAAGGTCCTGGGTTCGAACCATCTGCGGTGGGTGCGTACTGTTGAAGAGCCCCAAACTAGGACAATAGAAAAAGCTGTCCAGTACTCCCAGGTTTTCTAATGGTTCTCTAGCCAATGTCAGCTCATGATGAAATCCTGTGACCAATCAACCAAATCCCTACAAATCAATACTTGAAAACGAATTTATTATCAAGCTGTACAGTCGTATATATATAGTTGTTTTAAGAAATTATATCTCGTGAGAAAATTGAATTACAGGTGTGAATACATAAAACAATAATAATAATTGTGGTGTGAAATGCAGTTGAAATGTTTGTGATTATAATCATACTGGATGGAGGAATTCATCAGTTGGAGCTGACATCAGCTAGAGAACCACTGAAAAACCACCTGGAATTACTGGACAGCTGTTGCTTCAGCCTAGTTCGTGACTCTTCATCAGTACGCGCCAACCACAGAAGGTTCTAACCCAGGACCTTCTGGTTACAAGGTGAGCTACCTCGTTGACTATTCAGCAGCCACTGGCACCCAATTCATCAGTCAGCTCATGAATTCTATCTTCTACCAATTGATGACATAGCAAGACCACTTCCCAATGTCTTCTTCTTCCATGAGTTATTGCTTCGCCTTCAACCTTCTGCACCCTACTGGTCACGACTTCCCACTAGAACACACCAGGTTAACTGCCTGAATAGGGCCAGTCACTAGTAAGCCTCAGATAATTGGAGATAATAATCATAGTTCAATATCTGGTGTCAAGTGGTAAAACAAACAATGTCCATCTATATACAAAACAATTTCATAAAATATATGGATGTTAGAAGGGGGTGTGTTATTATAAGGTTAGTAGGCAAATATAAAACGGTATTCATTATTACAAAAGATTTTCTATATCTCAGTGAGTGATGTAGTTGTTTTCTCTGACATTTCGCTATTTAATGCCACTGCTAATAACTTTATCAAAGTAGTAGTATTGAACTAGAATTTATAAAATCTCAGTATCAGATGGTAATGTTTACGTTGTTGTCAAGTGGATATGAATGTTGGCTTTGATAAATGTAGAAAATTATAGAATCAGCATGTGTTTTTACACAATGAAATTGCTTGTCACATTCGTGTGTGTTGCTGTGAGTTCACCAGTTTCCCCAATAGTTGCTAGTCTTTTCATGAATAGATTTGAAGATAACATCTTTACAAGCATACTCACACTCAAAATATGGTTAAGATAGGTGGGAGATACGTTTAGTGTGCTAAATGAGATCCATATAATTCATTCTTGGAGGTGTTTCTCACCAAAGTGAGAGGGCGAAAGCGGATGCCCGACGCTCTTCACCGGGTTGACTGTCCATTGGATGACAGTCTCGGGGAGATGGCTAAACCCTGATTCCAAACCTCCAACGACTAGCGTATGAAGCTCACTGGAGCTCACCGGCAGACGTATGGACAAAGGGCTTGTTGGATGTCCTGGATGTCTGGCCCCATTCAAAAAGGCGTATGAACCGAACTCCGGTCACCGGCTGCCAATGGATAGTGGACTCCCTACTCCACTCTTACTGCGTTGTAGGTCACACTTGGTTGTGTAAAGGCTAGAGCTGCACTCTCAAACAAAAGGCCGAGCGATGCTGGGGACATCACTCGTACCGAATTCCCATGAAACTTCATGAACTCTCTTCGTTCATGAAGCCGGCTCATCCTCCCGCAGGAGATAGCCGAAGTAAAGTAAAAGTAAGTATTCTTGGAGAAACTGAAAAGTCTATCTCCTAGAATCCAGTCTACCTCGGAAGCAAAATCAGGTTTCGGTGAACCACCATTTCTAGACTACCCAGTCAAAATGAAAGAAAATGGACATTTTAGTGTACCTATATTCAGGAAGAAAACACAATCCAACAAATATTTAGACTTTGGATCATCAAACTCCATCAGCGCAAAAGTATTAGGTGTTTCAAGTCTTCTGAGACGAGCACAGTCTCTGATGTTAACGGATGAGAAGGAAATACAAGAAGAAATTGTGCGTTGGTGGCACAGTGGTTAGGACTCTCGCCGATCATGCACATGGTCCGGCTTTCGAGCCCTCGCCGACGCACACCTGATATCTATGGTCGGCTGCGAAATTTGGGCTACCGATATACACGCTGAAAATTCCATACTTGTACCAAAAATACAGTGTGGAATCAAGCTGTAAACAAAAATAAAAATAAATAATAAATATCAAACAATACTGAGGCTCTCAAGCAAAAAAAACTACCCAAAGATCGTCATCAACAAAATCAACTCTGACATTAATTATAATCGAAAATGTGTTCCGAAAACATGGACATCAACAGTCATCATCACATATAGAGCAGAAACGTGAGATGATATCAGACGAGTAATCAATAAGCTCGACATCAGAGCTTTCTTCAAAACACACACTGCGAAGTAACCTCATCCTTTAGAAGACCGAAATTTCAGGGGATTCTCAATCTAACTGTGTCTATAAAATAAATTGCTTGGAATAAGCTACGATAAATACTGAAGAAATCTTTCCAGAGAGGATTTGAGATCAGAAGAAATGAACACCATAGAGAATCCGCTCGACCGCCGAGAAATCTAGTTGAACTAGAAAAACTTGAAAAAAATCATCAGCCATCGGTCTATACGCGACATTGTAGAATCAGGTCAAAAAATTGTTTTTGACAATGGGGAAATAATACAGAAAAATTTCGGAAATAACAAAGAAAGTCTAATATCATCAGAAGCCCTTCATATCAAATGGAATTCAAATTGTCTGAATAGGTAGGAATGATGGACTTAAACGGAGTTTGAAGTGGTTACAGCACCCCGTCAACCTTGAAATTGCAAAACCAACAGGAATGTATGATAGGTAATTTCATTATGTAAACATATGTTACATTTGTAATTTGATACACTTATCAAATCCAGCAGTCATCTCCACATGGTTTTTTTTCATCTGTACTAATTGGCCAACATGAAAACAACGTGAAAAATCACCACCTCGTGCTGATGAAGGATGATTGTGTTGTTATTTATAAGCTGAAATTTTGTAAATTCTGGTTTAGTATTACTACTTTGATAAAGCTTTTAGCACCATTTGAAATAGCTAAACGTCAGTAAACACAACAATATCATTTTGTCTTTTTCATTTATTGAGAAATGCAAACCCTAACCCCATGCCAGAAAAATTCTCAAACTGTTTAAAGTGAACTTGGTTTGGACACATCTAAATTATAAAATGTTACATAACATGTGAAATTTGATAGGACACAATATAACATCTCAGAAATGATTTGATTTAGAATAGCAAATGACACAAGTGAAATAATGACGGAAACAGTTGAAACTGAGAATATTGACAATAATAGTCATAATAATGAGGGAAAGCTACGTAGATTAACTAAATAAACAAAATAAATAAATAAATGTCTATCCCTTTACGGTCAAAGGAAAAGTAGGGACTGTACATACTTTTTTTGCATACAAAAGTCCGGCCTAAATTCACGAATTGCCAAGGTCTCCATTCTCGTTGACAGGCACACGGACTCATGTGAAAAATGGGCTTAATCCATTTTATCTAACTCACACCGTCCTCTTAATTCACAACTCTCCCCTTGTATCTCATTAGGCAGAACCAGAAGCCTATATAGGAAACCATACGCCCGCAATAGTTAGTATGTAAAAAAAGAAGACCCGGCAACAGATCGTTTTATTACGGAAATCAACACATATTTATATATATTTCCTGTGTGGTGAGAGCAGGCCGTGAGAAAATATGAGCAAGGCTGATTCAACAACCAATCACAGCAAAGTTAACGTGGCAAAATATGATTCGCAGATAGAGAACTCTATTTGTCGAGGAATCCCGAAACAACCAATCAGAAGCCTGCGTTTGTCTGCCTAACTTCTGATAAACAACCAATCAGATAACTGGGCTTGTCTACTTGCATAAGCTATAATAATGTATGTGAAATATGTATAAATACGTGTTGATTTTCATAATAAAATTATCTGTTGCCTGGCCCTTGTCTTCTGTTGTTACACCTGTACATTATTATAGCTTATTCAAGTAGACGAACGCAGTCTTCTAATTGGTTGTTTCTCTGAAGTTAAGCAAACAAACGCAGGCTTCTGATTGATTGTTTCAGGTTACCTCGGAAAATGGAGCCATCTATCTGTGAATCATATTTGGCCACATTAAGTCTGCTGTGATTGGTTGTTGAATCAGCCTTGTTCATATTTTCTCATGGCCAATATTAGTGACCTAGACATTGACGTAGATTGATGTCTACCGATTGGCTAGTAGCCTGCTCTCACCACAAGTACAAAAACTCAACCATACCCTACTTAGCTCGTGTTCAGTGAGATAAAGAAAGCGTTAGGCGTGATCCCTATACCTGAATAAATAGTCAGTAGAACAACTGGATCTCGTCTTTCCAACTCTTATCATTTATAGTTACAACGTTTTCTTTCTTTCTCCTTTTTTCTGTCATGTGCAGCTTTGTTTCTTTCTTCTGCTTACGCCAGTAAATATGCTAAAACCTACTTTTCTAACACCTTCAAACACTCTGTTCAATTTTGGCTTTGCTACCAACATGCCAATATGTTGTTGTCATAACGAACTGAGATTACCCCTTAATCTATGTATAATTTTATTTATTGATAATGTACTAACTGAATGCAATACTGTAGAGAAATGGTGAGAATTCCATTCTGTATCACAAGTACTGTTTTGGAATAAAGTAAATTATTGTTATTAATAAAAGTTAGGAAGAAAGAGGAAACGCGGATAGTTAGGATGAAATCGATAGATGATGATCTTAAAATCCTTGGTTAGTGTTTGCAGAGTAACAAGGGTCAATCAAATGTACTCTAGAATAGAGTATCTCACACCTTTACTTTCTCTCTTAAAAAAAACCATGCTGTTGGAATATGTTTTTGAACTTGATATTTAATTATGATTATAATCACAAATATTTTAATTGCATCTCATAATTGCATTATTAATTTATAAAATTTCCTTTTAAAGTTGAAGAAATACAAACGCACTTGAACACCGTGAGAACAGATAAGGATCAGTTCAAATGACGTGTGATCAGAATTTGATCAAATTTTTCCAAAATAATTGAACTATGAAGAGTAAACAAATGTAAGATTTATACTTGGGAAATCTTTTTTTTTTTATTTTTTTTGATTTACAGCTTGATTCCACACTGTATTTTACGTACAAGTATGGAATTTTCAGCATGGATATCGGTAGCCCAAATTTCGCAGGCCGACCATAGATATCAGGTGTGCGCCGGCGTGGGCTCAAACCCCGGACCATGTGCATGGTCGGCGAGAGTCCTAACCACTATGCCACCGACACACAGTGGGACATACTTTTTCATAATTACTTGGAGTTATAAATAGAAGGTATAAGGAACATAATTCCGGAATTTGATGTAGGTAGACAGAATATTCAGTGTCAAAAAAACTAATTATATATAGTGGAATTAGATAAGAGGGTTTAGAGTTCAGATTACTATTGGGAAACGCAGATTGGCTAGAGGCATATTATAGGGTCAAGGTCAGAGAACAGAGTGAATTTTCACATATGGTGGAGAGTTTAAGAGGGTGGGGGTGAATAGTGAAGTAACAGTGAAGTAAGTAACAAAAAACAAAAATAAATAAAATAGGATTAGGGTTACCAGGGTAGTGAAAGATTAGTCACACTATCTTTCTGTGTACAGAGGTCTGGTCGAAGTCTCTTGATAGCGATGGCTTCTGCGAAACGAAGTAGCCATGGGTTCCTTTGCGTATTGATTATTTTGAAGGCATGGCTGATTTCTACTGTGTGTCCTGTGTCAATTAAATGTCTGGCGATTGCAGTCGATAACACTTTTCTTCCTTTTGTATGGAGGCTCTTAGGAATGTGCTCAGAAACTCTAGTAGATGCTCTCCTCTCAGTCTTTCCTATGTACTTGCTTCCTCAGGTGCACGTGAATTGGTAAATGCAGTTGGAGTTGACGTGAGTAGGGTACTCATCTATTTTGACTGGGTTAATGAGCACACAGTGTTGTGAAAAAGGATCAGTCTGGCAGCTGGAAATGTTCTTTTTAATGCACTTGAGATTCTTTTTTGTGTTCTTGTGGATATGTCTTCACCTTTGTAGGCTAGGCAGATGAAAACTGGTTTCTTTTCAACGGTATCGGGTTTCGGTTTGTGGGTTTCTTCATTTCTCTACTTTAATATGAACTTTCGGGGATATCCATTCTCGATGAGGTTCTTTTCGATGACGGCGAGTTCTTCTTCAATAGTGTCTTCCGAACATATTTCTTTGGCTCTGCTGAAGAGCGTTTTTACTAGACCTCGTTTGTAGCTGGTTGGGCAAAAGCTGTGATAATTTAAGTATTAACCAGTCCAGGTTTCTTTCCTGTAGATAGATTTTTGAATCGTCCCGTCGTTTCTTCTTTTTATGTTGACATCAAGGAAATGGAATTGGTTGTTTTTTTCGTAGTCGATTGTAAATGCAATATTGGGATGAGCTGCATTGAGTTTCTCAAAGATTGCGAACGCGTGTTCTATATCATTGCAGACCACGAACGTGTCGTCGACATATCTGTAGTAATAGGTGGTTCTTTCTATTTCTTCTTTCATTCGAGTCTGTTCAAGATGAGCCATGAATATGTCAGCAAGAACAGGACCCAAAGGTGAACCCATAGCCACCCCGTCAATCTGCCGGTACAGCTGATTGTTGAATCGGAATTGAATATTCTTTGTACATAGAAGTAGCAATTTTCGTAGCTCGTTTTCTGGAAGAGGAAGCAGTTCCACCCACCAACAGGGTTAGAACCCAGGACCTTCCGATTAAAAGACAAGCTGGCTTGTATACCATTCAACCACTCAAACCCGATGACTCCCAAACTAGGATGAAACAGCTGTCCAGTACTCCGTGGTTTTCAATGGTTCTCCAAATGATATCGGTCAGTGGTCAAACTCGTGAAAACAAATCTAATCCGTGCAAACCAATCACAGAAAATTATAAATAACTAGATATGATTTGTGTTGGTGGCACAGTGGTTAGGACTATCGCCGACCATGCACATGGTCCGGAGTTTGATCCCCTGCTGGCGCACACCTGATATCTATGGTCGGCCTGCAAAATGTGGGCTACCGATATCACATGGTGAAAATTTCATGCCTGTACCAAAAAGTACTGTGTGGAATCAAGCTTTAATCAAAATTTTAAAAAATCACTGGAGAAGTACAGATCTTCTAGAGACTTTCTATCATTCCAACGTATTGCCGCATTCTCGCTCCCCATGTACGGTATGCCACACAATCCAGTACACCCGAATTATGAATATCATCTCTGACAGTGGGCAACCTCGTCATAATCTACTGTTTTCACTTCGGACACCCTGCTGAGTTTTCCGTTGTGGGTCACCTGGGTCGTGTCATTGTCATGTGGCTGTTGAATTGTGTTGATAAAGATTTCAAACATGCCGTAGCGTTGAAGCAGTATCCAAGTTACATCCCGGTTAGTACTATTAAAGGCCTTTTCAAAATAGTTCGAGTTGAGGTAAAGATTTGACTGCCATTCTATGCCTGGCTCGATGATGATTCGTACCGTCGCAATTTGATCAGCACATGACTTACTTTTCCTTAACCAAGCTTGTTCTGGGAGGAGTTTTGCATCCATAGAATTGTTTAGTCCCCCCAACCAAGATGCTTGACGTAGACATGAGCATGCTCCCATGATGAGTCTTGTAAAAACCAAAGTCACCTTTCATTGTTTGTTTGGAAAGGTAGGTTTCCTTGTTTTATAAAACAATTCCAATAGTGCATTATATATTATTTAAATTAATCCCAGCGTGTTAAGAAAATCAAAACAAGATTTTTCTGAACGTTTCGCCGTGTAAGCCACAGCTTCTTCAGCAGATTTATTCGGATTATTCTAGGAAATTCGTAACACCTACGGTCTGGAAACCTATAATTCCAATAGTGGTGTGAACACGGGCAGTAATTTTGCTCGAAATATTACCAATAACAAAACAGTTATCATTGTGAGTAAACTATTGAAATATAATTATACTTTATTTGATCTAATCCACAATGCTCAAACATTTTACTGATATTAATTCCTTCTAGTTAGTCAACTGATAGCCAGAATTTCATCAGGCCTAAATGACTGGTAAGCAGGTTTTAGCTCCTTGTTTTGCTTCAAAATTTCGAAGTTTCAGTAGCTACAGTGTTGTTTTGACACTGTATGGCTTCCAGCCTAACTCCTAACCTTCGGCCTCTTAGGAGCTTACTATCGGCAAATTAGCTAAACAAGGTTTAGCAGTGCATCATTCAAAAATCAAATCAAAACCTTCTATTAACACTCTAATCAGCTCACCTATCCATTTCACTAGTTAAACATAACAATTTTAGTTGATAACTGTTTGTTATGTACTCGTCGCTAAATTATTATTATGTACTGGTCGAGAATTTAATAGTCCTGACGCAAGAAAGACGGAAATCAGAAGACCACTAGGTTTGCGATGATACTTCTACTTTCCAAACACAAGAAGAAGCAATAAGTGGTATCACACCAAGATTGTCAGAGCGAAATATATATGAATGTCCAGACAAGTGTGTGAACAAATCAATACACAGTCTTAACATGAATAGCTAATTTTAATGGAGTATCAATCCATATATACATAGCAAAATATAGCAGACATGTCAACAACCACACATATAATATGGATATATGTCACCAAGCAATGGACTGTCAACAAACACTCATATTATATAGAATATAAGGGGGATATACATTGTTAAAGGAGACAGTTCATCAAAGTGAAATGGTCACAGACTAAGCGAGCAACAGAAAGAGAGACCACCATACACACACACATATATATGGATACATATCACTGTTCAACCCCATAAAGGTCACACTATATCAAGTATTTGGTTTCTATAGGATCTATAACGCACAGAGGTGCATTCTTATTGAACATTGACTAATTTGGTACAAACATTGAAACCATTTAAAATATTGTTTAGTGTTATTTATAGTGATTCTCACTAGCATGTGCTTTTTTATTGTGTATCCCTGTTTAAAGCGGAGTATCACTTTCAGTTTCCGCATTCTGGCTACATTTGTTTGTAAACATCAACAAGCAAAATTAAAAAACAGCAGCATTTTGAAATGACGTCAAAACAGGCTATTTTGAATCATAGAAATGCCAATGTCAGTAAGAAAATATTGCTGTTTTTGCTATGTTTTCGGTTTGTTAATTTGCTTGGCAAAAATAATAAACAAATAAATCATGAGAGAAAAATGTTTTAACAAAGTTTACAGAGTTTATTCCATATTAGTTTGTTTATTAGACATATCACACAGGCTGAAACAGTATTATTTACTGGATGACAAGGTTTCTAACAAATTTATTGTGGTTCACAATCATATCAGTCATAATCACGCGACCTCGAAACTTCACTTTGATAGTTTTCTTTGTTCTCTCCTATTCGTCGTAGTTAGGGTAGTAGCATTTTCCAGATATCTGGTTGGACAGGTGTTGAATCATTCCTATTACACGTGTTTGCAGTTGATTCGATAAATAAAGCTTCCGTTATCAATCTCTCCGACCATCCTGTGAAATTAGACTATAAAACAAACTGTCATCTTATCCCATCCTATTGTATGGTTGTGTGTAACTGCATGTAGTGATTAGGATAGCTGAACTATTCTCTAGATTTCTTATCTTATTCGGGTAATCTAATCTAGATTTTGCTAGGTTTTTATGCTCTGCTAGTCTGACTGACTATGTTCTATTACTTTGACCTATGTATTTAACCTTACAGTTGTCGCAGGCAGGGTATTAGATAAACTAAACTGTTTTGTTTTAAATGCTCCACAGGATCCTTTGACCGACAAGCTTGTTTCTAATTGAGTTTGCGGGGGTAGGGTGGGATTGAATGCCACTTTTATTCCTGTCTTGTTAAGAATTCCGCGTAGGCTTCCAAGGTTCCTTCTTTGTAGGGGATTACTACTGATGGTTAAGATTCCTTGTTGTTAGTGTTGTCATTATTCCGCATATGTTTGACATGCATATCGGAACTAATATTACCACTATTATTATTATTACCACTAATCTCATTATTCATTTTATTTTGACATTTCCCTACATATTTCCCGATTAATTTATCAGCGTAATTATTAAGTTTCGAGGCTTCTTTTTTGTGTATCACTTCCTGCCTTATATTTTCCTTGGTATTATATAGTTTTCGTGCTCTATTGTCACTTTAACATTTCACTAATCCTATTTTCACTGACATAGGATGGGACGATCATAAGTCAAAATATCTGTCTGAATGTGTGAACACTGGTGTTTAACTTCCCATCTTCTTTCCTTTTTACGCTACAATCTAATATTGGAAGCTGCCTGAGTTCCTGACTTTCCAATTCATAAGTGAATTGAATTTCCTCCATCTTTGAATTAATGTGTTTGAAAAATCTATCTGTATCCTGTGTTCTAAGTACAGTGAATGTGTCATCTACATACATATTCAGTTAATAACAAGAAGTCAATCTGAAAGAATAATATTCTTTTCAGTAAATTCTACTCTTAAGATTCTTACAATGACCTTAATAAGGGAGGCTCACGAACTGCTGTCTAAAGCCATGGAACTTCCTGATGATAGCGTGGCTAGTAAGAGTGACACGGACTGCCCGTCTGAAGATGAAGCAGTAAGTGCCATCATGAATGTTATCACACCGGCGGTTACTATCCCAGTTACCCCGGAAGTAAAACCTACTAGGCGTTCGAAGCGTCTTAGTAAGCGAAAAGGTAACAAAACGGAAGCTGTAAACAGCATCTCAGAACCAGAGAACACCGTAAGCGAAGTTCACCATGAAGGTGGTGCAGACACTGATCTTGATTGTACCATCAAAAACTGCAGCAGCCCTGAGAAGCAACTGCAGGCAGATGATAAATGGGTAACAAAAATAAGCAGTCGGAAGAAATATAGTAATATTGATGGTAGGCAAACGTCTGTCACCTGTAGCCAGGCTGCATCAATAGTGGTGAGAAAGGACGTAGCCACTGCTAAATACGACAAGCTCTCCTTAGACTCTAACATAATTGTTGGAAATTTGGAAGAGTCCAAAGAATCTGATCCCGTGAAAAGGCACGATCACGACCTTAAATTAGTGAGTAGTATTATAAGGAAGATGCTCCCAGCGAATTTCCCTGGAGTATCGATTAAAAAGCTGATTAGAATAGGCAAAAGAGATGATGAATGTTCTAGTCAGCGTAGGTTGCTTAAAGTAGTCTTAGGTTCTCCTGATGAACGGAATCATCTACTGGCTAATGTACACAACCTTGCCGGGTCAGGAATTTCAGCCAGACCTGATTTATCTCTTGAAGACAGACTTAAACGAAAAGAAGTTTTGTCCCAGCTAGAAACAAGACGTAAAAATGGTGAGACTAACCTTAAACTGGTGGGTTTTCAAATAGTCAGGTCTTGGAAACGTATGCTTCCAAGACCTGTGTGGATAAGCCAGACCGCATAGGAAGCCTGAAGGTAGTGTACACTAATATACGTAGTATCGGGAACAAATTTCACGAGCTAGGTGTATTAGTAGAAGACCTTAGCCCAGGTATTGTGGCCATTACTGAAACATGGCTGGTTTCGGGATTAGATGACACACCTGAGCTATGCGGATTTAGTTGCTTGCGCAGCGACAGAGTTAAGGGTCGTAGAGGTGGCGGGGTTGCTCTGTACATCAACAACTCCCTACATGTTCGTTCCGTGAAATCTGAAGCTCATGACAGTGGGACAGGTGAGGTAATTAGCTGTGAAGTAAGCTTTGCAACCGGCACTCTACTCATTGGAGTTCTGTATAGAAGTCCCTATTGTCAGTGTGATGACTTCATTTTAGATCACCTCAAACAATGGAGTAAACACAGTAGCTGTCTTATTCTAGGTGATTTTAATGCACCTCATATAGACTGGGTAGCTGTCACATCTCCAGGATCCGCTGATAAGTTTGACAGCCGGTTACTCTTGACAACCATGGAAAATGCCCTGACACAACATGTCTTAGGTAGTACAAGATTCGGTTCTACCCAAGGATCTTCCTTGCTGGACTTAGTGCTTACTCATGACAACGACGACGTGGATGGTCTAGTTATTCATCCACCTCTAGCAAACAGTGATCATGGGGTGTTAGATTTTAACTTAAGGGCTGGCAATTTAGTCAGTTTTCAACCCAAATCCCGGCCTAGTGTTTGGCATGCTGACATAGTGGCTATAAAGGAGCGTGCTTCAACTGCCGACTGGTCAGTCAACATTGTCTCATCCATTGAAGATGAATGGGATAGATTTAAGAATACACTTGAGAGGGTTACCACTGATCTCATCCCCTGGAGGGTTCCTAAAAGGCCAACAAATCGGCCACCATGGATAAATAGACAAGCTATAACACTCCTGAGACGGAGAAAAAGGTTCTGGAATCTCTTTGTTTCTACTGGGCTACAGCAGTTCCGGCTGAAATACTGTGAAACCAGAAACCAGTGTAAAACTTTGATCCACCAGTCAAGGATAGCTTACGAAACCCAGTTAGTTAAAAGTTCACCAGGCTGCCCAAAAAGACTCTTCTCATATATCAAGAGAAGAACACGTAAGAGTGATGCTATCCCACCTCTTATGCTTGAAGATGACCAGACAAACATGGCTGAGGATAACTTGACTAAGGCTGAGGCTTTGTCCAAGCACTTTAGTCAAGTATTCTCTGATAATATTGATACCAGCTTTGTAAATTTTCCAGAAGGTAACTTGAAAATGGCACCCTTATACATTGGAAAGGATACTGTCCTAAAGTGGCTTCTAAGGCTCAATCCTGGTAAGTCCAGTGGCCCTGATGAACTCCACCCACGTATATTAACAGCATTGGCTGAAAGCATAGCCGAGCCATTGTCGGTAATCTTCAATATGTCTCTGGACCAGTCTAAATGTCCAAGAGACTGGAAAGATGCCATCATTAGTCCGGTCTTCAAAACCGGATCTAGAAACTTAGTTCAGAACTATCGTCCTGTTAGTTTGACCAGTATTGTTGTTAAACTACTAGAAAGAATAATTCGTGATGCTATCATTCAGTTCATTGAAGGGAACAAACTTTTCGCTGTGGAACAGCACGGTTTTAGAGCAGGTCATTCTTGCTTGACCAACCTTCTTTTGGCCAGAGAAAGTTGGGCAAGCTCAGCTGATGCTAATATACCGGTGGATGCCATATTCATAGACCTTAGCAAGGCGTTTGACAGGGTTTCTCATTCAGGTCTTCTAGTAAAGTTAGGTAGTCTGGGAATCAATAAAGTGGTTACCGACTGGATTCAAGACTTTCTAAAGGACAGAAGACAAAGAGTACGAGTTAACGGGGTTTTATCAACATGGGAATCGGTTAAGAGTGGCGTTCCTCAGGGTACAATTCTAGGCCCACTTCTTTTCCTGATTTATGTTAATGAGATTCCATCGGTAGTTAAGTCATCCTGCTTACTGTTTGCTGATGACATCAAGATATGGAGGGCTTTGCACGATGACAGTGATCAACTTGCTTTGCAGGAAGATTTAAACTTGTTAAGTGATTGGTGTAAGCACTGGGCCTTGGAGATTAACTTAAGCAAGAGTGTAGTTATGCATGTATCCCATAGTCACGTGCACAATTACTCAATGAATGGCATTACTCTCCCAGTGGTCACTGAGTACAAGGACTTGGGAGTGGTTGTGCAGCATGACTTGAAAACAGCAACAAACTGTAGAACTGCAGCCACTAAGGGTTTTCGAATGTTATGGGCCATACGCAAGGCTTTTGCGAACTTTGACGCTGATATATTTCGTATATTATATCCGACTTATATCAGACCTCATTTGGAATATGGGATCCAGGCAGCGAGCCCGTGTTTCAAATACGAAATAGACTTATTAGAAAGGGTGCAAAGAGTAGGAACTAAGCTAATAAAGGGTTTCTCAACCCTGTCATATGAGGAGAGGTTAAGTCGACTGGGTTTATTTCCACTGTCATACAGACGACTTAGGGGTGACCTAATACTAGCATACCGTATCCTAAGAAATGATTTTGGAGCTAATTTATCTAAATTATTTCTTCCTTCTATCACCTCAAGGTTCAAAAACCACGGTCGAATCGTCTGCGTCTGGAAATCCGTTTTTCGCATCGAATTGTGAACCATTGGAACTCCCTACCGGAACACGTCGTATCAGCGCCATCCGTTGATTCATTCAAGGCGAGATTGGACCTCCTGTATGCAATAAATCGAAAGGATTAACACAGGCATATAGCCTACTATCCTAAATAAATTGTAAACTGTAAACTATAAAATACATATTATTTGTTATCGTGAAAAATAATAGCTAGTTATGCGAAAGATACATTTTTATATTGAATAACAGATTGGTAGTTATATTCGGTGACATAATAAATAGTAGTTTTTGTGTGACAGATGGGCTGAACTAATGGATTCACTTGAGAAATGAGAGGTGATGGTTGTGCGGATTAGTCATAACAGATTCATGAAATGTTAAGGAGGAAATTTGTCAAGTATGTTCAAGGTTATAAAAAGGTGTCAGGTGAGTGGCTAGTACAAAGTAGTAGGCATTAAAAAGGAGATTGTAAGACTGCAATGAATATTTCATCATGAAATCACCGATGAATGAATTGAAACAGATGGAGGTGTATATTGAGAAAAGAGATAATACTATTATTAAGAAGTCCGAACCTTATAAATGGAAAATTCGACAGTACTGAAGGATTCCTCCAATAAGAGTATAAATTATAACGAATAATAATTGTAATATTATTCTTTCGTCTTCGCTCAATTATTGCACGCCACCAAGCACTTATGTTCTCGGTGGCTCTTGCATCGGTGGCACAGTGGTTAGGCCGACCATGCACATGGTCCGAGGTTAGATTCCCTGCCGACGCACACCTGATATCTATGGTCGGCCTGCAAAATTTGGGCTACCGATATCCATGCTGAAAATTCCATACTCGTACCATAAATACAGTGCGGAATCAAGCTGTAATCAAAAATAAAGTAATAATAATATGCAAAGCAAAAGAAAAAAATGGAGTAAGGAGAAAAGGCACTTTTGGAGAGAAGAGCAAACTTTATCCAAGTTTGACTTCGGTAGAAACACCGTCTGAATGTGTTCTTTTTCAGTACAAAGTTTCGGTTAATTCAATCTTATGACAACAGCTTCCTGTCTTACATTGTAACATGACTAATCCACACGATTATCGTCTCCCATTTGAAAATATTTTCTAAGTGAATTTATTAACCCAGCACATTTGTCACACAAATACTACTATTTATTCTGTCATCGAATATTACTGCCAATCTGTTATTCTACGTAAAAATGTATTCATCGCCTCAGTTGGAGAACTATTGAAAAACCACCTGGGAGAACTAGACGGCCGTCTCGCCAGCCTTGTTTAGGTCTCTTCAGCAGTACGCACCAACCACAGTAATTTCGAACCCAGGACCTTCTGGTTACAAGGTGAGTTAGTCCGTAGACTATTCAGCGGCCACTGGGACTCGATCCAACAGTCAGCCCATGAATTCTATCTTCTACCAATTGAAAACATAGCGTGACCACTTCCTAATGTCTTTTTCGATGAGTTACTGCCTCGCCTTCAACCTTCTGCACCCTACTGGTCACGACTTCCTACTAGGACACACCAGGTTAACTGCCTGAATAGGGCTCAGTGGCCCAATGGTCTACCAGCTGGCCATGTAATCGAAGGTCCTGGGTTAGAAGCCTAGCGGTAGGTGCGTACTGCTGGAGAGTCCCAAACTAGGACGAAACAGTTTTCCAGTACTTTCAGCTGATTTTCCAATGGTTCTCTAACCGTGTTGTCAGCTCATGATGAAATCTATCAAGCAATCAAATGAAATCCCTACAAAGTCAATACTTGAAAACCAAAAAATTAATTGTGTAAACTTTTAATAACGTCCGTGAAATTTCTCAAGGAATGTCAAAGTATCGTTCTACCATTTATTTTTATACAAAGCATAACAACGTATCAAGTTTACTGAATATCGGATAGCTGTATAAGTGAACTGTTAATTTACATTGGATCAGTTTCGTCATTTAGGAATTTTACCATTCGAAATAGAATTCACTACACTTTTGAAAACCAATGTTATTCATGATCATAATATGTGAGATGGTTGGGGACAATCGTTAAGAAACCTTGCACCTAGGTTTTGTGTTAGTAGGTACTTCACTAGTCAGCAAAGAGCATCCGCAGTTACCTTGAAGGAACTAACATCCCTTCTGAGGTTTGAACACGTGTCAACCAGTGTCACAGTGAGAGGCGTTACAACTGAGCTATGCAGGCTCGCGACAGATCTCCTGTAGAACTGTATTGGATATTTAGATTGGAGACTAATGAGTGGTTAGTCTCCAATCTAAGTTTAATCATAATATTCACGTTAAATAATTTGTTTTATTCCTAAGCGGTACTCATGGCACAATGTGGAATTTACAGCATTTTGTACAGTATTGTTGCATATCATTTACTCACCAACAACAACCATAACAGCAGGAAAACACAATACATCACATGGTACACTTAACCAAAACTACTGATAATATCCATCAACTTTTGACAATTTGAGAAACAGCGGGTCAAAATGATGCACAAATATAAAATGATAATGATAGTAATAATAATAATAATAATAGTATCAATAACACAACATTATTAGATATTGTGGATAGTGTCATTATGAGATTGCAAGTATGGTAGGATAACTGAGCTGTTGTTTTTATGCTGATCACACGCTAAGTCGGAAATTTCACTTTCAACACTATCTCCATAAAACTCTGATGACCTAAACAAATATGGTGTCGTTGAGCTGTTGTATTTGGTTGTATGAGCATATAACCTGCTATAATGACTTCCAGTCCTACCAGATGAAACGCGAGCCAGGGGAAAGTTGAAAATAGAGAGCATGTTAAGAGTGAAACAATCTGAATTCAGCCCATTCCTTGCATGAGATCAGGTGTCTGTCGATTGGAATAGTAACGATGTGACTTAGTGGGACACTACTTGCCCTACTCACAACCTTAAATACCCTTGAAAGCATGACATATTCCTCATAGAGTGGATCAGGAAAGACTAAGTTTGGGTGATCAATAAAGAACAGTGGGTAAGATGAGAAATTTAACAAACTGTTAAAGTCAAGGTTGAGCAATTCCAGACTGCCTTAACTTCTTAATGTAGATGGTGATTAGACGGAGCATTTTCATAGAAATAGACGGGAAATAGGGAGACCGTGGAAGGTCAGAGGATAATAACAATAACGGCTTTATTCCAAACAGTATTTGTGGTACAGGTATGGAATTTTCAGCGTGCATTACAATATATTGCATCTAATTACCTCATCAATTTTATAAGATTTTAAAATCAAAAAGCAACACCTCAAAAAAGATAAATAAAAACAACAGGGTTGCGTTTACATTTTAAACAATGCACCACAGGAAATGAAATATAAAATTGGTGTGTAATAGAATATGAGAACAACAGTGTAATAGTAACGAGGAAAGGAAAACAAAAACTAATGGGACTATTTGTCACAGTGCTGCAGTAAGTTGGTCGTGTCATACCTAACGGATTTCTCATCACATAACAGCTGTGCCAGATATGGTATTGTGGAGTTTTTGTACTATAGATAGAACTATACCAAGGTATTTTGTGCTTGACTTATTCTCCACATCAGTGTCTTTTTAGTAACGAGCATAGTGTGAATTAATGAGTTCATTAAGATCACGTTTATTCTTTAGGGCGAAATTAACTGTCTAACATTTAGAGGAATTTAACATAAGACTATTTATCTTAGATCACTAGCTAATGTCGGCCAGAAAACTATTCAGCTTGGAACAATCAGCTTTATCCTAAAAAAATTTCTACATGATGTATGAGATTCTCAGAGTAATTTATTGATATTAACATTATTAAATATAATCAACAATGTCTTGTCTGTGTCCTAAATATAGGGACTCTAAACAATCGAAGCCACAATTAAATTTTAGTCAAAATAAATGAGTCTGTAATAGTGTTTGGTATAAACTCTATACAAATCTTCTCTTATATAATGGTGGTTCAGTTCCAGTGACTTTAAATGCCAGTCAGACAAACGCAAGATTTGAATAAAGAAAGAATGAGCATATTTGCAGCCAGGATAATACAATCCCGTTTTATTTCCTGAATTCTCTTGAACTCCGTGCCTGCTAAACAAAATCAAACTATAAGCATATCCCTGAAAGTCTCCATAAGAAAGGCAGAAAACTGCTCTCAAGTTCAGTCGCCAGAAAAACACCTAATTGACGTGGGTCAAACAGTGGAATTAGTCAGGCTTTCAATATAATCAGAACACAAAAAGAAAACTATGATAACGTCGGTTCTCACAAGCCACTGACATCAAAAGGATTCGACTCAAATTGTGTATACAGATTAGATAGCGTGAATAATCTCTCAATACTCTAGTAACTGTGATTGTTTTCTTCATTTCCTTTCAAGTTTTGTCCTATTGCGCAGCATACTACTTACTTTCGACTTTGGTTTTCATTTACTGAGTTCATCTCAATATCAGGCTACCAAATCTACTCAACTGTATTGTCTGTGGTATAATTTCACGTTATTATTCATTCCTCACCTCTTCAACTCTCAGTCATAATGTGTGTAAATCCAGCCTGCTGTTCGAACTTGTATTTTGTCTCTAGTCCATCCTTGTTTTAAAGCGAAATCTCCAGTGTACTCCCCCCCGCACCTTATGCCTTCGAATTATTCCGTAATATTTTTAACACTGAATAATCTATTTGCTTACACCATTGTTTGGAATTATATTGCTGATCCTTTCCATTTATAACTGGACGGTTCAGCGGAAAAAAGATGTTCCGATAGTCTTTTGTAACTTGCAATTTGATTTTCTTTAGGATGTAAGCAGTTAAAGAGCACGAGCGCGATGAAACCACTTCGTATTACCCTGGAAACATGTTTGCTCTTTCTTTATTCAAACTAACTAAGGGAAGCGGTTGTATGAAATTCGTGAATTCTTATTGCTCACTCAACTTGTTCAAAGTGGTATCAGAAAATCAGCCATTATAGAAATGAATACGTCTGATAGAATGTCAGTTTTTCGAAAGGAAACATAGAAGTGGGTGAGTTGAAAGTAGAAGCAACTACGGAAGTCGTAGCCGGAGGCAATAATGTAACGATATTTAGAACACAGCGGTTAGGCCGACCATGCACATGGTTCGGAGTTCGATCTCCTGTCGATGCACACCTGATATCTATGGTCGGCCTGCAAAATTTAAGCTACCGATATCACCTGCTGAAAATTCCATACTTGTACCAAAAATACAGTGTGTTTTCAAGTTATAATCAAAAATTTAAAAAATATATTGCTTATAAATCTTGTTAGTATCATACTTCACAGTGTCTATATAATCGTTCCTCATCCCGATTTGAAGTGTGTTCTGTGAACACTTCGGAGAATTTCAGGAACATACTTTCGAAAAAGGCTTGAATAGTTACTAAGACTATCAAGCCACTTTTATACTAATCAACATATTAAGTGTAAACAATCGTGCCTTATTAAAGAGAAATTATATTCGGTAACCATGGTTTTATTTACCGAAGAATACTGTGATTAATTCTATTCATAGCAGGCCATGTAATCGATTTCTCATATTATCGCAAATGCTAAAAGTTAAAATGTGACCATAGTTGACTCGTGTCATCTAATTTCACAATTTTTTATCCTTTACGTTCCCAGTGGAACATAGGGCTTCAAGCAAGCGGCCTAAAACTTCGTTAGCAGTACTGTTTATTTTTACGGAATGACGTTGTTAGCCTCATACCCTACCTTTCCTCTTTAACGACTTTTATTACTGGTTTGGCGAGGTAAAGGAGTGCGTCGGCCGGGGATCTAACCCCGGACCATGTGCATGGTCGGCGAGTGTCCTAACCACTATGCCACCGACTCAGCAAACACCAGGGGGTACTAGACAACTGTTTCATCCTGGTTTAAAAATCATCGGTGGTACGCACCCAGTGGGGTTCGAAATCAGTACTTTCCGGTTTCAAGGCAAGCTCGTATACTATTCAGACGCTAGGAATCATATAAGAGAGGCTTATTTGAAGCAACACATTGATGTTATAATGACAAAACTTCGGCACTGTGGTAGAGTATAATTCCACCAGGGATAAAATTTTATTTTGATAAAGTCTCACAGTGTTATGCAGTAATATTTACTGATGACGTCTCGAGCACAATTTATTATAATCAATAACATGATATTATAACATTATAGATATGATGGAGAAGATTTGTAGCTCAGGTGGATAATTTTGATGTGGTTTTGTTCTCTGAGCTGGATAGTTAGCTTGCGAAGCTTTCATCACCTTACTGGGTGACATCTTCAGCGCATACTTCAAATTGAAGTGAGCTTTTAGGTTTATCCACGAGTTTATTAATCATTCCTCCTGGTGACCTTGGACGTGATTGGTTGTTTATGTATGTTTTCACACCTTCTAGGTTACATGTGTTGGAACTGATTGTTTCTGTGACTTGAACTTTGGCCAATCGTGTGTGAAGTTTCTTTCTTATTGGTTGATAAATTTTGTCTATCTCGATGTGTCTATTGATTGATGATTCACTGGAATGCCAAGCTTCTAAAAATTCTCTAGCATTCTTGTTATTTCCTTTGTCTAATATTTGAACGTTGTCCCAGTCGAAGAGAAGAGGAATCCGAGAACAAAATACCATTTTTGGACGTCTTAGTCAGGCGAACAACTACAGGAGAATTAGAAACTCAAGTTTATAGGAAATCAACTCACACAGACCAAATACTGAATTACAACAGCAACAACCCAATAGCACACAAAAGGAACTGCATACAAACACTATTCAAGAGACCAAGGACTCACTGCAGCACTCCCACCTTAAGAAAAATTGAAGAAAAGTATCTCATGGACGTCTTCCAAAAGAATGGATATCCCCGGAATTTCATCAAGAGACATATACCCCCAAGCCAACCTACCAAAACAAAAGCCACCAAGGAAAACACAAAGAAAATTGCCTTACCATATATAAAGGATATCTCAGAAATCACTAAAAGACTCTTCAAACCTTTAGGAATTGACGTCGTACACAAACCAACAAAGTCGCTGCACTCAATTCTATGTCAACCAAAAGACTCAACAGCAAAAGAAGACAAAACCAACATCATCTACAAAATAAACTGTAACAACTGTGAAAAACACTACATTGGCCAAAGTGGACGTCCCCTTCGTCTTCGTATCCACGAACATAAGCTAGCCGTCAAAAGACATGATATCCACTCCCTCATTTCACTACACACAGACAACCACGGACATCAATTCGACTGGGACAACGTTCAAATATTAGACAAAGGAAATAACAAGAATGCTAGAGAATGTTTAGAAGCTTGGCATTCCAGTGAATCATCAATCAATAGACACATCGAGATAGACAAAATTTATCAACCAATAAGAAAGAAACTTCACACACGATTGGCCAAAGTTCAAGTCACAGAAACAATCAGTTCCAACACATGTAACCTAGAAGGTGTGAAAACATACATAAACAACCAATCACGTCCAAGGTCACCAGGAGGAATGATTAATAAACTCGTGGATAAACCTAAAAGCTCACTTCAATTTGAAGTATGCGCTGAAGATGTCACCCAGTAAGGTGATGAAAGCTTCGCAAGCTAACTATCCAGCTCAGAGAACAAAACCACATCAAAATTATAACATTATAGTTAGTAAATATTACTGTATAAGACTGTATGATTTATCAAAATAAAATTTTATCCATAAGTGGAATACAGTGATACAATATCGGTAACTGGATGACTTTTTGAGTACAAATAATAGTTCATAATCATATCAATTTAGTCACAAAACTTCATGATTTCTCTTATATTTGTGATTTTCCATTCACCTTGCTGTTTATTGTAACTGGTGAAACGAACCAGTTGTATGAAAGATAAAATTAGTAGACAAGAATAAATTTAGTACCGGTCATGGTGATCTTATTATTTGACATTGATAACATATACCTTCGACAAACTGTGCTACCTTTTAGGAGCCAGTGAATAAGGATTTGATTTGCTTCTAGTACGGTCACGTGGTGACGTCAATTAGGGAATCACTGAAGAGCAATACTGGAGTAATGGACAGCTGTCTCATCCTACTTTGTGACTCTCCAGCAGTACCCATACACCGAGGGTTCAATCAAGGAATATCTGGTTGCAAACCAACCTCGTAGACCATTCACCCACTGGTTCAGATTCAAAAACCCATGTATTCTGACTTCTACCTATTCCTGATTTTAGCGCTACTGGCACTGGTTAATGTTAATGACATGTACTTAACCTCATACTCGACCTGGTAGACTCCACTGCTCACAGCTCCTCACTAGCTCTTGAAAATAATCAGATGCTTGCTAGTTACATGATGAAGTCACCTGGGGTTTTAGTGAGAATTCGTAACCATTGTAGTCCATCATATCAGACGTAAAGACAAATACTCGCTACGGATGATACTGGTTAGTGGTGACAATAAAATCACGAAAACATTTGAGAAGTGTGAGTATTGGTTTGTAGGGATTTGGCTGATTTGTTACAGGATTTCATCATGAGCTGACATTGGTTAGAGAACCATTGGAAAACCAGGAAGGTAGTTACCTGGGGTTCCAGTGGGAAGTCATGACCAGTAGGGTGCAACAGGTCAGTTGTGAGGACAAATACTCGCCAAAGACATTGGCTGGCGGTTGCGCTACATCGTGAAATGGCAGAAGTTAGAATTCATGGGCTAACCATTGGATCGGATCCCAGTGGCTTAATGGTCTACGAGCTCGCCCGGTAACCAGAAGGTCCTGGGTTCGAACCCCTTGCGGTGGGTGCGTACAGTTAAAGAGTCTCAAACTAGGACGAAACAGGTGTCCAATACTCTCAGGTTTTCAAATGGTTCTCTAACCAATTTGAGAAGTTTATTTCTTAGAGGAATACCAACAACCAAGCCCACAGTTGATCTCCTCACATACCAATAGTACCTGGAGGGACTATGAGAACAAGACAGCTGTTTGATTTTAGTCTGAAACTTTTGATTGTTCACAAATTCCATCGATGTCAACGATAATGCTATCAGGAAATCATGTGCCCTATTTGGCTACAAACAAGCGACGAAATAACAACAGGCTAGAATCATAGCCTGAGAATTATCGGCTAAATTCTCGGTACACCTCATAAGCCTCTCAGATGAAAAGCATAGCGGCTGACAAACAGTCTAAGGTCAGCACCATCTTGATTCACTCAAACAAAATCGTCGTTGTACAACAACAAATTATCAGTATCATTCATCAGACAACCACAAGGGGAAGCATAAAATTAGAGATAAAACAGGAACAAAGACAAATAACAAGGATCAATGTGAGGAGAATGAAGTTAAGTATGGGAGAAATAGGGATAATAATTAGAAAGTTAGCTGCAATTTCTGGGTGAGTAGATCTTTCAGAGGGGATTTTCCAAGCTGTTATTCCTTTACAGTCAGTAATTTCCTCCCTCTTGTTATTTCGCCTACTATTTTGATTTTCGTTTATGATATCAACGAGATCGCATGCTGGTAATTTTGGCGGTCTACCTGAATTACTGGACTACTTGAATCGTTGTCCAATACAGTGTTTCATATTCTCTCTTATTCGTTTTGTTTTAGCCATCCAATTATAGCCTTGAGTCGCAAGGTGCACTCATACGCCTTTTTAATTGACTTTAAATCTACCTCTATGTACTTTACGAAGACGAAAATGTCATAAGGTATTGGTCTGGACTTCAAACTGCTATTTTACTTGAAGATTCTGGACGATAGGAAAACATTAACATCGTAGCAAACAAGGTGAAATGTACGACCATGAGTCACACATATTGTGTAAAATCTGATGATAACATCTGGCAAATCGAATCTGTTTTACAGTAGAGGAACAACTAAACTGTAATGGGAAAATTGTTTGGAAAATCAATCCTGAACTATCTAGTTACAGTATTTATATTTAATTTGGATGTTCCAGGTAACTTTGTTATTATTATCCACATTTCTCCTAGACTAGACGTCACTCTCCTGACATTTACTTATTATGTATTGACTGGATGCCTATTATTTCTCGTTCTTCCTGTTTAATCTTTAATCATAATGCTTCTCTTTCTGGTTTTGTGATTATATGGATGATCGTGGAAAACACCTATTTGGACATTAGATTGAAAAGAACAAGAATTTCTGCAATGATGGCGATCTTTCCGGCGATTTCATTCTCAAAAGCAGCTGTACAATCGCATGTATATAGATTAGTTTACATGGATACAATTATTATTTATTTAATTCCATATGGTAACGAAGGAGATAATAATTTTTTCAACTTGATATGAGAGTTTGATGGTACGAATATCGATTACAAGGGGCTTAGAGACACGATTGCATAGGGTTAGAAAACAGTTACATCGTATGCAAAAATTAATATTTGATATCTGGAGAAATAATTTTAAAGGCGAATAAAAGGTGATAATTATTTTCAACTTGATATGAATTACAAGAGGCTTAGATACTCAGGGATGGGACGTATTAAAGGTGTGAACGAAATGAGCATGGTAACGAACTGAAATCAAAATTTCCAACTTGAAATGTTAGTTAGGAGGTGTGAATATAGATTACGAGAGGCATAGAAACAAAAGATTACACAGGATTAGAATATAACTGTAAAATTGTTATTCTAAACGGATTACAAGTGTGATCAGGAGGAGCATGGAAACAAACTTAAAATAACTGATTTGATAACTGAAAAAATAGGACGACTTAAGTGAAGGCAAAGAGAGAAAATTACACACACACACAGAGAACAAAACAAAAACTGAAAGGAACCTACCGAACTAGGTCCATGGTAGTTGTAAAGGCTGGACTAGTTTCGTTTGAATACATAGCTCTAGCTTTTCGATGCATATGGTGAGAGCTGCCACAGTACAAAGAAGTCGGAAACACACTACCTTTGGTAGATATTTGTTCACTTTGTAAATGACGTTTAATGATGAGTCAGTTGAAATTCTGTGGAAGGTATTGACGAGATGTTCAGTTACTGCGCTTCTGGTTGAACCAGTGCCTCCTCTTTGCAGCCATGCCGAATGATGTTATTTAACACGTTTTGATAAGACCCGCATAGAACGACCTATGTACCTATGGATGATTTATTGTTATACGACTATGATGTTGTTTGAGTGAATCGAGTTGATTCTAATCTTTGACTCTCTGCGGGAAGCAGTTTTGTATGATTCTTGTGGAAAGTGTTTCGATTCCACTTTGCTGAACATATTCTACTTGATTCTAAGTAGTTGTCTGCGCTTAGAAAAGAAACCCTATCTGCATAGCCGCCTAACGGAACAGTTGAAGTGATTAACATTGTGTCTCGTCTGGTAGGACTAGAAGTCATCATAAAACAGTATATGCTCACTCACACTATCAAGTATAAATACTCAACGATACGTTATTTGACCCGACTGCATTCTATGTGATAGTGTTAAACGACTTACTTTGATCTTGATGAACTCATTAATTCACACGATGCTTGTAGCTAAAAGGACATTGATGTGGAGAATAAGTCAAAGACAAAATACCTTGGTATAGCTCTATCCACTGACCTTTCTTGGTTTCCCTATTTCCCGTCTATTTCTATGAAAACGCTCCGTCTAATCACCGTCTACATTAGGAAGTTAAGACAGTCTGGAATTACTCAACCTTGACTTTAACAGTTTGTTAAATTTCTCATCTTACCCACTGTTCTTTATTGATCACCCAAACTTAGTCTTTCCTGATCCACTCTATGAGGAATATGTCATGCTTTCAAGGGTATTTAAGGTTGTGAGTAGGGCAAGTAGTGTCCCACTAAGTCACATCGTTACTATTCCAATCGACAGACACCTGAAATGATGCAAGGAATGTGCTGAATTCAGATTGTTTCACTTTCAAAACTTTCTGTATTTTCAACTTTCCCCCTGGCTCACGTTTCATCTGGTAGGACTGGAAGTCATTATAGCAGATTATATACTCATATATACCAAGTACAGAAACTCAACGACACCATATTTGACTAGGTCGTCAGAGTCTTATGGAGATAGTGTTGAAAGTGAAATTTTCGACTTAGCGTGTGATCAGCATAAAAACAGCGGCTCAGTTATCCTACCATACTTTCAATCTCATGATGACACTATCCACAATATCTAATAATGTTGTGTTATTGATACTATTATTATTATTATTATTATTACTATCATTATCATTTTATATTTGTGCATCATTTTGACCCCGCTGTTTCTCAAATTGTCAAAATTTGATGGATGTTATCAGTAATTTTGGTTAAGTGTACCATGTGATGTATTGTGTTAGCCTACTGTTATGGTTGTTGTTGGTACGCAAATTCGATGCAACAATACTGTATAAAATGCTGTAAATTCCACATTGTGCCACAAGTGGTGCTTAGGAATAAAGCAAGTTACTATTGTTAAGATATTTTTGATATTATTATGGTTGAATGGAACCACATGTAGGTTTTAGTCACAAGAGATCGTCGTTTCTCTGGATTTCTTTTTTGTAACTGTGAGTGTTTCATGGAAGTTTCGATGATGTATACAACAGAACAAAAAGATCGATTTCATGTTTTTTGATGGTGAAATAAACAGTCGACATTATCCGATTTTTAGACCTTACAACCAGTCAACAACGTTAGCAGGATCATTGACAGTATCAGTTTTAATTCTTTTGGCTGAATGGTTAATGACCTAGTCGCCTAACGTACATGCCCCGGATTCAAACCTTGGTTAGCTAGTGAGTGAGCACCGTTGACGACACTCAAACTATTAGGACACATCTGTCCAGTACATTTTAGTTTTTGACCTAATATACATCGTACTTTGTAAGTTATTTCATTTTTTTAAATTTTCCTATCTGTTATTAACCTGCAGTGAGAAGTGTCCTCTTGTTAACTAAACTCTGTCAACTTACTCATTCAGATTGATGAGGATAAACGTATTACTGAACTAATTAAATACGCGGGAGTATCTATAAAGCAAAATTCCATTGTATTTGAACGGACCATAAATTTTGTGGCATTCCTTCCGCCTATTTCAGTTCCGGTATTTCAAGGGCTCCAGTGAAATGTAAACCTTCTGTTTTCTTTCAATTAAATTGTTTTCTTTCTATTGTGAACATTCTCATAGAATAATTTTCAACTGTTTTGGCAGTCTGGGTAATCCCTAAAAGAAACGTTTTTAGATACTTTTTGCTGAGAGTTCATGGTGGACATGAAGACAACCTTTTTGTCATGTTTACAACTCGTCAGCTGGATGTATCTGTCACACATTTTTCTTTTATCTGAAGGTCAAGACCTGGCAGATGACCAACCATATGTGGGCAGCAGCAATCCACGTGTTACTGTTTAGCTAGGTATATCGTTTGTTCTATTCGGAATTTATACAAGATGGTACTAGAGCGTTACTCTGCGTGATAATAAAGAGGTGAACGTGGGGCTTTGAGAAGCGCAATCATTGAGCATATGATCAAAACTACTAATAATAGTAATAGTAATAATAATTTGCTTTATTCCATAACAGTACTTGTGATACAGAATGAAATTCTCACCATTTCACTACAGTATTGCATTCAGTTACTACACTAACAATAAATAAAATTATACATAGATTAAGGGTTATCTCAGTTAGTTTTAACAACAACATATTGTCATGTTGGTAGCAAAGCCAAAATTGAACAGAGTGTTTGAAGGTGTTAGAAAAGTAGGTTTTAGCATATTTACTCGCGTAAGCGGTAACAAAAAGGTGGAGATAGATATACAGAGTGTGAAAGAACGAAGAAGAATGTTTTAAATAGAGTTTGTAAGGAAGAGAGGAAGAAAGTAGGACATAGCAAAAAAGGAAGGAAAGAAAGAAAAAGTTGCACCTATAAATGATATGAGTTGGAAAGACGAGATCCAGTTATTCTACTGACTATTTATTAAGTTATAAGTTTCACACCTAATGCTTTCTTTATCACACAGAACACGAGCTAAGTAGAGTATGGTTGAGTTTTTTTACTTACTAGTGCGACCATATAGTTTTCTATACGGGCTTCAGGTTTTGCCTGTCACCCTCATCTACAAGACGAAAAGTGAACTGCCTGAACTATTAGACATCCGACTCATCTGAATTGTTACAGCTTCCGCCATCGGAACAGAAAAGCCGGATCTTCGTGTACAGAAACAGTTTGTACAAATGCTCCAAATCTCATGGTCTTAACCCATCTATACGAAGCCATATGTACAATATTGAACATCAAATGGCCAAAACTAATCAGCATCATGACACTCTGGGAACATAACAATCAAAAACCTATCGCCCAACAAATATGCTGACGAAAATGAAGATGAATCAGAAATACATGGTGGAGATAGTCGAATGATGCCGCGCACCAGGCCATCGCTCTAGTGGGATCCAAATGGGAAACAACGAGTTGGCCATCTCTTCTAGGTTGACATAGAGGAGATGAGAAATTGTGAACAATCATGGGGTCATCTAAGTGGACCACCGAAAATAGAACAAAGTGAAGACGTGCTGCTAAAGCTGCATGTTTCACTCAGGCGATCAGTAAACATTATAAATAAATGTATAATATTCTAACTGACATTCGACTACACTTCCCAGCAGTGTCGCATTCACTTCCTACTGTATATGACTAGACGAAGACAGGTGAGTGGCTGTCAGACTAAATTCAAATTTATACAGACATCTACCGTTTCCCTGAGTTAGTTTTCTTCCCTTTACGTTCCCCAGTGGAACATAGGGCCTCAAGCTAGTGGCTTGAAGTTTCTGTAACAGTCTTTATTTTACAGTATGAGGTTGCTAGCCTCATGCCCAACCTTTCCTCTTTACCAGCATTATTTCTGGCTTATCGAGGTAAAGGAGTGCGTCGGCCGGTGATCGAACCGCGGATCACGTGGATAGTTGGCGAGCGTCCTATCGCTTTGCCACCGACGCATGTGTTAGTTTAATAACAGATTACCATTATGACAGCCTAACCAATAATATTCCTTTTTTTATACATGGATTGGTTGGTATTCACAGCCTGGCAACCTCTGATGAATAGGACTTTCGATTTTTCAAAACACTAACTCCTAGTGAGAATTATTTGTATCTGTTCATTTTATTTGACTGTTTTGCGTTCTAAGTAGAACATATGTAGGGCCTTAAGCTTCACTTTTGAAGTTTTTGAGGCATTGAGGTTTCTGTCTACAGGGTTCGGCTGCTAGTCACATGTCTAACCTTCATCCTTGACTGATCTTACTACAGGCAGGGCGAGATTTAATAACAGTAATCTATTTTATTCCAAGACAAACAGTACTTATAATACAGAATGGAATTCTCAACATTTGTCACAATACTGCATCTGATTTACTCAAAATATAAATTAAATAAAATTAAAATTAACCAGATGAATTCGTCAACATTTATGGTATAAAGTCAAAAATATTCGAAGTACAAAAATGAGAATGATAGATATAATAATGGTAATAATCAATAAAAAGATGGTTTCAGCGAAGAAAATTTTCATCAACTAGGGATAGCTGTACATTCGTGTTTTTTATGATAAATGTATGGGAATGTTTCAGAATAATTTCCGGTCAACGGTCAGGTGAATAAAATTACTAAAGGGAATTAAAATGCCATAATAAATAAGGGAACGGATAACAGTCAGACAAAGTAGCATCATAATTACCGAGAGGATTGACGTATTGTGCACTCAATGAGTTAGAAATATAGAAAATAACAAAAATCAACAGAATGTTTGGATAAAAAATCCTGTGGGTTCATAATTAATGTGATGAATAATTTTTTTATGCAATTAGGAATTAAATATGTAGAAATAATGAAATGACAAAATAGACAGGAAGTTTATTATGGCACTTTTAATTCCTAATTGTAATTTTATTAATTTGACCTTTTGACCGGAAATTATTCTGGAACTTTCCCACCCAATTTATCATAATCAAACGAATGTACAGCCTAGTTGATGATTTCGTCGAAAAGAAAATTTTCATCACTGCAACCGTCTCTTCAATAATAATAATAATAATAACAGTAAATTTGCTTCAAACAGTATTGTCGATTCAGTTTGGGAATTTTAGCTTGTTATAGACTATTGGATCTAATGTTCTGTTGATAAAATATGATGAGGGGAATACAAGGTTAACAGTTCTAACACAGCTTAAATGATGTCTAGACTTATGAGAAAATAAACAAGTAAAAAGGAAAAACTGCGAAAATTATGAATATAAGAAGAGCAATAACAATAAAGCTTGATGGTTTTACGAGTTGATCACGCATTGATATCAGTTAGAGAACCATTGAAAACCAGGGAGTACTGGACAGCTGCTGTTTCATCCTAGTTTGGGAATCATCGACAGTACGCACCCACTGGGTTTCAAACCCAGGACCTTCCGGTTACAAGGCAAGCTTGTATACCATTCAGCCACTGGGACCCGATTCAATGGCTCGTGAATTCTAACTTCTACCAATTCGTGATTTAGCGCGACCCCAACCATTGTCGTTGGTGGGACATCCATCCACACACGTGACATCTCATTGGACCTCACTGGTCACGACTTTTCACTAGAACTCAGGAAACTCCAACCTGTAGCAAGTCACTAGCGAGCATCAGATTAACTTTCTATAGTTTTGGTTTGTAAGGATTAGTTATGTTTTACGAGTTGATCACGGATTGATATCAGTTAGAGAACCATTGAAAACCAGCACTGGAGTACTGGACAGCTGCTGTTTCATCCTAGTTTGGGAATCATCGGCAGTACGCACCCACTGGGTTTCAAACCCAGGACCTTCCGGTTACAAGGCAAGCTTGTATACCATTCAGCCACTGGGACCCGATTCAATGGCTCGTGAATTCTAACTTCTACTTGATGGAATAAGGGAGAAGAAAATGGTTTATTTACTAGTGCAAATAAGGTTAGTTGGTTAGTTCATCCTTGACATTATTTCCATCACATAAAATACTAGCTAAATATGGTCTCGTGGAATTTTTATGGATAGACTTGCGCAAAAAAAAGCTTTTTGAAACGACTTCTTGTTTTACCTGAGGAGATACAGTGTGAAAGCTGTGGGTAAGTTAATTGAATGCGCACAGTCTGACAAAACCCCTTCTGGCCAATTTGTTGCATGATATCAACTGCCTATCATTGACAATGTCAACGATATGGCTTAATGGGATACCTACCTCTCGTCCTACTGACAGTCTCCAGAGTTCTACATAGTATGACATAGTCTTTTTTAAGCAATCCAGGAAAGAATAAGGGTAAACAGTAAAGAAGAATAGGTAAGATGCGTGAGTTGAAAAAATAGTAAGAGGAAGAAGAGAAGGGATTGGTTGAGTTATGCCTTAGTGCCTTAACTTCTTAATGTAAAAGTTAGACGGAATATTTTTCTAGAAACCACCAAAACATGGGAAGACTAGGACAGATGAGAAGAAAGAATTAATCCAAGGTACTCATCTTCAGACTTGATTTCTATATCTCTTTCAGCAATTTTGCAACGGTCATAGGAATTAACAGTCTCATTTAACTTTCGTTTACATCGGAAACTAAAATTAACTATCTGACAATTGAAAGGATTCAGTTTCATACCATTGAATGAAGACTATTTGATGACTCATGATGGGAAGCTGTTCATCTTAGTACAGTCTAGCTGAGAGTTAACCGAGACATCGAAATAGTTAAATCGCCCACATACTCAACAAAATTCATTTCATCAGTGTGGGGCGAATTACAAAAAGGGTGCATCTACATAGTATCAAACCCCAGATCATGCGAAGGTGTTTGACGAATGCTCTACGATTGAAATACCGACACTCTTGAAGTCACCGCTTATCGAAAATCTTAGTATTTAGTGTTGTTATGAAGATACATTTAGCCCACCAATACCAAGAAAGCCCTTTCGTGAGTCATTGATTCATAGATCTTAATGAAAACGTTTAGATGACTTTCTAACAGGCTAACGAAGGCACTTTCTCTCGGCTTCAAGTTAACCTGACAAGTCATATAATTATAAAAACAATGAAGCTTTATTTGAGACAGTATGTCAACACATAGGTCAGCAACTTTCGGCGTATTCTGTGCAGAAACGTTTCCTCTTCATACATGATTTCATGTAAAGTAATAATCTGAAATATATTATGTGACATGTAATGATGTTACATGAAAAGACAGAACACATTTTGTATATTTTTCTTCAGTTCCTTTAATAACCACACAGTATTTTGTTCAAATCTAACTAAATACGTGCACGAGTTCATGTATCAATCACCTGACGTAGTGTCATGATTAGGAAGATCAGAAACGAAGAAGAGTCAAAGCATTTTGATGAATGGAAATTCTGGCACCTCAGTGATTTTAATAGGCTGTCATTATAGTCAGTGTATGCTGACTGAAGTCGACAGATACTTCTCGAATTTATAATTCTCGTCTAATTCTACAAAACAAAACGTTCTGCTTATTGGGTTCTTTCTGAAAACGTCTGAAAATATAACACTACAGTTTAATTCAATTGTTCTTGGAGTGTATGATTTTTTATAAGCTGTCAAGGTCACCGGAAAGTGATTTCTTTGAAACAAGAACTACTGAAGAGTATTAAGATGAAAGGTAATTTAACAAATGAAATTAACTAAACCTTTGTATACATATATTTTTCATCTCTATTCTTACTACTAAATTTGTGTATATCAGTGCCTGAAAGATATATGCATATGTATATGGCAAACAGTTGTTTGTTAGCCTCAGCCTTCACGTAAACTGCACTAATAAATTTCATTATTACCTAAGAGGTATTACATTAGTAACTCACTTATACCTTATCCAATAAATCCATCTCGACCTCAATTTTTCTGAAGGTAGTTAATAAAACATACTCAGATAAATACCATTCTGAATAAATTCATCATATAGTAGATCAGATTATTGAATTAAAAGCTTTTTTTCTTCTGAAATAGTTCTATGCTATAATATGATTAAAAGTAATCAAGAGAAACCCTTGGGATTGTGTCTTGTATTTCTAGTCAATCATTGGCAAGGTTAAACTACAAACTTGAATGGATTGATGTTGTAAATGAACGCGAACATTGAACGTTTGTTTATTGGAACTGGTAGCCATTGGCACGGCGGTTATGACGGTCGCCGACCATCCACATGGTCCGGGGTCTGGTCCCTGGCCGACGCACTCCTCTAATTCACTAAGCTAGAAATAATCCTGGTAAAGAGGAAAGGTTGGGCATGAGGCTAGCAACCTCATCCTGTGAAAATGAAACACTGCTACAGAAACTTCAAGCCACTAGCTTGAGGCCTTATGTTCCACTGGGAACGTGAAGGAAAAAGAAAAACCCCGGTAGCCATCGCAACTCAAAGGCGCGAATGGTTCAATCGTGTACAAGTTGGAAGGAGACAAAGGAACATTACATTTGTTTACAGACTTGTACTTATCTTGATTTTAATTGCCAAAAAATACAACTTTTTTACAGGTACTGGTGTTTTGGAGTTATAGTCGAGAAACAATCATAGTAATTATTGATTCGGAGCGTCTTCACAAATAATAGGAACTTAGGGTTAAGTTGCTTGACACTTGTCTTGTCAAAGATTCGGAACCGTGTCATCCAACACTTCAGTTTTAGAGACTGTCAATGCCGTTTATCGAGCTTGTGGTGGATCTAATGAGTGTCAGTAACTGTGCGTCGGTGGCAAATTGGTTAGGACTGTCGCCGACCATGCGTATGGTCCGGGGTTCGGGCCCCCTATAAAAACTAGGTCCACGACCACCTGCCAACTGCTTTCAACCATCTTATAATAATTTGGAATCTTTCAGAAAAACTGCAATCAAAAATAGATATTCAGCCTCCTTCATCGACAAACATCTAAAGAGAAATACCGATACTCCTCGAAACCTGAAATGCCGACTAAATGACTAATTGCAAATCTGAAATTCAAGGGAAAGACAATTAGTGAGGTTCTACGAAGTCCCTTATCAAGATCTCTTGGTTGAACGTTCTTTGATGTAGCCCGACATCTTATCTTCTCCACAAATATTCTTTTTCATCAAAACGTCAAAGAAAAAATCTGCTATTAGCAAATTCAGTGTGTATTTACCGATTCACCTGGTCCTATGGAGCTAAGTACATAGTCTGTACCAGCAGGACATTGTCGATATATGCTCATGAAAGCTTACTAGCATGGTTATTAAAAGAAGAATGTAGGACAGTCAACAGCTCCATTCTAGAGCATATAACTACTTCTGGTCGTGCAGCATCTGCAGAGATTTCTTTAAGAGTAAGATCAAGTTGTTTGAATGGAGGATCTAGCCTAAATATTTTTCATGCAGGTGACGCCTTAGCAATCCTTTAGTAGAAACCTGAATTTTTTGTTCA
Organism: Trichobilharzia regenti; assembly: GCA_944472135.2. Classification (NCBI taxonomy): domain Eukaryota; kingdom Metazoa; phylum Platyhelminthes; class Trematoda; order Strigeidida; family Schistosomatidae; genus Trichobilharzia; species Trichobilharzia regenti. The sequence continues at coordinate 1,300,313 of OX235262.1, read as the reverse complement.
AAAAGGTTTCATCCAGCCTCTTTTATTACAGTGGCACAGTGATTAGGACTCTCGCCGACCATGCACATCGTCCGAGGTTCGATCCCCTGCCGACGTAGCACACCTGATATCTATGGTCGGCCTGCAAAATTTGGGCTACAGATATCACCTGCTGAAAATTCCATACTTGTACCAAAAATACAGTGTGGAATCAAGCTGTAATCAAAATTTTAAAAAATAGTACTTTCATTTTTTCCTCCTTTTCGTCCTTCTTTGTCTTACTGAATATTAGATGACTGGAGGAAGTTGGCGAGACGCCTTGGACCTAGGTTTGGTGCTAGTAGGCACTACTCACCATTCAATCAGCAAGGTTTATCTGCAATCGCCTTGAAGGAACTCATTTCCCATCCGAGATGGAATTGAGTGTGCAACAAACAAAGGACTTGAGGCACAACACTAGATACTAGCTAATTTCCAATCAACGTATCCAATAAAATCTAACAAGAGGTCGATCACGAGCCCAAATGACTCAGTGGTAGCGTCTGTGTCTGCAGCACTGGGTGAGAACGGTCTGAAATTCACAGAGGACATGAGATCCTGACATGAGACTGGAGATACACCTTGGTGATGAGGGCCGAATCGCACGAAATCTAGATGCAGCAAAGTTTCCTTCCAATTGTCTCCAGCCATCTTATATCAACCCTTCAAAGTGCACTGTGATGATGGGCCACCTGAAATGGTAACCACATTAGAAACTTGACTGAAAGAATTCAGTCCCCTTCAAAGAAAGGGTTCCGGTGGCTGAATGTTATAGGAGCTTGTTTTGTAACTGAAAGGTCTTGCGTTCGTATTCATATTATTACATAACTTCTTTTAACAGCTATATGTGACAACTCATCACATTTGTTACTACCCTAATTGCATTAACACCTAATTTTCTTGACTGATTTTGTATTACGTAACTCCAATTACCAATCTCGACCAGTTTAGTTAAAATAACCATAACCAATTGTTTTTTTGTTTGATAAACTTTATTTTCACATACATACAAAGAAACACATAAATATTTGCGATTGTACAGTTAAGAAAATGAATTCGCCGAAGAGAGTCTCTTCGATGAACTACGTGTTTTGTTTTCATTGAAAACTAAAGCGTCAAATTAAACTAGATTCATGGTAAATATACGAGTTTAATTAGTTTCCTTCGAACACAAAACTCCGGCTTTTCTAAACATTTGGCGAGGGCTTCTGCAGTATAAAGAAGTCGGAAACACACTGTCTGTTGTAGATTTCTATATACGCTATAAATGACTCTGAATGATTAGTCAGTCGAGATACTTTAGAAATGAGGGTACAAGTATATGCAGCTTGTTCAGAGAGACTAAGAGATTAAGCGTCCTTTGATTGAACACCAAATGGTGACTAATCTTATGCATCTAGTCCCTTTTTGGTGAAAACTGAATTCTACAGACAGAGTTCACAATTTGGCTATCATGCTAGATGGCTAACCTTGCTGACTTCGTGCCGATTGCCGACAAACATCTAGAAGGATAATGCGAACTCGTTTTATATCGTGGATTCTCTTCAAATGCACACATTTTCAATGAAATCGTAATTTTTCGTGGTTCTCCTGGATACTGGTTTCTTTTCCAGGTATTTCAAGTTTCGGTCTAGGAGGTTTTTCCTTCCCATGTTTTGCTATGAACAACCTAGGGTACCCATTTTCGACAAAAATTCTTGTTATAACCTCGTAGCTAATTTGCTATAACTGAACTGATTTGAATAACTCCGTTTTTACTAGTTTTTGTTATGTCTGCGCCTGTTAATTACGATAACGGTAATGAACTAGAATGATATGCTTATCTGTCTATTTATACGTTGTACCTTCTGATTCACTGAGCCATGCAAATATCAAAAGACAAAGGCTGTTGGCCTGTGATTGTAAGGTATTGTATTATACATCAATTAGGAAAAAACATCTTATTTATATATTTCATTTATTACAATACAGTTGGCTCACCACCGTGAGAATGAACTGATTTTATTGACTGAAAATGTCTATTCTAATTGATTGGTGATTCGATAAAGACCAAGGTGAAGCAAAAGACGATGAAGTCATCACACACTAAATCACAATAGGCTTGAGAAATGATACATTCACATAGTAACTCACTCTGTCACATGATAATTCACACGACTCGCGAGGAAGTATGATATGCTCTTTTATTATTATTATTATTGTTCCCTTGGTTTCCTAGTGGAACATAGGGCTTCAACTGCGCGTCTCCACTTGCCACTTCTATCTTCTTTTGCTGTACCTTTCACCTGCATCCATGTTACTACATGCTCTTTCAACTCCTCTTCAAACGATTTCCTACATGTCACCCTTGCACTGACGTCCCACTCGTCGCTTCCATTTTGGTCTGGTTCCTCTTGAGCGATGGCCTGACGCGCGCGATGTCCCTCAGCGGCCTCCTCAGCGAGCCAGTGTCCAATCCATCTCCACTTTCTCCTGCATATTTGTTGGTTGGCGATTAGTTCTTGTTTTGTTTTGTTTGTTCCCAGAGTTTCTTGTTGGTGATTCTTTCCGGCCCGGCCATCTGATCTGATCTTCAGTATAGAGCCAGCGAAGACAGTTTTTGAGGAAGGTAACGTCTGCAATAGCCTGTTGGAAATATTCTTTGTGACCTGCCCGCCCGCCAAGTTTCTGATCCGTTCCGCATAGAACTGACTGACTTGACGTTTGTATTGAAAATCCTACCGAATTGTGTGGTTGATGCTGGCTGAGTGACGAAGATTTCCGGATTGGTTTCAGGTTGATGAATATGTTTCTTGCCTTCCCGATTCTCGCTCGATTTGACATCCTCGTCCGTTCCTCCTGTGGTTTGGACAATGCTACCTAGATAATCTCTCCCGTTGATGGTGATTAACACTGGATGTTGTTGCTGTTGTTGTTTTTGTTGGCTGGTTATTTTCATAACCTCCGTCTTGTATATGTTTACCTGGAGTCCTGTCTTTGCTGCTTTTTCGACCAATTTGTCGGTTTTCGCTTGTAAGTCTTCGATTTTGTGTAACATCAAACATAAATCATCCACAAGCGAAATCCAGGCCTTCTACGTTCTTCACGTCTCTCTGTCTAAGATATCCCTGTCTTCTCGTTTCCCACTGTCTGACGCATAATCCAGTCAGTTCGTCACAATTAGGAATATCATCGTGGGTGTTAATAAGCACCCTTGTTTGACTTCTGTGTTTACTCTAAACGTCTCACTAAGTTTTCCGTTGTTATGCTGGGTCCTGTTAGTTCTTTTCGATGACTGAGAGTTCCACTTCAGTCTTATCTTCTGAATGCAACTCCTGAGCCCTGATAAAGAGCCTTTCAACCAGGCTCCATTTGTAGCAGACCGCGCAGAATCTGTGATAATTCAAGTATTGGACATTCCAAGTTTCTTTCCTGTAGATGGATGTTTCAATTGTCTCATCTGATCTTCTTTTATGTTGAGAACTAAGAAGTGGAACTGACTGTTACGTTCTTAGTCCATTGTAAATGTGGGGTAAGCCGCATCGAGGTTTTTGAGCATTGTGGATTCAAATTTCATATTATTGCAATCTACAAATGTATCGTCAACATATGTTTAGCATCATTCCAGTCTGTTCAAAATGAACCATGATCATATCCTCAAGAACGTGAACTAAAAGTGAACCGATAGCCATCCCATCAATTTGCTGGTACACCTGGTTGTTCAATCGGAAGTGAACATTCTTTATACGAAAAAGTAGTAATTTTCAAAGCTCTTTTTAAGAAAGAAGAAATGGTTCAGACTACTGATGTATAATTTTCACCGTTTCTTCAAGCGGTGTGCTGGGAAACACTGTACAGTATTGATAATTAAACGGAAGGTGAATTATTCTATCCTAAATAAGAGGTGTTATGTACTCGTCGCCAAGTTATTGTATGTATTGGTCGAGAATTTAATAGTCCTGACGCAAGAAGGCGGAAATCAGAAGACCACTAGGTTGCGATGATACTTCTATTTTCTCTTGGTTCCTAGGAACATAGGGCTTCAACTGCGCGTCTCCACTTCTTCTATCTTCTTTTCTGTACCTTGAATGCAAAAGTGGTATCACACCAAAGAAGAGTCACACAAGATTGTGAGAGCGAAATATATGAATGTCCAGACAAGTGTGTGACAAAACAATAGACAGTCTTAACATGAATGGCTAATTTTAATGGAGTATCGATCCATATATACATAGCAAAATATAGCAGATATGTCAACAACCACCATATATGGATATATGTCACCAAGCTACGGACTGTCAACAAACACTCATATTATATATATATAAGGGGAATATACATTGTTAAAGGAGACAGGTTCATCAAAGTGAAATGGTCACAGACTAAGAGAGCAACAGAAAGAGAGACCACCATACATATATATATATATATATAATATATATATATATGAAAATCGATTTTTGGAAACTTGTATTCGATCGAAAAGTAATTCACTTAAAGCAAATGATTAGAGCTCCTATACGTTTATATCCTTATAATTTTCTGTCAGTTTAATCAAGATTTCAGATTATCTGTCTGATAACTATTCCTAATTTTCACGGGATGTTCATCGCAGCAAGTGAGAGAATTATTAAAAAGTGGCATCAGAATATTTTCGTTTAAAGTGTAAATATTGCCTTAATTGCGAGCAGAATAAATTGATCCAAAATGCTTACGTCGTATTCCCATGATCATTTTTGTGAATGTGAGACTCTGTGATGTATCCAATGTCCTTTTCATGAGGTGAAGTTTTTCTTAATTTCAAGGATTGGAGAGAAGAACAATTAATTGGAGAATAAACTTCATAAAACTTAAGGAAGGATAATTCACGCACCATTTTGCTATGGAAAATCACAAAATTGAAATTGGGACGTATTTACTTGCATTTATCAGAGGCGATCACCGATGTCTGTACTGATTGCGGTGGATTAGGTTGGGAGGGGGAGGCGGATAGACAGAGTGAACTTACTAAAAGATCCTAGGAGGTATAGGTTTCACGGAGAATTTCGGAGTGTATTAAATGTTCTCAGTAAGGCGAGTGGTAGACCACTAAGTCAGCTTGTCGCTACCATAGTTGATAGACACCTGAGTTTAAATCGGAAATGGTCTAAATTCATTTTGTCTGACTTTCAACACACTCTCGATTCTTAACTCTCCCCCATCTTGCATCTCATCTGGTAGGACTAGAAATCATTGTAAACTACTCTATGCTCGTAAAGCCAAGTACATAAACTCAAAGGTACCATATTTAGCCTATACCTCATATAATACTGACAATGTTATGTGTGAAACCTACAACTTACTATGTGTTTAGCAAAATGATCGGCTCTTTTATTCTCTCCTATTTGTAATTTATGATGACACTGTTTCCATTAACTTAAAATTTTAGATATTAACATTATCAAGTTACAAATTTTGTAAATTGTTGTATTTGGATGGACGATTTCATCATGAGCTGACATCAGTTCGAGAACCATTGGAAAACCTGGGAGTACTGGATAGCTGTTTAGTCAACCCTCTTAGGGACTTTTCAGCAATAAGTGTCCACCGCCAGGGCTCTAACCCAGGACCTACTGCTTACGAGGCAGAGGCATACTCTGAAGCTATACACTGGTCTACTTCCACTTCTTTCAATAAATGTCGATGGCGGTAAGTTCAGAATCATTTAAAAATACACCTGAGTATATCAGATACTTGGAAGTAATCGGCAGGAAGCCTTCGACCTAGGTTTCGTGCTACTCAGCACTCACCAGTCAGCAAGACGTATCTGCAATCTAGAAGGAACTCATGTCCCTTCTGAGATTCGAACACGCGTTACCCAGTTCTGGCAGCAGTCAGAGACGTTACCACTGAGCTATTCGGGCTAGCGATGGACCTCCTAATCAGAAGAATGTCCACTGGGTTCCAGTTAAATAATTATGAGCTTAAAAGTCTGTCTGAAAACCAAATAATTTATATTTAAAAAGAATTTGTATAGAAAGACAGATGGTGCTGATGTGGGTTTACAGTTTCCCAAATAGTAGCTGAAGTTTTGATAAATGCATTTTCAAAGCTACTCATGGCTAAAATATGGTTGAGATACGTTCATGATACTTTTGTAATTCTGTGCTGCGATCTACACAGATCATTAGTTGAGAAAGCGAACAATTTATCTCCCAGCGTCCAGTTTACTTCGAAAGCAGAATCAGAATTCTGTGAAATACCATTTGTAGACAACTTAGTCAAAATGAAAGAAAACGGATATTTTAGTATATCCATATTCTGGAAGAAAACTTACTCCAACAGATATTTACATTTAGGATCATCACACCCCATCAGTGCAAAGGTATCAGTAATTTCAAGTCCTCTTAGACAAGCATACTTTTTAATGGATGAGAGGTAAAACAAGAAGAAATATCAAACATTACTGAAATTCTCAAGAAAAATATCTATCAACCGACATTAAATGTGGTCAAAAACATACTCCGAAAACATGGACCTCAACATTTGTAATTCTGCACGGATCAAAAAAGTCAATCAATATCAGAAGAGTACTCAATGAGCACAAAATTAGAGTTTTCTTCAAAACATCAGACACACTTCAAAGCAACTTTGCCCATATAAAAGACCAAATCCCTAAAGAGTCTCTATCTAATTGTGTGCATAAAATAAAATGCTTGGAATGTCATGCAATATACATCGGACAAACATCACCAGAAATCAAAATCAGAAGAAGTTAGGATCATAGATCATTTATTCGATCCAGCGGAAATCCAGTTAAACTAGCAAAAGCTTGAAACATCATCAGCCATAGGTCGCCTACACGCTAAGATATGGAGTCAGGCCACAAAACTGATTGTGACAATATTAAAATCATCATTCAGAAACATTTCACAAATCCCAAAGAAAGCCTAATATCATCAGAAACACTTCATATTAAATAGAATCCAATTTGCCTGAATGAGAATGATAAACCGAGACACAATTTGACCTAGTTATGATAAGAAATTTCATTGTGTAAACGCATGCTGTGTTTATAATTCCATACGCTTATCAGATCCAACAAACTGCACATGATTTTGTTATTTTTACCAATTGACCAACTTGATGGCAATATATAAATGAGTTCATGCATATGAACGATGATTGATTTGCTGCAATATAAACTGATAATTTGTATATTCTGGTTTATTATGACTACTTTGCTAAAGCTGTTATCATCATAAAATAGACAAAGGTCAATGAAAGCACCAGTGTCGTTTTGTTTTTCATTCATACATTGGAAAACACAATTTTTCACAATACCCAAATTCCACATTTTTTCAAACTAATAAAAGTGGACATGGTTTGAACATGTACACACTTAGTACACATACATATACGCATATCCGGAAGGAATTATTTCCTGAATAGTTGACAATGACTATCTCAATGTCAACATTTTCCAAATTGGTTTCCGCTGATTTATGCGATTGTTTATAAGCCGATCCAGTGATATTGTTTATTTAATTGAAAAAAAAATGAATAAGTACCACAAATGATAACTAAGAATGTCAATAAATAAACAAAGGAAGTAGACAATAGAAGTTGTCTACTTTTAGAAAACAAAAACATGTAGTTCAGTGAAGAGTTTTTCTCGGCAGCGAATTAATTCACTTAGCTGTACAATCGCAATTATATATTATTATCCTTTTATGCGTATGTGTAGCATTGTCTCAACTACAATCAGTTGGAACGGACGAGGATGTCAAATCGAGAATCAGGAAGGCGAGAAACACATTATTCATCAATCTGAAATCAATCTGGAAATCTTCGTCACCCAGCCAGCATCTACCACACAATTCGGTGAGATTTCCAATATAAACGTCAAGTCAGTCAGTTCTTCTATACGGATCAGAAACTTGGCGGGCGGGCGGGCAGGTCACAAAGAATATTTCCAACAGCCTGTTGCAGACCTATATCAAGCAACAACTGTCTTCACTTTATACAGAAGATCGAATGGCCGGGCCGTAAAGAATCACTAACTATGGGAAACTATGGGAACAAACAAAACAAAACTAGAACCAATCGCCAACCAACAAATATGCAGGAGAGAGAGTGGAGATGGATCAGACACTCGCTGATGAGGCCACTTGATGACTTCGCGCGCGCGTCAGGCCATTGCTCGAGTGGAACCCGAAAGGGAAAGGGCGAGTGGGATGTCCAAGGGTGATATGGAGGAAATCGTTTGAAGAGGAGTTGAAAGAGTATGTAGTAACATGGATTCAGGTGAAAGGTACAGCAGCAAGAAGACAGAAGTGGCAAGTGGAGACGTGCAGTTGAAGCCTTATGTTCCACTAGGAACCCAAGGGAACAATAATAATAATGCGTATGTGTACATTAGGTTTGTCCAGTAATTATAAAACTTCATCAGGGTTGTTGTCTCCATTATCAAAATATTTAAAAAAATGTGATGAGTAACTGCTAGGGGTCGAATACTAGTGTGAGTTGTCAAAATATAGTTGTCAATGTTAGTTAATGCATAGGAGAAGTTGAATAAGTGTATTGTAGTTTCCTAATAAGGTGAATGATTTAATGAGTGAGTTTTGATTAAGATGTACTATAAACCTATGGAAATTGTGGAATTACGTAAGAGTTGCGAAGAAATACAAGAGCTAAAAGGAGTTAGAAAGTTGGCAGACAAACACTAAATTAGTAGAAATCAACATGTTTGTTTCCAGGATAGTAGAAGTGGTTGGATGACTTACTTTTTTAAATAGGACTCTGGTTTTTTCCGAATGAATAGCTAAGGCTTGAGCAGTGCAAAGAAGATGATGGTATATTACCTTGTTTCTGTAGATTACTTTGTAGGAGGCGTTTGTTGAGAGGAAATAGTTAGTGTCAACAAGGTGTTCGATTATCGCACTCCTTGAGCTTCACAAAACACTGTCAATGCACACATAACCACAAAGATAAGTATTACAATTACAGATTATTAAAAAGACGGTTGCAGCGAAAAATATTTTCTTCTCGACGAAGTCAGCAACTAGATAGCCGTCTGTAGATTCGTGTGTTTATGATAAATAGGTGGGAAAGTTTCAGAATAATTTCCGTTTAAGGGTCAAATTAATAAAATTACAATTAGGAATTAAAATGCCATACTGAACAGGGGCAGGGATAAAACTCAAACAAAGTAGCATCATAATTAATGAGAAGATGACCAATTGTGCAATTAGGAGTTAGAAATGTAGAAATAACAAAAATAGACACAATGTTTGGATAAAAATATCTAGTGGGATATTAACTAATTTGAAGAATAATTGTTTATGCAATTAAGGATTAAATATGTGGAAATAATAAACTGACAAAATAGTTTGGATATGAAAATATGGTAGCGTAAACAGAAATTGTGGAAAACTAAAAAATACCATGAATAAACTGGAAATTTGGATAAGGAAAGCAATTGGATAGTCACTATTAGAAGAATTACCTGTTTATGATGGCCATAGCAGGGACTAAATAGTGGACCTTGAGCGCGCTTTTCGACTATTACGCTACATTTTGGTCATAAATAAAATCTCTTATTACTCTAAAATTTTATGCAAAGTGTTTGCGGAAATTATCACAATTATTAACCTTTCGAACACTGAATCCAAAAAATACAATCTTATTGACAGATAATACACATAACTCACTGTTTGGATTTGTGGAATTTTTAAACATAAACACATCTATAATTGTATATATTGTTGGATTTATATGTTCAAGTTGCTCCAAGTCAGTGAGTTTATGGTTAAGATATCATTTTAGTTAAATGTACTGAACTATATTGCATGTTGTCTTATTGTATAGTTGTCGTCGCTTTTTGCCCTTTTTTCTGTGAACTGTTTCCTTTGTTGATGTTGTTCTCATTGTTTGTCCGTTATTTTCTGATTTTGAGGGGAGCAACCCAAAAAGTTGCTTCTCTCTAAACTTTTACTTAATGTAATCATTCTTTTCTCAGGCGTGAGGCTAGCAACCCCACCCTGTAAACAAAAATTGCTAAAGAAACTTCAGTATGTTGAACCTCCTTGCACCAAAAGAAAAAGTCTGTGTAGGAACATGGAACGTCCGAACTATGTACGAGACTGGGAAAGCTGCCCAGATCGCCAACGAGATGAAAAGATACGGAATACAAGTGCTGGGAATATGTGAGAGCAGATGGAATGGGAGTGGACTCACCAAATTGTCAACAGGTGAGTCAGTGATCTACTCCGGTCACCCAGAAGATAACCACACGCACACCGAGGGCGTGGCTATCATGATGTCACCAACGGCAACGAAAGCCCTGATACAATGGGAGGCGATTTCGTCCAGGATAATGACCGCCAGGTTCAACTCCAAAGGAAGGAAAGTGTCAATCATACAATGTTATGCACCCACAAACAACGCAGACCTCGAGAAGAAAGAAGAATTCTACAGGCAACTACAGGCAACAATGGACAATACTCCAGCTGGCGACATGAAAATACTAATGGGAGACATGAACGCCAAACTGGGACCAGACAATACGGGAAGGGAACTCATCATGGGTAGAGAAGCTCTAGGAGAAATGAATGAAAACGGAGAACTCTTCGCCGACTTCTGCGCCTTCAACGAACTGGTGATTGGTGGCAGTGTATACAAGCACAAAGATATCCACAAGGCTACATGGGTGTCACCAGACGGGCAAACCAAAAACCAAATCGACTTCATCTCAATCTCAAGGAAGTGGAGGCGCAGCCTACTGGACACAAAAGCAAGAAGAGGAGCAGACGTTGGCTCAGACCACTATCTCGTACAAGGGACAATCCAAATCAAATTAAAAGCTTTCAGGGAATCAGGAGCTGCAGATAGACCACAAGCCAAGTTCAACACTCAAAAGCTGAAGGACCAGGCTACAAAGGACATCTTCATTGCAAGCATAAAGGACAAAGCCGAGACACAAATCAACACTAGCGAAGAGGTCGGCGTTGAAAAGCACTGGAACAACTTGAAAACGGTGTGGAGCCAAACCTGCATAGAAATTCTAGGCAGAAAAAAGAGACAGGACAAACAGTGGCTCACTACGGACACTTGGAAACTAATAGAAGAGAGAAGGACAGTGAAGCAAAAGATTATCCAGTGCACGGACGAGCAACAAAAACAGGAGCTGAATGCAAGCTACAATACACTGAACAAAAGAGTGAAGAAAAGTGCCAGGGAAGACAAAAGAAAATATTATGAAACCATGGCAAACGAAGCAGAACAAGCTGCAGGCAAAGGAGACCTCGCCACACTCTACCAAACAACTAGGAACCTTTCGGGCAAACGTTCGACACAGATTAAGCCAATAAAGGACGACAATGGAAAGTCAATCACCAAAGAGGTGGAACAGAGAAAGCACTGGGTTGAACACTTCAAAAGACTTCTAAATCGTCCGCCACCTACAACACGTCCAGCAATACCAACAACGGAAGCAGAACTACCAGTGAACACTGACCCCCCGACGAAATCAGAAGTCCTGAATGCAATCAAGATGCTTAAAACTGGGAAAACACCGGGACCAGATGGAATCCCAGCAGAGGCTTTGAAAATAGACCCAGAGACAACAGCGGACTTGATGACACCACTACTGGAGAAGGTGTGGAAAGAGGGCAAAGTACCCGAGGATTGGAAGAACAGTTACTTATTCAAACTTCCAAAGAAAGGAGACTTAAGTCAATGTAAAAACTGGCGTGGAATTATGCTTCTGTCCATTCCAAGCAAGATACTAAGTCGCATCATCCTGGAGAGAATCAAACAAGCCCTAGATGAAAAACTTCGTCCGGAACAGGCTGGATTCAGGAGAAACAAATCATGTATTGATCAAATCGCCACTCTACGGATCATCATTGAACAAAGCTTGGAATGGCAGTCACCTCTCTATCTCAACTTCATCGACTTTGAAAAGGCCTTCGACAGCGTCGATCGAGAGGTCATTTGGAAACTACTTCGCTACTACGGGGTCCCATCGACAATTATACACCTCATCCAACAGTTATACGACAATGCTGCATGCCAAGTAATCCACAACGGGAAACTTACGGAAGCCTTCGAAGTGAGGACGGGAGTGAGGCAAGGCTGTCTACTATCACCAATGATCTTCCTGATTGCAATTGATTGGATAATGCGACAGACAACGGCAACCAACGAGGGAACAGGCATAAAATGGACTGACACAAAAGACTTGGAGGATCTGGATTTCGCCGATGATATATGTCTGATTTCCCATAAACTGGAAGATATGCAAGTGAAAAGTAACAAGTTGGCAGAAGAAGCATCAAAGATAGGACTTCACGTGAACATAGATAAAACAGAGATGATGAAGATTCCTAGCCAACATCAACAACACCAACAGACCACAATAAGCATAAATGGGAAGAACCTGAAAGAAACAACCTCCTTCACCTACCTGGGAAGCATCGTCTCAACTACAGGCGGAACTGACGAGGACATCAAAGCCAGAATCGGAAAAGCAAGACAAGCTTTCATTACTCTCAAATCTGTGTGGAGGTCAACAGCAATCAGCATCAAAAATAAGATCCGGATTTTCAACTCCAATGTGAAGTCAGTGCTACTATACGGATCAGAGACTTGGCGAGTCATAAAGAGCATCTCAAACAAACTTCAAACCTTCATTAACAACTGTCTCCGCTCAATACTCAAGATCAGATGGCCAGAAAAGATCAGCAACAGGGATCTCTGGGAGCGAACCAATCAGGAACCGATTGTGAAACAAATAGGCAGAAAGAAATGGAGATGGATTGGCCATACGCTGAGGAAACCATCAAGTGACATCACTAGACAAGCCCTCGAGTGGAACCCGAAAGGGAGGCGGCGAGTTGGTCGTCCAAGGGTGACTTGGAGGAGGTCATGCGAGGAGGAGATGAAAGCATGTGGACAGACCTGGAGCAGGTTGAAAAAGTTGTCAGAAAACCGAAGTCAATGGAGGTGCGCAGCTGAAGCCCTATGTTCCTCTAGGAACTAAAGGATACAATAATAATTATAATAATTTCTTTTGAATGCATAGCACGAGTTTGAGCTTTTGGATGACTAATGCCTCGGCTATGCCCCTATGTCTTAATTTCAGTCCTTTGGATAGGTTTGATGGAACCTTGAAGAATTTTTCGAGTGGCGCTGAATGTCTTGAATTGACCATATTGTGTCACTGAGCTACATATACGTTTAAGCTCTCCTTTTACTAGCCAGGCTGGATAGTGTTCAAGAGAGCGTTTTTCAAGTTGATGCATGGTACGGCTGATATACTCAGGTCGGCACAAGCAAGTAAACTGACATATGCATGTTGAAGTGGCCCAATGTGATGGCTTGTCTTTCGCGTTCTGGTTGAACCGCTTCTTGCGGTAAACGTCAGTCGTAGGCTTGCGATGATGTATGTTTTTCTTAGAGATTTGCTGAGGCGTTTACGAAGGATTTCTACTTCAATGTCACCTTTAAATAAACAAGGACAAAGGCAGATAATAAATGCGAAAAATCAACATGTGATATGTAGATGTCAAACGAATGAGACACAGTTTAGGGGAAATGTGTATCCTAATTACAAAGTTGATTAAAATGTCTGAATCAGCATACATATTATGAATAGACCATCCAGGAGAGATTTTTCAAAAAATCTGTCATTTTTAATCTTGATTCACAACAAAATTGGCTCTGATCCAATCTTTTATATCAGTCAGATTTGCGTGATCTCTTGGTAAAACGTCATCATTAGGGGAGAAGAGAATGGTGACAGTACAAACGATTTAAAGTAAGAGTTTACTAGCTGGCACGCATATTTGTATCAGCCGCCTTCCTCTTCTCCAGCCCTCTCCAGATGTCTTTCAGAGATATTCGGAGTGTTACTTATTCGGATTAACATGTCGCCTATTGGAACAACTTTCTAAAGTTAAAATTTATGTGTATACGCAATAAAATTCAATGATTGTATAAAACTGATTAGCATGGTTTTCGCAAAGTCTGACACTACACAACTGAGATTGTTCTAAAGTTAAAATCCTAAAAAAAATATATTCAAAAATTTATGCAAAACACACAGTTTTTATGTAAATCGTTTTTTTGTGTGATCACAGGTAGTGAAGAGAGAAGCATTGGTGTACATTATTATTGTTGTTTTATGTGCATTTATTAAATGTTTGTGTGTGTTTGGTTACTTAGACAAATGAGCCTTATTCATCTGTTTATTCATGTGATTGTAAAATAATCCTTAGGTTGATTTACTTCTTATCAAACTGTTGCACTGATCAACCATGTAACCTGTATAGTTAATGCGTACACATGAACATTCATAATAGATAAGTTTCTTTTAAATATCTCAGAGTGATGGTGCAGTATTAACAGCTGGATGATAAGGTTTCGACCAAAAGGTATTACCACTCAAAATTGTATCAGTTCAGTCACACGTCTTCAAAGTTTTTCTTATATATATTTTCTCTCTTTCTTTCTCCTTATATTGCCCTTGTCGTCTGTTGCCATCTTCGATATCTCCGGTAGAGGCGGAGCATCAATCCTATTGCACGTGTGCGCTGTTGAATCAATAAACAAATATTCAGTGATTAGTCTCTTTGTCTTTCCATTCAACTATATTAATTTCCAATAATTTCGACCTGTCCCATTCCACCTATTATGTGATTACATGCAAGTGAACGCAGTGCAATGATCGGACCTTTTACCAAGTTATTTGACTTAGCAGAGCCGATCATTCTAGATCTAGGTAAATCTTTTAGTGCGCCCATGATTTAATTGACCCTCATCTACTAGTTGACTGACCTATGTTATTGATCCCACTCACAGTTATTACATAGTGTTTGGTAAATCATATATTATCTTTCTTAATTCGACCTATTGGTCCCTTAAAGTGCCAATGCTTATGTCTGAGTGAGCTGGTTGGAGGGTTTAAATGCCACCCTGAGTGTAGCCTCATTGAGAATTCTACGTGTGGCCTATGACTTTCATTCTTTATAAAGCGGTACAATTCTGTATTACTTTTTATCATTTTCATTACTGATCTTATTTTTCCTAAGATTCTTCATGTATTTTTAAGTAAATTCTGGTCGGTAGTGTATACTTCACCAGTAATATAACACAAATGGAAGAAATCTGAAGTCTGGCAAAAGCAACCATCTTTAACTACTTACCTAGTGAGCATCATTGCAGCTACAAGTGGAACTGACGAGGATATCAAAGCGATGAACTGGAAAGCAAGTCAAGCTGTGATTACTCTCAAGTCTGTGTAAAGATAGATCAACAGCACTTAGCGTGAAAAACTAGATGGGGATTTTCACCTCTTATGTGAAGTCAGTGGTACTTTATGGATCAGAGACTTAGCGCACCATAAAGAGCACCTCAAACAAACTACAGACCTTCATCAACAGCTGCCTTCGCTCAGTACTTCTCTCGAGATCAGATGGCCTGCCAAAAAAGATCGGCAATGAGCAAAGCAACCCATCAGGAAACGATTTTGCAACAAATAGGCAGAAAGAAATGGAGGTGGACTGGCTGACCATTTTCTGAGGAAACAAAACATCAAGTGACATCACACGCCAGGCCGTCGCTCGAACGGAACCCAAACGGGAAGTGAAGTTGGTCGTCCGTGTGGGGGTGACATAGGGAAGGTCATGTGAAGAGGAGATTAAAGCATGTATGCAGATGTGGAGCCTGGTGAAAACGTTGGTAGATAACCGAATGCAATAGAGGAGTGCAGCTGAAGCCCTATTTTCCTTTAAGAATTAAAGGAAACAATATTTCCTTTATTCGTTTGATTTGATTATTTAAATTTCCTGTCACACTGGTAAGTTTAGCTCGTGACCTGATTATACTAACTAAACCTATCTTTCTTTACCGATTCTTGGTGGGATGAAATGAAGTTATAAGTAATTATTAGAGTGTGTGATGATTTCCTTTAAAGACTAGTGTCTAAGCCACCACTCTGCTTTCGTTTGATTATACAGTCGAGTACTGTTAACTCACCCAGTTGGTTTCTTAACTTAAAAGTGAATTGGAATCCACCTACTGTTGAGTCTATGTGTGTGTGTGTGTGTGAAGAATTCCAAAATATGTTTAGATTTCAACACAGGGAATTTGTGTCATCCACATGTCTCCGTAACATAATCTAATATGGAATTACATTCTGACCCATTGGCTGAATTCAACACTTACATTAAACATGAACTTTGTTATTAGGCTGATAGATACATCATGTCTGAAGTATCTTTTGTAACAGACATAGAAAGGAGTTCAGTTGAGGAGATCATGCTGATCATTTAATAAAAGCTCAATGCATTGTGAAAGTCATTATATACATGAAAGGTTCTGTTTATTTCCACGTCGTAAAATTCAGTGAAAATGTCAATGCAATATGTTCTGATTGTTATTATTCTCTTGAAATACAAGTTGAACGGTTCGCCTCAACAGCGCATCTCCATTTTATCTTGATCTCTGCAGCCCTCTACAGCTAGCTCCATGGTTGCCCATAAACTTTCAGCACCTCTTCACACAATTTTCCCGTGCCACCTTTGGGTACATACTAAACTCGCCATCTTCCATCTGGCTTCCGCTTGAGTGATAATCCGGAGCAAGATGTCATTCAGGGGTCTCTTCAGTGTGTATCCGACCCATCTTCATTTAACACGCCATAATTCTTAAGCAGTAGTTCCTCACTTGGTAAGTTTCTAATAATTCTTTGGTAATTCTTTGTGGCTGAGTGATAATCATTATGGAGGCACTGAAGGCACTCATGAATAAAGTCTGTTAGAGATGGTTTTCGCCATGCTCGCGCCAAATTCCTTATCCATATTAAGATAACTGACTAACATAAAATTGGTGCTGGAGACCCAAATCTGTCTCTTCGTGCAGAATCTAGAAATATCCCAAAATTAATTCACAGTTATGAACGTCTCTCTTCCCTTTCTAATCCCTGCTGGTCTTGACATTCCCGTCAGTGTTGTCACCTGTAGTTAAAAACGATGCTTCCTAGATAAGTGAACGAAGTCACCTCTTTCTCATTTTTCCGACTGAGGACAATACTTACTTTTTAATAGTTTTTTCCAAATAGCACTAGGCAACACTCTGTACTATGAAGCGAGGAGAATGTGCACTGCAGACAAACTAGAGGAAGAATTTACGATTCTCGAAAAGGTGTTGAAAACAACGGTTACCCTAAAAGATACATTGACAAATATGGAAGATGTGAAGGCTCAAATACCAAACAAATCACAGTTGAAAAGAAGCCCGTCTTCGTTCAACTAGATTCTAAAGGTGAAAACAATGCAGTAATGGTCAACAGAAGACTCAGAACCTCACTAACCGGAGCCTATCCTGCAGCCAAGTTGGTTCCCATCCATCGACGACGGCACAGTGGTTATGACTCTCGTCGACCATGCACATCGTCTGAGATTCAATCACCTGCCGACGCACACTTGATATCTATGGTTGGCCTGCAAAATTTGGGCTACCGATATCACATGCTGAAAATTCCATACTTGTACCAAAAATACAATGTGGAATCAAGCTGTAATTGAGAATCAAGAAATCAAAATATCAAAAATCAAATCAAAAAACAACATGATCTTTGATGCAGTCAGAAAGTCGAGAGATACGCTTCTCATGTTAACTCCAGCTGTGTATACAGATTTACGTGTATCTGCGGGATCAGTTACATCAGAATAACAGAAAGAAAGACACATCTCCGATTTTCTGAACAAGTGCCGAGAAGCCTACGTCTTAAGGGAACAAACTCTTATAGTAGCGCTTTCACCAGATGTCTCCTCGACACGGGTCATGAGGTGGAAATCGAGAAATCCTTCAAAATTATCAATAGACAAAGTGATAGGATCCCACATATTTTGGTATTGACTGTTAATCTTGTATATATGGTATATTATCATTCTCACACATTTTGGTATTGACTGTTAATCTTGCATATATGGTATATTATCATTCTCACACATTTTGTTATTGACTGTCAATCTCGCACATATGGTATATTATCATCTCTCACGCACTTTGTTATTGGCTATTAAGATCAATTATTTCAAATGCTGTTAGCTGTCCATATTGTTGTAAAATGTATAAATACCATGGCTTTCTTTGTCGTTGTTGCACTTCAATACACAGTCACAGTCCAGCCTTTGTCTTTTGATATTTGCGTGCTTTACTAAATCGGAAGGTACGACAAGCAGATAGGCAGATTAGTTCAGGCGCAGACAGAACAAGGTGAAAACGTCTTCATTGAATTACCTACAGTTATAACAAATTGGCGACGGGGTTTACCTTAATTCATACCTTAATTCATTGCGGTTATAGCAAGCAAACGACGACAGTTTTTATTCTGTTCAGCGCAGCTATATAACATTTTTGACTGTGTTAATTACAACCCAATTACAATGTCTATCTCTCTGGACGATCTCAAATCTATCTTGCAGCAGCAGCAAGTTCAGAATGAAGCAGCTCAACTAAAATTAATCGAAGCTCTCACTCAGAAGCTGTCCATTCAAGTTCCATCAACATCTCATTCTGACAAATATGAAAGCATCTCAAATTCCATTAGTGAGTTCAACTACGACCCAATATCTGGTCTCGTATTTGATGCATGGTTCAATCGTTACGAAGACGTTTTCCGTATTGAATGCTACATGTTTGATGATGCTGCCAAAGTCCGATTGTTACTAAGAAAACTTGGTACTGTTGAGCACAACAGATATGTTAACTTCATTCTGCCCAAGAACCCACGTGAGTTATCATTCGATGAGACAGTCACCGTTTTATCACAAATCTTTGGTGAACAGTCATCCATGTTTAATATTCGGTATCAATGTTTTCAGTTGACAAAAATGCCTTCCGATGATTATGTGACTTACGCTGGCAAAGTGAACAAGGAATGTGAAAGGTTCAAACCACACGAAATGACATCAGATCAGTTCAAGTGTTTGATTTTTATTTGTGGGTTGAAGAACCCAGAAGATACTGACATACGAACTCGACTTCTGTCACTCGTGGAACAAGACCCGAAAATGACTTTACAAATGGTGACAGCAGAATGCCTACGTTTAATCAACTTGAAGCACGATACTGCTATGGTGGAGTGCAAACGACAGTCGTCTGAATTTGGTTCAATTAACACAGTGAAAAGTCCTCCGATCACCGTTAAGCACACAGAACGTCAGTCTCAGAATTCAGCTAAACCTCCTTCAGTGTGCTGGCACTGTGGTTCGTGGCATTTTGTCAAGTTCTGTCCTTTCAAGAAGCATAAATGCCGTAATTGTCACCGTTTTGGACATAAGGAGGGTTACTGTCCACCGCAGAAAAATCCTTCGGTGAGGAACAGAAGTAGTCGTTTCGAGCCGAAACAATCTCCTCGAGTACAGACCATTTTCACAACTTCCAAAGTCGAGTTCGCCAGCAAACGTAAGTACATAACACTAGATATTAACGGCAAACGTATTCGTCTTCAGTTGGATACGGCATCAGATATCACCGTAATTTCCCGAACTACGTGGCGCAAACTTGGTTGCCCACAGATTCTGCCGACCGAGCATGTCGCCAAGAATGTCTCTGGAGATATACTGAAACTCGTGGGTGAGATAAATTGCCAGGTTCAGTTTGGTGAGCATCACTTCAATGGTGTATGTTACGTTACAAACTACCATGATTTGAATTTGCTTGGTCTTGACTGGTTAGACAAGCTCCATATCTTTAATGTACCATTAAATTCAGTATGCTCTAATGTTTCGTCTTCACCACACAACGTTGTTCCCGGAGATGTATCTGATCAATCTCTCTTGCAACGCCGTCGTCAAAAGCACGCTTCTGTCTTCCAGGACAAACTTGGTTGCTGCAAACTGTTTGGCATCCAGCATATTCGTAGCCCCCCGTATCATCCCCAATCGAATGGACAGACTGAACGTTTCGTCGACACCTTTAAGCGTGCTTATGCAAAAGCGAAGGGGGAGGGAACAACAGAAGAAATTTTGGATAAATTCTTGCTGCATTATCGTACGAATGTAAAAGGACAGTTATGTGTCAGACACACAGATCACACTCTATCCAGTACCACGCAAAGGTCAACTCGACAAAGAAGAGCTCCGAAACCTTTTCAAATAGATCCAAAAAGCAAGTCCTACACTCTTTACGGGGAGAGGTGATAGGATCCCACATATTTTGGTATTGACTGTTAATCTTGTATATATGGTATATTATCATTCTCACACATTTTGGTATTGACTGTTAATCTTGCATATATGGTATATTATCATTCTCACACATTTTGTTATTGACTGTCAATCTCGCACATATGGTATATTATCATCTCTCACGCACTTTGTTATTGGCTATTAAGATCAATTATTTCAAATGCTGTTAGCTGTCCATATTGTTGTAAAATGTATAAATACCATGGCTTTCTTTGTCGTTGTTGCACTTCAATACACAGTCACAGTCCAGCCTTTGTCTTTTGATATTTGCGTGCTTTACTAAATCGGAAGGTACGACAAGCAGATAGGCAGATTAGTTCAGGCGCAGACAGAACAAGGTGAAAACGTCTTCATTGAATTACCTACAGTTATAACAAATTGGCGACGGGGTTTACCTTAATTCAGTGCAGTTATAACACAAAGGAGCTCCATTCTCCTCAAGTTTGACGAAGGAATTTCTATCAAACGCATGAAACCAGATTTATGTGTTCAGAAAGAAGCAGTTATTAGTCTTTCTTTGCCAACCTGGTAACTGGATGTCTTTATTCTCTCATTTGATTACGTAGTCTTCGGCTTTAACCTCACCCCCTTTTATAATTTTTAATTTTCTTTGTCTCTGGTTTCCATGATTTTAGTTGAGCTCAGTACACTGTTACCTAATTTATTAGTCACTCTGTATCCAACGCATATTTCGTCTTTATTACGTAACTCCGTTACGATTGCATGCATATATTGATTTTGTTTAAACTTGGACTGCCTGTGTAAGAACTATATATAGCGCAATTTTCTCAGCACTGTTCACTGATTGTGGAACTTTCTGTAAACTAACAAGATATAAAATTTGCAGGTATGTTAAAACTTCTCTGTACATAAACCTCATAGTTTATTTAGGCTGTGAGTAGCAGTTGATGAGAAGCCAACGAAATAAGCGATGATGGTACCATATTATTCTGTACAAACCACACTGTTGTTCTTGCTTTATTCAAAAAGACATAGCTCAGGAGAGATAATTCCTTCTTAAACTTCGCTTCAAATCTATACAGTTGTATTCTGAAATAAAAGGTCAGGTCATGTTGGTAGAAGGGATTAAATAAATTGCCTTTGTATACACGTTCCACGGTCTCTTTTGTATGTTAAAAAAACGTCTGTAGACAGAAGAGGTAAACTGAAACCATTTGAATATCAGTTTGAGAGATGCTTTTATTAATGTGGATAGACTTGTAAGAACAGAATGCTTAACTACATAACTTTTAGTTCGTCTAATTTCTTCCCTTGGCTGTCGTGTTGACAGATGTCTTTGTGTACCTCTAGACAATATCCTACTAGTAAAGGGTATATATTAAGTAAGTGAAGTGATATATACACATAAACAGTATCTTTGATGCTTTGATGAATACATAGTTGCATGGAGAAGGTGAGAGGTAAGAATGCGGAGAAGAGTGTTTTTCGAATCACTATTGATAATCTG
The DNA here is from genome assembly GCA_944472135.2 of Trichobilharzia regenti. Classification (NCBI taxonomy): domain Eukaryota; kingdom Metazoa; phylum Platyhelminthes; class Trematoda; order Strigeidida; family Schistosomatidae; genus Trichobilharzia; species Trichobilharzia regenti. Next base: position 1,278,608 of record OX235262.1, on the reverse strand, counting down.
ACTCGAGGAATTTTAAGTATGGTATCACCTTTGAATTTCAGGTTTACCAATGAATTTTTCTACGGTACTTCAGTCTTTCTGAGGATTACCCATCTTACGTTTCATCTATTTACTGATAAATCCTGGTGGGCAATCATTCTGAATTGGAGTGTTACCGAAGAAATCTAGTTCTCGTTTTACTGCTTGTGTTTCGCACAAATGCAACTGAATCTTAAGAGATGGGATTGGATAAAGCTTATTTTTTCACTTAATGAGGTAAAACTGCAAAAGTTAATCAATCGCACATTCACTTTTTTGGTTTGTGGTGAATTGATCTCTGAACTGGAGCATCATTTTCCTCGAAACGTAGACATCTGAAAAAGGGAGAGGATTTCTTTCTGACTCAGCTTCTTGAGTAAAAGTAAGTGGTCGATGAGTTTAATTCTTATACTTGGCAATTCCGTGTTCTTATAACTTACTACATAACTGTACATTTTGATGATAAGCCATGAACTATATCTTTTTGTATTCTATCAGCCAAGTTTTCAGTCTGGTCACCAGGATAGGATTCATTCAGTACCAGCACCAAATAATGAACACGTGAAACATTACTTACACCCTAGTAGACATGGGAACACATCAAAATTCTAAGAGGCTTACAGTGTATATACCCATTTAAAATGCTGTTAGTGAATGATAGCTCATAGCTTATGAGTCACCAGAATTTTAGGACACACAACACTGAATGGTCTACTGGCAGGCAATGTGATTTTGAATTTTAATGAATTTAATTAATCCATATGACGTTTTATATGTGAACATTTTCTAGTTAAAATGACGACCTCCTAAAATGCTTTAGGTAATAGTATTTCAAATAAAATAATGATTTTATTGATATAATAAGTGGGGATTGATAATGATGATGGAAAAATGAGCTCCACTATTTGACCACATGTTGATGTCAGCCAGAGAGCCATTGTTTACAAGAGTAAACTAGATAGATGTTTCTTCCCACTTTGAATGGGATTGGCTGAAAACCAGAACATTTTGGCAACAAAGATTGCTTGTAGACCATTCAATCACTGAGATTCGATTCAATGGCCGATCCAAGAATTCTAAGGCCTACCAATTCATGACATATTTAGCGTGACTTTCACCAGCGGCGAGTATTGTCCTCACCTTCTACTCAGTGGACCTTAGCGGTTGTGATATCTTGCTAAGATTCCAGGTAACTTTGTCCTGTAGACGTTAGTCACTAGTGAGCATCAGATTATTTGTGAAGAATTGGTTTGTAGGGATCTAATTTTTTATGTCGGGCTCGAACCCCATCAGTAGGGGCATAATGTTGAAGAGCACCCCTTCCTTAGCAATAGTTCTCAATGGTTCGGTAACAGACGAGTTAAATCCCTACATCCAGTTTTTTGGAAATTCAGGACCACAGCGAAATTCAACGCAGAAGTGTCCAAGATGCCAGTTAGACGTTTTACCAGCTGAACTACGGGAGCCAACTGTCAGTTAGGTTAGTATTTCTTTGTCGAAATATCAAACACTTATGAAAAACTTATGGAATTTGACTCTAGTTTGTGTGTTTGTGTGTCTGTGCACTCTATGTACGTACAATAGAATCTACGTGAAACAACAACTGTTGCATTAAGAATATTTATAACCCGATATGGTTGAACGTAATTGTTACATTGTATCACATATATACTAAATATGACGTTTCGATCACAAACCTGACTGTAACACATTTCATTGTTCATTTTTTAAGATTAATTCACCTTTGTACAGGTATAATGTGATTTTGATTTTTGTTCAATAAACCTCATAGTGTGTTTTGGGTTTTTTAAGGATTTCAAATAATCTCTGTGGAGACTTAGTCATGAACCGAATTCAGTTATAGTAAAATGATAATTCTAGGAGTGCTGAACAGTCGTTTTCCTCTAGCATAGGACTGAATATATAACCTTCAGATTATGCAACACGAACTTTGAGTATCCAGACACTGTGCTGAAATTCAATTAACTCATGAATTTTAACTTCTAACAGTTTACGATATATACCTACCAACAACCAGTAGCATTTATGCGCATTCATTTCACTCTGGCATCATGAAGAATATTGTAAAGCTCCGTTCATTAGAACTACAGGGGATCGGTGGCATGGCAATTGGTGAGCTGTAGATTGGTATTTAGTTTCTCAGGGATCTTGATTCAGTCCACTGTAGATTTGATTTCCGTTTAAACTTTTCAGCAGTGTAGAAATATAAGCTGTTCACTTTGGAGCGACATTTATTACTTGGTTATTTTCAACAGCTGATTCTTACATGCACCAGTGGACAATGTACATCTTAACATAGCAGATTTTGACTTCTCATGAGGAACATGTTAGCACTCATGAACTCGATGATTCAAGTTATCTTTATCCTATTAAAGTGTGACAAAGGGCTTAGTATAGTGTACAACAAGGTATATAGGTTGCTGTTTTTATACTTTCAAAAAGTTTTCGATTATGAGGAAACAAAAGACTCTCACAGTAACATTCTAACCCCAATCACCTTAGTAAAATCCCTTCATACAGAGGACTAAGTGGTATGCGTCGGTGGTGTAGCGATTGGGACGCTCACCGACCATGCACATAGTCCGGGGTTCGATTTCCTGCCGACGCACACCCGATATCAATAGCCGGCCTGCAAAATTTGGCTAACGATATCACATGCTGAAAATTCCATACTTTTACCAAAAATACGGTGTGCAGTCAAGCTTTAATAAAAATATATGTAACCTGGACATCATGTTAAGTGACTCGACAGAGGGGTATACTTTGAATTGGAGTGAGGTGGTTGGAAGCCATCAGCAGAATGCCATGGACACTGGTTTCATTCTCGCTGGAACTCGTCACCTACAGGTACCTGCAACCTTGACTGAACCGATATCTCCTCGGATACTTGAACTCACTCAGACAGTAAGAAACGTTTCTACTAATAATAGTAATAACAGTTTTATCCTGGACAAAGTTCATATAAATCAAATGAACTGTAGTCAAGATTTGACAGAATAGTTCTATAATATTTGGGCGCCGAGTGAGAAGTAGACATTTGTAAAAAAATTATATTTGTAAAATCTCAGCGATATTGAAATGAGTAATTCCAACGTTTCGTTCGGAAATCTGGTTCGAGCTTCTTCAGGGAAATTAATCGAAATTAACATAACAGGTTTATATATAAAAGGAACAACTTTAGTTTTTAAAAACTTTGTCCAATCATGATTCATAAAACAAATATTAACAAGTATAATAAACAAAATTGTACGAGTTGGGATCAAAATTTGACCTCAGACTTACAAATATTGATCTACCTTTGTTAAACACTTTAAACACAATGTGTATGTGTGTGTGTGCGGATAAACAGTTGTAAAACATTGTCTTAACGTCTCCATAAGTAGATATAGACAGTCGGGAAACTTTGACCAAGTATTATTAGTTAGTGATACATATCCATTCTTATTTATTACTCAGTATTTCCTATGCGTCATCTAACATCACACCTTCATGTCTGTTCAAACTGTTAGTATCTGGAATTTTATGATTAGACGTATTTTCAAAATTATGGTGTTTAGGATTAGAGTTTAGTTGAACAACCCTGTCAAACTTATTACTTTGTCTTCTTTCTGAAAATTCAGCTGCTTTATTCGACCTACTGAAGTTGTCAGGTGACTGGGCAGCTACGAATTTAAGATACGCATTCTGTTGCAGACAACGGAGAGTGGAAACACGATGATTGTGCCAATTACATAGTTTCTTTGTTAATTTAATTCGATTGCAAAATAAAACAAATGAACTGTAGTCAAGATTTGACAGAATAGTTCTATAATATTTGGGCGCCGAGTGAGAAGTAGACATTTGTAAAAAAATTATATTTGTAAAATCTCAGCGATATTGAAATGAGTAATTCCAACGTTTCGTTCTGCAATCTGGTCCGAACTTCTTCATATATAATGTATAGAATTTTCTGCGAAATTTATTGCATAATATTTGCTCTTCTTCCGAGATCTTTAGGTAAAATAGCAACTGACAGTAGATCATGCGGCACAGTGCTGTATGACCTCAAATGAAAACCCATCCTCTATGATATTTTTTCTTTGATTCCTTCGAGAAATCCATGACATTTTGTTGAAAGCCAATTACAAAAGTTCAGCGATGAATTTTGAGATCTAAAACATTACAATAGCTGAATAACTGAAGACTGAAAGTAGATAGTCTTAAAGGCAGTGACAGTTTGTACCTAAAATTTCAGGAACAATGATCTCATGAATTTGGGATATGTTGCCACCTACGACTATGGTTTTTCTCATGTTTGACAAAGCCTTTCAAATCAGCAGGTTATAAACACCATAAGAGGTGACATTTTTTATCGAATAAAACAAGGCGAACGATGGAAATTATTTGCGATATAATGATGGAGGTTTTTGGGGAACCAAGTTTCAAGCAGGTGGAGCTGTGTCGCAAGCTAATGATCTCTTATACGAAGGGTATTACCACATCGACTGGTCAGTAGGACGTAATTTAACTTCCAGTTTCAAGATTTGATGTCGCACTCGATATTACACTTACCAGACAATATCTTGGCTCATTTCTTGAGTTACAGCAGGAATAGTCTCGAGTTTTCTGACGTAAATCATTTCTGTAGAATTCTCAGACACACACTCTAGAATAGTAAACAATGATAAATAGCCTTATAAAATAGTTACCAAAACTTAGCCAACTGAACCGGGTTGGCATTCACAGGTGGACAGCAGAAAGCTAGTTATTTCTCAGTGTAAAAAGTAAACTGTAGATTTTATTCATCCGTTCTGCGAATTTCAATTCAAAACTGTATTCACAAGTAACAAATGTGAAAGATTACTGCTACTTCTTAGGAATTATAAAACTATGACAATCTGAAGATTTCCACCTGTTAATTAAATCTAGTCGAGTAATCTGAATCAGCTTAGCCTAATGCTTAGGTGGGGGAACGATTTGGGAAAAATAAGATCATTTATTCAGAGGAAATAAATTACCTAAAAGTCACCCTGATAAAAGCACATCTAAAATCTTGTTGGAAATCTCTGAGAGGATCACAAATAAGGTGGAAGCAAGGACTCTGAAAGGCTTTGCCTTAAATTAGATTGACTCGACAGAGAGCAAATGTTTTGAGTTGGATAGATATTTATCCTAGCGTCAAACTACAGTTGACAAATAACCAACGATATACAAACTATGCTTGTGAACTACGTCAAACATTTTATTTGAAAAAGACATGGGTGAACGCAATGCCCGTTTAATATAAACGTTGATAAAACAATCACAACGAAGTATATTGCAGCACATCCGGATAGGTAAGTTCATAATTCTTCCAGTGTTTCTTTCAGTAAACTAGAACTGAAGGTGTTGTCATTAGATAGGGAGATTTGTGATGTTGTAAACCGATCGATAAGATTAGGAAACTGAATCACAGTTTGAAAATCTTTTCAGTCAAACAAATGACTTAGTTACCTCTATTATCTCACTTCCAGTTAGAAGAACTGAAAGCCTCTCTTGTTGAAAGTTGTCATTGATATAAATCAAGATGTACTGAGAAACGTATCCTCAGCAAGACTCATTATGCAGCTTAAAAGAATCCGACCACATGACAGCGTAATTATAACAAAACTGGATTAGGGAAATCGGATAAAATAAATAGTATTCTAAAGAACACCACAGAATTTCAATAAACCACCTAACAGCAAAGATAAGACAAATAAAGTGGAAAAAGAATTTCCAAGATACTGAAACATCCGGTATCCAGTCATATAATGTCTCTCTCAATTCTCGAACGTCTAAATCCTATAGGAATAAACATACTTATATATACTGAAAATCATAAGCCCATCTTACCAATGACACCAATATTATGTATGTTTAATTCACCGTATCATGAAAGAGCAAGATGGTCAGCAGATATATTCGAACTACAGCAGCTAAAAGTGGCTAAGTGTAGTTTGATGGGTATGGTTGAATTTATAGAAAAAGTAAGGGATAAGAAGATCAGTCATGAAACGATGGTCTCTATGGTCGTCACCTATCTGTTCACTAACGTTCCTTTATTGAAAACCATCGATTTCGTCTGCGAGTCTTTATAGAAAATGATATCAACGTAGGTATACCACCTCAAACGCTACAGAAACTGCTACTACGTTTTACGATGAGCGTACAGTTATATTTTAACAACGAATTTTACTGTCGAGTGGAGGGCGTAACAATGGACTGCCCTCTAAGTCCTCTCTTAGCCGATATGGTGATAGCAAAATTAGGAATCGTCAACTCAGAAATGTAGTCAATGAACTCTCATTCTACTGTAAATATATAGACGACACATTCATCTTGCATAATGATAAAATCGATGCTGACGTCCTTGATAGGATTCCTCATAAAGTAGTATATCATCATTTCTCATCCATGTTGTGATTAGTTATGCAATCAATCATTTCTCACAGCTATGAGGCCGACTTTATTGTTGTGAAGAAAATGTGTAAATACCATCTGTTGATTTCCTGATGGTCGTTGTTGATTAAAATATACAGTCACAGGCTAGCCTTTGTCTTTTGATCATTGCGTGGCTCAATGAATCGGAAGGTACCACATGCAGGTAGGTACATTAGGCATGCAAAGACAGAACAAAGTGACTATGGTTCTCAATCAGTTCAGTATAGTTATAACAGTCCTGCTACATTAGTTTAGTATGGCTCAACGTCAAACTAAGTCCACATAGGAAGAGGAGACAGACAACTTCTATCACTTTTGAATGTCCCTTCAACAACAAGGCAAGATGGCGGTATTAAGGTGGTATTTTCTGGGAAAAGTCATGGGTTGACCAAAACACAACTTCAGGTTGTTTCTTCCTATTGCACTCTGATGTTTAGTGCTAGAAAAATCTGTACAACCGACACTTTTGATGATAAAATAAGGACAACCTGAAAAAAACGTTAAAGAAGAAACGAGTATATATAAGACTTGACTGCTTAAAGGAGACCCAGCAACTGAATTGCTGACGTCGAAATTTCGAAAAAATATTAGCTAAAATATTCTTTGCCGCAATGCGGTGTTTAAAATCCGCCAATCGTTGTATAATGCGAACGCAGCTGAAGAGATAAGCCACTGAGTCTGGTCGCTTCAGTGAGCATTTATAAATGTAACTGTTCAAATGGAGACAGCGACATAGGGAGAAGAACTCGGAAAGACCACCATCACCTTCTGCAGTCTATTTGTACAAGTGTGACAAAAATTAAGCTTTTATACTTCTATACAAGGTGCCACCTCAACACCACTATCTAGTTCGGTACGTCTTCGGTTGATCAACCTACCTCAGACTGCTGCTTTGAATATTTTTAACCAAATCTCTGTGTTCAGAAAGTGTTTCTTCAATATCCCTACCTCTCTTGGACTTCAACCCAAACCTAAAATAGTTATCTCTCCCAGTGACACTGGATAACTGTAAATATTATGATAGCTGATATGATTATGAGCAATAAATTGTGATCGAAAAGTCATCCAGTTATCAATGCTGTTTCACTGTGTGATACATCTAATAAACAAATTAACATGGAGTTACACAGTATCACAGTGCCCAAGTTGTACATAATATTGGTGTATAAGATTATGATTCACAATAGACTAGATATATGAATGAATGACTAAATAAATAGAGGTCAACCGAAAGTTCAATGAACGAAATGTGTGAAATACATGATCGGAAGACAGAGTACATTCGGAAATGTGAACATGTGAATATAATATGATGGAGACGACATAGGATGAATGAAATTTTGTCAGAGTAGTAGACTAGATAAAATGTCAGAATATGATCACAAAAAATAAAATATAACAAAAATGGAACATTGAATAAAGAAGGACAACAAAGTTTAAATGTGAATTACATAACATAATCAAGACCATGGTAAGGAAAGAGATCGTAAGCAGAGGTATTAATTCGTTGGTATTGCAACATATTGCAGTTGCCAACAACGTAGCATCTGAGGCATCGTTTAATATAGTTTACAAAGTCCGACAAAGTTTGCTGAAAGACGCACGAGTGCATTTGTTTTGTATAGCAAGGACTTTAGCAATGCATAACATAAAGCCAGAACTTTGTGTACAAAAGCAATTTCAATGATCTCTTTAGCTACCATGTTCTTGATTGTACTATGTAATTCAAACAGAAACTTTCTTATTCTTTCTTTATTCTCAGTGGCATTTTTGTTTAATTTCGTATCATTCCGCGGTCAAACACGTATAAACAAATCTAATCCTTACAAACCAAACTCTTGAAAATTAATGTGATGCTCGCTAGTGACTTACTAGAGGACGCAGTTCCCTGGAGTTCTAGTGAGAAGTCGTGACCAGTGAAGTCCATCCAGTCAAGTTTGAGGATGGAGTTCCCACCTATGACACTGGTTTGGAGTCGCGCTAAATCATGAATTGGTAGAAGTTAGGATTCATAGATTGGCCATTGAATCGGTTCCCAGTGACTGAATGGTATACGAGCTTGCCTTGAAACCGGAAGTTCCAGAGTTCTTACCCCCTGTGGTGGGTGCGTACTGCCGATGATTCTCAAACTAGGATTAAACAGCTATCCAGTACTGCCTAGTTTTCAGAGGATCTCTAACTCCTATCAGTCCATGGTCAAACTCGTATAAACATTTCAATTTATGTTATCATATTCTAACATTTTATCTAGTCTACTCCTTTGACAACATTTTATTCATCCTATATCGTCTCCATCATATTATATTCACATGTTCACATTTCCGAATGTACTCTGTCTTTCGATCACCTGTTTAACGCATGTCGTCTTTGAACTTTAGGTTGACCTCTTTTTATTTGTTGAGTTATTCATTCATATATCTAGTCAATTGTGACTCATAATCTTTCAGGCCAATAATATTATAACACTTTAGTATCACCACTCACTGTAAAACTTTAACAGAAAGAAGAAAACTGACTGTTTTCGAAATAATAGAGAAGATTCGTAGTTCAGGTCGATGATTTGCAATTAGTTTTGTTCTCTTAGCTTGATTGGTTTAACTGTGGAGCTTTATTCCTCCGTCTGGATAACACCTTCAGCGGAAGTTTCAGCGAACAGGTTTAAATTCTCCATGATTGATCTTCGTGACTAGTAGTCGGTTTACATATTTTTTATTACTTTACGTCCCCAGTGAAGCATAGGGCTTCAAGCTGGAGATTTGAAGTTTCAGTAGCAGTGGTGTTTGTTTTCACGCGATGGGGTTGCTAGCCTCATGCCCAGCCTTTCCTCTTTACTGGTTTTATTACTGGCTTGGTGAGATTTAGGGGTTGGTCGGCCAGGAAGCAAACCCCGAATCACATAAGGCGTGGTCGGCAGACATTCAACCTCTGCGCCACCGACGCGCAATTACATCTGTATCGATCATTTTTTTATTGACTTGGGTTTGAACTTTCTCGTCACATGATTTACTTTTTATCAGTTGGTAGATTTGGTTTATATTAACATGTTTCTTAATCTCATATATATATATATATATATATATATATATGATTGTACAGCTATGAACATGAAATCGTCGAAAAGAGAATTTTCTTCACTACATTATTTGTTTATATGGAATTCTATAAATTATTGTTATTATTGTTCCCTTGGGTTCCTTGTGGAACATAGGGCTTCAACTGCACGTCTCCACTTGCTTCTGTCTTCCTGCTACTGTACTTTTCACCCGCATCCATGTTAGTCCATACTGTTTCAGTTCTCCATCACACGATCTCCTCCATGTCACCTTTGGGCGTCTCACTCGCCAGTTCCCTTTCCGGTTCCACTCGAGCGATGGCCTGACGCGCGCGCGATGTCACCCAGCGGCGACCTCCTCAGCGAGCGAGTGTCCAATGAATCTCCACTTTCTCCTGCATATTTGTTGGGCGATTGGTTCTTGTTCTGTTGCGTTTTTTCCCATAGTTTCTTGTTGGTGATTCTTTCCGGCCCGGCCATTTGATCTTCAGTATAGAGCCAGCGAAGACAGTTGTTAATAAAAGTCTGCAACAGGCTGTTGGAAAATTCTTTGTGATCCACTCACCAAGTTTCTGATCCGTATAGAAGAACTGACTGACTTGACGTTTGTATTGAAAATCCTACCGAATTTTGTTGTTGATGCAGGCTGAGTGACGAAGATTTCCAGATTGGTTTCAGTTAGTTGATGAATGTGTTTCTCACCCTCCCGATTCTCGCTCGATTTGTCATCCTCTTCCGTTCCGACTTCCTGTAGTTGAGACAAAGCTCACAAGATAAGTGAGTGAAGTAACCTTCTTCAAATCTCTCCCGTTGATTATGATTGGCGCTGGATGTTGCTGTTTTGTCTATGTTCACATGGAGTCCTGTCTTTGCTGCCTCTTCGACCAGTTTGTCGGTTTTCGCTTGTAATTCTTCGATTTTGTGTGACATCAAGCATAAATCATTCACACGCGAAATCCAGGTCTTCTAGGTTCTTCGCGTTGGAATTCTGTAAAGCCTGATTAAAGTTTACTGAAAATACATATTCGCTTAAATCGCATTCTATTCAACGTCTGTCTTATATCAGAAAACAGCAACAACAGCAAAAAGAGGAAAAACCAATTAGATTCAATTGAGCCTCCCTATAAAAGGCTAGTCAACAAACGAATGAAAAAAAGCAGTATTGAATAATTAAACAGAGAGTTATCAGAGGTCAAAGAAATCTCATTACATTACTACAGGAAAATAACATTCACTTAACTGACCTCTTTCAGTTTCAAAATATCCTGAAAGGAATGATGTTTTGTGATTTAACATATAAATGAGATAATATATCACTGTGTGTAAGGAAATGTAAACCGGTAAACATAATTTATTTCGAATAAGACACATACACGCACAGTGGGGAGAAAGAAACGACAGTCATCATCAAGCCTGAACATAAAATTTGATGAGTGAACTGGGTTAACTCTCATTAGTGAATAATGCTTTCGCTAATTAACAAATTCGGTCAAAGTAATTAGTTTGAGAAGGCTATAGAAAGAAAGCCTCAGAATGAATACAAACATGATTACTCAGTTTAATTTTATTCAAAATGACATTGAGATGAAAAATAAAACTTCATTTTAATTAACACATCAATGATTTTGTCATATTGATGAATACACTTTATGTATGATTACAGAGAAGATATCTGATGATATTGTAATCCAATCACTGAAAATGATTATACCTAATCACGCTATTAAGTTCAGCCTTAATTTATTTAATTGTATAATTTAAAATTAGGGCTGAGATTTTTCATTTCAGGATAGAAGGCTTAACAACTAATTTCAATGCTTTTCTAATAAGTATACAGGCTTGTTTAATCTTGTTTTGGACTGAATAGATTGTAGGTGCAGACAATACTTCCTCTGAGAGTTTTTCGAAGATCTAATACTACGCAGTGAAAAAATTCCTTCATAAATTCTGAACTCTTGTTATTTACTCTGAGATATTTTTATCTAATGCAAGAGAAATGATAATCAAGAAATATTTTAGTCAAGTTACTGAAGTCTAGAAGGCTCTCTACAATAATTGATGATCTATTAATATACTTTTATGTAGCTAGCTGAGTAGTCTTCGAAGAAACGAAACAGTTATTAACTGCCAAAAGGGTTTATGCTAGTTCTTTAACCTTAGAGAAAACGGAGGTTGACGAGACACCAATCAATGTCAAGTTCCTTCACTTATCTTGGGGGGTGGGGGTGGAAATCGTTTATATTACAAGCAGAGACACGTATGAAGATTTAGAAACCAGTCAAGATCGGAAAGACACGGCAAGCAACAGCTATCACTCTGAAATTGGTTTGGAAATCTTCTACAGTCAAAATTAAGATCAAACTAATGTTAACTAAGTGCTTCTATACAGATCAGAAACATAGCACGTCACGGAAAGCATTCCCGACAAGCTACTGAGGACTTTCATCAAAAGCCGTCTTCACTGTCTCATTAATGAAGATCAGGTGACAAGAAAGAATTAACAACAAGCGACTCTGAGATCCATCCAATCAAGAGCTTATTGCTCAACAAATCTGCAAAAAGAAAATAAACATGGATCGAACGCACTCTGAGGGGATAGTTTTTGACGTTGAGCGCCAGACCATTGCTCTATTGGGACCTGAATGGAATACGATCAATTGTCTTTTTCGAGTACGAAGGTGACATTGAGGAAATCGTATGAGGAGAAGATAAGAGGATATCGACAATCGTGAGGCCAGCTGGACGGGCCTGCAGAGAGCAAAATTAAGTGGAAATGTTCTGTTGAGGACAAATGACTTGTTATAAATTCTGTTCATGAGATAATGTAAATTTATTTGATAGTTTGTCAAAACTGTTCAGAAATCTAATAATTATGGTAATTTTGATTTAGATTGTTAGAAGAATTGGTGAATTCCAAATTATCTTCTTTAAAAAAGCTACAAAAACAGTAAAATGGAGTGAGATATAAAATTTTGTCATTTGAAGTCTCATACTCTCATAAATATGAATATTAAGTACCCCAAAGGTCAAAATAGCTAATCATACTTGAAAAGTACATAGACATAGGATGAGAAGACGTTTAAAAGTCACCAGAGTTTTGTGTTTTAAGATAGCTGGATTTTACTGCCTGCTCTTCTTTGAAATTAATGGAGAAATTACTTTTACTCAACCCTGAACCATCTTTAGAACGTTTTAATGACTCCAAACAGTTACCTTATAAACAAGTCAGAAGTACTTTAGATGCTGCTACCGCCTTACATTGTAATATCGTTACCTGTCTAGACACAGGAGACGAGTGTTTCTGATGTACCTTCCTTGGCCACACATCGGCTTTTGACCCTGTATCCAGCTGCCTTTTGTAAAATATGTTTTCCATGGCATAAACCCAGCCCTTGGCTCTTAACTAGTTTTACTTTTATTTCTCAAACAGAAGGCAACTTACAGATTACAAAGCTTATTCTTCATCTACCTTGCCGAAATTCCTCAAATGGCTTATCTCACTCCTCCTCTTTTTCTTTCTTCGTAGAGAACTTGTCTATTCAGAATGAAATCAACTCCGTCAATGATCTGACTGTAACGCTGCCAGTTTTTTCCCATTTGACTGTTCCAAACTCAACAGCTTTTTCTCGAGCATAATCCAGTAGTATAAGCTAAATGTTACTACCTAAAATCACCCTAAATGTAAGACAGTTTACTTCACCTTCAGGAATAAACGCTATCTAAAAAAACTTCTCCTTTGAGAAGGTAACTGTAGCGTAGATGGCACTAAGAGAGAAGCTAAGTCACGCTTAAAATATCCTTGGAATTGCTCTATTCCCTCACATTCTTTGGTCATCCCACATCTTTTCGATTCATAAGAAAATGCTCCATCTAATCTTGTACATTAAGAAGTTAGGACAATCAGATAGGCATCACTCAACCTGTACTTCTACAGTTTATTAACTCTTGCATCTTAAATGTTCGTATAACCAAGTACGAAACACAACGAAGCTCGCGTTCTGTGTGATGGAGATAATAAAGTATAATTATATTTTAATAGTTTACACACAATGAAAAGTTTTGTTATTGGTAATATTTCGAGCAAAATTACCAATAACAAAACTTATCATTGTGTGTAAACTATTAAAATATAATTATACTTTATTTGATCTAATCCACAATGCTCAAACTTTTTACTGATATTGATGGAGATAATGTTGAGCATTAAACTGTGTAATCGCCTCTTTTATCCTGTCCTACTGTGGTGAGAGCAGGCTGCCGGCCAATTGGTAGACATTAATTCACGTCAATGTCTAGGTCACTAATATTGGCCGTGAGAAAATATGAACAAGGCTGATTCAACAACCAATCACAGCAGACTTAACGTGGGCAAATAAGATTTGCAGATGTATGGCCTAACTTTCCGAGAAACTAGAAACAACCAATCAGAAGACTGTGTTTGTCTGCTTGAATAAGCTATAATAATGTACATGATATATATATATATATATACGTGCTGATTTCCGTAATGAAACGATCTGTTGCCGGCCCTTGTCTTCTGTTGTTACACTACCACAGTGTCCAAGTTTTACAAATATATTCATTTCACTAAATATTCTGATAACCAGACAATTTCTGCCCAAGTAGCTTCTGCAGGGGATTGCTCTGATATAATGAGTGGTTTACCATTTGAGGCTAGCAAACGATCTCATTCAATTGGTCTTAAGCTAAATTCCTCTAAATGCAGTACTACCGATTTCAGTTTCAGGTGTGAACAAGACTTGAGTGAACTGGTTCAGTCGCAAGACTTTTTAATATTGACGGTACAGTGATAGGGAGTAAATTGAATATCGTTAATCTAAGGATCAGTTTCTCTTCAAATCTCTGTTGACCGTCTCATACCTTGTGGATTTCTAAGAAAATCTTTCGTTTGACGTATTACAAAAGGAAGTTGAGACATTCTGCTAGTATATCTCAGCCCCTTGTCTTACAGTTTATTAATCTGTGTATTCTTCCCGTTCCCCCTTATTGTTCGCCCTACTTATTCTTCCCCGGACTCCTCAAAAAGGCCTAAATCATGCATATTACGCAGAACAATGGAGGCCGTCTGTGGGATTAGTGGTGTGTGTGTGTGCGTGCCTCCGACTCAACTAGCTGGTATTGTTGTTAATAGTCATTTTAATTTAAAAGTCAAGTTGCCCAATCCTGACCATCCTCTTTATTTGCAGGTTATTCCTTGAATCATTTCGGGTAAGATCAAATGAAACTTTATCAGAATTTCTGGTCATAAAGTTAATAAATATAAATACCACATCTAGCACGGGTTTTGTGTGAATAGAATCAGATATCAGAGAAGAACACAAAAACGTTTTGGGTCCGTAACTTAACTGCAAAGTATAAGCAGAAATCATTATTATTACGAGTTTTATCCATGATATTATCTATTTACTATTCATTATTTTCCTTCAACTTTCAGTTCTTTGTGGTTTCAATTTTAATGTATCTACACATTTATAAAAAGAGCTCGATTGTTGCAATATGCATAAAAACGCTGAAAATTCCATTCTGTAAGTTTATAATTATTGTTTGGAATAAAGTCAATAAATTATTTTACAGAAAAAGCTTAGTAAAGTGATTTATAACCAACAGGATAGAGTTATCATGGTGTCCCTCCTTTTAAGTCTTCTGCCAGCCGACGTCTCCACGGTGAGCGCAAAGCCAAGCCGATAATAAAAGCGAATACATGTAGCCTTCATTTGTACGCATATATATACTGCACACTATTTTTTTCTAGATAGGCGCTTTAAAACTTCACCTGACAAAAAAAGAGCAAATTACATGCATAAAGCCGATTCACTAGGAATGAAAACTTTTGAAATGCACCTACATTCACACAAAGAAAAAACATCTACTGACATTGATATTCGATGCATGCTATGTAGGTGAGAATACACGGGTTCTTAATATAAAAAAAATTAATCTGTCCAGCATTGAGGTTAAGCATTTTGCGGAACATTGGAAAATAAAATGTGAAAATATGTGAATATTTTATCCAAATTGGTGGTTAAACAATCGTGTGAAACTCTTTCTTCCTTCCTTTCGAATGAAATGATAACCAGGTGAGATAAAGGGTAGTGGTAATTATTAGAAATAGTCAAGCTGGAAGCCATTTGTTTTTATAGCATCAAAATAAGAAAAAGGCGTAATGAAGTTCAGAAGAAATGAATTAAGAAGATATCATTGTTACGCATAGAGTTGGGTGATTTCATGTGTGTAGATCTCTTGCAGAATTCTGTGTAACCTGTTATTAATCCGCTTTTTTGATTTACAGCTTGATTCCATACCGTATTTTTGGTACAAGTTTGGAATTTACAGCATGGATATCGGAAGCCCAAATTTTGCCGGCCGACCATAGCTATCAGGTGTGCATCGTCAGGGGATTGAACCTTGGACCATGTGTATGGTCGGCGAGAGTCCTAACCACTCCGCCACCCACGCACAGTGTACTGGCGTCGTTTTATCACTGAACGATTAAATGAAGTATAAAAATTGGTTGGTTGCAGCGAAAGAAATTTTCATTTCGACGAAGTCATCAACTGGTTAAGTGTAAAATCCTGTGTATTTACAGTAATTAGGTAGGAAATTTCAGGAACTGTTTCCTGCTGGGGATCAAATTACGAAGATTACAAATAGGAATTAAAGTGGAATAGTAAAGATAGTAGGATCATAACTGCTGAGGAAATTGACGTTTTGTGGATTTAGCGGTTGAAAATGTAGCTATAACAAAACGGTTAGAAATTTTGGGTAAATATCTAGCCTTAATCCTTTGATAGCCAGCCGCATAGTGTTTCCTAGCGCAATTTACGAAGAAAATACCCAAATTCCTGATGCATTCATCTTATAATGTTTTCTTTATTACCTTCCAAAGATTGAAGTAGTTTGCAGCTGATGAGAACCTGTGAAATAGAATTATATCAAATTTATACTATAAATCTGGTCTTTCTCTATCAAAATTTATCAAGGGACCCAAGTATGTGAAATGGAATTTGTATAGACAGAAAGATGGGGTTGCTATGGGTTCACCAGTTTCCTCAATAATCGGTGACATTTTGATGAATAAATTTGAAGATAACATCAAAATATGGCTGAGATACTTTGATGATACTTTTGTTGTGCTAAAATGAGATCTACACAATTCATTTTGAACAATGCAAGAACTACAGTTTTAGCAGAATAAAATGGTACCATCTTTTATTTCGTTGGCTTCTCGTCAGCTGCTTACATGGCAAAGACATTATTAAATATATCTACAACAACAATTTTAACATACTTGCACAGAGTTCAGTTTAAACAAAAAATCAATCGATCAGTATACGCATACACTAAAAATATATACATATATAAATATGCAATACTAACCACTATTCCGAACAATAATAATCAAACACAATGGAAACTTTTAGCATTTCACATTCGGAGGAAAGAGAGGTGAAATTATCCAGTTACCAGGGCAAAGAAAGGCTGATAACCGCTTCTTTCTGGACGCATAAATCAGGTTTCATGCGCTTGATGGAAATGGCTTCAGCAAACTTAAGGAGAATGGAGCTATTTTGCTTATTGATAATTTTGAACGACTTTTCAACGTCCACCTCATGACCCGTGTCGAGAAGATGCCTACAATTCATTTTTGTAGAAACTGAACAATCTATTTTCTGGCATCCAGTTTACTTCGGGAGAAGAATCAGACTTTGTGTGAGCTACATTTTCTAGACTTTCCAAATATGAGGAAATATTTGAAATTCGAAGCATAACATCCCATCAGCTTAAATTTATCAGTCATTTCAAGTCTTCTTAGACGAGCATACTCTTAAATAATGAAAGAGAAGGAAAAAGAAGAAGAAATATCAAACATTACTGAAATCCTAAGAAAAATAACTACTCAAAGAACTTCATCAACAAAATCAACACTGACAATAAATATTTTCGAATACATGAACTCCAATAGCTGTTATTCTACGCATGTCAGAAGCGCCAATCGATATCAGAAGAGTACTCAATAAGCATAACACCAGAGTTTTCTTCAAAACGTCAGACAAACTGCGAAGTAACCATATCCATGAATAAAACCAAATTCCAGAGGATTCTCAACCTGACTGCGTCTATAAAATAAAATGCTTTGAATAAGCCAAGATTAACATTGAAGAAATTTTTTCAGAGAGAAGTCCAGACCAGAAGAATTGAACATCATAGAGCATCGATTCAACCGCCAAGAGATTCATTTGAACTAGAAAAGCTTGAAAAATCATCAACCATGGGTCATCTACGTGCTGCAATATGCAATCAGGTCACAAAATTGATTGTGACAATATTGAAATCATCATCCATAAAAATTTCAGAAATCACAATGAATGTCTAATGTCATCAGAAGCACTTCATATCAAATGGAATCCGATATGTCTGAATAGAAATCATGAATCGGGACACAGTTTGACCTAGTTATGATGAGCAATTTCATTATGTAAACTGCACATGTTTTTGTTATCTTTACGAATTGACCAACTTGATGACAAAATGTAAATGAGTTTATTCTGGTGACCGTTGATTGATTTGCTGCAATATAAACTGATAATTTGTATATTCTGGTTTAATATGACTACTTTGATAAGGATGTTAGCATGATTAAGTAGGGAGACGTCAGTGAAAGCACCAATGTCATTTTTTTTTCATTCATACATTGGTAAATACTAGAACTTTTATAATCATGAATTTTTCTCGATATAGTTAACCCGTCAATGTGCAGTGCGTCCGTATGACATTAAGCTGATGAACAAACGTCCTTCTATGCGGGTCAGAAACGTGAACAGCGCGTAACGAGAAGGGTTTTCAATATACAGCAGACTTTCATCAACAGCTGCCTTCACTGGCTCCATACTGGAGATCAAATGACCAGTCTGCCACTAAGCATTACTAAGAAGAAACTCTGGCTGTGAACAAATCAATCAAGAGCTAATCACTCAACAAATATATAGGAGAAAAAAGAGATGGATCGGAGATACATTTATGAGACCTTCAATGACATCACGCACATTTCAGGCCATCGCCGACTGGAATCTCAGTGGAAGGCGACGAGTAGGTCATCGTACGGTGACGTGGAGGAGATAGTGTGAGGTGGAGATGGGATGTTGTGGGAAATCGTGGACCCTAGCTGAGGATTATGGCAGAAACTAGAAGAAAATGGAAACGTGTTGCTGAAGTCTTGTGTTACACTCGGAAGCCTAGAGAACAATAATATTAATATGAATGAAGCAAGAAAGTTGTGCGAATGCTTTGATATGATTATGAGCAATAATTTGTGCCCAAAACGTCATTAGTAAATATTAAGTAATAACGCTGTCTGGTTTTGTGAAAATAAAAATTTTATCCTAAATGGAATTCGGCCTTCTGCTCACTTACATCACTTTGTGTCACCTTGGAACATCACATTCTTGTGGTTGGCTCTACCTGGTTCCATCTGTTTTCCGTTCATGTTTCTCTTAAGGCACACACAAAGAAATGCCTCTGAGATCGCTGTTTTTGCCAATGTAACACAATGTAACAGTGTCACTGTTTCCTATCTTCGTAATCGTTAATTATTAGACAGTGCTGGTTACAGGTACGACCATGAGCTGACACCACGTAGGGAACCATTGGTAAATCAAGCGGTACTGGAAGGCTCTTATGTTCTACCTTAGCACTATTCATCAGTACGCACATACTCGGTCTCAGATTCAGGTCTTTCCGGTTAGAACGCAAGCTTGCAGACAGTTTATCGACTGGGATCCGGCTCATTGGTCCATGTCGTGATACACAAGGCGAATTCGCCAACCAATATTATAGTAACTGATCCCTTAATTGAGTTGGTGGACACCGCTGGTTAAGACTTCTCATTAGCATTCCAGGTAACTCTCTGAACAAAGCAAGTCACCGGTGCGTATCAGATTAATTATCAAGCGTCGGTTTGCAGGAATTTGATCGCTAACAGGTTTTACAACAAGTCGATATCAGTTAGAGAACTATTGGTTGGGCTACATGTCTTGAAATGGTAGACACTGGAATTCATTGACCGCCAAATCTGGTTTCAGTGCTGGGATGTTCTAAGAGCTCACTGTGTAACCAGAAAGACCGAGGTTTGAACTCCAGTAGATGTTAACTGCCGAAGAGTCCCAGAGTAGGACGAGACAGATGTCCAGATGTTCTCCTTGAACTCCCGAGGCTTCTCAAACAAATATTAACTCGTAACAAAATGGGATATTTTGACGTTTTCATAGTTTCTGTGCATCCCTGTCCTTCTGGATAACCTTCAACACCTACTTCAATGGTAAGTGAGGGTTTTGATTTCCACCCGATTGGTCTAACTTTTCAATTCCACGATCTGGCCTCTATTGATTGTCTTCCAGTCAAAGAAACGATCAGTATCAATACAGTCTAACACAGGCATAATAAGACTTCTGAAGACAACTAATTACAGTCAGCATCATTGCGAGCCTCACCTTTGTCGTTCATATAGAATTCCAAAATGCACTCAATTCACACTGAAGTAAGGGCTGAAGATATTGTACAGAAGTTTGGTTAATTTATCGCGTTCAGAATATGTGAAATGTGTTAGGAACTATTGCAACTCATAAACAACCTCAAATCAACTACTGTTTTTAGGGCTCAAGTTCGACCCAGTCACAAAACACATATTCCAAGTTGGATAGGATGGTCGTCACATATTCCTATCCCCGAACGTCGCACCAACATTTGATTTTAAGCTCCTTCGTGGGGATGTCTTAAAATCACTCATAAACTCTCACAAAAAGGATCTTAAACTAGACCAATGCGCTCAAAAGAAGTAACACATTGGGTCATCTTATTATGACCGGAGTAACACTTTTCCGGCCAGGTTTTATTTAGTTTTATTGTTTCATATTTCGATTACAATTAAAATTAAAATTATTAACTAATTGTCATAGTGATTATTTGATTGATTATCATTTCATCGCATTCTGATTGAAACGTTGTGCTTCCAGATTAAACCCTGTAGTCTTAGTGGTAGTAGTGTTTGCTTTTCACGGCATGAGACTGCTGACCACACGAACACACAACCTTGGCTGAATAACGTATCAGAGTTCTTCGGTGAGCGGTCAAAACCAGACGACACAAGGCCTGTTTCACTAGCATTCTACTCATGAAACATCAACTCACAAAACGGATTAGCAATAAATGAAGTTCACTTTTTGCATAATAAGCATAAAAATTCAACGATACTCTATAATAGTTTAATTATCTCTTCTCATTCTCTTTGTACAGAGTAGTAGTGTGGTATACTTGCATACTTGTTATGCAACACTAACTTTCGTTCCCTAATCCCTCGTGTACTCTCTCTCTCTCTCTCTGCCAGACTACTCCTGAAATTACATAAAACCTTGTCTAGAATATAATGATTAGTATTCGAGTGTTCTTATAAAAACCTCCACTGATAAATTCTAATACGATTGTACAAATCGATTCTTCCAAGGAGAACATTTTTTTCTTTTGTTACGCTTCAGCGTTTCTTCATCTCGCTTCCATGGTTTATTCCTAAATATTCAAATAAAATGTCTCAGTGAAGGGACTCAGCTGAATTGATATCATTATTATTATTATGATGATGAATTGATTGGGGTTTCTAGTGGAACCTCTGACTTCTAGAGTTCATCGCCATTTTATCATGTTCTCTGAAGTTCTCTCTATCTGGTCACATGATTGCGCGTAACCGCATATATCCATCTCACACAATCGTCTCCATGTCACTTTTGATGCACTACCTAACTCTCAGTTTCCTTTCCAGTTTCACTCGAGTGATGTGGTAACGTGCTATGTCAATCAACAGTCTCTACAAGGAGTATTCGATCCATCTGCATTTTCTTCGGCGTAATTTCTTCATCAATATGTTTTTGATTGGTTTGTTCGAAGATGCTCTCGATGATTTTTCTTTGTGGCCCGATGATGCTGATTGTGAAGCGAAGGCATCTGCTGATAAAAGTTTGCAGTAGCCTGTTAGAAATACTCTTCGTGGTGATTCAGGTTTTTGATTCTTGCAAATGAACTGACTAAGTTACTTTTGGAGTTGAGAATCTCAATTTTATTTGTTTATTGTGGTTTCAGTTTGGTTGAGGTCTGTTTTGCCTTTCTGATTCGGCTTTTGACATCCGCACCCGTGCAGTCCGCTTGTATTTGAAACGATGGGGGCTAGATAAGTGAAGGAAGTTACTTCTTTGAGATTTCTTCCGTTGTTAGCACAGGTGTTTGTCGTTTGGTTGGTTACCTTTATCACCTCTGTCTCCTTCAAGATCACTCGCAGTTCTGTCTTCGCTAATTCTTTTATCAATTTGTTGTTTTTCACCTATAAGTCTTCGAGTTTACATGACATTAGAAATAAATTATCTAAGAATTTCAGATCTTCTAGAGTTTTATCATCGTGAGTGAAAGCAATCAGCCTTATCATACTTTACTGGCTACACTTCAAAGGCACCTCTGATGTCCCCGTTTTGAATCACCTGAGACATTCCATAATCATATAGCTGGTGAGTGAACTTGATAATGATAAAGTTATTTCTCCGTCAACGCTGTCTATGGTCTTTTTAAAGTCAATGAGATTGAGGTAGAGTTTTGACTGCCATTCTATGCTTTACTCAATGATGATGCCTACACAACTACAATTCGATCATCAGATGATTTGCTTTTCCTGAATCCAGCTTGTTGTGGGTGGAGTTCCAGGTAGCCTGTAGACCGCCGTCACTTATTTGATCAACTGATGCCTAAACACTACATTTATTGGAGAAACCTAAAATTTTGGCAAATATATCGTTGTGTTACACACATTTTTATGCTGGTATGCCTGATAAAAGCCGATAGAATGAAACGATGTTATCATAAACGGCAAACAATGGGGTACTTAGCCGGCCGTATTTTATGGCCACTTTAAAAATGGTTGAAGTATTCAATGTTTCGGTCAGAAAAGGCCAAGTTACTCAAAGACACACACACATCAGTCCAAGGGATTAAACATCGATATGATTAGGTAGGCTAGTTCATTTTGTCAATTATTTTCACTTTTTTTGTTTTCTGCCTTTCCTGTTGGTTTTAATGCTCCTCTACACGCATCTGTTTAGGGAAAATCTACAGAAATATATTCAGGAATTATATACAAATACTATTTATGACATAGACTTAATGTTTACAGATAGATCGATTATCCATTTCCTCTGATTGAAAAATGTTAACTGATGTAACTAGACAGAATTTAACGCATTATTTAGTATTTCCTGTATTTTGTTTTTATAGTGATAACAATGTTTACAATGGTTATTTTGTTTTTCAGGTAACAGATAATTTTGGGGATTTCATGGAGTTCAGTGATGAAGAAAAAGATTTCAAACAGTGTCACTAATTTTGTACTGCATGTTATTTTATTGTTATTATTATTACAGTTCCCTTGGGTTTCTAGTGGAACATAGGGCTTCAACTGCACGTCTCCACTTGCCACTTCTGTTTTCTGCTGCTGTACTTTTCACCTGCATCCATGTAAGTTCATACTGTTTCAACTCCTCTTCACACCGTCTCCTCCATGTCATCCTTGCACAGATGTCCCACTCGTCGCTTCTATTTCGGCCTAGTTCCACTCGAGCAATGGCCTGACGCGCGCGCGATGTCACCCAGCGGCCTCCTCATCGGGTGTCCAATCCATCTCCACTCTTTCCTGCATATTTGTTGGTTGGTGATTGATCCTTGTTTTATTTTGTTTGTTCCCATAGTTTCTTGTTGGTGATTCTTTCTGACCCGGTCATCTGATCTTCTGTATAGAGCGAAGACAGTTAGTTGTTGATAAAGGTCTGGTCTGCAATAGCCTGTTGGAAATATTCTTTGTGACCTGCCCGCCCACCAAGTTTCTGATCCGTATAGAAAAACTTACTTGACGTTTATATTGAAAATCCGACGGAATTTTGTTGTTGATGCTGGCTGAGTGACGAAGATTTCCAGATTGGTTTCAGGTTGATGAATGTGTTTCTGTCCTTCCCGATTATCGATCTGACATCCTCGTCCGTTCCTCCTGTAGTTGAGACAATGCTTCCTGGATAAGTGTATGAAGTAATTAGCCTCTTTTAAATCCCTCCCGTTGATGCTGATTGGCAATGGATGTTACTGCTGTTGTCGGTTGTTTAGTTGGTTATTTCCATCACCTCCGTCTTGTCTATGTTCACTTGGAGTCCTGTCTTCGCTGACTGCTTCTTCGACCAGTTTGTCGATTTTCGCTTTTAAGTCTTCGACTTCGTGTGACATCATACATAAATCATCCACTCGCGAAATCCAGGTCTTCTAGGATCTTCACGTTGGTTCAGGATATCTCTGTCTTCTCGTTTACCACTCAATGTCTGACGCATAATCCAGTCAGTTCACCACAATTAGGAATATCATTGGTTGGTGATAATAAGCACCCTTTGTCTGTTAATTTATTAATATTTTCAAAAGATATGCAATCGTATTTAATTCCACATAATTAAGAAGGTGAATAAAAGGTGACAATTATTTTCAACAAGATATGGTTTACAAGAGGCTTAGAAACAAAATTACACAGGACCAGAACGAATTACGGGTGTTAATCAAATGAGCTTAGAATGAAATGGAAATACAAATCGCGACGTGTGAATATAGATGACAAGAGCTTTAGAAACAAAGTTTTCATAGGATTAGAATATAATTTTAAAATAGTTATTTTAAATGAATTACAGTGCATCGGTGGCACAGCGGTTAGGACCCTCGCTGACCATGCACATAGTTCGGGGTTCGATCCCCTGCCAACAAGGCACTACTTTAGCTGGTTAAGCCAGAAATAAAAGCTGGTTAAGGGGAAAGGTTGGGCATGATACTAGCAACCCCATCCTGTAAAAAGAAATAAACACTGCTACAGAAACTTCAAGCCTCTAGCTTGAATCCCTATGTTCTGTTGGGAACGTGAAGGAATACAAAAATGGATTAAAAATTCGAGCAGTTATAACATGGAAACAAACTTAAAATAACTGTTCTTGTATTTTTTTTAATTTTGATTTACAGCTTGATTCCACACTGTATTTTTGGTACAAGTATGGAATTTTCAGCATGTGATATCGGTAGCCCAAATTTTGCAGGCCGACCATAGATATCAGGTGTGCGCCGGCGTGGGCTCGAACCCCGGACCATGTGCATGGCCGGCGAGATGGATAAAATGGGATGAATTGAAAGAGGACAAAGAGAGGAAAATCACACACAGTGAACAAAAAAAATCAAAAAAAAACCGGAAGCTAAGGGAACATACTGAACTAGGTTCATGGTAGCTGTAGAGGTTGGACTAATTTCTTTTAAACAAACAGCCTCGGCTTTTCAATGTATATTAGAAGTGCATCTGAAATGCAAAGAAGTCGGAAGCATATTACCTTTGTTAGGTTTCCATTGACTTTATAAATGATTTTGAATAAATCAGTTGAGATGTTGTCGGAGGTGTTGGATCAGATGTTCAATAATAGCATTTCTCGTTGAATCGGTGCTCCCTCTTTGCAGCCATACTGGGTAATGTTCTCTGACACTTCTGAACAATGTAAAGAACAAACTCTCGCATATGACCAATTCAGTGTGCATGCACCAGTTACCTGCTCGTGCGGAGCTAAGTATATAGGTGGTTGTGTTCTCTCCTTTCTAATGTTCTGAAGGGTATTTTCCAAGGTCTAATTCATCAATAAGTTTATTCATCTTTATTCGTTTGTATATTCTACTTGATAATACTGAATGGTGGCCTTTGCGTAAGTTGTGAGGCATGGAGAAGATGAGGTCATCTTTGAAATACTTGGCAAAAGTAGATATTCGGAGAAGTTTACTTATAAAAAGATTATGTTGTAGCCGAATGAAGTAAATATGTACACATCTCAAAAGAATGTATTGAGATTATAAAGTGTTCGGAGTTATCGATAGTCTTACCAGAACACATCACCTAAGTCAAAAAGTGAAAATAAATCTACCTGAGAAAGCTCGCTAACGATTTCTAGATATCGTAATGTATAACGAGGGAAAGACTGTATCTATACTGTTAGAAACATGACTTAGTACAACTACAGTTATGATAATAATGTAAAACAGGATGCCTACGGTTTTCAGCCACAGAACACGGTGCTTCATCATCTGCTCATCCAGTCACATCAACAAACGTTTCCAAGACGGCTCAATAATGCCTAGTAGTTAACTCTTAATCTCCAACCAAGCGTGTGTTACTAATGTTACTGGAACAAAATCGTATTGCAATAGAAGGAAAACAGATTAAAAGAAAACGTGTTTAGTTACAGGATTTTATCATGAGCTGACATCGGTTAGAGAACCATTAGAAAACCCCCTGAGAGTAGTGGATAGCTGTTTCCGTTGTCCTATTTTGGGACTCTTCATCAGTATGCACCCATCTCAGGAGATTCAAATCGAGAACCTTCTGGTTACATGACAAGATCGTAGATCATTAGGCCACTAAGATCTGAGCCAATAGCCTACGAATTCTAACTTATGCCAATTGATGACATAGCACGACCACTAGGCGGTGTCTTCGGTGAGTATTTGTCCTCACAACCGACGTGCTGCACCCTACTGTTCACCACTTCCCACTAGAACCCATGTAACTACCTACTAGAATAGGGCCAGTCACTAGTAAGCATCTCATTTATATTCAAGTATTGGTTTGATTTGTTATAGGATTTCGTCATTAGCTGACATCGCCTAGAGAACCTCTGGAAAACCCGGGTGTACTGAACAACTGTTTTTTCAGCCTAGTTTGGGACTGTTCGGCAGTGCGTACCCACTGCCAGAATTCAAACCCAGGACCTTCTGGTTATAAGGTTTTCCAAAGGTTCTTTAACCGATTTCACCTTACAATGATATCTTGTAACCAATCAATCAAATCCCTACAAACCGATACTTGGAAATGAGTTTATTGACCAAAAACTAGATTTCAAATGTACAGATAATGCCGATGAGTAGTCCTCTGTAACTGTGAGTAGTTTCCATCTACACACACAGTACGTGTATATTTCTCCGTAAGTCTGAAAAGGTTCAATAAAAAGCATTATTGACTTGGGTAGTACTTGTGTGATCTGAATAAAATATTTTTCATATGGCAGCCTGATCAGTCTTCACAAGTGCGTCAGTGGCACAGTGGTTAGGAGGCTCGCCGACCGTGCACATGGTCCGAGGTTCGATTCGTGGTCAACACACACCTGATATTATTGGTCGGCCTGCTAAATTTTGGCTACCGATGTAACATGCTGATAATCCCATACTTGTAACAAAATAATTTACGGAATTAAGGTTTAATCAGAATAAAATAAAATAAATAAATATATAGAAGTAGCTAAGCAATTTTCACTTAAAAATCAAGGGAGTTCGCAATTTACCATTGATCGACATCTAGTGGGTCCATAGAAGCATTATGAAATGATAAAATTATTTCATAACAAATTAAGCAGTAATTACCAAAGCTTCAACGCTAATCCTGATACGAATTATAACGTCTTTATGAAAAATAATAACAATATTAACAGTAATAATTATAATAATAACAGTGTTCATGTTGGATTTGTGTGGTACATTAGCTCAGTTACATAAAAGTCTCGTTTCATTGGTGTTTTGGTCCAGGAAGTGGTTGGTTTACTTTCGGACACTGATCCTGTGGATATAGTCTTGTTGACTGATAATACCTATAACTGACTGCTTTTCGTTTTGTGACTACGAAGCACTAACTAATATCAATAATCGTAAGTATTATTGGATTTACATGCCCAAGTTGATCCAAGTCAGTAAGTCTACGGTTTTCATATCATTTTTGTTAACTGTATTCGACAGTGATACTACTGCTACGGTTTTTGTTGTCGCTGCCCTTCCTGTTGTAAAGTTTTATTCATTTCACTGGTGTTGTTCTAATTGCTTAATTTCTTTTTTTCCTGATTCTAAGGGGAGAAATCCAAAAAGTCGCTCCTCTGTAACTAACATCTCTATGAAACAACTTCCTGCTCGGACGTGAGGCTAGCAACTCTGAACTGAAAACAAAATTGCTACAAGACCTTGAGCACGATGAGTCTTCTTGTGACGAAAGAAAACGTATGCGTGTGGCCGTGAAACGTTTGCACAATTTTTGATGTGGTTTTGTTCTCTGAGCTGGATGGTTAGTTTGCGAAGCTTTCATCACCTTACTGGGTGACATCTTCAGCGCATACTTCAATTTGAAGTCACTTCAAATTGAAGTATGCGCTGAAGATGTCACCCAGTAAGGTGATGAAAGCTTCGCAAACTAACCATCCAGCTCAGAGAACAAAACCACATCAAAATCATCCACCTGAGCTACAAATCTTCTCTATCATATCTAAACGTTTGCACAATGTATGAAACTAATAAAGCTGCTCAGATTGCAAAGCAGATAAACGGAATGCAGTGAAAACGTGAGGCTGAAGCTCTTTGTTCCTCTAGGAACTAAAGGAGACAATTATATAACAATAACCATTTTCATAATGACTGTAATAACGACAATAATAAAAATTATTATTATAACGAATTCATTACTAATTTAGATGGGCGGCTAAATGTATTACCTAATCTAATGAAGAAGGTATTTACTTACTTTCCTTGGTGTAATCATGAAGTAATCATTGTGTCAACTAGTTTATTCCAACTGAACTCAAGATTAATTCTAAAATTAAATGGAATCCCACTGTAGTTCGGTTAAAACCGTGAAGCCTACATGTATTACAACCTCTTCGGAACTTTGTATGCATTCTTGACACTTCTGCGGAATCTTTAGACTGTGGTATAAGCCAAATCACTGAATCTATCAAATAAATCCACTGAAATATCATTTTTTTCCTGTGACGTAATAATATTTATTGTCATATATGTTCAAACCAAGTTCGCTTTTAACGGTTTGAAAAAATTTGGGCATTGGGTATATGATATTCATTATAATATAGGATTTTTGTATTTCCCAATGAATGAAAAACAAAACGATAATGTTTTTACTGACGTTTCTCTATTTAATCCTGCTGCTAATAGCTTTATCAAGGTATTATTAAACCGGAATTTACAAAATCCGCTCAGCATATATATAACAAAAAGTTAGGAGGTGAGAAAATAGACCTAGTTCAAGTTAAAAGGACATATTAAAAGTCAAAATAATAATGAAGATCACTCAAACGAAATATCAAAGGTAATAGTACATCTGTTATTATATCGAAACAAAGCTTACTAACTTGATCATCGTTCGTTACTCTGGGGTCATTTTTGGTTGTCAAGTTGGTGAATTGGTAAAGATAACTAAACTAAGTGTAGATTGTGAAATGCTTGATCATCGTTCGTCAGTATGGGGTCGTTTCTTGTTGTCAAGTTGGTGAATTGGTAAAGATAACAAAATCAAGTGCCGATTGTTGGATTTTATCAGTGTGTAAAATTATGAGAGTAGTGTGTGTTTACATAGTGAAATTGCTTATCACATTTGTGTTGATTTCGCCACTTCATGGAGGAGGGGGGTGTTGTAGCCAGGTCAGATTCTGTTTTAGTCCATCATTCCTATTCAGGCAATTTGGATTCCACTTGATATGAAGTGCTTCTGATATTAGACGTTCTTTGTGGTTTCTGAATTGCTTTTTCTGGATTATTTCAATATTGTCAAAATCAATTTTGTGGCCTGATTCTATGGCTTGCAGACCTGTGGCTGATGATTTTTCAAGCTTTTTTAGTTCCATTGGATTTCTTGGTGGTCGAAGAGATGCTCTACGGTGTTCATTTCTTCTGATTTTGATTTCTGGAGATAATTGTCCGATGTAGATCACATCACATTCCAAGCATTTTATTTTATAGGCACAATATGGCCTTCAGTATGTCCTTTAAGTTGAACTAAGTCTATCTTTTTCACCCTCTAACTCTCTGCTATATATCTCCTGAGTGGATTTTGTAAATTCCGGTTTAATAATACTACTTTGATAAAGCTATTAGCATAAAATAGCGAAACGTCAGTAAAAACAATATCGTTTTGTCTTTCATTCATTGGGAAATACAAAAAACCTTCATTATAATGAGTATTTATTGTCCTTTACACAAACGGCCTAATAAAACACTCCTGGGATATGTGAAATTACTCAAGTAGCAAAATGGTATTTGAAATTGTACCAACTGTGATGGCGAAGTGACCAAACACAAGCAATACTGTCAGTTATTTATCTCACTGGCGACAGGCTAATAATGTTCTATATGGAAAGCATCATTTAGTCTCTGTAAAGTGACGTCAACTAATATCTCACTTTGAGTGGACGACAGTCTGATTCTGTGCCAAATATTTTTGGAGGCCTAATTCACGCTTCTTTGATAGTTCAACTAGGTAATCTTTCTTCCATTTAGTATACACTTTTGTTTCCTTTCAAATATCAGTTAGTCAACATTGCTCAATAGAAAATAAGTTGTCCAACTAATTGTTCCTCTGATACAACTACTGTGGACACTAATATTCGTAGCAGGATATTTGTAATTTGTATATTTAGTCAACTTGAACATACAACAAATATTTAATTCAATTTTAGATTTTCCCGTCGACTGACTAGACGGAAGTTCTAGGTCTCAGGTTGGCATTTCGGCTTGTTGTGGAGATGCTTTGACGATGTCTGGCTATGTAATTAGAAGTTAATTGGTGGATGGTGACTAGCATTGGAATCCAGTATGCACATTTCGTTCTATTTGGGAATCATCAGCTCGATGTGCCTGCATTCTGCAGGGAGTGATAATGTCCCCACCGAGGCTCGAACACAGTGCCCATAGTTTCAAACCCCAAAGCGTTATCCACTAGACCACTTAGGCCACGAGACCAAGCACTTCGGTCCAATCAATCGACAGGAAAATCAAAAATTCAATTCAGTAATTAATGTGACCCGTTTGCACAATGGGTGACTCGAGTGGTCTAGTGGATAACGCTTTGGCGTTTGAAACTACGGGCACTGGGTTCAAGCCTCGGTGGGAACATCATCACTCACTGTGGAATGCAGGGACATCCAGTGACGAGTCCCAAATAGGACGAAGTGCGTATGTTGTATTCCAGTGTTAATCACCTTCCACTAATTAAATTCTAAATACAAAAAGTACAGTTGAGAATCGGCAGAACAAAAACAAACCCGTAGAATCATTTACTACTCTAGTCCAATGAAGAGGCATAAATGTCAGACTGACGTTCATGTTAAGCGCCAAAAATCCCCCCTCTGAGTAGTCGGTATAAATAAGTGGTTTTTGCTACCACCTAATAAAGAGATATGCTATCTGAAGGCATAATATAATAGTTATCTATCCTTGACATTTCACAATATCTCTTTTCGTCAATAGAAATATGGAAATATCAATGAATTACTGTCTGAAGAATTTCAGCGCTTCAATCTACTAATAATTGTAATGTCTATTAGGAAGTTTATAAGTAAGGAAGAATAGAGAAACGTTTCAGTAACATGAAAGGTATTTATGATATTCGTGAAAAATACCCATATTTACATTAGAAAGAAGAGAACACGAAGTTCAGCAAAGATATCCTTTCGGCGATTTCATTCTCAAAAGCAAATGTACAACCGTATTTATATAGATTAGTTTACATGGATACAATTATTATTTATTTAATTCCATATGGTAACGAAGGAGATAATAATTTTTTCAACTTGATATGAAAGTTTGATGGTATGAATATCGATTACAAGGGGCTTAGAGACAGGATTGCATAGGGTTAGAAAACAGTTACAACGTATGCAAAAATTAATATTTGATAACTGGAGAAATAATAGTTTTAAAGGCGAATAAAAGGTGATAATTATTTTCAACTTGATGTGAATTACAAGAGGCTTAGATACTCAGCGATGGGACGAATTAAAGGTGTGAATGAAATGAGCATGGTAACGAACTGAAATCAAAATTTTCAATTTGAAATGTTAGTTAGGAGGTGTGAATATAGATTACGAGAGGCATAGAAACAAAAGATTACACAGGATTAGAATATAACTGTAAAATTGTTATTCTAAACGGATTACAAGTGTGATCAGGAGGAGCATGGAAACAAACTTAGAATAACTGATTTGATAACTGAAAAAATAATTTGAGCCTGAAATGAAAGTTAGGACGTGTGAATATAGATTACAAAAGCCTTAGAAACACAAAAACTGCACAGGATTAAGATATAATTGTAAAATAGTTATTTCAAACGAATTATAAATGTGAACAGGGAAGAGCATGGAAACAAACTTAAAATAACTGTTTTTATAGCTGAAAAAATTAGGTGGGTTAAACGAAGATTGAGGGAATAAGAATCAGACACACAGAGAGTGAAAAATGCTCTAAAGGAAAAAGCGAGAACGAAAACAGACGAGGAAGAGAAAAGAAAAGAGAAAAAAGACGGAAACAAAGGGAACATACCAAGCTAGGTCCATAGTAGTTGTAGAGTTGGACTTACTTCTTTTGAACACACAGCTCCGGCTTCTCGATGCATATTGCGAGGGCTTCTGCAGTACAAAGAAGTCGGAAACATATTGCTTTTGGTAGGTTTCTGTTGACTTTGTAGATCACTTTGAAAGAATCGGTTGAGATTTTGTGGGAGGTGTTGACCAAATGTTCAATAATGGCACTTCTAATTGAACCTGTGCCTCCTGTTTGCAGCCACGCTGGGTAGTGTTCTCTAACACGTTTTGAGATTATGATATTGCCTGATAACAGATTTATCGTTCAGTAATGATTTTTTTCTTTGGTTTTCGCTAAAGCTTTTTATTGTTATTATTCTTATTATTTATTCAGCTTTTCAGATGTCTTTAAGTAATTGTAATGAACTTAAAGTCATTTTATTCAGTTAGTCTTAAAAACACCTTGTAGAATGCCAAGTGTGATATTGCAATGTACATAAATAAGACACTTAAAGTTCTGTTTGGTTAATTTCATAGAGGTTGGGCATTTAGATTTTTTCCAATAAATAACAGTTAAAACCTGCGGTATATTAGATGTCTGCTGTTACATCATCATCCCCGTGGACGATTCCTTAGACTTTGAGAAGATAGATAATGGGGTGGAGTACATCCAGTTGAAACGTGAAATAGGATCTCACTATTATATTATATCATTAGTTTATTATTTGCATAAGCTCCGAGTGAAACATAGGACTTCAACAGAACATTTCAACTTTGTTTTACTCTTTGAAGACCCCTCAAGCTGGTTCTATGATTGTTCACAACCTCTCATCTCCCCACTTCATTCAAACTCTTCCATGTTAAACTCGATCCACTCATTCGTCGTTCTCCACTCGGATTCTATTCGACTGTCACTTCAGAGGGTGTCCAATCCACCTTCATTTTCTCCGGCATAGGTTTACTGAACAACAGGTTCTTGCTTGATTCGTTTCCAGAGTTGTTTGTTACTAATTCTCACTGGCCATCTAAAATTTTAGTATGGAGCAAGTAAAAGCAGTTGCCAATATGAGTCGGAAATCTGTTTGTCCCGACGTTGTATGGATGAGTGAAGGAAGTGACATCTTTCAAACGTATCACGTCCACATTGATTGGATTTCACTGTTGTTGCTAGTTGGTTAATTTCATCAACACCTTCCCCTTTATGTTTGTTTGAATTCTCACTATTAGCCACATTCAAACTAGTAATATTTTGATAATGCAGTCACTCATTAAGTAGAGGATTAAATAGTCTTTCTTGCCCAGTGAAAGATTTCAAGATCATTCATATGATCTTAAATTCATGTATGTACTTCAGAATGCAGTAACTATGCGGCAAAAACTAGTTTCGGATATGTGGAACATTCTGTACACACGAGCTCTTAACAACCAGATTCGCTAAAACATACGACTTCTGTTAATGTCAGCAAATAAACGTATTTCTCATCTGCAAATGAAACGCAGTTTCCGAAAAGAAACTGAATACATGATGTTGTGACTAATTTCAAATTTATACCGAACCTGAATAGATCAGTGGGAATTCCACTGATTGCACCACTAGGTGATGTAGTTATTCATTGTTAAACCTGCGGTTCTACTTAATAACAATAATTTATTTATTACCACTATTTTGTTCTTTCACGTTCCAAGTGGAACATAGAGTTTGAAGCTTAAGCTTCGAAGTTTCAATAGCAGTGACATCGATTTTATGGCGTGAGATTGCTCACCACACACTCAACCCTGGATCTATACCGGGCTTAATACTAGCTAAGCGAGGTGTAAGAGATGTTCGGTGGGCGGTCGAAGCCAGACGACACAATGCCTATTTCACTAGCATTCTACTCATGAAACACCAACTCACAAAACGGATTAGCAATAAATGAAATTCACTTTTTGCACAATAAGCATAAAAATTCAACGATACTCTATACTAGTTTAATTATCACTTCCCATTCCCTTTGTACAGAGTAGTAGTGTGGTATACTTGCATACTTGTTATGCAACACTAACTTTCATTCCCTAATCCCTCGTGTACTCTCTCTCTCTCTCTGCCAGACTACTCCTGAAATTACATAAAACCTTGTCTAGAATATAATGATTAGTATTTGAGTGTTCTTATAAAAACCTCCATTGATAAATTCTAATACGATTGTACAAATCGATACTTCCAAGGAGAACATTTTTTTCTTTTGTTACGCTTCAGCGTTTCTTCATCTCGCTTCCATGGTTTATTCCTAAATATTCAAATAAAATGTCTCAGTGAAGGGACTCAACTGAATTGATATCATTATTATTATGATGATGAATTGATTGGGGTTTTTAGTGGAACCTCTGACTTCTAGAGTTCATCGCCATTTTATCATGTTCTCTGAAGTTTTGTCTAGCTGGTCACATCACGCACCTCCATCTCACACAAACGCTTGCA
The DNA here is from genome assembly GCA_944472135.2 of Trichobilharzia regenti. Lineage (NCBI taxonomy): Eukaryota > Metazoa > Platyhelminthes > Trematoda > Strigeidida > Schistosomatidae > Trichobilharzia > Trichobilharzia regenti. The sequence continues at coordinate 1,244,161 of OX235262.1, read as the reverse complement.
TGTCGCTTTCGATGCAGTATCTAACTCTCAGTTCCTTTTTCACGTTTCATTCGAGTGTTGTCCTAACACACTATGTCAATCAGCAGTCCCCTAACGGAGTATTCAATCTATCTGCATTTTCTTTGACATAGTTTCTTCATGAATATGTTTTGATCGGTTTGTTCTCAGAGGTCCTTGATGGTAATTCTTTGTGGTCTCGTGATGTTGATTTTGAAGCGAAGGCAACTGCTGATAAAAGTCTGCAGTAGCCTGTTAGAAATACTCTTCGTGGTGAGTCAAGTTTCTAATTGGTGTATATGAACTGAGTGACATAGAAATTGGTTCTTTCTCATAGTCTATCACTGTCATTTCTTTCTGACCATTAGATATCTACTATAAAGAAATCGAAAACAGTAACTGTTATAAGTCTGTTGTAGCCTATTGGACGAGCGAAACCTGTGAAATGTTTCAGTTAAATGACTTTAGGCTAGTGTTGAAGATCTGGATTTTGTTGTTTAAGCTGAGTTGAGAATATTTACAGACTGATTTCAAAGTGATGAATGCCTGTCTTGTCTCTGCTTATGTGTATAGCGCTCCTGTATTTGAAACGATGCTTCGTAGTTATGTAGAGGAATTGACCTGTTTCAAACTTATTTCGTTCACAGTGGTTGGTGGCTTTTTTTAGTCGGCTATTTTCATCACCTCTGTCTTATTTATGTTTAATTATAGTTTCCACTTCCTAACCAGTGACGTTTTGACAATGTTATTACTCATAAGAAAGAGGATTCAGAAGTATTGCTCGGTTAAAGAATTCAAGTTCACTCATATGGTCTTAAATTCATAGAATTACTACAGCTTCTTGAGTGCAGTAATTAGTGTGAATTTATTAGGAGTGGATGGCTGAAACGTGCGTCAGTGGTATAGCGGTTAGGACGCTCGCCGACCATCCACATGGTCTGGGGTTCGATCCCCGGCCAATGATGCACTTCTTTACCTCGCTGAACCAGAAATAATGCTGGTAAAGAGGAAAGGTTGGGCTTGAGGCTAGCAACCCCATGCTGTAAAATAAACACTGCTACAGAAACTTCAAGCCACTAGCTTGAAGTCCTGTGTTCTACTAGAGAACGTGAAGGTAAAAAAAAGATGGCTGAAACTATTTCGGAATATGAAGGACATTTTGTTTAAGAAGAATAGCAAACCAAAAGTTCACATGAAGGTAACATTACTGGTTTCAAACAAAAATATACGTTACCTGAACTTGGATTTCAGAGGAGAGTTAAACTGTGATATCCTTCAAAGAAGAATTTTATCATCTTTGAGAAGAACATTCTTCGCAGCAACAATAAGAGTAGCGTTTTCCAGTCGTCCATTTGTCTATAGAAACCTTCAGGATAAGATCTTCCATCTGATTTCTTCTATGTGCATATATATCAGTTCACCCGTTTATGTGAAGCCAGGTATATTGGTTGTTCTACACGGACCCTGTCTAAATGGGTTCAAGAACACTATTTCTCATGGCTGCAGAACGGCAGAGCAATGTCTGTATCAAGAGTGTAATAATCGAGCACCTGGTCAACACTGGTCATTCCATCTCAGCAAACTCCTCCCTGAAATCAATTTACAAAGTGAAAAACAACCTGCCGAAATGCAATACCCCTTCATCTCCTATGCATTGCCGAGGCTATAGTCATCTAGATAAAGAAACCACAGATAAGCATACAACAGAAAATAACTCGATCACTTCTACTATTATGGCAATAAATTTATTGATTTCTACTAGCTTTAATTTTGTTTTTTTTTTACTTTTTCTAATGATTCCTTTTTTCAAGTTTTTGATTACAGCTTGATTCCGCACCGTATTTTTGGTACAGGTATGAAATTTTCAGCATGTGATATCGGTAGCCTAAATTTTGTAGGCTGACCATAGATATCAAGTGTGCGTCGGTGAGGGCTCGAACCCTGGACTGTGTGCATGGTCGGCGTGAGTCCTAACCACTGTGCCACCGACTCACGGTGGTAGGAAACTTGCCAACCACAAAGTTGATTCTGGGTTCTATCCCTCGCTGAGCCAGTAAAGGCGATTGGGTATCAATGCGATTGAGCAGCTAAATAAGGAAGAGTGAACCTTCTGAGAAGATCTTCTTTGCTGAATTACCTCTTCTGTTTTCAAATATATATTTATAATCTTAGACACTATCAGCTAATTACGTCAACTCAAAGTCTCCAAATATAAAATGTTTCAAAATGTCTTGTTAACTTTTTTAAATTCATTAATATATATAACCATTCTGAAAATAGTTTAAGTTAAATGAAGTAAATCCAAGCGAATTACGTAACAATCTTCTTGAATTATGGTATATATATATAAAGGAACCAGTCACCTTGCTTTGTAAATAACAAAATCGTAAATGATACATTTGTAATTAACCAACTTTTTTATGCCTTTCTGTGGTCATGAAAATTGGACACGAAAGGCAGAAAGATTTTTAGTAGAAAAACACTACAATAAAAATCAAATAACGTGATGTAAATTTTTATTATTTGCCTAAAGAATTTAGTAAATCTGAGAAAACAGGGAGCAGCGGTTTAATTTAGAAGACCGTTTTACTTCATCTCCTTGCTTGTTACTTCTTGGTGGGACATGTAATTAAATTTTTTTTATTCAGAACAACAAGGTACTAAAATTGGATTATTCATAAATTTGCTTATTTTTAACTTTGATTATGAGTCGATATCAGTTAGACAAACCAATGAAAACCATCTGGAAGTACTGGAAATTCCGACTTCGGAAATTATCCGCACTATGCACCCACAACCAGGGTTTCAACCTAGAACATGCCAGTTACAAGGGAAACTCGTAGACCATTCAACAACTGGAACCTGAATCAGTGGTCAATCCGTGGATTCTAACTTCTGCCAATTCATGATTTTAGAGTGTTTTCACCAGCCAATTTCATCGGTTAGTATTTGACCTCACTCCCACCCGGATGGACTCCGTCGGTCAAGAAGTCTCACCAAAACTCTGGGTAGCTTAGTCTTGAAGCTTGTTAGTCACTATTGATCATTAGACTGATTTTTAAGTGTTAGCTTGCGTTGGTTTGATTTGTGCGTCGGTGGCACAGTGGTTAGGACTCTCGCCGACCATGCACATGGTCCAGAGTTCGATCCTCTGTCGACGCACACCTGATATCTATGGTCGGCCTGCGAATTTTGGGCTACCGATATCCATGCTGAAAATTCCACACTTGTACCAAAAATACGGTGTGGAATCAAGCTGTATTCAAAAATAAAAAAATTAAAAAAAATAAAGTTTGATCACGTACTGACGTCAGTTAGAGAACCATTGAAAACCCGCCAGGAAGTAGTGCATGGAGCTGTTTCGTATCAGTTTGTAATTGTTAGTTAGGGGGTGAGGGAGAATACTCGCCGATAACATTGACTGGTACCAGTCACGCTAAAATCACGAATTCGTAGAAGTTAGAATACTCAGGCTTGCTATTGATTGTGATCTCAGAAGGGTGAAAGGTCTATGATTTTGTGTACTCCTATTTCAACACTACAGCGTCTAGTGCCCAAGTCTTTATCAACCTCAATCAACCACAGTTTTACGACAGTGCCACAAATCAGGTGATTCACAACGGGAATCTCAGCGAGGCGTGTTGAGTGTACACAGGAGTAAGACAAGTCGGCTGGCCGTTATCACCGATTATATTCTTAATTTTGATGGAGTTGATTATATGTCAGAGTGTGCACAGGGAGAGAGGAGACAGGAGTACGCAGGATAACCGATGAGAAGACTCTAGAAGATCTGAATTTCACAAGTCCCATGTGTCTTATGTCACACAATCTCGAAGACTTACAGACGAAAACCAACAAACTGGATGAAGAAGCAGCCAGTGAAGGTAGAATATGTAAATTCGTGCATAAAAGTCAGTGGTTTAAAAGCATCAATAACAATTATGGCGTAATCATACACGCATATACAATAACCTAGAAAAAGGAAGTGATTTGCACTGTGTAGATGGATTGGGTATATGTTAACTGAAGTCAGTGCTTCTATACGGATCAGAAACTTGACCAGCGTGTCACAAAAAAGAATTTCAACACGTTACAGACCTTTATCAAAAGCTGCCTCCTTCATTGGCTCCATATTGAAGATCAAATGGCTGGCTGACCAGAAAGAATTAACAGCAAGAAACTCCAACTGGGAAAAAATCAACCGAGAGCCAACTGTTCAACAAATATGCAGAGAATATTGTAGATGGATTGAATATACACACTGATGAGACAGTCGAATGACATAGCGCTCAATGCAGGCCGTAGCTGAAGCGGAATCCAAACAGCAAGCGACGAGTCGATAGTCAGTGCTAGAGTGACATGTAGGAGGTCGTGTGAGGAAGAGATGAGAAGTTATGATGAATCATGCACCCATTTGAAAAAAAACAGCAGAAAACAGTAGAAATTGCCTCTGTATTGTTGAAGCCCTTCATTTCACTCCGAATCCAAGGGAACAATAATATATAATATGTTAGCTGGCATGGTATAGGTGAGGTTGAAAAACAACTAGTGGTGGTCAACCCAAAACATGTCATCTGACAGTTAGTTTGAACCAGCCAGCTGCGTGGGGAGATGAACACGGACTTCCTGATTGGAGTCCTTTGGATGGTAAGAACCAATAAAGACTGGAGACAATTAGTGAAATGGCTCAAGATCCTCGTTTTCAATGGTGTTCATGAATTTAATCCTCGTTATTTACCATATTCAATAAAAACTGTCTTGTTCTTCCTTATTACTATGTTTTTCCTTCACTCATACTTTTGATTATTATCTTACCTTTGAAACTGTCTTTATTGTCTCCTCGTGCTTAGTGTCCTACATAGGCAGTGGCAACTTGAACTGTTGCACGCATGTGCAAAGTTCTACGTTGAAACCAGTAAGTCGGTCAGCGTACATGCATAGGAGTATATAGGAAGAGGAAGAACTGCTGTTTCTAAGTGGTTATATTGAAAGGACAAGATCCCGCAATTGACCAACTCTATGCGATCTTACCACTTCACTTGCTCCTGTAGAGCTAGGTATATTGGTCGTTCAATATGGTTTTTTCCAAAAAACAGTGCAAGTACACGACCTTGTGTTGCTATGAAGAGCTAGAATTGGTTCCGTAAGCAGTGCAATTATTCCAATATTCTGGTCTTTCTATCTCACCAATCTTCTTTTCTATAATTTCCTATTAGATGAAGAATATCCCTCTAAACTCAGTATACCTCCGACTTAAGCGCATCTCTGATACTTAAGCCATAGAAATAGACAAGTCAGAGCCATATATTGAAGAGATAACTGTTCAGACTTTTATGTTCAGAAAGTGTTATAAGATAAAATGTATTTTTACACATTTTTTAGCTTCATTCATACAAATCAGATTGTTATATAATATTACATCCTTTCAGTTTCTAGGCTTATTTTAATAATAATTCATTTCCCAAGAATTTCGGCTTATTAATCACCTCATAATCCAAAATTATTCAGCTCTAATGTTTCTGTATTTTATTCTGATTGACGCTCATTCATTGATGAAACTATCTTAAGAATTCAATTATGCCTCACGGCTACTATCTTTAAATTTCACGGCAAAATATATAGACAAACAGAAGGTGTAACAGTGGGATGAATCACCAATATTCCCAAATCATAGGCGGTATCTTTATTGACAGCTGGGAAAATATGGCTCTTAATAGATTTATTTAATCCTACTCCAATGACATGGTGGAGATATGTCGATGACACTTTCACAGTGTTAAAGAGAGAACATGTCTCTAGTTCCTTCACACATATAAACTGGCTAGTAAAGGGAATAATATTCACATTTCAATCAGAAAATGAACAAGAAGAATTACCCATGATATTAGACTGTAAAATCAAACGAACAGAATAAGGTAAACTTATCAATAGCGTTTATGTAAAGCCAACGGATTCTAATAGATATTAAGACTTTAATTCATCTCATCTGTCGTCTGTAAAGGCTGGCTTAGTTAGGTGTCGAACAAACTGAGCAGTTGCACTAACTAGTACACCAAATAACCTGAATGTTGAAATGAAACATAGAGAAACTGGTGGTTAATGTTAAATAACTATCCTATAGAATTCCTAAGGCAGATCAGAAAAGGTCAAAAGCAAAATAAAGATAATTGTGAAACTAGTAGTGATAACATAAATAAGAGAGCATATAAGGCATCTACTGTTACACCATAAAAAGAGGGGACATCTGCGAACCTACGTAGGATTCTCAGTAAAGCAGGAATTAGGGTGGCATTGAAACCTAAAAACTCACTTAGGTTGGACAAGCTCTGTAGGTTAAAGGACTCTGTTGGTTGACCCAATCACACAAAATAATATAATTTACAAAATACATTGTAATGACGTGAGGTCAACTACATAGGTCAGACTAGTAGGTCAGGGTAGTCAGATTGCCTGTCAGAACATAATAATTTAGCTAATTTTAGCTAATTTAGCCAATGATTGAACTCACGAGGATACGTAGTTTGGAAGAAAACTCAGCGACCGCACTGCATGCATAAACACACAACCACGCAATAGATTGGGAGAGAGTTAAAATTCTAAGAAGTAATATAAGTAGGTAGAGAGAGAGAGAGAGGTTGTTTACTGAATCCTATCTGGTTCATCAAGTCTACACCCAACACGTGCTATAGGATGCAATGACTCATCACTCATACCGCATATATGGAAAACACTACTACCAATTAAGTCAATCGATGGAAAATAATGATGTAATTACATAAACTTAGTTCAGAAGTTGTGTGAGTAGCTTGATATGATAATGAGCAGCAATAAATTGTGCTGAAGATGTGGTTATCGATAAATATTACTGTATAATACTGTATGAGACTTTATCAAAATTAAATTTTTCTCTATAATGGAATTATACTGTGTCAGAGTGCTCAAGTTCTTTGCTTATAGTAACATTTACTTATCCTAATAACTTTGTATTTATTCTACTAGTTGCCGGGTATCATTAAATATAAAGAATTTTGAAATAAATCAAGTCAGGTAAGAGAACGGTTTCTCGTCTGTAACATATATTCAAATATGTAGTGCGAATTAGAAGAAGTTGGGATTCCTAAGTCATTGGATAAGAGCCTGGTGGCTGAGCGCGCTGCCAGCTGGATTTATAACTAAAAGATTCGAATGGGCATAATGCTAAGTAGTCCCGAAGACAACAGTTGAAAAATGAAAATTATTTGACATATTTGCGATACGATTTATGCGATGGTGCAGCTGTGGTAAAAGGATTCATTAAAGATGCCCATTTCTAGTTTCAAAAGATTGACCACGGAACAGAGAATTTTCTTTTTGATAAGTTCATCATCAGGTTCTGCGGTTATATGGATCCATCCAGAGTGATTGGTAATGACAACACTAGTGGTTTTTAAAAAAGAGTAGCATCGAATCATTTGGATCAGAATTTCAAAATTTATTTGCAATTATTTCTTAATTTATTTATTTTATTTTTGATTACAGCTTGATTCCACACTGTATTTTTGGTACAAGTATAGAATTTTCAGCATGGATATCGGTAGCCCAAAGTTTTGCGGACCGACCATGGATATCAGGTGTGCATCGGCAGACGATCGAACTCCGGACCATGTGCATGATCGGTGAGAGTCCTTACCACTATGCCACCAACGCACACAAAAACCAGAGAGTACTGGACACCTGCTGTTTTATCCTGGTTTGGGAATCTTCATCAGTACGCACTTACTGGGATTCGAACTCAGGGCCTTCCGGTTACAAGGCAAGCTTGTCTACCACTCAGCCACTGGGATAGATTGTTGCCCAAAATATGCGTATGTGGTAATATCTAAACTTGCAATGCTAGAGTGAACACCAATATTAAAAGTAAATGATTATGAATGACAACCAACGTATAGTAATAAATTCTCATGAGTCATGTTTATATTAAATTCTATTCATACAGATGAATGATTGATGTTGTCTAGATCTGCAGTAGAGAAAAAGGGTTTTTGATGGTTGAAATGTATGTGCATTTTATATGTGTCAGTGTGTAAGTTAACGACTACATTTAAATAAGATAACAAAAGGTTAGTTAATGCAATTGTGATTTAAAAAAAACATTTTTTTTGATAATAGCTTGATTTCACACCGTACTTTTGGTACAGGTATGGAATTTTCAGCATGTACGTCGGTAGCACACTGGTTAGGACTCTCGCCTACTATGCACATGATCAGCGGTTCGATCCCCTGCCAACGCACACCCAATATCTATGGTCGGCCTGCAAAATTTGGGCTACCAATATCCATTCTGAAAACTCCATACTTGTACCAAATATACAGTGCGGAATTAGGCTGTAATCAAAATAAAAAATAAATAAAAATGTCCTAACGGTAGCCCAAATTTCTCAGGCCGACCATAAATGTCAGTTGTGCGTCGGCAGAAGATCGAACCCCGGACCATGTACATTGTCGGCGATAGTCCTAACCGCTCTGCCACCGACGCACCAAGGTGTAGTGGAGTCGATGTGCACAAGATGGCGGACCATAACAATCCACTGGAAGCATTCAATCGTCTCAGCCATGTACCATCTCTTTGTATCTAGATAGAGGTTTTCCATGAATGGAAATATAACAAACTTCCTACAATAAATACATTTTCAAGAGTTGGTTTGTAAGGATTAGATTTGTTTTTTACGAACTTGACCACGGATCAATATCATTTAGAGAACCATTGAAAACTGAGGAGTACTGGGTTGCTGTTTCATCTTTGTTTGGGAATCATCGGAAGTACGCGCCCACCGCATAGGGTTCGAACCCAGGACCTTTCGGTTATAAGGCACCTGGCTCGTATACCATTCAGCCACTGGGACTCACTTCAATGACCAGTCCATGAATTTTAACTTCCAGTTATTCGTGGTTTAGCGGAACCACCAACCAATCTCATAGGGGGAACATCCATCCCCACACTTACCTCAGTGGGTGCGTACTGCCAGCGATTCCCAAACTAGTATGAAACAACTGTCCATTACTCCAGTGCTGGTTTTCAATGGTACTCTAACTGAATACGATCTGATGTTAAACTCGTAAGAAAGGAATAAATTGTAAAACTAAGACAAAAATATACAGTTATAATCTGGTATGACAGTGATAACGATGAACGAGGTGACCGTAGAAGTAGCGACAATATTTCAAGTGTTCTAGAGAAAGGAATCGAATCTAAGTAGATGTAGACTGGATGAAAAGCCCATGAAAGGAAGAAGAACTGGACAAACTCTTTCTAATCACACATCTTTGGTTGAAAAACATTCTGATGGTGACTAATTAGGTTATGCTTAAGTATCGTTGTCGTGCAAACCTAAATAATCAAGGTAGCTGCATGTATAGAGCAGGAATTTTTACTGCTCTAGTATCCTAAATATAGTAGACGGAGCAGGATGGTTCTCCTTATAAATTTGACTGTTCGACTGCCCATTTACGTTGGCCAACACTCAATAAATCAACGGTAGGTTTACTTCCCAATTATATCTGCATCATTAAATCTGCAAATGAGGTTGATTTTATATCTGAATATTGAAGTGATGAGATTCGGTAGCTCATCATTGGCCTTAAAACGCCGGAGTTTATTCTTCATTTAGTGTATACTTTGCACACACAGTTGCGAGAAAAACTACTCTGGCTAATGATTTTTTAAGTTTTTATATCGATGATTCAGCAGTTGCATCTGCATTGAATAGTAAGGTTAAATAGAAGCATTTGTCATACCATATGCGTTTTTGTCACCTTGGTTATTATTCAAAAAGTTGTTTATTTGAACTTTAATGCTAATAGCCATATTAGTATCAAATATCTTTGCTGAATAATTTTAGTATGCGGAGCCAAAGTATGTAGAGAATTTACCAAGGAAAATGTATTTGATTAAACTGTGCCCTCTCTTTCTCTCATTATAATAATAGGTGAAGGTTATTCTGACATTATTCTGATCAGTTTTGTTTGAAGTGTTAGTTTGCAGGAATTTGATTGGTTTCAGGATTCCACCATGAGTTCGTCTTGGCTAGAGAAACATTGGAAAACCTGCAGGGAGTACTAGACAGTTGTTTCGTCTCAGTTTGGGACTCTTCATCAATGCACATCCACCAATGGGTTTCGAACCTTGAATTTCCAGATCAGATGACTAGCTCGTAGACCATTCAGCCACCGGGATCCCACTCAGTGACCCATGAATTCATGAGACAGAGTGACTGCTAGTTGGTGTCATCGGAGAGCATTTGCACTCACACTGGACCTGCTTGACCTTAGTGGTCTCTAACTGATGTCAGCTCATGATTAAATTCTGACACCAATAAAATAATCTCCTATCACAGTAGCTGGTTGTCGGGCTATATCATGGATTGAAGGAAGTCGGAAGTCATGGGCCATTTGGTTGGGTCCCAGTGGCTTGATTGTCTACGAGCTCATCTGGTAGCCGAAATGTCCAAAATTTGAAAACCGCTGGTGGGTGCGTACTGTGAAGAATCCCAGACTAGTACGTCAGGAACAGCTATCCAGTACTCCCAGGTGGGTTTCCATAGGTCCTGTAACTGATGTCAGCTCATGGCGACATAGTTAAACTAATTTAGTTTCATTTCATATCTGTCAACGGATAGTGTAACTATTCAAGATGGCCTTGTATGGGTAGACTACTGTAGGTGTAATGGGTGTCGACTTAAAGTGGATCGATATTGTTGACTAACGATGAAGACGCTAATGGTTTGACTTCCTCAGCCATTCAGATTTTATTTTAGCTCGAAACTTTAACCGTTACATCACATCTACCGAAATGAATCCCCATATAACTGGTAACAAATATTCATCAATCCTTGTAGGTCAACGTTTGATGATTTACCGGTTAAGGACAGAAGGCTGGAAGCCTTTGTTAATCTTTTTCCAGTAAATTTCTGCGTTTGTCTAAACTCTTCTTGAATTAGTCCTTACAGAGTGCTGACACTACTTCCTGTGATGATTGGTTGCAGGAGCCGATGATTCAACTTTAGATACAGTACTACGAAGGGATATAGTGTATCTTTGGCTTTTAAACTCTCTTGTTGTGTCTTCTGAGGAGGTCCAATCTTATGGGAAGAGAACGAGAGAATAATTCAGATCCATGGTCATTATTTATTTTTAATTTTTTTTATTACAGCTTGATTCCGCACTGTTGTTTTGGTACAAGTATGGAATTTTCAGCATGGACATAGGTAGCCCAAATTTTGCAGGCCGACGATAGATATCAGGTGTGCGTCGGCGGGGGTTCGAACCTCGAGCCATGTGCATGGTCGGCGAGAGTCCTAACCACTGTGCCACCGACGCACATTGTAATTACATCTCCTGTCTGCCTGCCTACGGTATGACAAGAGACTTAAACTGTTCAGTCTTCCTTCGTTTTGCTGTTTTACTAGTGGAACTTCAGTAGTCAGTACAGTAGATAGCATCAGCTGAATCCCTATGTCCAGGCCAGAATACGTTTTCATTTGCTACACTAGGTTTGCGTTTCAGTAAAAACATCTCCATTCATTGGGGTTGCAGGGACATTCAGGTGACGAATCTCAAAGGAAACGAGACGTACTTCCTATATTTCACCGTTATTTGGGATTTAGTAGCCAGATTTACTGTGCATAAAAATGAAGTCCTGAAGGAGTTTGAAATGACTAATTTTTCCTTCATATCAGTGAGAAGGACGTATAGACAGGATGAGTCGTCGTCACTTTCTCTCTCTCTCATTACATTAGCCACTGAACATGTTAATTGCAGCGTTGCTGAAAGCCCGATGGTTCAAGCTGTGACAATCCTAGATTGAAGGAAGCTATCTGAGCTGTTTCTAATAATATAAATTGGCGACGTTTTGAAAAGCAAGAAATTTTATCAGTAAGATATGATTTACTTGCCACAATTCCATTGTCCTTCTGTACAACGTCCTCGGCGTTTACAGCAATATGACATACATTTGTGGGATTCCCTACTGATGACCTTCATCGTGGCTGATCGTCATCAGATAAAGATAAAAACTCGTTAACTGGACACTATTTCGTTTCTAATATCACGCGACTGGTCCTTGGTGCAGACCGAATTCTATCGTCCAGTCAATTTCACAAAGTGGTCATCATTCTAGGTGGCTCGCGAACAAAGTGCACTCTCAAGTGTATTTTTATTAGATTGCAGGCACGTTTTGCAAATATGTTCCGCCAAGCATGAAGCCTAGGTTCAAGGTGTCTTACCGATTGTCTTTAACCATTTAATAACAATAAAAAGGTCTCTGAATATAATCAATTACAGTTGAGGTAGACAAGAAAGAATTCGACAAATTCACTCTGAGTCGGACTATGCACTGAAGCTGCTATATAGAAGGATAGTGAAAGCTCACTAAGTAATCATCACGCTAGCTCGGAGAATACAATAACATCAGAAATATCCCCTAGAGTTACGAATCTTCTCCATCAATAATAACCTGCTTTATTCAAAAAAATACAGCATGGAATTCTTAGCGCTTGTCACAGTATTGTATCTAATTTACTCAAAATATAAATAAAACCAACCACAGAGACTTTTCCACATTTACAGTAGGAATAAAGTCAAAAATACGCAAAGTACAAAGTGAGAATAATGACCCTAATAATAATAACAATAATAGTAGCAGCGGGTTTGTTTCAAACAGTATTGTCGATAGAGTACGGAAATCTTTGCAGTGTGTTATAGAATATTGAATCTAATGTTCACTTCATATATCATGGTGATAGGAAAAACAAAGAATAAAAGTTACTAGAGAGCTTAAATGATGTTTACACTTATAGGAAAATAAACAAAATTAAGTGAGAGGATTATAAATATACGAAGAGCAATAACAGTAAAGCTTGGTGGAATAAGGATGGTGGACATCGTTTATTTACTAGTGCAAAGAAGGTTAGTTGGTTAGTTCATCCCTGACACTATTTCCATCGTATAAAATACGTGCCAAATGTGATATCGTGGAGTGTTTACAGTTAGATGTGGGCAAAGAAAGCCTATTGATATGACTTATTGTTTTGCCTGAGGAGATACAATGTGAAAGCTGCCGGGGAGTTAATTGGACGCTCATAATCTGACAAAATCCCTTTGGCAAATTTATTGCATGTGATTAATGACCATGTCACCGTGCGTGACATGATATGGCTCAACCATGGCTCAGTGGGGTACCACTTGCCCTATTGACAGTCTCCGGCTCCTACGATGCAAGATATAGTCTTTTTCCAGCTACTCATGAAAGAATAAGAGTGAACAATAATGAAGAATAGGTAAGATGAAAGAGTTAAAAACTGTAATAGGAAGGAGTGGTTGAATTCTACCCGATTGTCTCAACTTCTTAATGTAAAATGTCAGTGTAATACCGGGTATATATGAGTAGTGAAAGCGTTATTGACAAATAATCCAGAGGTCTGTGTATCATAGATATGTCCTGCTACCAGAAGGTCAGCAGAATACTCGCCAACCACACCCCACGTGGTCCACAGTCGGTTTATCCGGCCGATGTCCTCTTAGATCTTACTTTGCCGGTACGAAGCCTGTAAAGCGTTTGAAGTTTATGATTAAGGATAGCAACCACTTGCCTTAAAAATGACACCACCGCTACTGAAACTTTGAAGCTGAAGCCCTAAGTCTCAAATTCTTCTTCAAAAGTCGATGGAATGTGAAAAACGTTAAAGAAGAAGAAGGAGAAGAAGTTTCGACACGAATATGACACTGGAATACACATAAATGTCATGAAGTTCTTATTAATTATAGATACTTTTTAAGGCAAACGGTTTTAAGTAAGCCGCTTAGTTACAAACTGAATCAGTTTCCACAATGTTTCGTCCTCCATCAGATGATGAGTCCCAAATCATGCAAAACCTTAGTAAATACGTCTTCATTCTTTCGACTATCTAATCCTCACTTGTTTTTAGTGTACCTAACAGAAATGTATATGAAAACTAGGTTTACCATATTTCACTACTAGCATACCTCTGTAATCTAGAAATGTCACACTGGTTACTGAAATGTTGTCGTAAAATGAGACTACAAGCATCTTATGAAACAAAAAAGGCTACATCTAACATTTACCACTTCTAGTCGAAAATTAGCAGTTGCCTAAGACGTAGTAAGAAAAGGGCAACACGATTTTAATTATTGTAACACAGAAAAGAAAGAAAAATTAATTTAGGAAAAACTGACAAATGATCACGATTGTAAAATACTTAATGAATCATATTTGTAAAGTATCAATGAAATTGAAAAAAGTGATTCAAACTTTACGTTACACAAACTAGTCTGAGCTTCAGCGAAATAAAACGAAATTCAAATAACAACGGTATGTGTATATGTATTTATAGGAAATGTCTTTTGTCAGAAAGCCGACACATTCGGACATGCCTTTACCACCAAAGTGACTCTGTGATTAATAGAAACGAGTGTTTAAAGACTGACTAGGAGGTGGAAATTTACACGGAACTAAAATGGGTTACGTCAACCCTTCAATCAAATAATTACCCGAAAGGCTTTATAAAAAGATTTTTAAAATGTGAAGACAAGAATGAATTTTTTTTTGATTTACAGCTTGATTCCACACTGTATTTTTGGTACAAGTATGGAATTTTCAGCATGGATATCGGTAGCCCAAATTTTGCAGGCCAACCACAGATATCAAATGTGCGTCGGCGGGGGTTCGAACTTCGGACCATGTGGATGGTCGGCGAGAGTCCTAACCACTGTACCACCGACGCTGAGATTTGGGTTAGTATTGTGAGGATTCCGCATTATAAGCAAACATCGGATGAAATAAGTAAAATTCTAAACAATCACGACATAAGAGTGTATTTTCATGTCAAGAATGCCTTAGGCTAATCACTGGAGAAAATTAATTATAAAATAGAAGAAGACAAACAACAATATTGTGTGTACCAGACCGATTGTATGCATTGTGACGCCGTATATGTAGGAGGAACTTCCAGACAAATAAATGTAAGTGTGAAAGAGTATAAGGAATGTCTGAGAGTGATTCTAAAGACCTGGGCTCATAATTGAAGAAGCTGGAAAACAGATCGGTGATTGCACTACACTAAATGGAAATGGGACACAAGATCGACCTTGATAAAACCAGGGTTCTACAGAAAAGTTTTGATTTGTGCAAGGAAAGATTGACTTCAGAAGCCGAAAAGTTTGAACAGGCGCGAAGGTGTATTGTTAGCTGATGCATGTCAAGTCCTGATTAATAAATAAAAGTGGATACGTATCACTAATTAAGCATAATTTGTCTAAATTCCCGATTGTCTTTGTCTTCATATGAAGAGGTTAACAAGTGACTTAGAATTGTTTCCGTATACACACATGCTCATACGCTATTGTACACCGCATATACATGTATACATTTATCATATTCAGTTATCTACGACCATGAAATTTTAGCCGAACGTAATCACCAAAAATCTGATGCAAAACTACACACTGTTTACAGTGTTTAACAAAAGTACATTAATAATATTAAGTCAGTGGTCAAATTTTGATCACAGTTCATGCAATATTTTGTTTATAACATTTTGACATTTTTTCATGATTCATACAATTAGACAAAGATTTTGAAGACAAGGTGTGTCCTTTATATATGCCTAACTTCGTTACTTTGATTTTGATTAATTTCCATGAAGTCATGGTGATTGATAGAATTCAATTATAAACTGTAAATTATTATGCATTGTAAATTTTCCCGTGGGTTCCGAGTGGTAAATAGGACTACACTAGTACACTTTTATTTCATCCGGTGCTTTACAGTCCTCTACAGCTGACCCAACAATTGTTGATATACTTTCATTATCTCCGAACTTAATCTTCTGCATGTAAACCTAGAACTAACAAAGATTAGGTGTTTCTCAGTCAGGTCTTACTCGTAAGTCTGATTTGTGCGCAGTGTCACTGAACTGTCTTCTCAGTGTGAATCCGATCCATCTTCACTTTCCTCTACGTATCTGTTGCTCAAAAAGTTCTGGCTTGATTTGGTGGCACAGTTTCTTGTCACTGATTCTTCTTGGCTATTTGATATTCATTAGGGAGCCAGCAAAAGTAGATGTTGATGGAAGTCTGCAGCAGGCTGCTGGAAGCAGTTGTGATGACGCACTAGTTTCAAGACACATAAAAGAAATGACTGATAACATTGGTGCTAGAAATCCGAAATTTTTGTTCATACGGAGTGCAGCGGTAAGTTTTCAAACTGATTTCAGAGTGATGGTTTTTTTTTCTTTCCGATTCTGGCTTTGATATCCTCACCCATGTCATCTGCCTGTAATTCAGACGATTATGTCTAGATAAGTAGAGGAAGTTACCTCATTCGAATTTCTCCCGTTGATAGCGATGATACTTGTTGTTATTGGTAACCGTTAGGTATCTTCATCACTTCCTTCTTCCTCTGTAATCTTTTGATGTGGTTTTGTTCTCCGAGCTGGATGGTTAGTTTGCGAAGCTTTCATCACCTTACTGGGTGACATCTTCAGCGCATACTTCAATTTGAAGTGAGCTTTTAGATTTCTCCACGAGTTTATTAATCATCTCTCCTGGTGACCTTGGACGTGATTGGTTGTTTGTGTGTGTTTTCACACCTTCTAGGTTACTTGTATTGGAACCGGTTGTTTCTTTGACTTGAACTTTGACCCTTTGTGTGTGAAGTTTCTTTCTTATCGGTTGATAAATTTTGTCTATCTCGATGTGTCCATTGATTGATGATCCACTGGAATGCCAAGCTTCTAAAAATTCTCTAGCATTCTTTTTATTTCCTTTGTCTATTATTTGAACGTTGTCCCAGTTGTCTGTGTGTAGTGAAATGAGGGAGTGTATATCATGTCTTTTGACGGCTAGCTTATGATCGTGGATACGAAGACGAAGGGGACATCCACTTTGGCCGATGTAGTGTTTTTCTCAGTTGTTACAGTTTATTTTGTAGATGATGTTGGTTTTGTCACCTTTCGCTGTTGAGTCTTTTGGTTGACATAGAATTGAGTGCAGCGACTTTGTTGGTTTGTGTACGACGTCAGTTCCTAAGGTTTGAAGAGTCTTGTAGTGATTTCTGAGATATCTTTTATATATGGTAAGGCAATTTTCTTTGTGCTTTTACGTCCAAGGTCACAGGAGAGATGATTAATAAACTCGTGGAGAAATCTAAAAGCTCACTTCAAATTGAAGTATGCGCTGAAGATTCACCCAGTAAGGTGATGAAAGCTTCGCAAACTAACCATCCAGCTCGGAGAACAAAACCACATCAAAATCATCCACCTGAGCTACAAATCTTCTCTATCATATCCTTTGTAATCACTTGAATAAGGGGTTAAAATATTTTAAAAAAGTTAACGAGAAGTTTACATAATAAGCAAAGTCAATTAACTAACGCGTTTCTAGATGACCATGTGAAAGACCAACGGCTGAGCGTACTTCTTTGGGATAAACTGCCTCGGCTTAAATTTTTTAGATCACTAAAGCTTTAAATGCATGAATCACTAGATCTAACTTCCTCTGAGAGGTTTGATCGAATCGCGCACAAAATTTTTGAATATTTTCTTGAATAAGCTGAGTAATCTCGCTTTCACAAGGTGTTCTGTTATCCAATGAAAGATACATGTGATGTAGGAACAAGACTACATTTTTAAGACTTTTGAAGAACGCTGTTCTAAGAACTTCGCAACAGCATTTTTAGCACTTTTGTACAGTACTCAATCAATCACATTGTAATTAATAATGAAATATAATAACACCTGTTTTATCATTGTAATTATAATTGATTGCTGTGAAAATTGCAGTCGACTGATATAATAAATTCTCATTATTATCATGTTAACTTCGATTTGCTTATGAGTTAAGATAACTTCTGGGAAATATGGCAAATAAATTATTATACCACTCTTTCGCTCATTCAGACGCTGTGTGTAAAAAAAGTGGAGATCATGTAATTCCTTGTAGAACAGTAGAGGACATTAATTAACTACCAGAAGTTTGAATTCCGTTTAGATTAACCATCTGTTTTAGATGAACAATGTAACCTAAAGCAGTTTGTAGATAATTACACATTTTTATTCATAAAAATTGCCTTCAGTTTATACACGTTAGTGGCTCTTGCTGTCTAGTGTGTAACATTTTAGTATTTGAGAGGATGGGCGATGGGACACAGACTCATTGAAGGAACACTATCACCCACCGAGGGTACATCTACATCGAGCTCTGACAAGTCCGACGTAGGATTAATTGCCAGTCACGAATTCCACTACTAGCCACCTCTGGCTAAGTAATATCGAGCCGAGAATCTTGCTTATACTTGATCTTGCTGTCCAGTAAATTCGATCTTACCCACTTTTCACCTCAAAACATAAAAGTTTACATTTACTTTGCTGATGATATACAGGCTCCAGACATCTATCAACATTTAACTCCGATGACTTCTCATTGAAGATCAGATGATCAGCTAGAAAGGATTAGTGACAAAGAACTGTGGGAATAAACCAATCAGGAAACTATTATCCATGAAACAACCCAGAATGATGGAAATGAAATCCTCACTTACTCGGGAGACCATCGAGTGACATGGCATGCTGAGCCATTACTCGAATGTGATCCAGATTGGAGATGGAGAGCTGTGTGTCGATCCATGCGTGAAATGTAAGAGATCATGGAAGAAGAGATGACAGCCATAGTCAATTATGAAGCCAGCCAAAGATGACTTCAGAGAACAGGATGAAGAGCGGTGTGTTGTTGAAGTCCTTTTTACACTCGGAACCAAAGAGAATAATACGTTCTGTGATGCAGGCCAAGTAAAATAATAAGTCGCGTTATCCTAGAGAGAATAAAAGACATAACGGATGCAGAACTTCGAGCGCCAGAACAACCTGGATTGAAGGAAAGCAAATCATGTGCTTATCAAATTGCAACTCTACTCATCACCATCGAACAGCACATAGAATGGCAGTCAAGCATCTCATTCAAACTCGTTCAGCAGCCATGTGACAGTCCACAGACCAAATAGTGATTCATAACAGAAGACTCAGTCAAGCCTTTAAAGTGAAGACTGGAGTAATACAAGACTGCCTATTATCACCCATGATGTTTTTCTTGATTGTATTGGACTGGATTATGCAGAACACCGTTCCTGGGAAGCGAGAAGTCAGAAAAAGATTGGGTCGATAAGAAGACCCTAGAAGATCTCGATTTCGTGGATGATTTATGTCTAATGTCACACAAACGGAAAGACTTGTAGGTGACAGGCATCAAGTTGATGGAAGAAGCAACAAATGAAGGACTTCAAGTGAACCCAGAATAGATGGAGTTAATAAAGATAACCAACCAGCCGATAACAAAAACAGACACCAGCTACAATCAACGGATGCAATTTGAGAGACTCCACTTCCTTCGCTTATCTATGCAACATCGCTTCAACCAAAGACAGAATCGCTGATGATGTCACAGCCAGAATAGCAAGGGTATGACAGACATTGTTCAATCTGAAATTGGTTCTCAATTTTCCTGAACTCAGCGTAAAAAAACAAATTGGGATTTTCAACACCAACGTTAAGCCAGTTAGTTCTCCTTTATGGTTAGAGATTTGGCTCATACATCACAAAAAGCATTCGCAGCAAGCCACTGCAGATGGAATCCAGTGCCTATCACCATCAACGGGAGGGATTTGAAAGAGGTTACATCATTCAGCTATCTAGTGAGCATTGTCTCAACTACAGAAAGTCGGAACGGACGAGGATGTCAAATCGAGTGAGAATCCGGAAGGCGAGAAACACATTATTCATCAATCTGAAATCAATCTGGAAATCTTCGTCACTCAGCCAGCATCAACAACAAAATTCGGTATGATTTTCAATACAAACGTCGAGTCAGTCAGCTCTTCTATACGAATCATAAACTTGGTGGACGGGTCACAAAGAATATTTCCAACAGGCTATTGCAGACCAGACCTTTATCCACAACTAACTGTCTTCGCTTTTCGCTATACTGAAGATCAGATGGCCGGGACGGAAAGAATCACCAACTATGGGAAGCTATGGGAACAAGCAAAGCAAGAACCAATCGCCAGCCAACAAATATGCAGGAGAAAGTGGAGATGGATTGGACACTCGCTCGCTGAGGAGGCCGCCGCTGGGTGACTTCGCGCGCGCCAGGCCATCGCTTGAGTGTAACCCGAAAGGGAATGAGTGGAACATCAGTGCAAGGGTGAGTGACATGAAGGAGATCGCGTGAAGAGGAGCTGAAAGAGTTTGGACTTACATGGATGCAGGTGAAAAGCACAGCGAAAGACAGAAGTGAGTAGAGACGTGCAGTTAAAGCCCTATATTCCACTAGGAACCCAAGGGAACAATAACAATAATAATACTGCAGATGGAGGACCAGAAACACTTATCATGGAGAAACTATTTGAAAGAACCAATCAGGGACAGGTAGCTCGATATATATTCCGAAGAAATTTAAGATGGATCGGATACACTCTGAGGAGAACTTCAAATTACATCTCATATTAGGCCCACCTTTGCGAGAGGGAACTGGAATCGAAAAGGGATATATGGGCGTTAGTTTAAGGGCGCGATAATATTTTTTATTCATTCATAAGCGAGCTTAGGAGAATCAGGAAGAAATAGAAATGTTCTCCTGAAGTTGTATTTTCCACATGGAACCAAAAGGAATAATCACTGCATTGAATAATACACAGTTATTTAACTTTGATGATATCAGAACCCCACTTGTTCTCAATTAATCATTCAACAGACACCCAGCCAACACTACACCTCATTAAGTATGATTATAGACAGACCAAGTTGGAATTTAGAGAAAAACAAAGCAACACCGAAAATTAAGGAAAAAATTACTTCGTTTCTTGCGCAAAAACACTCTGTTAATTATTCTACATGAAATAATAATCTATGTTTTGATTACAACATGAAATACAATTCCACAGTGTGTGTGTAGAGAGAGAGAGAGAGATGTTAAACCGTGTTACTGAGATCCAAAATAGTAAAAATCCAGCAACAACAAAAAAATTTAGGTGAAACATCTGCGTGTTGACGTCAAATTTATGAGGAATTAGAGGAAAGCAAAAGTAGGAGTCCATATATACATACATGTGGATATATGCGTGTTTATTCGTGTTCAGTATTGAGTTGTCTTGTAATTAGCAGGATTATTGGTGTGATTAGACAGGGTATAAGAAATACAGACAGCGAGGTAGAGAGAGACAGAGAGAGATAGCGAGAAATTTAACAAAAGAAATCTAACCAAGTCTTTTGTTAATATCAGTGAAGAAAATGTTTTCGTGACTAGATAGATAGACTAAAAGTGTTAAATCTTTTCTGTCTTTCGTGACAATTAACAACTTTTCCATCATAGATACATTTGTAGATATTGTGAATATATATTTTAAAAATTCCGAAAATCTCCGTTGGTGCTAAATGTTAAGAAAAAAAACAGCATTTAAGATTTAAATCAATGATAATTGGCTGTGGATATCTGTATATAAGAACGCCTTATATGGAACGGACAGTTTAATCATCTTCAGTGTTCGAATGTCGATCGTAGGTTTATACTGACGAGGAGCCCAAGAATAGGACGAAGCAGGTGACCAATATTCCCATATGATTTTCCAATAAATCTCTAATTGATGTCGAATCATGATCAAAATTGTAACCAATCAAATCTCTGTAAATCCCATTAATACAATCCCCACAAATCTCATAATCTCAATAAAATGAAACTTATTAACTCCATGTGCGAGAATTTATCCACCCATCTACTTAGACTTATGATCAAAAAAGCGAAGAATCCAGCGATTGAAATTCTCTTTTCGATGACTCCATTTTCATAGCTGTACAATCGTATATATATATGAATGACAACAGACAATAATGAATACAGAGATTGATAAGGTAGTTAAAAAGGTTTTGCACCTAAACTAAGAATTTTGGGTGACACTGCAAGTGAAATACTTAAAGATCGTCTGACCAGATTACTAAGAAAAACGTTCTTTGCTGCCATTTTACGAATAACCTACTCTAGCCGTCCACTGGTGCACCTTAATGTCAAGGAAATGTTACCTTGATTATCTAATTCCATGTGTATTTATATGTTCCCCTGCTCTTGCGGACCTAGGTGCGTCGGACGCTTGTCGAGAAAAATAATCCACTCACGTTCGAGAGCACCTCCCAGTTTGGATGAGCAAAGGAGAACGTAGAGGTATTAATTTATCGATATTGGAACATATTTCGGATAATGATGACGCAGCATCTGACATATCGTTTGATATAGTCTACAAAGTCCGACAAAAGTTGCTGAAAGGGACACAAGTGGATTTGCTTTGGATAACAGAGGTTTTGGCAATACATAATATAAAGCCAGAACTTTGTGTACAAAAACAACTTGTACGATATCTATCGTTACCCCACGGTCTGACTTCAAGAACTTATTTTATCCTTCTTGCTTCCACGTTCCATTTTTGTTTAATTTCATTTCACTTTGTGTTATCATATTCTAACATTTTATCTAGTCTACTACTTTGACAACATTTCATTCATCTTATGTCATCTCCATGAGATTATATTCACATGTTCACATTTCCGAATGTACTTTATTTTCCGATCATGTATTTCACATATGTCGTCCATTGAACTTTAGGTTGACTTCTTTCTATTTAGTTATTGATATGTATCCACATATATATATGTGTGTGCATGTTGGTCTCTCTTTCTATTTGCTCGCTTAGTCTGTGACCATTTCACTGGTATGAACTTGTCTCCTTTATCAACGTATATTCCCTTATATTATATATAATATGAGTGTTTGTTGACAGTCCGTTGCTTGGTGACATATATCCATATATGTTTGTTGACATGTCTGCTATATTCGCTATGTATAATTGGATCGACACTCCATTATAATTAGCCATTCATGTTAAGACTGTCTAATGATTTTTCCCACGCTTTGTCTCGAACATTTATGTATATTCGCATTCACAGTTTGTGTGAACTACTTTACTTACTTACCACTTTGGTGTGAGACCATTTTATTTTCGTCTCCTTGTGTTTGGACAATAGAAGTATCATCGCAAACCTAGTGGTCTTCTGATTCCCGCCTTCTCGCGTCAGGACTATTAGTTTCTCGACCAGACCATAACAATAACTTAGCGACGAGTACATAACAGTTATTCACTCATATATCTAGTCAGTTGTGACTCATAATCATGTACACCAATATTATTATCGCCCTTTAGTATTTCTACATCCAGATGACGAGTACTAAATAGGGTGGAATGTGCATCCTGGATTGCACTGCTGCTATTCACCATCCACCGATTAATTTCTACTCACTGTCAAACTTTAATACCCACACAAAACTGGTTGTTATTTTCTGTTGTAATGCGTATATATATATATATTTGATTTTAGCTTGATTCCACACCGTATTTTTATTAGAAGTTTGGAATTTTCAGCATGTAATATCGGTAGCCCAAATTTCACAGGTCGACCATTGATACCAGGTGTCTGTCGGCAGGGGATTGCACCCCAGACCATGCGCATGGTCGGCAAGAGTCCTAACTACTGTGCCACCGACGCATAAATATGTATATATATATATATATATATTTGAAATCGTCGAAAAGAGAAGTTTCGTTACTTAATTTTTTGTTTTCATGTTTCAATGGGGATTAAACAATTAAGTGTATGATTTCAGTAAATTGTCGTTTTTATTCAATGGAACTTGCTTTTTCTTAGAAAACAAGAAGTAGTTCACGTAACGCATTCTCTTTGAAAATATTATGAATAGTAATTTCTTGAGATATGTGTCTATTTTTTCACCTGCACCAGATGGTTTACATAAGATGTTTTTAGCCTAACTCCTGACAGTTTTGCTATCATCACATCTGCTCATGCAAGAGTATGTTACATTGGTTTGCACCAAGTGAGACAAGATTTAAAAGTATCTACAACTGTTGCATTTATATTTATTATGGCGAACCAACAGCAACAACAACAACAGACAACAATCAGCCAGCCAGCATAAATGGGAGGAACCTGAAAGAAACAACCTCCTTTAACTACCTACCTACCTGGGAAGCATCGTTTCAACTACAGGCGGACGGAGCTGATGAGGATATCAAAGGCAGAATCAGAAAAGCAAGACAAGCTTTCATTACTCTCAAGTCTGTGCAGAGAAGGTCAACAGCAATCAGCATCAAAAATAACATACGGATTTTCAACTCCAATGTGAAGTCAGTGCTACTATACGGATCAGAGATTTGGCGCGTCATGAAGAGCATCTCAAACAAACTTCAGACCTTCATTAACAGTTGTCTTCACTCAATACTTCGCTCACGATCAGATGGCCGGTCAGAAAAGATCAGCAACAGGGACCTCTGGGGATGAGCGAACCAACCAGGAACCGATTGTGAAACAAATAGGCAGGAAGAAATGGAGGTAGATTGGCCATACTCTGAGGAAACCATCAAGTGACATCACTAGACAAGCATTGCTAGAGTGGAACCCGAAAGGGAAGCGGCGAGTCAGTCGTGAGTGCAAGGGTGACTTGGAGGAGGTTATGTGAAGAGGAGATGAAAGCGTGTGGGCAGACGTGGAGCGAGGAGAAAACTCCAGCAGATGACCGAACGCCATGGAGACGCGCGGCTGAAGCCCTATGTTCCTCTAGAAATTAAAGGAGATAATAATAATGGCGAATTGCAGTGGAAATTAACAAATATAAGTGTAGTTTATCAGGTTATTGAAGGCTGTTAGACGAAAACCCATGACTTAGGTGTAGTGTTCATTGACATTGGTCAGTGAGGTGTATCTACGTACTCGAAGGAGTGAGTTCAAGACTTGCTGATGTGATTTTTTCCACCCACCTTCCATCATTTCAAAAAGTATACTCCAATGACAAATCTCCTAGATTAACTACCATATTCGGTATGGTGAGTGGAAGAATTCAGTTACCATCTTTACTAAGAATGAACATGAACGATGTTTGAAAGTTGAAAGGATGTTATGTTTTAATTCGAGATATATTTTGTCATTCGTCTACTCACAAAAATGATGAGTAGTTTATGCTATGGAATAAATCGCCTTCTTTTTGTTTCTTATTGATGGTAATACCTAAAAAGATGATATAGCAGTAGGTTCTCCTCTAGGACCTTTGTTGGACAGAGGTCTTATTGTCAGAATAGAAAACAATTTCCTTTCACCAACTGTTAACCAGCTCCATCCCTACAAAAGATACACTGATGATGCTTTCTTGTTTGCGATGAGAATTTAGATCACAGATACCCACTGCAAACCTTCAGTAATGCATACCGAAACATCGACTTCACTCTAGAAGTTGAATGTAACGCAATGTTCTATTTCCTCGATATCCTGCTGAGAAGAAATGCTGATGATTCGCTGTGAAGATCCATCTACAAAAAGCCAATATAGAATGGACAGTCTGTCAAGTTTTGAAGTTGTGTTCCTCTAAGCAGAAAGAGAAAATTCACGTATAGTCTTTCCTCGAGGATCCAAGAAATATGTCCTGAGGAATCATTGGTGGAAAATGGTTTGCCAGCCACATTCACACACACACACACCATTCTAAATCCAAAGAAAACTCCTGATGAATAGGTCCAGTTTACCACCCCCCTTCCTGAAAGGATTCTGATGATTAATATCGAGTTTAAAAATGATAATTAAGCAGAACCTCTCTGTAGAAGGCTTTCCAAATATCTCAGCAAAGTATAAGTCGCTACCCCGCTGCCTACATGTGACATTTTCCCACGAGAAACTTTTCAACCAGCAAATGAAATAAAAGCTGTCACTTACATTGGGCCTCCACTGCAATTTACATATACCAGTTCACTTGCTGCTTACTGTGGAGCTGAGTACATTGGCTGTTGGTAAGTTTTCTTATCTGAACTTACTGCTTATCTTGTTATAACTACATTTTTAATCCCTAATTGTATCAAAAGGTCACTTTTCTCAATAATATGACCATCTTGTTGTTTTTTCTCTGATCTTCCCCTTTATCATCACATGTTAATCCTCATCGGTAATTTTATTAATCTGACCTTTGACCGGAAATACAGTTGTGGAACTTTGTCACTCATTTTCTATAAATATACACGAATGCACAGCTATCTAGTCGATGACTTCATCGAAAAGAAGATTTTCTTTGCTGTGCCTTGATTTTATGCTGGTTTAGGTAGTGAGCACAATTAGTGTAGACAGATAAATGCCCTTGACTAGATAACCGTAACATCTTCAATGAAGGAGCTGTGCAACCACACGATTCAAATTACAGGCTAGTAGACTACCAGCAAACTGATCTAGGTATTGAAGCTGTACCAGCTATGTTGATTTACTTAATTTCAACTGCATAACGGATTCAATCCGCTTGAAGCACGTGTATAGAGTTTAAATCAACTCTCAATGGAAACTGAAGTTTTCGCAAAATCTCCTTTGGATCTATATTATTATTATTATTATTGTTATTATTGAAACATTTATTTCCGGTATTAAAATGAAAATAGGTGACAACTGTGAAAAAAGCAGAAGTATTTAATGGATTCATCAATTTCATTAGAACGACTCATCAGCTGAATACTTTTCCACAAACGTTGATGTTTATACAATTCCATTTTAATATAAGAATAGAAGTTGTCCACTGTGTTAGAGTATAGTTCACATTTGAATCGGAAAATGAACAAGGAGTATTAGACATGATGTTAGATTGTAAAATAAAACGAATAGAAGAAGGCAAACTGCACAATAAAGTTTATAAAAAAACCATCTCATTCTGCTAATAGATAGTTAAACTTAAATTCATCTCACCCGTTGTCTGTAAGGGCTGGCTTAGTTAAGTGACTAACAAACTGAGCAACAGGACTAATGTTCAAATGAAACAGATAAAAGAAGCGTTGATATCAAATAACTATCCTATGAAATTCATTAGACACATCAGAAGCAAAGTGAAAATAATAGGGAAACCAATAATAATAATTTACTTTATTCCAAAAACAGTACTTGTGATACAGAATGGAATTTTCAGCATTAATCACAATATTGCATCTAATTTCCTCAAATTATAAATAAAATTAATCACACAGAAAATTTTCCACATTTACAATAGAGGTAGTGTCAAAAACATGCAGCATATAAAATGGAAATAGCAATAATAATGATAACAGCTAGGGTAATAATAATAAGAATACAAGTGAAAATTGCCGTTGGCTTGTGTCACACAGTATTGGCAATGTGGTATAGAAATCCTAACATGTTTAAAAATATTGAATATAATGTTCTCTTTACATGATATGGTGAGGGGAAAA
This sequence comes from Trichobilharzia regenti, assembly GCA_944472135.2. Lineage (NCBI taxonomy): Eukaryota > Metazoa > Platyhelminthes > Trematoda > Strigeidida > Schistosomatidae > Trichobilharzia > Trichobilharzia regenti. The sequence continues at coordinate 1,216,794 of OX235262.1, read as the reverse complement.
ACAAAGATTACAGCCGTCATGGAGATAAGTTGGTGTTTGCAATTATGAGAGTAAAACAGAGAAGTAACAGGACCATAAATATAATAGAAGTAATAAAAGTAAAACTTGAAGGTATATAAGGATGGATGGAGGAAATTGTTTATTTACTAGATGAAAAAAGGTTAGTTAATTCTTGCCTGACACTATTTTCATCACATAAAATACGTGCCAAGTATGGTATCATAGAATTCTTATACTTAGACGTGCGAGCATACAGTTTTCTGAAGTTACTCCTTGTTCTACCTGAGGAGATGCAAGGTGAAAGCTGAGGGTAAAGCGGATGCTCCAAGTCAGACAAAATCCCTTTAGCAAATTTATTGCACGAAGTCAAGTGCCTATCGACAACGACGTTAACTATGTGGTCCACTGGGACACCACTCACCCTACTGACAGTCTTCAGTATTCTACGAATTGTGACATAGTCCTTTTTAAGCAAACCAGGAAAGAATAAGGGTGAGCAATAAAGAAGAATAGGTAGGATGCAAGAGTTTACAAACTGTAAGATGAGGGGTTGAGTTATACCCGAGTGTCTTAACTTCTTAATGTAAAATGTCAGGCGGAATATTTTACTGGAGATTGCTAAGACATGGGAAGACCAGGAGAGATCAGAAGAGAGAATGAGTCCAAGATACTTAATTTCTGATTTGATTCCTATATCATTGTCGTCAATTTTACAACTGTCATGAGAATCGATGACTTCTTTTAACTGTCGTTTACATCTTAAGCTGAAATCAACAGTTTGACACTTAGAAGGATTCAGTTTAAGACCGTTAGACTCAGACCATTTGCTGACTTCCGATAGAAAGCTATTTATTTTAGTACAATCTAGCTGGGAGTTAACAGCCATTGAAACCGTTAAATCATCAGCGTACTTCACAAAGTTTATTTCATCAGAGTGAGGCAAGTCATGCAAGAAGAAAGAAAAAAGAAAAGGAGAAAGAACAGCGCCTTGAGGGACACCAGCTTCAGTAGGCAATGAAGTGGAAGACTTCCCTTTATATACGGTGTACTGCTTTCTATCTGAGAAATAGGAATGCAACCAGTTAACAGCCCAACATTCTGTTTGACTAGCAGCAAGTTTATTTAATAAGATGTCCCTAGGGACCGAGTCGAAAGCAGATGTATAGTCTAGGAAGGCAACACGAACAAATTTAGCCCCCTTGTCTAGACTGGAAGCAATGTTATGATATAAGACGGCAGCTGCATCTAAAGTGCTTCTACTGTGCTTATAGGCAAATTGTTTAGGGTCATTAAAGGATTTAAGCGAAGGTTCAAGACTAAGTAAAAGTAATTTCTCCATAGTTTTCAAAAAAGGAGAGGTAATAGCAATGGGTCTAAATTTGACACATGCTCCAGTGGATGATTTAGGTATGGGTACAACTTTAATGTCCTTCCAAACGGCAGGCACAATATTATCGGAAAAAGATTTGTTAAATAGATCAGTAAGAGGGTGACACAGAATATCAGAACATTTTTTAAAAATAATACTAGGTACATAATCGGGACCTAAGCTCTGGGAAGGGTTTAGAGACTTGAGGCACTTTTGAGCATAAATGAGGTAGAATATATGGCACCTACAATAAACGTAGGAGACATCTGAGACCCTATGTAGGACTCTCAATAAAGCGGGAAATTGAGTAGCATTTAGGCCAACAAACTCACTCAGGTAGGAAAAGCTCTGTCAGTTGACCCAGTTAGACAAAATAGTATAATTTACAAAATACCCTGCAATGACTGTGAGTTAAATCAGTTACATAGGTCAGTCAGATCAGTAGACTGAGGGTAGTCAGATTTTCAGAACATGAGAATTTAGCTAAGGTTATTAGAATGACTGATCCTACTCACGAAGATCAGTAATTTAGAAATGAATTCAGGAATTGGACTACATGCCTTAACACACAACCACACAATAAGGTGGGAGAGGTTTAAATTCTAAGAAGTAATATAGGTAAGTGGAGAAATAGGTCGATTACTGAATCCTTGTTCATCTAGTCTACACCCAGCACGTGTAATAGGAATGACTCACCACGCTGATACCAGAGAAACGGAAAATATTATCAACTACCAATCAAGTCAATGATGACAAATAATGGAATTATATAAAGTTAGTCAGAAAGGTGTATGAGCATCTCGATATGATAATGAGGGGTAATAAATTGTGCTCTAAATGGTTTCATCAGTAAGTATTACTGTAAAATACTGTATGAAACTTTATCAAAATAAATTGTACCCATGATGGAATTCCACTTTAAGGTTGAATGCATACAAACAAATGAACACTGTGATAACAAAGAAGGATCTATTTCAACAATTATGTGATCTAGAAAGGGGTAGTGATAATCTGTTAACCTCATTATTTGAGTGAATAATATTCATCAAAGTAGTGAAAATTAACTTATCTATATACTGGAGTTATTGTGATAGTAGTACTACAATTATAAATGCAATTAGATATGATGATATTAATGCCGAAATATAGGGAGACTTCGTAAAACATACCGATCAATCAATCTGACCTATGTGAACCATAAAGAACTAAATCACAAGATTTTAACATGTCTGATCTAAACACATTTGGTAATTTAAACACTTCTATTCAAATATGGTTTTCCATTTGTACATATAACAAAACTAACACTCTCAGATATCAATATAGAAAAATATCCCCATTTAGACATTTAAAAAGTGCGTCGGTGGCACAGCGGTTAGGACGCTTGCCGACTATGCACATGGTCCGGGGTTCGATAACCGGCCGGCGCACTCCTTTACCTCGCTAAGCCAGTAGTGAGACTGGTACAGAGAAAAGGTTGGGCATGAGGTTAGCAACCCCATCCCGTAAAATTTAACACTGCTACAGAAACTTCAAGTCTCTAACTTGGAGCCCCATGTTCCACTGGGAACGTGAAGGAATAAAAAAAGACATTTAGAAAACAGAAAGATTGAGCGAAGAAATATTTATTTTTCAATTAGATCCGCATCTCTGGCGCTCTACTCTAATTTACACCGATAGCATTTTTATTGCAATACACAGCAATTTACTGATCAAATGGCACTGATATGTTTGTTAACAATAATTAGTCAGTATCAAAATGTCACTGGGGGTGATAATTAACGAAGAAAATGTGCGTCGGTGGCACAGTGGTTAGGACACTCATCGACCATGCACATGGTCCGGGGTTCGAGCCCTCACCGACGCACACTTGATATCTATGGTCGGCCTACGAATTTTGGGCTACCGATATCCACGCTGAAAACTCCATACTTGTACCAAAAATACAGTGTGGAATCAAGCTGTAATCAAAAATTAAAAAAAAATAATAAAAATATATATAATTAAAAGGTGGAAATGGTTACAACAAGCGGGTTGCATAATGCATAATTTTGGAAAAATGAAGAGTAATTAGGGAATAAGCGTGTGCACAGTTTGATTACGTAACAGATTGTTAAAAAAAGTAAAACAATTTGGACAATGATAATTTGTAACTAAGGTTGAAGTGGTCATAAGAATAAAATAATTAAGACAATTATAATTTTTATAATTTTTAAAGGTTTAGGGGAAGGGGGCGAAGTAGTCCGATTTATACAATCATGTAACGATGGCCAAGGTAAGGAAAGTGGCTGTACAAATTTTTTCTCAACACACAGGTTTGGATTCTTCAGGTGGATTCCTATACCTCCCTTCATCTGTATGTAGAAGACCAACTCGTAAAGCAAAATTAAGATTAGTAGGAATGCGATAAATAATTTTTTAATGCAGTATTAATGTCAACCTTATAATCACTATCTACAAGGCGTGCTACAATAGAGCTACGAATAGATCTTGTTTGTCCCTTGCTTAACGATGCTGAATGATGTTCGGATATACGATGATGAACCTGCGTAATTGTTCGGCCGATGTAGATGGCTCCGCAGCTACAGTCAAACTGGTAGACACACATAGAGGAGGCAAATTTAGGTAGTTTATCCTTATTTCTCGAACTTAGAATAGAGGTGGTTGTGAAGAAACAACGTACCTGTGCTGCATAATAAGCTCTTTGAACTGCACTTTTCAGGAGCTGTGTTATTATTTCACTGAAATTGTCCCCGTGGAACTGCAGTTTTATGAACAATTGTTTTTTTTGGAACTATTGCCATAGTGACTGTTCTAGGTGATGAAATCATAGTTTTCTCAATCAAATTATCTGGATAGCCATTTTACTAAGTAATTCCCTAATAATCTCCTCATTGAAGCAGTCGTCTGAACAGATTCGCCTAGCTATATGAACCAGACACTTTACCAGGTTACATTTATTTTTCAAAGGTACAAAACTCTCAGATATGGTAAAAATAATGGATATAAGACTGTGAAGTGAAGGGGGAGGGGGACGAAACAGCCCAACATTCTGTTTGACTAGCAGCAAGTTTATTTAATAAGATGTCCCTAGGGACCGAGTCGAAAGCAGATGTATAGTCTAGGAAGGCAACACGAACAAATTTAGCCCCCTTGTCTAGACTGGAAGCAATGTTATGATATAAGACGGCAGCTGCATCTTAAGTGCTTCTACTGTGCTTATAGGCAAATTGTTTAGGGTCATTAAAGGATTTAAGCGAAGGTGCATGACTAAGTAAAAGTAATTTCTCCATAGTTTTCAAAAAAGGAGAGGTGATAGCAATGGGTCTAAATTTGACACATGCTCCAGTGGATGATTTAGGTATGGGTACCACATTAATGTCCTTCCAAACGGCAGGCACAATATTATCGGAAAAAGATTTGTTAAATAGATCAGTAAGAGGGTGACACAGAATATCAGAACATTTTTTAAAAATAATACTAGGTACATAATCGGGACCTAAGCTCTGGGAAGGGTTTAGAGACTTGAGGCACTTTTGAACATCATTTGTGTTAAAACCTGGAAAGGGGCTATTATTAACTCAAGTGATGCTAGGAAGCAAGGCATTTGAGGGAGAGTAAATAAAAGATTTGTTAAGAGTACATACATCAAAAGAATATGGAATATTGTTTATATGCTTACCACCAGTGATTTCTTAAATAGTTTCCACATATAAGAAGAACTTTTGCAGGATATGAATTTCTGGTTATATATTACATTCAACCTCTGCATTTCAGACTTAATTAAGAAGTTAGTTCTTTTTACACCAATTTTATCTTTGATTTTATATAGTTTTTCCTTCTCTCTACGAAGCTTTTTAAGTTGAGGTGAGGAGAAACGATCAAATTTGACGAATAGTGTTTCTTTTGGACAGCAGATTTCAAAACAGAATTTCAGATAGGATGTTATATTAGAGATATTGTCATTAAGTGAATCAACATTAAATACATTAAATGCTATCTGTGAAGATTTACGTTAACTGCTATTGTCTCCATTTGTGTGTACATGGATCCGACTTCTTTAATTTCAAGTGCATAGGCGTCGTCCAAACCACGATTATCATTCGCAAAACTTAAATATCGTATATTTGTTCAAAGTGGTACTTATTTGTTATCTTAATGCCCATGTGCTTGTATGTATTTAGCCTTTGAAAGGCAGGCTCACTGGCGACTGACTCTATTCAGGTACGTAGTTAACTGGTATCCAGTGGGAAGTTGTGACCAGTAGGGTGCAGCGGGTCGGGTGTGAGGACAAATAATCGCCAAACACATTGGCTAGCTATTTCGTGAATTGGCAGAAGTTAGAATTCAAGGACCATTGGAACGGGTCCCAGTGGCTCAGTGGTTACGAGCTCGCCTTGTAACCAAAGGTCCTGGGTTCGAATCCCGGTGGGTGCGTACTGCTGAAGAGTTCCAAACTAGGACGAAATAGCTGTCCAGTACTCCTAGGTTTTCCAGTGGTTCTCTGACTAATGTCAGCTCATGATGAAATCCTGTAACCAATCAACCAAATCCCTACAAACCAATACTTGAATACCACTGGAAATGTATAAATAATAATGTTTGTAGAGGAGTATTCAGATGACGAGTTCTTTTACCGAAATTGATGAAATAATTAAATGCTTCTGCTGTTTTCACGGTTGTTGCTTGTTTTAAATTGTTATTATCATCATTGTTAGTAGAAACTAGACGTAAATTACTTTAGGATTGGTGTGCATATAAAAACCTTACTGCTAAAGAATAGCCATGGTGCAAAGTTTATGGGTTTGTCATTTTCTAACCCAAATTCGCCTTAACCAGTAGGTGGTATACTTTTCTTGATGACCGTCTGATGAAAGCAGTTTACTGCTGAACGCTTAGATCCCCCAGATTAGTGAAGGTGCAACTGCTTTATATCTTTTTGTCACAGCACCAACTCCTAGAATATTTTTTTTAGAGACTGTAACTCATTCAGTCACTTTCATTTGCCACTCTAGACTTTAAACGAGTATGGCGTAAAGCCAATTTTGTGCCATGAGTCTTTTACACATTTTGATTAACTAATCTGTTAGTTTATCCATGTTAGCATTCAAAATTACAATTAGAATTCAATTAACTGTGTTACCTGGAAAAAAATAGTAAAATTTATTATAAGTTTGTGTGAAGACTTCTCAACTTTTGATGAAACATGAGAAGACAACAGATGATATCATATTACGATAAAATGTTAATTTAAGTTTCCCTTACGATCAGTAGAATTACTAGCAATTAAACAAAAATCGTGTGTGAATATAGCCACAACAAGTTAATGCAGAATAGAATGGTACCATCATTTGTTTCATTGCCTTCTCATCAAGTGTGTACAGCGAATGTTGCATTAAGTCAGTTGACAGAAGTCTCCATACTTAATAAACAGTGCTATAAGACGATGAGTTACTAATGCATTGAGTAACAATATGTTGGGTTCAACTCAAATCATCGAGACAAAAGACAAGCCAAATTACACTGCATCAATGCGGAGAGAGATCAAAGCTAAATAAAGAATGAAGACATACAGTTACACAAGGGCAAGGAAAGACTGATAACAGTTTCTTGCTGAACACATACACACACACACACTTTAATCAAGTTTCAGACGTTTGATAAAGTTTGCTTCGGTTGACATACTCGTTTGTAGCCCAGTTTATCAGCAAAATAGCTATCTATCACATAGATCACCTCGATCTGGCTGATTGTCAAGCACTGATGACTGGCTGATATGCGCGGTATATAACTAATCATCCTAACCAATCACTAGGATGTCTTTGGCGTTGACCTGATATCCGACTATGAATGTGTGTCCACACGTATATCCCACTGTATTTACCAATTTGAATATACGTGTGGACACACATTCATAGGGAGGACTCATCGATCTCTGCAAGTAAGGGCTGGCTTCACAGCATATTCCAAAATGGCTCCAGAAACAAATGGAATCTTCAAAAACCATTAATGGTGAGAACAGGAGATCTAGCTCCTCTATTGCAAAAACATATCATAGAGACAGGACATAAAATTGGCGTTAACAGATCTTTTAAACCTATCTATAAAACGTGTTTGCAGGAGGGCGTATCCTGAAGTTTGTGGAAGGCCTAGCTAGCAATTAAGAAGTTTAAACCACCTTTATGTGGTCAAAAGAACAATTCGTCATCACATTTTGTTTTGATACCAGCCATAGCAGATGTACTATTACCTCTGCTATTTGGTTTAGTGGTCTTCATTGTTGTTTTGACCTTGAATATGTCCTTTTAACTTGACCTAACTTGTCTATTTTCTCACCTCTTACCTTTTTATTAATTTCATATATACACATTCCTATGACAAGTCCGTGTGTGATCAGATTGTTCGACATGTGTTGTGCACGCAAATACACATTACATGATTCAGACAAATTACGTCTTCTTATTGCTTTATAATTACTTTATTCCAGACGATAATAATTGTAACTGAAGTGAATGGAATTTCCAGCGTTTTTACACAAAATGCAATAGTTTAGTTCCTTTTATAAACATGTAGATACATAAAATTGGTGATAATGATAAAACCACAAGAAACTGATGGTTGGCAGGAAGATTATGGAGTATAAAAATAAAATACTGTTTCACTGTGTAACACATCTAATAAACAAACTAATATGGATTTAATTGGTCGATGGTACCTAACAGTGGAATCCAGGATGCGCATTTCGTCCTATTTGGGACTTGTGATCAGTTGGATGTACCTGCATTTCTCAGTGAGTGATGATGTTCCCACCGAGGCTCGAACCCAGTGCCCATAGTTTCAAACGCCAAAGCGTTATCCACTAGACCACTTGGGCCACGAGAGCCGCCTCTTGTGCAACGGGTCATATTAATTATTGAATTGAATTTTCGATTTTCCCGTCGATTGATTAGATCGAAGTGCTCGGTCTCAGGTTGACATTTGCAGACGGTCCGACGATGTCTGGTCATTTGACTTTTAAAACTATGGGTACTGGGTTCGAGCCTTGGTGGGAACATCATCACTCACTGAGAAATGTAGGTTTATTCAGCTGACGAGTCTCAAATAGGAAGAAATGCGCATCCTGGATTTATTTCTTTCTTTTATTTTTGATTACAGCTTGATTTTACATTGTATTTTCGGTACAAGTATGGAATTTTCAGCATGGATATCGGTAGCCCAAATTTTGCAGGCCGACCATAGATATTGGGTGTGCGTCGGCAGGGGATCGAACTTCGAACCATGTGCATGGTCGGCGAGAGTCCCAACCACTGTGCCACCAACGCACTGCTAGTCACCAGCCACCAATTAAATAATAACCAAATGCCCAGACATCTTCGAAGCATCTGCACAAGAAGCCGACATGTCAACCTGGGACCAAGCACTTCGGTCCAATCAATCGAGCGGAAATCTCAAATTCAATGAAACTAATTTGGATTTGTGGAGTATAAATGGGTAATATCATAGATAATGCATGTATTAATAGTAATAATAATCTTTGCTTATACTTTGCAGTTCAGTTACTGGCTTCTTAAAAATCTTATAACTTCTCTTCAGATATTTGATTCTCTTCACACAAAACCCATGTTAAATATGGTATGGGTACAAGTATAAGTTCTTATAAAATTTCCTCTGGTTTAACCTGAAGTTAGACAACGAGAAAGTTGCGAATAATAAGAATGTTCAGTATTGATTGGACAAGATAATTTTAGCTAACTGATCGCAAGAATTTAAATGCGCCTATCAACAACAGTGCCAGTCAGCTGCGCCAAAGACACACCACCGCCTAAAATGTTCTACTTAATATAATGTAGCCTTCTTTGAGGAGTCCAAGGAAGAATAAAGGTGAACAGTAGAGAAGAATGGGCAGAATATATGAATTGATAAAGCGTAAGAGAAAATATTGAGTTATATCAGCAGTCTCAACTTCTTAATGTAATAAGTTGAACGACACATTTTCCTAGAAATCTACAAGATATGAGGCGAACTACAGAGATTCGAAGAGAAACTAATTCCTATATAAGAGCTATTCCACTAACTTCCTATTCAAATGCCATCAATATTAGAGGAATCGTGGGACTAAATCAGTCAGTCCATGCAAGTCTTTTTCCCATTTGACAATAAAACTAACAATATGACATCCAGAGAAATTTAGTTTAAGACCATCTCGAATGGCAGAAATTGTCAGATACCACTCAGTCAAAGATTTTTAAAGATGGAAAGCGTACACATTTCCTAAAAATCACTATGTGGTTCAATAATCTAAAGTACAAGGCAGTGGTCCTGCAAGCGAAAGGTTCTGGGTTTGAGTTTCAGTGAAAAGATCAACAGTCATCTTTTGAAGGTTCATGTAAATCCTTCTGATGAGACATAAGCAGGAGGATTCCACTGCTAGCCACCGTCAGTCAGATAAGAGAGTATATTTAAGGTAGTAAGTTCCTATTAGATGGTTGGAAGCAATCAACAGGAAGGCCTACCTGACCTAGATTTCATCCTTGTGTAAACTCACCAGTCAACAAGGAGAATAAGCAATCTTGGAGGAACTCATTTCTATTCTGAGATTTGAACCCGTATGGTCATCCGGTGCATAAGTTCTAGACGTTGGCATCGAGTCATTGCTTTATTTAGTTCTCTTTCTTACTCTGGATAAGACAACACGAACACGTCATTTATGGGAAATCTGTAATGTGTATTTGCGTTATACATTTCAGACATTTTGATCGCACTCACAGTTGTCATGCCTGTTTACATAAAAAACTAACAGATTACAAGGGGTCGAAATTAAAACAATGTAGGTCAGAATGCCTAGGGATCAAGATAACAGATAAGAGATAGGAAAATGAGGTAAGAGTAGAAAGGGGAGTGGAAATATTATCGAATAAAATGAACTTTGATTCAAAAGCTGAATTAACAAGAGACTTTCCAAGTAAGAAGATATAATTTTTGAACACATGAAACATTCTGTGGCTTAGGATTCAGAGAATACGATTCAAACCTGTTTACTGTATGGGTTTAAAAGCACTATTGAAATCAACTTTATGACCCCACTGTGTGATACCGTTAGTGACAGATAACGTTGGGTATATATCTCCGGAATTGTTTGAATCAGTTGATTTTATTTCATCTTGAGGATATTTGGGGTGTGTTCTAAAGTCGTGATCTACACAGATACATTGGTCCTCAATATGTATATGTGGTGTGCTTAGGACAATATATTAAGTTCTGTGGAGTTCCTGTCTGGATCTCTGTTCACTGATCAGACTTTGCTAACTACCCTCGAATGGTGAAGATATATAAAAAGCATCCTTTTTAAGAACTGATTAGATCGGTGGCGCTTTATGCTTGAAGTTTCAAATTCAAAGGAGATAGTTATTCGTTTAATAATGTTTTAGTGAAGTATTGCATTTATTTTTTAATCAATCTATTTTAATTATTTAAATGTGATTTACAGTTTCCTTTTGTTTGTCTTTTTTCTTAATAAAACAACTTTCATTGAACATTGAATTAAACATCCAGGTAAATACAAATTAAAAAGCTTTCTTTGCTACCGAATAGCTTTTTTTCTCTTATTGAATTTATTTATAAAATGTAGAATAAAGTCAGCCTTTCTCAAAGATTAATTTAATTCATTTTGCTGTTGTTATTCTTACTGTTGTCATCGCTGATCCACCTTTATCTCTCTGTTTGTTCAGCATTCAAGCAATTTGATTTTTATGATGAAAATAGGCACATAATTTGGGTTCATGTGACAAATTTCGCTTTCTTTTCTCCTACTTCTGTTTACATCAATCCAATGGAAACAGTCCACAGATGCAGAAAGGGACAACAGTAATCTAATTATTTTGCACCAAATGTTGATAAAATTTTTCTTTACAGAGTAAGACTAACCATTTTTTGTTGACCAACTCTGTGTGTGTGTGTTTATCAATTCACCTGCTCGTGTGGAGTTAGCTAGGTATATCGGTCGTTTGACTCGCGTTTTTGTCCAACAGGATGCAAGAACACTATCCTACATGGCTACGAAAATGTGCAAGCGGAGTAATAAGAAGCACGATCATTGAACATCTGGTCGATAATGATCCCCCTATCTCTATAGCCTCCACCTTTAAAGTCATCTACAAGGCAAAGAGTAATTTACCCAACTCCCTATCTATCCGACTCATCTGTATTGCTGAAGCTTTGGCTATCGAAACAGAAAAGCCAGATCTCTGTGTACAGAAAAAATTTGTTCGACCTCTCCAACTTTCATGGTCTTAATCCCTCTATGCTAAAGTATGGTAATCCCCAATCATATTTTGGCTCTACCACTTTTTCATTTTTGCATTTTATCTATTCAGTTTGTATACTCTTCGTTTAGTACGTCAATTGTTACTATTACTATTCTCACTTTGAACTGTCCCAGGTATTGTTTCACTTATTCCACTTGTCATTCTAAATCAAGTCTTTTTTACAACGATAAATTCTATGCTATTAAATGTCACACCATATTACGTAACGTTTTTGTTTTATTCGATTCGTCTACTAATCCTATAATTGCACACCCTTTTTCAAATTCTATCCATCCTATGGATTATTCTATATATGTCATTAACTTGCTTTGCCACTTGACATTTAACTACGATTATAATCACAAACATTTTAGTTTTAATTGAACTTCATATGATTATTATTATTATTTTATGCATTCACACCAAGATTCAATTCCCTCACCGGATATAACTTCTTAAAAACCATATATACATACGACTGTACAGCTTGATGATAAATTCGTTGAAAAGAGTCTCTTCGCTGAATCACTTGTTTTGATTTTCTTTATATTACAATGGGAATTTTCCATGAGGTAACCATTTTTTATTTATACATATATGGTGATTTTGCGTTCTCTGAGGTGGATGCAAGCCGTGATTGTCTCCCTAGACAGAATGTTCAATGGAATTGAAAATTCTCTGTGAAAAGGATTTATGTTTCCCCGTGATAACTTCTATTGTGACTGATTGTTTCCATAGATTTCCTTATGTTTGAAGACTTCTGAACTACCCAGTCCCCTTAAATGTAATCAGCCTCATTCAAAAGGACGTAGAGGATTATTGGGTTTATGTATTTTCGGCAACCCATACGTATGTGGGAATTTACAATCTGACGGTTTTAATGAGTCAAGTTTATCTTTACTTATAGCATTTAGGCCATGAAGCTTCAATAGATTAGCTGTCACTGTGCCCTGCAACAACTGAATATCTTCTGAGGAGGGATCACGACTAAATTTGCTCTTATCATCAAGAATAGACATCATTTTAGATTTGTAATCACTTTTATTCATAATGACGACTCCAGAACCTTTATCAGGTTTAGTAATAATTATATTAGAATTTTCCCGTAGCTCTTTCAAGGCTTTGAAATGTTGGGAATTTAAAATACTCTTCTCCTTTGGGTTGTTGTTTAAAAACTGGTGAGCTATATCCACCATCTTGGCCTTAAACCAACCCCGATCTTCATCGGATGTTGCGGTAAGAGGTTTGAGTTGGTCATATAAGTTTTCAAACTCAGCATGGATGGCTAAATCCGTAAATTGCGTGCGAGGAACACAAAATTTGAGTCCAAGGGATAAAGCATATTCCAAAATGGCTCCAGAAACAAATGGAATCTTCAGAACCTATTAACGGTGAGAACAGTAGACCTAGCTCTTCTATTGCGAAACATATTATAGAGACAGGTCATAAAATTGATGTTAACAGATCTTTTAAACCTATCTATAAAACGTGTTTGGGGCGTATCCTAAAGTTTGTAGAAGCCCTAGCAATTAGAAAGTTCAAGCCACCTTTATGCGTTCAAAAACAATTTGTCATCACATTAAACCTTCTTTGGTAAATTTTGTTTTGATACCATAGCAGATGTACTATTACCTCTGCTATTTGGTTTAGTGGTCTTCATTTTTATTTTTAACCTTGAATATGTCCTTTTAACTTGACCTTCTCTATTTTTCTCACCTCTTACCTCTTTATTAATTTTTTATTTATATATATTCCTATGACAAGTCCGTGTGTGATCAGATTGTTCGAAATGTGTTGCGCAAATACATTACGCGATTCAGACAAATTACGTCTTCTTATTGCTTTATCTAATATGGATTAAAGTGAGCAACAGACCATGCTTGAAGAAAGAGAAAACGCGATCACGTTGGACCGATAAGAAGACTCTATAATATAATGATTTCTCGGAGGAATTTTATCACATTTCAAATAAACTCGAAGACTTATCGGCGAAAACTAAAGATGATGGAGGAACCAACAAAGACAAGACTTCAAGGGAACACGGATTGGACGGAGGTGATGAAGACCAACCAACCGACAACAACAATCACTAATCACTATCAACTTAGGAAATTTGAAAGAGGTCACTATCTTCACTTATTTAAGAAGCATCGTTCCAACTATAGGTAGACGGCATGGATGAAAGTGTCAAATTCAGAACCGGAAAGTCATGATACGTTCTCATTAACATGAAACCAGTTTGGAAATCTCCTGCACTCAGCCTCAGCGTAAAGAACAAGATTCAGATTTTGAACACAAATGTGAAGTCAGTCAGTAAGTTCTTCTTTACGTGTCAGAAACTTAACCAGCATGTCACGAAAAGGATTTTAAACATGTTACGGACTTTTGTCAACAGCTGGCTCCATAGTGAAGATAACATGCCGGTCAGTAAAAAAAACTGTGGTTGGGAACAAAGCAACTGTCAAATGACATTGTGGGCAGCGCAAGCCATAGCTCGAGTGGAATCCAAGAGCAAAGCGACAAGTGAGTCGTCAGTGCGAGGGTGACATGTAGGAGATCCTTTGGAAAAGAGGAGGTGATAGCCTATGGGAAATCGTGATGCTAGTTAATGAGGAGTGCATAACACAGGATGAAATGTAGTTACTCTATCGAAGGTGTATGTTCCACTCGGAACCCAAAGGGAATAATAATAATATTTATACTGATGTTCTTGTTGATCATATATTCTATATTTCGTTCACATAACTTCCTTCTCATAAGTTTGATCTGTATCCGGAAGACCCTAGTTGACACAACCAAACTATGAAGATACATAGGTGTACAGTGCACGATCCGTTCTCATGGATAATCTAGTCTTACAGAGAAGTGAATAATAAAATATGCACAGAAATCAACATCGGCCTTTATTGCAGTTGGCAGTCTATTGTCTTTATTCGTTATGGAAAAATGCACTGAAAGAAAATGCGAATCTTTAAGGTGGTTGCTGCTGAGAATTCATGATGAGTAATGTTCGTGAAACTCATCGTCACTGATCTTAGTCAAGTACAAAAGGGATTGATATGTTTGAATAATAGGTTCAATTCTGGTAAACCAAACTGAACTTCATAACAGGTAAGGTACGCACCCGCTTGTTCGATAACCTTTCATCGAAACTTAAATTCACCACACAGACTATGCCATTATACTAGTAGATATTTGAAAGGCGACAGTTTGCCAGTTCCAGTTATAACCCACGAAATACTTTCTACAACATTTCACTGTATCAGGTGTCAAATAAACCATAAATTATCATTCGAACATTGTAACAAACTCATTAAGATAGGTAAAAACAATTTCCACTGAACTACGCCCCCTCCCGCATCTTCTTTCCAGTGTTAACTGGCATCTGGTAACTAAAAAAAGCCATAAAATAGATTTTTCAAAGTTACTAGTTGTCCTATTTATACGACGATTAAAATTTTCTTTGAAATCTGTACATTAATACCGTCAAGTTTTGATACACTACAGCCCTACAAGAAACATACAAAAACATACAAACGAGGCATAAGATAAAAGATCATAAACACAATCATAAAACATCATTTTTATCTAGGTGATACCAGTTAGGAATCTGTGTAAAAAGGATACTTAAATGAAAAATCTTAGTGAATATTTTCATGGTCATTGCTGGCACTATATTAAAAAAACCTTCATTCTTAGCGTTCTTGCCTTTTATTTCAGTGACACTTTGTGTTAGGTATAGATTTAACTGCAGTTATTATTTTTGGATGATTGCAGACAATAGACAGGGATCTCTGTGCATTGATCTTTTGCTTGTTAGCATTTGTCAGCTACGCTAATCTCCGATTCAAACTAAATTGTTTCACCTCACAGATGCCAAAATACATCAACAAACGCTACAGTTAGAGACGTTGAAGCTGTCACAGTGCGGTTACTCAGTTGGGTTGTTCACCATTATGGTTCAGTGCTTCTAAGATTCCGATTCATGAGAAATATTGTCTGTCTGTCTCTGTCTGCCTGGATTCAACATAGAACTTCGCACCGAAGTGCAGCAGTTCGAGTTGCCACATTCCAATAGCACACAGAAGTAGACAAGAAGATGAGTGGAGAGAATCAATACAGTCTGACAAGTATAAGAGTGAAACAGAATGGGTAATGGTAGAAAGGAATATGAAAGATTACAGAGACTGAATACATCTGCAACATTGACAACGATTTTGAGCCACGTCACCTATAGTCTCAAGCCATTGATTCCTAGAGTCTCGAGGGCCCCAACCCGGAAGTCTGCATCTCCCTCCATACCTGACTCAGTTTAACTGTCAAGGATTTCATGGATTGATGAGGCCATGTTTTTGTTTGGCCACCATTTACTCTTTTCCAACCTGCACCTATCTATATCAGCTAGTAATGCCCGTCGTCGGGGGAGGCGATGATTAGGCATGCGCAGCACGTGACCTAGTCATCTTAGTCTATGTAACTTTATAGCCTTGTCGATTGATTTTCCCTCTTTGCCCAACACTCTACGCCTAACGTCAACATTACTTACCTTATTAAACCACCTAATGTGAGACAGAGATCGCAGACATCTATGATCGAAAGCAGTCAACCTTTTCATGTCTTCAACTCGTATTGGCCATGTTTCAGAGCCATAGAGAAGGACGGAGCGAACTGATGAGCAGTACACACGTCTGTTGGTTGATAGCCGGATTTCACGCCTACGCCAGAGATGGTGTAAGTCAGCGAAAGCAGCTCGAGCTTTTCGGATCCTTGCTGAGATTTCGTCGTCAATCGGTCCGTTGGTTCTAATACAACTTCCCAAATAGGTGAAGTGGTCAACATATTCTATCACTTCACTCCCTATTACTAAGCTAGGAGTTGACGTGGTCCAGTCCTGTAGCAGCATCTTACATTTTGGAGGGGCGAATCACATGCCAAACATACGAAGATTGCGGCTCAGGGTGTTCAGTAGACTCTGCTGTATTTTGTCAGCATCCTCCCCTAACAGGACTATGTCATCTGCATATTCTAAGTCCATAAGACTATTCCCTGGTAACAAGTCAATTCCTAAGTCGTTACGTTCAGTTAAGGATACTTCCATTGTTGGACGCCGAAAAGTGTGTC